>CM073144.1:25886739-26515073 GCA_037039145.1 Fundulus diaphanus
ATTGACAAACTTTTCAGTAGGTCCACATTTCTGTATACATTTTTTTAAACAATATTAAAGAAATACTTGTCACCCAAAATTACATCCTTGGTGTCACCCTAAAGAAAAAGCATTTATTTAAGACTCTCAAGAGGAAATTTTGAGAATCTAATCCCTGTTAGTCCTAACATGGATCCATCTAATTTTTCTTAACAATAAAACGCAAATATATTCATTTCATTCATTAAAGGATTTTGACAAGTCGGAAGGCATATGAAATTAGACAAGTTCCATCTTTTTGTCTCTATTGTCAGTGGTGTCACCTTAAGGATATGGGGGAAAAAAAACATAATGTAAAATAAAAAGGTCAATAGGAAGTTTTAATCACATATATTTTCCCTTGTTACCTAAAAATATACCATACGATATGCAGATCTTTAAAAAAATCATGATAAAAAAATAATGGGATTATACTGTTGAAAATGTTTGAAACTGTTAGTCTGCATGTTTGGAATCATTGAAGATGATGTAACTGAGACTTTCTATTGAAATGGGGTTGGTAAAATGAAGTCTGAACATAAAGAAACAACTGAATGCTTTTTTGTGTGTGTGTCCTGTCTGGCAATGGAGCAATAAGAATTGTTGTCTTGATCCCAAAAAGAGCCCAACAGATTTTACTTTCACAAGTGGAGCCTTACTCCTTTCTCCATAGTGCTCCACTTGATTTATATATGCAAGAAGCTTTATTAGATTTTATGCTGGGACTAGTTCATGTTCAATGGACACTGAAATGGGAAGGTAAAAGAAGGGTAAAAAGGAGAGAAACAGATGAGACAAAATGCTAAAAGGGAGAAAAGGTGAAAGAGAAAGAGAGGAATGTGAGAGTCTATTTCTACATCTGCAAAGAGAGATATAAAAAGAACAGCAAAAAAACAATTGATAAAGTATTACAGGTACAAACAATCAACGCCTTGATACCATCACTGAAGAATATACAGTATTAATTAATATGACATGTATGAAGTGTCAGCTAAAAATAATAATAGGGGTTTTATAGAAGTGAATCTGTAAGTACCAGAATCCAAGCACCTGTAGTTGTCTGTGAGAGTGAACTTGTGTAGGTTTTTCCATAAGAAAAATGCTCAATAGTGGTTGTGAGAAGCCAAAGACCCGCCCTACAGAGCACTGAGTAAGATGCCAGGGGAACCAAATCACAGATGCCCAGAGGGACCCCCAGAGCAAAGGTGCCCAAGAGGGTCCAAGCCCCCGGGAGTCGTGGGGACGAGTCTTCTTTAGTCTTCTGTAGCGTTGGGAGGTTGTGGGGGGGGGTCTTTCCAAAAGACATTTAGAGATAGAGGAATTCAGAAATTTAAACCAGTTGAATGATGGTTTATTGGGTATTATTGAGAATAAGTAATTAATTCTAAGTAAAACCACCATTTTAATTGAAGCGACCCTTCCCATAAGTGAAATTGTCTGTCAAGATCCTTTTCTATCTTTAAAAGAGGGATGTGGTTAAATCAGCCAATTTAGACGACACAGTAATACCCAAATGCTTAATACTGCCTGATTGCAGTTGTAAATCTAGGGGGTTCTGTAAAGAGCAGTTAATTGACAGTACTGTATATTTAGACCAATTGATAGAGTAATCTGAGACTTTTGAGAAAGATTCTAGTAATCTAATTACTTGAGAGAGAGAGAGGGGTGCTGGAGACAAAGTAATACATCATCTGCATAAAGACTGATTTTATGCTCTATTTTCATGCATTTTATACCTTTAACAACATTAGTTTGTCTAATTAATGCTGCTAGTGGTTCAATAAAAATGGCAAACAGTGAGGGGGAAAGCAGGCATTCTTGCCTAGTGCCCCTCTGAAGACAAAAGGGCACTAGTTGTTGCTGTGTGAACGACGGATTTTTGCTCCAGGCTCTCTCGCTTTTTATCTTTAAACCTCTTTGTTGTAACACCTGTTTCCAGACATAAGCACTTTTAAAACATTTTCTGTGGCTGCTCATCACGTTTGGGAACTCCTCGTGTTTCACACGGTTTGTTCTTTGGCGTGATAACAGGGCGCTAGCCTAGCTTTAGCCTAGCGTTAGCCTAGCGCTAGCCAAGCCTTAGCCTCATAATGGCTTCTCCGTCTCTGACTAAGTCTCCTATCTGCTGCTCTCTGTGTCAGATGTTCAGTTATTCCTCTGCCTCCTTTAGCGATAATGGTACATGTAATAAATGTAGTATTTTTGTAGCTTTGGAGGCGAGGGTGTCAGAACTGGAGACCCGGCTCCGTGCTGTTGAAAAACCAGCTGATAGCCGCTCCTTTGCTAGCGCGGAGCCACAAAGAGTAACTTCACAAAGAGTAACTTCACGTAGCGAACAAACAGCCGCACTCGAACAGCCGGTTAAGCAGGCCGGCTGGGTGACGGTTCGTAGTAAGCATAGCTCTAGATTTCAGCCCCCAGACCACCACCAACCCATCTGCGTTTCTAATAAATTTTCCCCTCTGAGCGACAGTCTCGCCGAGGAGCCGACCTTAATTATTGGCAGCTCTGTAATAAGAAACGTGGCACTAAAGAAACCAGGAACCATAGTTAAATGCCTACCAGGGGCCAGAACGGGCGACATAGAATCCTACCTAAAACTGCTGGCTAAGGATAAGCGTAAATACAGTAAGATTGTTATTCACGCTGGCGGTAATGACACCCGGTCACGCCGATCAGAGGTCACCAAAGTTGGTGTTGCTTCGGTGTGTGAGTTTGCTAAAACAATATCGGACTCTGTAATTTTCTCTGGTCCCCTGCCTGATCTGACCAGTGATGACAAGTTTAGCCGCATGTCATCATTCAACCGCTGGTTGTCTAGGTGGTGTCCAGAAAACGACGTGGGCTACATTGATAACTGGCAAACTTTCTGGGGAAAACCTGGTCTGATCAGGAGAGACGGCATTCATCCCACTTTGGATGGTGCAGCTCTTCTTTCTAGGAATCTGGCCGGATTTATTAGTTCTTCTAAATGCTGACAACCCAGGGTCCAGACCAGGAAGCAGAGCCGTAGTTTAACACACCTCTCTGCAGCTTCTGTACTGTTATCCACCCATTACCCTATTGAGACGGTGTCTTTCCCACGGCCAAAACTTAACAGATCAAAAACTGATCTAAAGGGAACAAATCATAAAAATCTAATAAAAATCCATACGGATCACTTTGAACCAAAAAATAAAAGAATTAAATGTGGTCTATTAAATATAAGGTCTCTCCCTCCAAAGACTTTGTTAGTTAATGAATTGATTTCTGATAATCAGATTGATTTGTTTTGTCTCACAGAAACCTGGCTACAAGAGGACTACGTTAGTATAAATGAGTCAACTCCCTCCAGTTATTCAAATTTCCACATTCCCAGATCTGTGGGAAGAGGAGGAGGAGTGGCAACCATCTTTCAGTCTGATTTATTAATTAGTCCCAGGCCAATTAATAATTACAGTTCTTTTGAACATTTAACCCTCAGTTTCCCTCATCCAAACTGCAAAGCAATAAAACCTCTTCTGTTTATTGTTTTGTATCGTCCACCAGGCCCTTACACTCAGTTTTTGGATCAACTGTCAGACTTCTTATCTGATTTGGTGTTAAATACTGACAAGGTTATTATAGTGGGTGATTTTAACATCCATGTTGACACTGAATGTGATAACCTTAGTGTAGCCTTTAAAACTATCCTAGATTCAATTGGTTTTGCTCAAAATGTGCATAAGCCAACGCACTCTCGGCTCCATACTTTGGACCTTGTGCTGACATATGGCATTGATTGTGAAGAACTAACAGTATTCTCTCACAACCCTGTCCTATCTGATCATTTTTTAATAACATTTGAGTTTAATCTAACCGATTTCTCCACCCCCAAAAGAGGGTTCCATTATAGTAGATCTTTATCGGATAATGCTGTATCAAAACTTAAAGAGTCTGTCCCCCTCTTAATATCCTCAGTATTGCAGAAATGCCCTGTAGATGGCAGCAATGCTGTTTCTTCCCATTCACAAATAGATACATTTGCTAACAGTGTGACTTCCTCATTGCGTTCTGCATTAGATAATGTAGCTCCCTTGAAAAAGAAGGTGATAATTCACAGGAAGCTGGCTCCCTGGTTTAATTCAGAGCTGCGTTCCTTGAAGCACAATGTTAGGAAATTGGAGAGAAAATGGCGCTCTACACACCAAGAGGAATCCTACTTAATCTGGAGGGACAGTCTATTGTTGTATAACAAGACCCTTCGCAGAGTTAGAGCAGCATATTTTTCATCATTAATTGAAGAGAATAAAAATAATCCTAGATTTCTCTTTAGTACAGTTGCCAAACTTACTCAGAGCTGCAGCTCTGTTGATCCATCCATTCCCTTAGCTCTTAGTAGTAATGATTTTATGGGATTCTTCATAAATAAAATTGATGCCATTAAAAATAAAATAATTGGCATCCTCCCAAACATGATTACCTCATCCCCAGTAAGTAAGGCAGCATTGGAGGAATCTTTAGAACCTGCGCTGTGTCTGAACTGTTTAGAAGCAGTAGAGCTTTCTGAGCTATCTAAAATCTTAGCTTCATCTAAACCTTCTACCTGTATGTTAGACCCAATCCCAACCAAGTTGTTTAAGGAGGTATTCCCTTTGATCAGTGGTCCTATTTTAGACATGATTAATCTATCCTTAGTAAATGGATATGTACCACAGGTTTTTAAAGTAGCTGTTATTAAACCTTTACTTAAGAAACCTTCTCTTGATCAAGATGAGCTAGTAAACTACAGACCTATATCTAATCTTCTTTTCTTATCTAAAATTCTTGAGAAAGTAGTTGCTAATCAACTTTGTGAACATTTACAAAGCAATGACCTACTTGAGGAGTTTCAGTCAGGCTTCAGAGCTCATCATAGCACTGAAACGGCTCTGGTGAAGGTCACTAATGATATTCTCATGGCCTCAGATAATGGACTTGTGTCTGTACTTGTCCTGTTAGATCTTAGTGCTGCATTTGATACAGTTGATCACAATATTCTCCTACAAAGACTTGAACATACTGTAGGGATTAAGGGGAAAGCATTAGGCTGGTTTAAATCTTATCTGTCGGACAGATTCCAGTTTGTTCATGTTAATAATAAATCTTCCTCAAACTCTAGGGTCACCTGTGGAGTACCACAGGGTTCAGTCCTTGGACCAATTCTCTTTACTATATATATGCTTCCGATCGGCAAAATTATCAGACAGCATGGGATTAATTTCCACTGTTATGCTGATGACACTCAGCTATATCTATCCATAAATCCTGATGAATCCAATCAATTACTTCGACTGCAGTCATGTCTTGATGACATCAAAAGCTGGATGACTTTAAATTTCCTGCATCTAAATTCTGACAAGACCGAAGTTGTAATCTTTGGGCCAGAGTCCTCAAAAAATAAACTTCTTAACCAATCACTTAATCTGGATGACATTAACTTGGCCTCTGGTAATAAAGTAAAAAACCTTGGTGTTATTTTTGACCAAGACATGTCATTTAAATCCCATATTAAACAGGTTTCCAGAGTTTCCTTTTTTCACCTCCGGAATATCGCCAAAATTAGAAACATTCTGTCCAGGAGTGATGCTGAAAAACTAGTCCATGCATTTGTTACTTCAAGGCTGGACTATTGTAATTCCTTACTATCAGGAAGTCCACAAAATGCAGTTCAAAGTCTTCAGCTGATCCAAAATGCTGCAGCAAGAGTTCTGATGAAAATCAACAAGAGGGATCATATTTCTCCAATTTTAGCTTCCCTTCATTGGCTTCCTGTTAAATCAAGAATAGAATTTAAAATTCTTCTTCTAACGTATAAAGCCCTTAATAATCAAGCTCCATCATATATCAGAGCTCTGATTACTCCGTATGTTCCTAACAGAGCACTTCGCTCTCAGACTGCAGGTCTGCTGGTGGTTCCTAGAGTCTCTAAAAGTAGAATGGGAGGCAGATCCTTTAGCTATCAGGCTCCTCTCCTGTGGAACCAACTCCCAGTTTTGGTCCGTGAAGCAGACACCCTGTCTACTTTTAAGACTAATCTTAAAACCTTCCTTTTTGACAAAGCTTATAACTAGAGTGGCTCATGTTACTCTGAGCTACCTTTATAGTTTTGCTGCTATAGGCTTAGGCTACTGGAGGACATCAGGGCCTATTTTTCTCACTCTACTGATTTCTACTGTTCTCCAGTCTACTGTTCTCCAGATTTGCATTGCATTACATTGAAATGACTGTTGTCATTTCAGCTTTTAACTTTTTGTTCTCTCTCTTTTTTCTTCATAGTAGGTACACCTGGTCTGACGTTCTGTTGACTGTGAAATCATCCAGGGAGGACAGATCACCGACTATTACCATCTAATGTAGAACAGATTACTAGATCAATGTGTGCTTCTGTGCTTTTTTGTCTCTCTTGTTGTGTCTCTGCTCTGTCTTCTGTAACCCCCAGTCGGTCGAGGCAGATGACCGTTCATACTGAGCCCGGTTCTGCCGGAGGTTTTTTTTTCCCGTTAATGGGTGGTTTTTCTTCCCACTGTCGCTTCATGCTTGCTCAGTATGAGGGATTGCAGCAAAGCCATGTACAATGCAGACGACTCTCCCTGTGGCTCTACGGTTCCCCAGGAGTGAATGCTGCTTGTCGGGACTTTGATGCAATCAACTGGTTTCCTTATATAGGACATTTTGACCAATCTGTATAATCTGACCCAATCTGTATAATATGATTGAACTTGATTTTGTAAAGTGCCTTGAGATGACATGTTTCATGATTTGGCGCTATATAAATAAAATTGAATTGAAAAATTGAATTGAAAAGCTGGAAGATGTTTGATTATTTGTCTTGACACATGCTGTTGGAAAGCTGTATAAAAATTGTAACCAATTTATTAAAAAAAAGTTCCAAAACCAAATTCATGTAGAGCAGCAATCTGCATCTAAAGACAATATATTGGATTCAATGTTTTTACCATCAGAATAATCTATTAAATTAAGTAATCTGTGTGGATTTGTGGGTGACGGCCTTCCTTTAATGAAACCAGTTAGATCAGGGTGGATTATGAGAAGAGTGACTTTATCTAATCGTTTTGGGAACACTTAAACAGCACTTGTAACTCCAAGTCAATCACACTTCTGTGAAACCAAACTGTCCACTTAAGAAGCAACACTGATTGACAATCAGTTTCACCTGCTGTTGTGCAAATGGAATAGACACCAGGCGGAAAATAGAGGCAATTAGCAAGACCCCCAATAAAGGAGTGGTTCTGCAGGTGGTGACCACAGACCACTTCTCAGTTCCTCTGCTTTCTGGCTGATGTTTTGGTCACTTTTGAATGCTGGTGGTGCTTTCCCTCTAGTGGTAGCATGAGATGGAGTCTACAACCTACACAAGTGGCTCAGGTAGTGCAGCTCATCCAGGATGGCGCACCAATGCGAGCTGTGGCAAGAAGGTTTGCTGTCTGTCAGCGTAGTGTCCAGAGCATGGAGGCGCTACCAGGAGATAGGCCGGTACATCAGGAGATGTGGAGGAGACCATAGGAGGGAAACAACCCTGCAGCAGGACCGCTACCTCCGCCTTTGTACAAGGAGGAACAGGAGGAACACTGCCAGAGCCCTCCAGAATGACCTCCAGCAGACCACAGATGTGCATGTGTCTGCTCATACTATCAGAAACAGACTCCATGAGGGTGGTATGAGGGCTCGACGTCCACAGGTGGAGGTTACGCTTACAGCCCAACACCGTGCAGGACGTTTGGTATTTGCCAGAGAACACCAAGATTGGCAAATTCACCACTGGTGCCCTTTGCTCCATAAGACAATACAATCTCTAACATTTTGTTCACAACTACTGAACTTAAACTCTGTGGATTACTCTCCATTTGAAAGCCTGTTTTTCATTAGAAATATGGAGAACCTGACCTTTTACAGGACACTTTGTAATTTATTGCTTTAATCAGCCTGTTTACAGCAAATTTGATACATAAAAAAATCTGAATACACTTAAAAACTGACTAAAAAAATGCTCCAACACAAACGTGAAAAGCTCATCGCATGATTCCCTCAATAATCAGAGTTCATTTCAAGCTGTTGAGGAACTTGGCGTGCTCCTCTCCTCGAGGCTGAAGAAGTTCCCCGCCGATCTTGGGTCCGCTTTTCTCCTGGAAAGAGAGCAAGCAGAACCTCGGATCAGACCCCTCTCGCAACGTGCAATCGTCTTCGGGTCCCCCTCAGGAGGTCTGTGACTTACCTTCAGCATCCCGTCACGCTCCCATTTAAACAGGCCACAGTTGCTGAAAAGACAACGGACCGGCGGGCGTTAAGAGAGAAAAAGCAGAACACAGAGCGTGCGGCTGTTTGAACTCCCGTCGGGCGGGGTCTCCGTCCTCACCTGCAGTGTTTGTGAGGCAGCCTGTCCAGAGCGATGGCCCTCTGTCCACAGGGACATTTGAAGAAGCGCTTGACGGCGTCGTGCCACCGCAGGGGGTGGTTCTCACCCACGCAACGATCTGCCGGCTTGAAGTAGGTGTAGCTGCACTGGAAGGAGCGGGAACGTGGGAAATTCAGACTCCAGTGTGACAGACAGAGGCGTCCCCAACAGCACCACCCTAGTGTACCTTTTTACAGGTGACAGCCCGGCACTTCATCTCCCTGATTCCCTTCATCTTCTCCTCCATCTGCTCCTTCTTCACCAGAGTGTCGAAGTAGCGCTCCTGCAGCTGGTACTCCGCCTGCGGGAAGCGGCCTCAGTTATCCGTATCTGTAGCTGGAAGCCGGATGTTGGAAAAAAAAGCGCCGGTCATACCGCTTGCAGCACGAGTCCATGGCGAGATTTGGCGTTGAGGATCCTCTGGAACTCCTCAGACTCGACGTAGCGAAGCTGGTCGCGTTTCTTCTTCAGGGCTGGCTCCTCCTCCTCCTCCTCGTTACCGGACGGCTCGCCTGCGCAGGTAAGAAAAGGGACGAATCGTTGTGCGGAGGATAAACTAGGATCTGCAAACATGCCAGACTAGAATGGAAGACAAAAACCTGAAAATCGCCGTGCGATCCCAGTAAAAAGCATCCAAGCGGTCAAAACACTTCAGGCGTGCACGCACCGTTCGGCGAGGTCCGATTCTTCTCTACTCGGGCGCTGATCTCGCTGCTGTCGGCCCTCTTCCTCTTCACGCCATTGGGGTCTTCCTTCTCGAGCGCCGCTCCTTTGGCCCTCAGCTTCTTCAGAGCGGCCAGCTTGGCCGCCGACAGGCTGGGGGCGCTCGGGGGCGGAGCCTGAGGCGGGCTGTGGTCGAAGAAAAGGATGTCGTCGCCCTCGGAGAAGCCGCGGCCCAGGGTCGGAGGGTGTGGCGGTGGCGCCGGGCTTTGGGCCGCCTTCTTGGGGACCTCTGATGCAGCTTTCGGAGACGTCAGGCCACCTCGACCCGGCGTCGTAGCACCGCTACTGGAGTCCTGCAGCCCCCTCTGCTGGGCTCTGTGTCGCCGGCTGTCGAGGAGCTCGCGCTGCTTCTGTTTCTGCTGCTTTAAGAGCTGGGCTGCAGAGATGGACTGAAGCGGCGCTCCGGACGCATCTTTGGGGGATGAGGACAAGCGTCGGGTCAATGAAGAACATCGAAGTGCGAGCCGAGCCCCGCCCAGTACGACGCACGCGTTACCTAACTGGCTGTCCTGCTCAAGGTGCTTCTTCAGCTGCAGAGCTCCGGGCGTCGGCCTCGACATCAGGCCCTTAAATTCGTCGGAGCATCCAGAAACCTCCCCAGACTGCATCCCTGTTAACCGTCACAGGCAGATCTTAACGACTGAGGCACGCACAGAACATCGGCAGACGGAGAGGTGAGAGGAGAGCCGGCGCGCTCACCCAGCCTCCGGGCCTGACTGACGAGCTGAGCCGATCCTCTCACAAACAGCTTGTCCAGAGTCTTCTGGACGGGTTTGTTCGGTTTGGCCGCGGTCCTGCAACACACGGGAGCCGTTACTGAGCCCGTCGACGTGTTTTACTGAAAAACGCAAAACTCTGCATGCACTTTTTTTTTTAATATGCATTTTTTTTTTTTAAAGTCAGACAATGACTCCAAACGTTCTTCCTGTTGCTGCAGTAACAGCTGCAGGTCTCTGGAGCTCTGCCCGTCTAAAGCTGCTGCTTCTACTTTCTACAATATTCAGACTACATGGATGATATTTGGCTGCAGCCACCGTTCCCTGAAATCTGAGCAGCTTCCCTGACCCTGCTGAAGAAAAGCACCCCCACAGCAGAACACGGCCTCCGCCATGTCTCGCATTAGCAGTGGCGTGTTTACAATGATGGGTTCATTTCCCACCGCGTGACTCCCACCCATGACTTTTTAAGGCAAATGGCTGAATTGGAGTTTTTTCCTGTGGTGTCAGACTAAAGGAGGCTGAATGCAAATACATTTCAGATTCTTATTAGGAATCTAAAAAAAAAATATGCATCCTTTTTTCCATTGTGTTGCTCTGTCATAGAAAATCCCCACAGAACCGTCAGGACGCCCGACGGACCGGCACCAAGCCTGAGCTCAGTTGGAAGTTTTACAGGACTGGGCAATATGTCGATATTTCAAAAATATCAAGATTTAATTTAAAGATATATAAGATGAAACTATATCGTTTACATCGAGATGGCCTATGTTGCGTTAGAATGATACGTCTAAGGGTTCCAGTAGTTTGTTCACAAATGTGCCTGTGAGACATTAAAGCTTTAAGTCAGAGATGCCTTTTGAAAATGACTTTATGAAAAGAAAAAAAAAGAAAGAAATATGGTCATTCAGCCTAAAAATATTGAGATATTATTTTTGCTCCGTATCGCCCGGCCCTCCTAAGCAGCATCGGTCAGGGACATGGACGAGCATCACTCACAGCGAAGCGGCGCAGGCAGCAGAGGAGACGCCGCCGTAGTAGAAGCCGTCCTGACACAGCCGCTCCCTCAGGCCGCCCCCCTTCCCGCTGCCCTTCACCCGGTTGGGGGCCTTCCCCGAGAAGGCCGACTGCAGCTCGGCCCTCTTGGCGCTCATCTTCTTGTACTGGGCTTTGACGTGGTACTGGCAGTACTGGCACTCGTACTGCGGAGGAGGTCAGGCGGTTAACACCGGAGGGAACGCGCGCGGGTCGGACTGGAGAGTGAAACTGCAACAAACGCAGAGCTACCATGTTGACGATCTGAGAGCAGGGCTCCCCGCTCTTCTTCGTGGCCTTGCAGGTGCCGTAGTCCAGGGCTTCGCCCATCACCAGCACCTTCTGAGGGTGATCCACCGTCAGGCTGACCTGCCGTACAAACAGACCTCAGATTAGACGAGAATCGGTCCGTTCTTTCACGGCTCGTTGCTATCGCCGGCTCCATGTCTGCGGCTTTTCGTTAAGAGTCTCCAAGCGACGGCCGAGAACGGCCCCCTCACCCCGTCGTAGCCGTCTCTCTGCTTCATGGGGTTGGGGTTCAGGAGCCCCACCACCGTGCCGAGCTGCATCTTCCAGTGCTCCTTGTGGACCTCGCCGAACAGCAGCAGAGACACGAACACCTCCAGGTTGTGCAGGTCGTTCAGCTTCCAGACGCTGAAGGTGTTTCCCTGTGGGGGGAGGAAGAGTTGAGTCAAAGCTCTTGAGAGGCGCGTTTGGATCCACTGGGACCTCGGAACGGAGCGAGCGCAGCGGATTACAACGTACGCTGGTGCTGCTCTGCGGCGTAGCTTTGCCGACCAGCACCCCGAACGTCACCCAGTCGCTGTCCTCCAGCTTCTCCCGCTGCAGGCGCTCCGGCACCTGGGACAGCCGGAGCAGCCGGCGGTCGGCCATCTTTCGGTCCATCTCGCTGGAGGAAACTCGCGGCTTCCTGACGCGGGGGGAAAAGGAGCAAGGATTCAGACCGAGGGGCTCCGAAACAATCTGTGCCCCCGGCGCGGGTACCGCTGTCCTGACCTGAGACGCAGTCCGGAGTACTTCTCCACGCCTACGTCTGCAGGGACAGGGGGCCGAGGAGCCGGTGTAGGCGGTCCAGCTGGTGCGGTCCTGCTGTGGGAGGGCGGGGATGAGAGCAGGCGACCGGAGGCCTCGCCGGTGCCCTCTAGGGGTTGGAAGGAGCTGCCAAGCTTCACCTCCACCAGCGGTCTCCTATCCTCTGAAAACAGCAGAGAAAACACGCGCAGGCGGCATAAAATGGAAAGAAAGCGCTGGGCTGAAGGAACCCGGGCCACTGCGAGGAAATCAAAGTAAGGCGGTACCTGGCGGGGAGGCTTTGGGTTGGTGAGCCATTCTTGGTTTGCGTTTGAATGAGTCTGCATTGCTGAGCTGAGAGAGGAAGTCTGAGGACTCCTGCAGCTTGGAGCCTCCTCCTCTGGCCGGAGCGGACGAAGACGCCGCTACTGTAAGAAAGCAGGTCGCGTGAACGCTGCTGCTTTACGCTCCCCAAGGAAACAGCGGCCTGACGGCATTCATTTTGGGTCTTTAATGAGGCAGCTGAACCGCCGGCTGGAGCGATCATTTAAAAAACTAGAACCGGTCAAGACAAGCACGCTCAAATATCCATAATAATAGTCATTCTGGAACAGGCGCTTCTTTCGTGGCCGGCCCTCCACCCGTCCATGCTGGTGTTCCACCGGCCCGGCTGCTGACCACAGACCACCTTTACAGCAGTTCCCAGTCCACGGCGGGCTGGATCATGGGCCCAGGGTGTTTTCACAAACAACATGACAAATTTCATCTGATCTGAGGATACAAGTCTGGGTCAGATGGTTGAAACTTTGACACATCTGGGTGTCCCAGATGTGTCAAAGTAGGGCGGGCTGATATTCAGCTTCTGTTACGGCTCTCATCTCTACTAGAGTGAAAACTCCAGAACTATGCTCAAAAGATGGGTCCAGGCGAGAAAACCAACCAATCCAAACTACATTTAGGGGGAATTTCTGAAACCTGTGCACCGAATCGATGCAAATGATTTAGGTCTACAAAAGCTTTGAATGCTTCTTGACTAAAAGCCCAAAATGAATGCCATTCAACGCCCAATGTGAGCTTCTGACTAGCATGGCAGCGTCAGCGGGGTAGAGGTCAGCTGAGTTGGTGACCACACCTTTACCTGCTTGTGGTTTAGGTTTGGCCTGGCTCTGTTTGGAGGCTGGGGGCTGGCTCGGTGTTGCTTTTGACCGTCCTGGTTTGGGACAAGCGGCGCTTCCTGCGGGGCTCCTGTTAGCCGGCGGAGGAGCTGAACTCTTCTGGCTCGCCTCCAGCCGCTGCTGCAGCTTCTGCATCTGCTCCTGCATCCGCCTCAGTTCCTCTGGAGAAAAGGCGAGGACCCCGTTGATAAACCCAAACCCCACAAACTAAATTTGGATTTGAGAGCGGACCGGTGCACGTCTAACCTTGCAAATCCTCTTTGGAGCTGTTCAAGTCATCGCGGGCTTCCGGCCCGCTTCCTTTCCCTTCCGCATCCTTCTCCTCGCTCTCAATGTCGTCAAGATCCCCGAAGAGATGCGAGGCTACGTCCTCGGGGGCCGCCCCCTCGCTGCCCTCCTTGTACTCCTCGTCTTTGTCGTCCTCATCGAACAGGCCGTCCAAATCGTCCGCCTGCTCTTGACCGCCCCGTACGTCGCCGGCATCCTCGTTCTCCGCCAGGAGCGCCGTCAGAATGTCCAAGTCATCCTCACCTGAGGATCAGAACAGAAAACACAGACGCCGTGTTTGAAGCAACTGGAAATCTTTTCTCTAATGGTGTGTGAAGGTTTATTCTACTCACTGTCCATCTCAGAGGCGCTGACTGGGCCCGGCTTAAAGGTGAATATCAATTAGAACGATCAGTTGGTGTGAGATGATAAAGAAATCTGGCAGTTTCTGTGATTAATAGTAACAAAGGTTATATATAAATCAAGAAGAAATTCAAAAAGAATATTTAACTCATCTTTTTCTTTCAGCAAACATGCAGAAGGTGAAAATTTAAATGTTTTTTTTTTTTTGTTTTTGATTTTTTTTCCCCCTACAAGCCTAACTAAATAATTCACATCTCGCTGAACCTAACATCCCTGAAGGAAAAACATGAATGTCGGCTGCCTCCTGCTGTGGGGAAGCTTCTGTTCAACAGGGACAGAAAGAACTGACGGAGGGGGGCTGGAACTAAATAGTCAGAAGCTACGTAACACTTGAATCTGGGGAGCAGGTTCACCTTTCAGCAGGACAAGTAACCCCTAACATCCAGCCAGAGATCCCATGCAGCGCCTATCCATGCGCTAGAATGGCCTAGTCAAAGTTTACACCCCAATCCAAATGGAAAGCAGAGACACGAAAACGGTTGTTTCCAGACGCATTTCCATCTAGACCCTGCGCACATATCAACGATCCATTAAAAAGTTGATTTTTGTTCTCCATTTCTGTAAACACGTTTCCATGACAACGTTGTAAATATGATCCCAGTGCACGAGGACATCAGGAGAAACGCTAAAAAAAAGAAAAAAAAAAACAATGATGTAATCTCCCTGCCACGACACTGGAGGGCGGTATGGTCTTTGAAACTTAACTACGTGCGCATGCGTACAAGCACTCCCTGCTTTAAAAGGCGCCACCACTAACATCAAACTGCGCATGTGCCAGCCGGGGGCTTTGGGCTGTTTCTGTTTTTCCCGTGTTTCAAACGTGAACTAAACACTTCAGACTTTTATTGGTAAAAAAAAAAAAAAAAAAGCCAAAGATGTAAAATCTGTATTGTTTTCTTTACACTTTACAATTATGGACTACGTTTTATTGATATGTGCCAGTGAATTGCAGTAAAGAGTGTGCTGTTATGTGACAAAATGTAATAATGGAAGCAGGGAGCTTTTTGTTGCCTTATTATAGCAAGCTTTTGAATGAAGGAATGGTCCTAGATAAACATACCTAGTAATAATCTGTCTGTTTTAATGTCACTATACTCTTAGTTCAGTCAGGTTTTTTTTTTTTTTGGTACAGATCTCAAACCGTACAATTTGGTGTGGAAAAATAAATAAAACTGCATAACATGGTCCCATCCTGTAAAGTTAATCTCTCAGCTTTTGTGGGATATTGATTTTAGCGGTGAAAAAACATGCATTTAAAGGTTCAGATTGAGAGAAAAGCCAGCTAAGATAGAAACTAGTTTTAATAGTCTTTGATTTCATGTTCTTTCCATATAAAGAACACGTTTTCAAGTAGTCTGACGTTCTTCACCTGAGACACCTGAGACAACTCCTAACACACGTACGTGTATCACTATTTCTTCCCATGAATACATCTCCGCGGAGCGCCATCAGAAAACAGAAAAGTACTTCCTATCCATTCTACCTCCAGCTATGAATGGAGGCTCACCTGTTCGTAGCTGCTCAGCTGTCCGTCCTCCGCCTGCACTGGCGACACTGACCCAAATATCCGAACCGCTTACAACAACGTATCACTTTGGTTCCTTTCCAAGCCAGGCAGTCGCTTATTTCTTTCACAGACCCACTAAACCGTGCTCCTACACAGAGAGGGAAATCTAAACTGGCGCTAAACGAAGGACCCCGTTGTGTTGTCAAACGAGCTGCAAGGTGCCCAGAGATTTGCCTGATTAAAAAAAAGAGATAGGGGAAAATGTGTTTCAGTCCAATTTATAAACTAGGAAAGTATTTATACGATATACACTAATGTTATATGTTGGTTATGTGCACTATAATGGTGATCGCTGACGCCAAAACTGAAAAGTACCAAAAGTCAAAATGATACAGTTAAAGTACAATGATTACAGTACACTGTAAATTCAAACTGGTCTAAATTCAACTCTAAGTATTATAACAAACCACTAAATGTATTAAGTTTTACATATATTAAAGGCAGTTTTTAGTTGATCCAGAAATCAATATTTGCATTGATATTTAAAGTGTAGATGTGCCAGTTATTTATGTTCATTATATCATTAATAAAATATGAATAAAACAAACCACGTTATGGGCCAACTTGCATTGATTTACATGCAGGTAAAGAACTATTGGACGCATCAACGTGTTTCTCAGTTTTAATATTTGTAATGGATCACTTACACCAGAGGCAAAAGTGGTCCACATGTGACTTTGACCAACAAACTGTCTTCTAATCTTAAAAGTTCTGAGGGTCCTTTCTACGCAATCTGATCTTCAGGTCTTTCCATAGATTTTGGTCTGTTACTTGGAAAGCCGTACTTATTTCAACATTAAACTCTTATGAATGCTCCTGTGCTGCCAGATTGGGCGGGCTTCCGGCCAACTAGGCTTCTTTGGAACCCGCTGGACTGTTCACCTTGTTGTTGCCGATTGATTTTTAGCTGATCAACTTAAAAACGTTTGATGGCTGTGTGAAGGAGAAATGTTTTACCAATCAACACTATTTCTGTGTGCAAGAGAGAAAACGTTTAAAAGCCCATAACATTTTGTGAATTGGATTTACACTTCATGCTGTTGTTGGATAAGCTTTTTTGTGTTGCTATGATGGCATGATTGAGAAAGCGATCTTTGCATGTTGGTAATTTGGTTGCATACTTTGACAGGAGCCTGTCTATATAACCTTTTGTTCTTTGCTTTGGTGCAGTCGTGTAATTATGTTGTGTAATTTGGGCTGTTTTTGTATTTAATTCAGCAGGCTTTATGTTGCCTTTGGGCTGGAAACTGCCATTCAGATCTGGCAACCCTTCCCCTGTACCTCTGAATGCCATCATCAATCTTTCCTCCAATTGAAGTCTGCCAGTACCAGTACCATATGTACTGTTGGACAGCCAGACATGTAAACTTTGCTTTAAGTGTTTTTGATGATGTTCAGAACCATTCTCCAAACATGTAGGCAATGACATTCAAAGAGTTAAACTTTGGCCTCATCTGATCAGACAATATTCTCCCAGTATTTCACTGGTTTGTCCAGATCTCTTGCCGCAAACATTAAATAAGCTTTAACGTGTTTTTTCTTCAGTAGTGGAGTCATGTGCAGACTGTATGCACACAGTTATAGTCAATACATTACCCATTGGTTTCATGGGGAGAAGAACTGCTGCTTCAAGGTCTTATGCAGCACTCTGAAAGTGTTCATTGACTTTTGAACAGGTATTTTTTAATTGTCATTTTGACAGCAGTCAGAAATCTGATGTGGGGCACATGGCTGTAGCTGGTTCAATGGGGAAATTCTGTCCTTTCCCCTTCAGAAATGTAGATATAACTAACCCCCATTAGCTGGACACTGTTTATGAAGGTGTTCCCTACATTAGATTTTATGTAACATTAGAGTGGACAAGACAAGAATGTCAGCAGGGAGAGCTGAATAAACAGGTGCACATATACAGTTTGCATGTTTCTGATTAAAACGTTTCAGGAGGAAAATGTATACACGCCAAGAGTCAGATCAATTGTTTATTTCAAAGTGCAAAAATGATATAGACTGAATCCACTAAAACAGAGCTTTTACTTTGCAACATGTTCCAATAAATCAACAAAATGTCATACATGCACATTCTTGTTTAATGTACACAGTGAGGACCATGCCTTGACTTCCATTCATTTTCAAGCCTTTCTATGGCCCAACCCTGACCCCAACCTTTACCGATTTATACCCAACCCTAATTGGACACCTTAGTCCTAAATCTAACCCCTAGCCCAGGAGGGGAAAAAAAATGTGAGGACCCATTTTTGGTATTCACTTTACTAGTAAAATGAGCAAAAAATGTTCACGCTCAGCTGCAAACACAAGAACACACACACACTTCCTGTGGCCTTCCTTCTGGAAGGCTGGTTGAACCCAGTTTAACAGACAGGAGATGCAGTGTTAGACTGTAGATGAATCAATAAAATTGACCGGAAGAGTAAAATTCAGACAAAAGTGCTCAAACCTTTATTTTCCTTCAAAACTTTACAAACATCTAAAACAAACCATGCATAACTGCCACAGAGCTTCCTGAAGCTCAACACGTTACAATATTTTCATCATCATCCTCCAAGTCAAAATAATATGTTTACTGAAGTAGGTATGATAAGCGTGTTTTTATAAACAGGTAATTTCTGGGGCAAAGTGTTTCCATTCTGCAACAAGAGCTACAAAAGCTCAAAGATCGGACAGGAGGATGTACTGTACGGGTCAAAGCAGAACCAGATGTGGATGGAGGTTCAATCTGAGGTGGATCCGAAGGTAGTCTATATTGGGGGGGAATTCCACCGTACACAGGACAGGCAAGGTTTCCAATGTCGTCCCCCTCATAACCTGCAAGTCAGAGCACAGAATAGAACTAATTAACGCTGTTGAAATACACTATAGGCCTATGAGCTGCTGACTCAGTCAACCCACCGTGTACATCAACTGTCCCACCATGCTAACCAGATCAACCACCGTTGGTATGGTAAGAATGACATTTCTACATAGCAAATCACTTACCAGTAGGTGTAACAGAGCAATAGAAAAAAAATAAAAATAAATAAAAATAAATCAACAGCCCCAACAGTCATGACATGCATGTGGCATAATCTGGGCAATCAAGTCGTTAACTCAAAGGGGCACGCTCAAAATGAGAGCTCTGGAGTTCATTCATCTTTTATCTAAGGACGAAACTGGTAAAATAAAAAAAATAGGTCACTGCAGATCTTGTTTAGCAGGTCAGCATACTTTGACTAAAAAGTTGATTGGGGAGAGGAAACCATTAAAAAGTGCAGATAAATCAAATGGATCAATCTTCCTAGGCTGTTTAACGTCAACTGTGGAAGAAGCTTTGATTTTTTTATATTGTCACTCTGCTAAAATGACCTTGGGTTACTTTTGCAGCCCCTTTTAGGTCATTTTCAAATGGCCTTCAGTTTAATTCCTCGCTTCGTTTAGGCAGAGCTGAAAGTTTTATTGGACTCTGGTGTGGCTCGCTTGCAGTGGGTGAGCAAATAGACTGTAGCGCCAACCAAAGAGTGACCCAAAGAGGCAGGGATGCCGCAGGGCTTACAGATCTACATGTGATCTGCCAACTGTCTTTCCACAGCTGCAGGTCCTGGTTTCTTCCTCTACGTCTTAATTTCCATACTCCTGTATTTGTCTCGTGCATATATAGAGCAGCATGCTAGAGAGTCCGCTGCCACAGGCATTCCAACTTCTAGAAGCAGCTCATTGCTCTGGTCAGCTGAGAGGCTGCTGGGGGGGGGGGGGGGGGTCTCTGATATTGCTGCGTTGTCGTCGGAAGAAGTGCGACAATTTGGCCAAACGTGACCGGGTCTTTTATTTTTAATTTTTGACACAAATGAGCATCTTTTTGTCCTTTTTCTAAATAATCGTAGTCTTGCTCATCATGCAGGGCTGTTCAAATGCATTCAGTGCTTTAACTACTAGCAAAACTGTTGCACTTCATCGTAGATATTTTATCTGGATGTGATCATATCACTTACTGCCCAGTTCTACATTAGCTGTTGTTCTTGAGGTGGATTAGGGGGATCGTTGCCCACTAGTATACTGATCACCAGGCCTAGACAGTACAAAGACCTAGAAGGTGCCATGGACTGGCCTAAAAAGAAATGGTGTAACGGTAAATGAATAGAAGAGAGAAACAGTCTTTTTTTAGGTCTGAGCTGTAGACGCAGAAGTCAAGCCGCAGTACAACTGAAGCACAGTCGCACAGGCATGATTCAGGGATGCTTCTCGGAGTATGTTGTTAGGTCCTTTGATCGTAAACAAAAGATGGTGGCTTTTTTTAAATCCGCCTTACTTGTTTTTCCTCAGTTTCTGTAGATTAAAAGCAAGTTTGATTAATTTTCCCTTGCAGTTCTTTTGGGAATAGAATGTGCTGTATCCCCAATGCCTCCATGTACAAAAAAAATTGAGCAATACTCACTTTTTTTAAAAACGCACAAGCCATTATAGAGACATTTGCCCTTTGAGTTCCTTCAAGAACCCTAGAGTTTTACCCAGAGAAGTACCTCTTCTAGTGGAATAGGCATCGGTTAATGCTGGACATGCTGCTGGTGATATCCCTCTGCTGCGTTCTGTTGAGCAAAGGCTGGAGGACAAGATGAGACAACGGATATAAGCAAAGACATCAAAGTTGTCTGACCTCAACAGAAGTATGCTTTGTTTCTTATGGATTCACTCTCTGCCTTGGCGTCTGTGTTGTAAAGCAGGCTGCAGTCAAACTTTAATGAAGTGCATGACTGACATACAGTGTGGCTAAGAATGATGGGAACTAAGTGGTCCTGAGTAAGGAGATGTCTGAAAAGTTTTTTTTTTTTTTTTGTTTGTTTTTTATATTCCGATACCATGACAGCCAACAGGACTCAGTTACGGTCAAACAAGCTATAATGTCGGGTGTTATTCCACAGAATGCTCAATACTTTAATAACAGGGAACATTTCTTGCCCTAAATGAACTAGAAAGGAAACCGTCATCTAAGAGACTACACACCATCCTGCATTGAAACCATCTCCTCCTGCAGTTGCATGTTCCGCTCCCTTAGATTTTCCAGCTCAGAAACCAGATGATCCTTCTCCTCGTGGAGCTTCTCCCTTGCTGCTCGCTCTGCGTAAAAGTCTGAAGAGTATACCTCCGCCTGCAGACAGACAAAAATCAGCTGTGCTCCCTTCTTTACCATGACATTGTCACTTAATGTAGGGAATACATTTATTAAAATGCAAAAACAGTAAGATCCACTCACCTGAGCCCGGAGAACAGACATGGTTTCCAGCTCCTTCTCCTTCAGGACCATCTCTTCCTCCATCTCTTCAATCTTCCTCTGTTTGGCGACCAGGTCTTCTTCGGCAGCGGCCAGCCATTCCTGCAGCTCCTGGTTTTGGAGAGTCAGAGTCGCCACGCAGCGCCGGGTTTCCTCAAGCTGGCTCTCCAAGACTTGCTGCTCCTGTTGCCGTCTTTCCTTCCATGCAGACAGCACCTCAAACTGCTTCTTCATCATCAGGTTGGCTTGACGTGCCGCCGCTGGTGGGAAACAAACAGATCATTCAGAGGTCACGGTTCCAACATATTAGTCTTGTACAAATTACAAAACTTTAATGTTTTCAGTCTCTCTGTGTGCTAAAGATCATCTTCAATTCATGGTAGATATTTCTACAGGGACACACTTCAAGTATGGAACATAGAGAAAGGAAGGAAAAAAACTTAAGGTAGAGAAAATAAAATAAGAGGAAGAAACTGATGAAAATGAAGAAAGGGCAGATGTAACAAAGCAAGGATAGAATTGAAAGATAAAGCACAAAAGAACAAACACCACAAGTAAAAGACTACGGACAAAATGGGAACATAAAAGGAATTATGGGGAAAAAAGGGAGGCAGTCCACAAGGAAGGGCCTAAAGGTAGGTAGGAAGGAAATGCAAGGGGAGTTAGTAGTAAGAGAAATGCATGAAAGAAAGAAGAGAAGGATGGAAGGTCTTGATGGAGAGAGCGAGGTGAGACGAGATGAGATAAAAAAAAAAAAACACATAGCAAGGAAGAGCATGCAAAAGACAAGGAAATGAGACGTAGGGAACAGAGAAGACAGGATACTAGAACAGTGGAGGAAGGAGGCAAGAAGGAAGGAAAAGAAAGGAGACAGAACTCAAGAAATCTGCATTTGTCATTCCAATTGTACATTCCAACAAAACTTGTCTCCTGCATTTAACCCGTCCCAAGGGTTAGGCACGGCACGTTTATTTGTAAAGCACGCTTCAGTAACAAGACAAGTCAAAGTGCTGCACATGAGCAGAACATGAGGAAGGAAGATGTGAGAAGAATTGCACTGCAGTGGAATAGTAGCAGCAAGTCAAGATATAAGAGAAGTTGGACTACAAAATATAACATTAAAATTCAAAAAAGGCAGCTAGGGAGCAGTGGGCAGCTTACTGCACCCAGGGAGCAATCTGGGGCTAAGGGCTTTGAGGGATAGCTGAAGGGCCTGTAGGAGAAAGACTGAAGGATACAACATTTGAAACATTGAGATAGTAAGAGTCTAGATAAACAAATATTTCTCATTTTGCCTTTTTTTCTTATCCACAACTGGAAAATACTGAAAACAAATTCTAGACTGCAAAGGAGCACTTTGAGAAAGCCATAAACAGTCATCAGGCTTTTTTTATGTTTTAGACTTTCTCTTGTTGGTCACCAACACCGGACAATGACGTCGCACCAAAACAAGCCAATACAAATAATCCATCAAGCCAATCTCCACTCACCTTTCAGGTCTTGGTTCAGCTGAATAAGGTTTTTCACCTCCTCCACAGTTTCCTCCAGCTGACCGGGCCGATCGGGAGAGCGATACATGTCACTGTTTTTTGCAGGGCCTCCATCATCGTATGTCACATGGACTTCAGACGCCATGAAACAGTCCTAGAAAGATGTCGCCTGTTAAATCAAGTCTCTAATGTGCAAGTATTGATTTATAGCTACATGTCAGGCCTGCAAGGCTAGATCCAAATCACTGCCCAGTACTGATCCTGCATCCATGTGCGATTACTGTCAATTCAATTTTATTTATATAGCGCCAATTCATGAAACATGTCATCTCAAGGCACTTTACAAAGTTAAGTTCAATCATATTATACAGATTGGGTCAGATTATACAGATTGGTCAAAAATGTTCCTATATAAGAAAACCAGTTGATTGCATCAAAGTCCCGACAAGCAGCATTCACTCCTGGAGAAGCGTAGAGCCACAGGGAGAGTCGTCTGCATTGTCCATGGCTTTGCAGCAATCCCTCATACTGAGCAAGCATGAAGCCACAGTGGAAAGAAAAAACACCCGTTAGCGGGAAGGAAAAACCTCTAGCAGAACCGGGCTCAGTATGAACGGTCATCTGCCTTGACCGACTGGGGGTTACAGAAGACAGAGCAGAGACACAAGACAGACAAAAAGCACAGAAGCACACATTGATCCAGTAATCTGTTCTACATTAGATGGTAATAGTCGGTGATCTGTCCTCCCTGGATGATGTCACAGTTAACAGAACGTCAGACCAGGTGTACCTACTATGAAGAAAAAAGAGAGAGAACAAAAAGTTAAAAGCTGAAATGACAACAGTCATTTCAATGTAATGCAATGCAAACCTGGAGAACAGTAGAAATCAGTAGAGTGAGAAAAATAGGCCCTGATGTCCTCCAGTAGCCTAAGCCTATAGCAGCATAACTATAGAGGTAGCGCAGGGTAACATGAGCCACTCTAACTATAAGCTTTGTCAAAAGGAAAGTTTTAAGATTAGTCTTAAAAGTAGACAGGGTGTCTGACTCACGGACCAAAACTGGGAGGTGGTTCCACAGGAGAGGAGCCTGATAGCTAAAGGATCTGCCTCCCATTCTACTTTTAGAGACTCTAGGAACCACCAGCAGACCTGCAGTCTGAGAGTGAAGTGCTCTGTTAGGAACATACGGGGTAATCAGAGCTCTGATATATGATGGAGCTTGATTATTAAGGGCTTTATACGTTAGAAGAAGAATTTTAAATTCTATTCTTGATTCTTGATTTGTCCAGCCCAGACACCCCGTAGCCCAGAGAAGCAGATAAAGATTCTTAAGTTCAACCTTCCCAAGGCTGCTTTTTGAAATGGGAGAGATGGGCACTTACCCAGGGCGGCATTAAAAAGGGAAAGGAGGGGTTTCTCAAATCTTTTCTGTATTTTAGGCACGCTGCAGGCCCTTAGGCACAGATTTACATATCAACATGGAAATAAAGACCTTTAACCATGAAAACACCTAGCCTTTTTAAGATAACTAATTTTTACCAAATTGTATGATCAACTGAACGATCTGTTTAGGTAGAATGAGCTGGATTGTAAGTAATAAACACAGATAGTTAATTGTTTTGACAATTTTACTCCCGGGTCCACACTTTCCCGCATAAAAAAGCTCCAGTCTGGGTGTAGGACTGTCAGACTACCCTGGAAGTGCTGAGGGGCGCTGAGCGAGAATGACCAGTAGACCCGTTTTCGCTGTGTTCCCACTTCCATTCACTGCCATTTTTAAGACTTCCATGCACATTGTGCATTCTTCATCCTGTTTTGTAAACAAATGGCGAGATGTTATGGAGCTAAAACAGTGACAACTTGCAGCGACATCAAAAAAGATTTGGTATTCAAAAAAGTCAAACATTCTTAGAAAGTAAACACTTTCTAATGCTATTTTTTTTTCAATGAGATGTTTTCAGTGTCACTGCAGAGCTCCTTCAGCTATGATGTCACTACCATAGACATCATATACATAGACGCGTCGTTGAGCGCGGGTTCGTACGTCAACGCCATATTGTATGTGGCAAAAAAAAGTTAAGTTCTGTTGTAGTGAACGTGGATCAGAGAAGATGCCTCATTCCTGTGCTGCATGGAAATGTACCAACTGTTTATATATATATATATATGTGTGTATGTATATGTGTTATGAATATAAAAGTCAATTGGTTAAATCTAAACATTGTGGTCTTCATTATTTCATAAAACCGTGTCACATGTGAACCTTTTAAGTTCTGGTATAGTCACAGATTAGGAACAGATGCTTTTGGGGGAGTATTAAAGTTACTAATATGAGAAAAAAAAAAAGTCCTACGACAATAAAGTAAAAAAAAAAAAAAAGACAAAAGTGGTAATATTATGAGAAAAACTTCATATGAGAATTAAGGGTGGACAGTTCCAGAATAGTCACAGTTTGCAGAACTATTTCAGTCCTGGAGTAATAGGGCCAGGATAGATTATTTTTATTCTTTACGAGTATAAAGTCAGGAGAATGAAGCCAAAGGGATACGAAAATAAACTCGTAATATTACAAAAATATTACAAATATACAGTATGTTCTGAGATTAAACTCCCTCTGATACTGTGACTCAGATTTGCCACATTCAACATGGCAGACAATCTGACGCATCCGCAGCATAGGCAGAACCCGCCCGACGAGGCGTCTACGTAGAGGCGTATCTATGGTCACTACAAGCTGGCACTGTTTTGCTGTCGGGGGCGGGGCTAAACTAAACGGCCCTTCATGGGCCTTCCGTTTTTCCAATTAAGCATTATTAAGTCTCTCTTGATTACTATTCACAACACACCATTGATTTATTTCATTTATGATGTTTGGAGCATAATGCTAAGAAAAGAGAGGCTACAAACCCTAAACTAATCCTGCCTTTTTAAATGTTACAGGTAGTCTTTTTTTGGCTCAAGAACCTGTTCCCTAAAAGATGTCTGTGCACGTTCCTGTTCCACGGGGAGATTTGTAACAAATTCAATGACATAATACAGACTTAAACATACTGACAAGAACAAAACCACCAATCTGTTCCCTTCTAACTTTATCAAACACTTACCTCAGCTCCAGCTGCTCAGCTGTCTGTTCTCTGCATACATGCATGGACTGCTGGCTAATTAGGACAGTGTTCAACCCTAGTCCTCAAGGCACTCTACCTTGCATGTTGTTTCCTTCTTTAGCACACCTTATTCAGATGACTGCAGTTCAGCACAAGCCTGTTAATCAGCCATCAATTGAAATCAGTTGTGCTGGACCAGGGAAGCATTATAATGTAGTGCCTTAAGGACCACAGTTGAAAAAAAAAACATGGATTAGGTAACCTCCTTCACCCTGCCCCACAAACTGAGAATCTGCCCCATGTTTTGATTGGTTTCCAGTTATGTTAGCTGTCAATTAAACTGTCCATGGAGGAAGTGATAAACCCAAGTATGGAAGGCCAAGAGGGCCAAAAAGAAACATGCTTGTCTTTGTCTTCACAGCTTTTAGCAGCGCCCTACTTTTGATTTTTCACATTAAAATTATATGAATGTGTCTTTGGACAAGCATGTAAGCAAAAACAAAGAGAAAAGTTGCAGCAACTGTGGGCCCCTGTTCAAGTTGCCCATTCACCAATTTGTACCCTCATTGTGAATTTTTGAGAGAAGTTTTGAACCCATGCAGGAGTCTGAAACTCCGGTCCTCCAGTGCCACTGTCCTGCAGATGTTTGATGCATTCTTGCTCCGACACATCTGAATCAAAAGGCTGAATGACTTTTTTGACGTGTCAGCAAAAATGACAGGGGCCAGCATTAACCGTGACTCAGGCGTGTTGGAGCAGGGACGCATCCAAATGTTGCAGGACAAAGTCACTCCAGGACAGGTGTTACAGATCCCTGCACCAGTCAGCCTGAACCTGTATGTTTTACAAACCTTTTTGAAAAAATAAATGATCGATATATCTATCATTTGAAAGGCTAGTTGTATTACTTTTTAATTGCAACCTTTCTTGATCCTGTCTATTCGATCTCTGTCCACATACACTACCGTTCAAAAGTTTGGGGTCACATTGAAATGTCCTTATTTTTGAAGGAAAAGCACTGTACTTTTCAATGAAGATAACTTTAAACTAGTCTTAACTTTAAAGAAATACACTCTATACATTGCTAATGTGGTAAATGACTATTCTAGCTGCAAATGTCTGGTTTTTGGTGCAATATCTACATAGGTGTATATAGGCCCATTTCCAGCAACTATCACTCCAGTGTTCTAATGGTACAATGTGTTTGCTCATTGGCTCAGAAGGCTAATTGATGATTAGAAAACCCTTGTGCAATCATGTTCACACATCTGAAAACAGTTTAGCTCGTTACAGAAGCTACAAAACTGACCTTCCTTTGAGCAGATTGAGTTTCTGGAGCATCACATTTGTGGGGTCAATCAAAGGCTCAACATGGCCAGAAAAAGAGAACTTTCATCTGAAACTCGACAGTCTATTCTTGTTCTTAGAAATGAAGGCTATTCCATGCGAGAAATTGCTAAGAAATTGAAGATTTCCTACAACGGTGTGTACTACTCCCTTCAGAGGACAGCACAAACAGGCTCTAACCAGAGTAGAAAAAGAAGTGGGAGGCCGCGTTGCACAACTGAGCAAGAAGATAAGTACATTAGAGTCTCTAGTTTGAGAAACAGACGCCTCACAGGTCCCCAACTGGCATCTTCATTAAATAGTACCCGCAAAACACCAGTGTCAACACCTACAGTGAAGAGGCGGCTGCGGGATTCTGGGCTTCACGGCAGAGTGGCAAAGAAAAAGCCATATCTGAGACTGGCCAATAAAAGAAAAAGATTAAGATGGGCAAAAGAACACAGACATTGGACAGAGGAAGACTGGAAAAAAGTGTTGTGGACGGATGAATCCAAGTTTGAGGTGTTTGGATCACAAAGAAGAACGCTTGTGAGACGCAGAACAAATGAAAAGATGCTGGAAGAATGCCTGACGCCATCTGTTAAGCATGGTGGAGGTAATGTGATGGTCTGGGGTTGCTTTGGTGCTGGTAAGGTGGGAGATTTGTACAGGGTAAAAGGGATTCTGAATAAGGAAGGCTATCACTCCATTTTGCAACGCCATGCCATACCCAGTGGACAGCGCTTGATTGGAGCCAATTTCATCCTACAACAGGACAATGACCCTAAACACACCTCCAAATTGTGCAAGAACTATTTAGAGCAGAAGCAGGCAGCTGGTATTCTATCGGTAATGGAGTGGCCAGCGCAGTCACCAGATCTGAACCCCATTGAGCTGTTGTGGGAGCAGCTTGACCGTATGGTACGCAAGAAGTGCCCATCCAACCAATCCAACTTGTGGGAGCTGCTTCTGGCAGCGTGGGGTGCAATTTCTCCAGATTACCTCAACAAATTAACAGCTAGAATGCCAAAGGTCTGCAATGCTGTAATTGCTGCAAATGGAGGATTCTTTGACAAAAGCAAAGTTTGATGTAAAACAAAAAATCTTATTTCAAATACAAATCATTATTTCTAACCTTGTCAATGTCTTGACTCTATTTTCTATTCATTTCACAACGTATGGTGGTGAATAAGTGTGACTTCTCATGGAAAACACAAAATTGTTTGGGTGACCCCAAACTTTTGAACGGTAGTGTATATTTATATCCTCTTTGCCCTAGGAAACTATTTGGTTCTGGTGATTCCCATTCTAACAACGTGGGTTTGACATACTGTAATATTCATATATTATAATGCTATTTCTATTACTACCTATCAAATGTGAGCGTTGGAATTCAACATTTTGCCTCCAGGGGTGGCAGAGCATAAACTCTGCAATGGTTCGATGAAGGCCTTATTCTTTTGCAAGATGCATGGCACAAACACAACAAACATGATTTTGATATGCAGTCAACTAGAACCTGATGGTAAATATTCTGTTTCCTGAAAAACACTTTTTGTTGCTGCAAAATTAACTGTGCATTAAAATTGACCAAAGCTGTCGGAACCTGCTGCAAGAAATTCTACTTTCCACCTCATCTTTGGGAAATTACTGCATATTCTCTGTTCAGGGGCTCTTTTGACAGAAAGCACATAAAACATACAGATTTTAAATAAATTAAAAAAAAAAAAAAACATCCAACTTTTAGGTCTAATGTAGCTGAAAAGATTTGACATAAAGACAATAAAAGAAGAAAAAAAGAAGTTGGTCTTTAAAGTTTTCAATCCCACTTTTAAATGAGAGCCCATTTTGGGCTTAATGGTTTTAAAAAAGCTATTTATTTTTCAGTTTTTGAAAAATGTAATTTTAGCGTGATCAGACTAGTTAAGTCCAAACCAACAAGCTCTGAACCGACAAAGGTTCCGTAGGATTAAAGAAGAGCCATCATGGTCGGTAGATGATTCGATGAAAGTGTCTGAAAGAGGGAAAAAAAAATCTGACAACAAATCTCAATTTGTATTTTTATTTTTTTTCTCACAGAATCCCAAGCCTTTAAAACCAATACAGTATACAGAACTGACAGCGTGCTTCCTACATGAGCAATAACAGGTAAAATATACTAGTTTTATCTGCTTACTGAAAAGGAAATCAGTACCTTCATATTACACCTCCTCTTAGGACAGACAGCAAAAATCCAATCAGGAGCTTAAATTATGATCGGACACAGAATATAAATTTAAAAAACCTTTAAAGACTGCATACTTGATACCGTTGGTGGTAGGCCAATTTCTTCCCAACATGTTTTCATTCTTTCCCACTTTGCAGTTCAGAGGGCACGGATTAGAAACCCAACAAGCTTCTCATATACTCTTTAACTTAAACGCACAACAAACAAGGCCCTCATTTACCCAGCATGCCGATGGCCAAAAGAAACTGGACATTTCAATACATAAAAAAGGATTCAGGTGACATCTTTACTGACAGCCTTATTACATTTTTAGGCCACTCTTTATTTACTCTTAAGATTAGAAAGGCTCTGCCCTGGCACACGTAGGGAACCTTTGCCAGAAAGGCCAAGACAGGGCTCGTGAAAAGTAAGATAAAAGAAATAAGATTATGAAGGCTGCTTGCATAAAGATTCCAATGTGCTTTGTGAAGTTGTGTCACTGCAGGAGCATTTATGCAGGATGGCGGAAAACTCGTAGGAAACAGCATGGAGGACAATGAGAAAGCCAAACTTTTGGCTGTTAAAAGGGGAGAGCTCAACTTTCAGTTTGCCTTGGATCAGCTGGAGAAGTGCTGCGCTTCACAAACAAGGCACACCAGACGTCGTTTTGGCTCGTGCTGCTCTGCACCACATGGCGCTGGACAGCGGGGCCCGACTTGGTGCTCTTTAGCCAGGTGAACTCATTCTGGTCGGCTGCTGAACGGACGGGAGCTCACACGGCATATCTAAAACACGACATGTATGCGTTCTGTCTTGCTTGTATGCTGTTAAAATAAGACGTTATACAACCTTTTCAGAGATTTTCATGTAGCAAATGACACGTGTTTCACCTGCCTTATGGGTCCGTCATTAAATATCTGTTGTGATGATGTCACTTTAAAATATGTAAATTCTGAGAAATATGTAATTTATTTTTGACAAAATGAACAAACTGAACCTTAAGATAAAAAAAATGAGGGTCCTATTAAACAGTATTGGGATTAACCAGTATGCATTTTTTTTATAATCCCTATTTGGAACTTGGTGAATGAGGATTTCTGCACACCATTCTATGCCAGGGCTTAATAAATGAAGCCTCTTTAGACCCATTACTTCCAGAAATAAAAGTCTCCATCCTGTAACGATATCTTTGGATCCTGAGGGATCAGACATAAGGGGGGACAGTGCAGGTCAAAGCAGAGCAAGACTCAGCTAAAGGCGCTAATGCAGCCCGTGTTGTTGTGGGAGCTTATAGTGATGGAGGTCTAGTTGATGCAGTCCATGATGTGGATCTGCAGGGAGTCCAGGTCGGGAAGGATCTCGTTGCACTTGGGGCAGGCGTGTTCGGGAATGTTGTCCTGGTTCCAGTCCGTACCTGTGAGCGACAGATCCCATTACGCCCACGCGTGATAAAAGCTTTTGGCGTTTTCACGCGATTAGACATCCACCTGGGTCGTGTGGCTCAGAGATTTAGCAACAAACATTGCAGTTCAAACGCTTTCAGATCCAGGCAGGAAAAAAGCAGCTTACTTCTTCCTACAAGACTTGGTTCAGCTCCGCGTGGACCCGCTCCGGTCGATCCGTGTCTGCGCTGCATTTCATTGAGTGAAAGCCTAAAGGACAGTGAGAGAGGATCAGATAAGTCTGGACACCAGCGGCATCTCTGCTGACCACCTGTGTGTCTGTGTGATAAAATAACCACTAGAGGGAGACAAAGTACAGTTTTAGATCCGTTTGCCGCCTCGGCATTCCTGTTCCTGATTGGCTGCTCTGCAAAAAAGAAAACTAAAACTAAGTAAAATCTTGAAATTTTGCCTTGATTTGAGCCGGTAAATAAGATTATCTGCCAATGGAATAAGATTTTCTTAAAATAGGAGCAACATCTTATTTCAAGTGCAGTGTATCTAATTATCTTATTTTAGGGGTCAAAATACTCATTCTGTTGGCAGATAATCTTATTTACCTGCTCAAATAAAGGACAAATACACGCATTTAAAAAAAAACCTTACTTACTTCTAGTTCCCCTTTTTGCAGTGTGTTTGTCAAAAACCAGAGAAAAGCAGCCTGTAACCGTCACGGGTAAAACACTTTAAATGTCTTAAAGCAAAACTGATTTCTACAACGTCGACATTCCATTACAGTAAAAATGACTAAAACGGGTAGAACACTGAGGTCTTCAGCAGCAATAAAGAAAGACGACCGTGTTTGACATCTTTCCTCCAGTCAGTCTGCGGAGCCCAGAAGAGTCCCGAGGTGCCTACCGGCCCAGCGACTCCATGTCCTGCTGCAGCTGCGTGTTCTGCTTCTTTACAAACTCCAGCTGAGCAGCCAGGCGCTCCCTCTCCTCGTGGAGTTTCTCCCTCGCCGCTCGCTCTGCGTAGAAGTCTGAGGAGTACACCTCGGCCTGCGGAGAGCGCAAAACCGAAGCGGTCAAATGCATTTCTAAAAAAAAAAAAAACGAGGTGTTCCGGTCACCTCGTGGTCCACAGGCATGACTACAAACGTTCGTGAAACAGTGCATTGCTCTCAGTAGCTATGCATGCTTACATGGGCGTCATGTAAACACGCCAATCTTAATACTGCCATCGGATTAAGATCAATCAGAATGAAATTATATTCTGAGTGAGACGATGGGTTTATGAGGATCGTAAACCCCAACAGCGTCCATCTTGGTCTGATCATGTCATTTGGACATGTGCGCCCTGCATCTCTCATGTAAGGGCCTGCAGCTTTATTGGCCTAGAACCTGCCACAGGTCCACTCCAGGCGCTCAGAAGATTATTTTATATGGTTTATATGCTCTTTTCACAGGGTTCATTAACATTTGCACCGACCTGAGCCTGGAAGACAGAGATGGTTTCCAGCTCCTTCTCCTTCTGGAAAATCTCTTGCTTCATGTCGTCGATCTTGCTTTGCTTGACGACCAGCGCTTCTTCTGCGGCGGTCAGCCGGTGCTGCAGGTCCTCCGCCAGATTCCTCTCCACCATGTGCGACTGTAGGACAGGACAAGACGCTCATATCGGAAAGCTCTTTTCCTGCTTTTATCCAGCGGATTCTTTCCACACAGGGGTACCTCTTTTCTCTTCTTCTCCTCTTTCAGCTCGTTGTAGTCCTCGAACAGCTTGGTGTACGCATCCTTCAGCTGTGCCAGGTTGTTCCTGTGAGGAAGGGGGAAAAAAAACAGGATTCTCTCCGTGAGGACATAGCGTAGCGTGAACTTTACAATCACGACTTCAATCTGTCTTACTGAAGTTCTACGCGACAAGCCGCCACATAGTAGTGCACGACAGCGAATAAAAATCTGAAAAGTGCGGCCTGCGCTTTTCAGATCACTCCATTACTCCATAGCTCCATCCGTCAACCCAAAAGCTCCCCAACCTCCCTGTGTCTGCTGAACAGAAGCATCCCCACAACATGATGCTGCCACCACCGTGTTTCCCCACAGTAACGGTGCGTTCAGGCGCGCAACGTTACTTTTACGCCACATATCTCGCATGCAGGCCAGAAGGCGGCGCCGCCTGCAGACACGTTGGTTCTGTCACCCACGCGGCTTGTGGAAAACTGCAAACGCCCTTCTTTCAACTGCGGTTTCCCTCCATCGCCACCGCTAACAGATTCTCCCCCACCTGAGCTGTGCCTCTCAGTGACTCCTCCAGAGTTAGCGCGCATACAAACGCATGTCACACGCGGCGGGGAAACACGACACAAAAGCTGTTAGCGTCTCGGCCTCGGACCTCTCCTCGTCGGCCTTCTTCTGCTCCATCTGGCCCTGGGCCTGCAGGCTGCCCAGCTGCAGCTTCAGCCGGTCGTTCTCCGACTGCACGGCCTGCTTCTCCACCAGCTGGGCCTTCAGAGAGGCCACGTCCTGCTCCACGTCCCGACATCTGCCAAACAGAACAGGCGTAGATCGTCACGCGGCGGGAACAAAAAAAAAAAAAACAACAACCCGGCTGTCGCTCCTCGGAACGCGCTGTGTCAGAGTCTGTCGGGCTAACCTGTCCTGCAGGTTCTTCTTCATGCCTTCAGCTTCATCCAGCTTGCTCTGGGCCTGCTGCAGGTCCTTGAAGAGCGTCATCACCTGAGACTTCAGGTTCTCCACCTCGGAGGCAGCCTGAAATAGCAGCCAAACATCCCCCTGTCTCGTAACCTGTTTAGCAGCAACGACGGCATGAAACTGTAGACATTACCGATGCGGTAAGAGAATAGAAACCCACCTTGTCCTCCTTGGTGGCGTTATCCTTAGTCTCTGTCTGGATCGTTTTCATCGTTTTCTCCATTTCACCGTTCTTCTCCTCCAGCTCCTGGATTCTGTTGGATCACATCAGAAATTTTTACAACAAGCTAAGCAGTACGGCGGCACCACCAGCTATGCGGCTGTGTTTCCGGGTTTCGTCTCGTTCGCCGTCTGACAGCGGGGCGTTCGGCACCTGGCAGCGAAGGCCTGCAGCTCAGCCTGCAGGCGCTCGCATCTCTGCGTCTCGTTCCTCAGGGACTGCAGCAGCTGGCTGACCGTCAACTCCTCGTTCTCCAGCCGCGACGCCGTCATGCTGTGCTCCAGGCGCCTGACGCGCTCCGAGCCGCACGCGTTGCTCACGTCTTCGATGCCCGCGTCCTGCGTAGGGAGAGGTGACAAATCGGGGGTTTTGACCTGTTCTTCGTGTCAAGATAGGACAATTTTCCAGAGTCGTCAGCCCTAAACCTCATGCCACAGATGCATTTATAGAGAAATACAGTATCTGAATGGATATATGGACAGAGGGATGTAGGGATGAGTGAAACCTTTGGAAAGTGGGATTGGGAATAAGTCTGCAGATCAAATTAAGTCCTCAGTTAATCTTTTCATTTTCCCAGGACTGGAAACCCCCTAGATGACGTTCAGGACTGCCCTGACAACGTAGGATGTGTTTTAAACTAAACAGATGGGATCTAAGTAGCCGATAGAACGCTGTTCCGCCCAGGACCGCCTTCATTCATATCCTCACCGACACTTTGATGATCTCAATAAACGAGTCGTCCTCGGATCCCTGCTCCGCCTTCAGCTGCAGCTCAGAGTTCAAAGCCACCAGGTCGTTCTTCTCGGCCTGTAGACGGGCCACCTGGGCGCGCAGGGCCTCCACCTCCGCACTCTGATTGGACGATACCACGACGGAGGTGATAAGGTAGTCCCAGCACAATCTGACTGCATCTACAAGCTAGATTAGATGAAGCGGCTGGGTGCAGCCCTCACCTGACATCCCCCCGTGGCTCCTCCTGCCTCCAGCTTCTTGCTCAGCTCCTGGTTCTGGAGGGTCAGCGTCTCCATGCAGCGCCGCGCCTCATGGAGCCGGCTCTCCAGGAACTCCCTCTCCTGGCCCTGCTTTTCCTTCCACGCTGATAAACCCTCGAAGCGCTCCTTCATTGTGAGGTTGGTCTGACGCAGCGCCTCTGCGGGGCACAGGTTTAAGCACAGAACATCCGTCACGGCCGTCATCCTCCTTTTTGGCTCCGGTTTAAGGTTTTGGCTGCAGCCCAAAGCCTGTGCCGACACAGATCCCTCCCCACGGACCCACCCTGCTGGTTAAAGCTGGGAGACCCCCCCCCCCTCACCTTTCAGGTCTCGGTTCTCCTGAATGAGGATGTTCATCTGCTGCACGGTCTCCTCCAGCGTGCCGGACTGAGCAGGAGAGCGAGAGATGTCACCGTTCATCATGGGGCCGCCTGACGCCATGATGCTGAGGGGAAAGAGGCCGTCTCTGTTAAGTCGTTAGAACGCCACAAATCTAACCGGAACACAGCACTCTTGATAAAACCTAAAGGTCAGCAATTGTCTTGCCTGTTTTAGCTCTTTGATTCTTATATTCCTGTGAGTTTTTCCAACACGGTACCAAAATATCTCAAATTCTAGATTTTCCCAGACTGATCTAACCTTCTACATTTCCTCTTTGTCCTCCAGAACCCAGCGAAGGTGGCAGTGATTCTAAACAGGGTCAGCCTCAGGCTTCTATTGCATAAAACCCGGTTTACAGACTGGATCGGGCGCCTTCTGAGGCAACAACGAGTCTTCGGCTTCATTTTCTCTCTCGTCTTGAAAGATCTCGTTTCTCAACACACTGAAATATTGATCATTATTGAAAAATAATAATAATAATCTCTCTCAGTTGTAATCCCGGCCACAGCCATCAGCATCTACAACAACTCTTTGAAGAAACCTGCAAAATATGAGTCACACCATTTCATTTCATTTCCATCCCCGACATGGCTTCACAAGGCACAGGACGATTTTTAACCAATCAGAAACACCGGCCTGCTACTGGGGCATACCGAGGTTGATGTTAAGGGTTGTTCTAGTTTCATCATTCTAGAGCAACAACGCCAGGATGCCCAGCAGGTATTAGCTGATTAACTGGCCGGCCCATCACCTCCGAAAATGGACATTAAACTATTAATAATTGATTTAATATTTATTTATTTTGTAAGTGACCATGGTATTAGTGGCAACTTCATACCCGGTGTTCTACAAAGTGTCACGCACTCCAGCCAGGCGCAGAGGTTTTCTTTGAAAATGGGCCTGGTACCTTTGCAGAAAGAGAGACTTGTAGTCCCCTTGTCACTTCCCTACAAACTATGGCAGCAGCTAAAAGGATGCGAATCGCCAAAACACTAAAAAAAAAAAAAAAAAAAAAAAAAAAAAAAACAGCTCTATTGATCATCTGATTCTCTGCAATAAAAGATTCTGATTCTCTGCAATAAAAGGTGGCCGTGAACCCAGCAAGACTGAAGCGTCCAAGCGTAAGGGTGGGCACCCTGACACATTGACCAGCTCTCTGGTGGAACTGAACAAACTACATGTCCCGTCATGAGCAGAAAGTAAACACAGCCTCGGAATCGGTCCACTGACTCCCACTGATTCCACCCCCATAGCGGCACCGAATTGCACAAAACGCGCAACACGTTTGCGTGGAAATAATCCAGCGTGGCCGAGTTAGTTGAAGCAGTCTACAGACCTTCCCTGGCAACTGTCTGGCTTGTTTACGGTCGAGAAGATGAACCCGGAACCTAGGATGCGTCTGACCCGCACGGACTCGCTTTCAGAAGGGCGTCGGGATAACGTGAGACAGCAGCACCACCATTACGCGGTGACTCAGCTCAGATGACCAGGCGATCAGCTGATCCGCATTACGTTCCTTTAACTGACAGAAGAAAAGGAAAGTCTGGTGCCGGTCATGTCGGCCCTTCGGAACAAACGTGGATTGGGTCAGCGGGACCCAGCACAGCCGCAGGGTCAGGGGGAAACCACCAGGGTCCGAGTATTACTCCCTTATGACGCCGCAGTAAAACACACCAAGCGGACCAGCGGCGAGTCAACTGGACCCTCCCCGTCTCTAATGCTAAGGAATTAATTAAACGTCTCGTTGTCGACCTTTCTCTTTCTGGTGAATGCTATTTTACTTTCGCTTTAACAGCGTCCACCTTAACCTGTGCGCAACTTTCGGTTGAGAAAGTTGGCCCTGGCCGAGATGCTGCCTGCGGTTCGGAGCCGAGCCGAACTGCGTCACCGGCGGAGCCGAACGGGTTTTCAACTCACCTGCTGCCAACCGCAGAACCGAACCCGACCCAGCTATCCGTTCGGACGACACACGCGAGAGGCTCGGAGAACGGGCCGAAACGGGTCGACCCAGGCGTGAGTACCTCTGAAGTCTGGGAGCCAGTGGCGAACTCACCGACGGCGAGGCTGAGAGGTTTCCGTTTGAGACTTTCAAAATAAAATACCAGGTTCCTTCGAGCTCCCTGCACAAAAAGTACGGCAAGACCCGACGCGAATCGTTAAAAAATCATCTGAACATTTAGTTATGAAATTCTGCAGCTCCCCTTCCTGTTTACATCGTTGTAAGAAGCTATAGCTTGACTAAAACGGTGACTCGGGACTTCACATAGGTTTCCGTTTCCTCCAAACGACACTGCGACCATAGATTAGATCTGACAGTGCCTGAGTGTGGGCCGCCTGGTGAACTGTAGCCCATCCTCATGATGTACACATCGGTGAAACTCCGAGGAGAAGGTCACGTGGCCAGGCGTCAGCTGAGAATGGGAAATTCCGACTTTTTTTTTTTTTAATGAACTTTATTTAACAAACAAGTAAGGCAATAGCAACAGTACAATTCTATGGAAGACATAGTAGAGGCAGATTTCAAAATGGAAATATAAAGTAACATGATGCGGAAAATAAAGAATGAGTGAGTAATGATAATGAAACAATAATTAACATAACAACAAGGGGATTTATATGTTAGGATTGTTGTACATCAGTGGGCAATTCCATTAGTATTTCAGTTAGGTATTTGTAAGATTCTATACATTTAAGAGATGTTAAATATAACTTGAATTCAGATAAAAAAATATTAAACATTGGGGGTGATCTCAAGACTCTTTGTTTATGAATAAAGAATTTTGCTAAACATAAAATTAGGTTACAACAGAGTTCTATTGTTTTGTCTTTCAATAGTATTCCAAAAACTACCATATCTCTAGAGATAGAGTTAGGGAGTGCAATTTTGGATTTGACCCATCTTTCTAAGCAATTCCAAAATGTTTTAGTCTGACTGCATTCATAGAAGACATGGTCTATCGTTTCTACATCACTTTCACAGAATGAGCATTTATTGTTATCAATATTAAAACGAATTCTTAGTAGTTCTTTTGAGGGGTAAATTGCATTTAAAATTTTAAAGTGAGTTTCTTTAGCTTTTGGTTGTATGGGAAGTTTTAAATAAAAGGTTCTCAGTATTTCAATTGATTTTTGTTCAAATTTGCAAAGAATGTTATTTTTATTCATTTTCCCAGGGAATAAAGTTTCGTTTAGACAGTTTCTAATTGTGTGGTTATTGAATTTTTGGTCAGTGATTGATAGTCCATTAATAGATAAATTGGGTAGTTGTGGGGTAATTGGGTGATATATTATTATATTTTGAATCTGATTAATAAATTGTTTTGGCAAGGCGTTAAGTAATCTTGTAAATTCAGCTTTTGGAGGGAAGAACTGATATTTTGTACAGAATTGTTCGTAATTTAATATGCAACCATTAGTGTCCATTAAGTGTATAATAGACCAAATATTCCTCTCCATCCAATCTTTGTAGAATAATGATTTATTGCGATGTAGAATAAATCTATTATTCCACATGATAGAGGAATGTGGTGAGTAGTCATGAACATATATCATTTTCCAGTATAGTAATACTTGTTAATGGAACTCTGATAGTTTAATGGGTAATTTGTGTATATTGAAATCCGCTAGGAGTACAAGTTTTAGACCACCTATTTTGTTAAATATATAATTAGGAACACAATACCAGAACAAATAAGAATTTTTTAATCCAGGATTTCAACCAATTAATCTTAAGGGTTCCGTTAAGACATTCAAAGTCAATTACTTTCAGACCGCCATCTTTAATTTCTTTGACCATATGACTTTTTCGTAAGTAGTGTGGCCTGTTTCTCCAAATAAAGTTAATGTAAAGTTCAAACTTTTGATCAGCTGAAAAAATCATGTTTGAGTATAAATGCAGTTTTCAGACAATTCCCTGCTCAAATGTTCTTGTCTCTTGCACTGATTTGTCCTTTTAACATTGTGAAGCTCTACTTAGAACCTTCTTAAGATCCAATAGTGCAAAATGCAAATTCTTGCAAATTTTTGACTGGTCTTAAGATTTTGATTAGGAGTGTATATAGTTACGGCCCTAGGCCTTGCCTCTGAGTCCCTGTGTAGAGCTTCTAGTTGGTGCTGATTGGAAGTGGAGCCAGCTGGCCAGCCTGACGTCAGCAAGCTTCCTCACCTGACAGCTCCAGCCCAAGCACCAGATGATCAACTCCAGCTGGGAGGAGCTCAGCTCATTCTTTCTCTCTCTCTGCCACCTACTTCTCTCTTTCCCTCTCCTCTCTTACCAGTTATGATTTTTGTTAAATAAATCCCATTTTAAGTTATCCCATGCGGGGCTTCCCTTTGATTTGTTATGGTCCAAGAGCCAGGCCATAACAAAAAAAATCTATCTATCTATCTATCTATCTATCTATCTATCTATCTATCTATCTATCTATCTATCTATCTATCTATCTATCTATCTATCTATCTATCTATCTATCTATCTATCTATCTATTATTCCCCAATGTCTAAAGCTCTGATGCCCTCACGGAGTAATATTAGAAAAATCACATTCTAATATAAACAATATCTTTTAATCTTACTTGTGAAAAGTTATCCCTCGAGCCCTGACGTCAATAGTCCGTCGATTTAAACAAAAATACGCCGCACAGTGCTGAGGTATCATTAGTGTGTTCATCTTGAATCAGCAGGTTAGGGTAGCAGGTCGACCACCCCAAGATGGCGGCCGTAATTCCTGCGCCGCGACAGTCAATGCGGGGTCTACTCTTATATTATGTCTATGCCTCTACCGCACAAAGAGAGACCATGGGGGATTTCCTGAATCGAAAATTAACAACAACAACAACGATAATAATAATAATAATACGTAATTTTTTTTTAAAGAACTAATGCTCAAATTAGAGCATTCAGGCCAGGTTTGACCAGTATACATGTTGCAGTTCACGCAATGCAAAATAAAATAAAGGTTTCATTAAAACTTGTGAATCTCTGTCCTCATCACCTCCGTCCTCTCCAGGGACTGAGAGTCCAGAATTCCTAAACCAGAGTGAAATCCTTATAATTTAACAGTAACTGGGAATCTGCCATGCTTCCACTATAATAACACAAAGCAATACAGACTTTGTGAGGCGGTGGCCGCTTTGGCCTAATTGAATTAATCAATTTCAGGTGTTCAATGATGTAAGAAATGTTTTTTGTGAACAAGGAGTCCATCTTGAGCACACGCGTACAAAGTCTGTGATCCAGTATCTGACCCTTGTGGAGATTGTGGATTTTAGGGGCAGTATATTATAGCAGACTGTTGTGCGACACATGTCGTCTGACCCTTCTGCTTGTGGCTGTGTTTGATGTCAGTGTACGCATTAGAAATGGCGCTGTGACTGCTGGAGTGTGATAGTATGAGCAGGAAATGGTTTTGTTTCTATAAATGCTCGGAGAATGCTGCTGTTGCAGCTCCCACAAACGCAAGACCTCTGGAATCTATAAACTGCTGTAGCAAAACAAAGACACATCTCGATGTGAAATCATACTTGTCTGACATAACTGATTGGTCCTTCACAATAGTTTGTTAGAATATAATATTTTCAGGGTGGAAATAATTTTTAATAACAAGAACTAGATGCTCATGCACAACCGACATGTACAAATAGGGCCAAAATGGATGAAGCAGGCCGGAAGATTGACCCCTTATGGGACATTTTGCAGGGTAGATAATGGCCCCTAGTTAAGTGCCTGAACAGGTTTAATATAGGACAACTACAGAGAAAAGCTGGGACTCATATTGGTTCATATTGGTTCTATGATAAAACATTCACTTCCTTAAGGGTTTCATTTTTTGCTTTTGTGTTTCAGATCATCCATCAATATACATACAAAGAAAAAGGTGCTTTCAAATCGTGATTTCATTTGTTAAGGAAATGAACACCATCCCTGACTAGCCCAATGTCAAAATTTAACTGATATAATGAACTAAGTGTAAATAAACCCTTTTTTTGTTTGCTATAGCTCAACACATCCATGTTTGATTACTGAAAGTCCAGCAGAATAAAAAAAAATCACTAAAATAGGACCTATTTCCCAGTAGAAAACAAGCTAAAAGATATCATAAAGCAACATATTCTGGTGTCCACTAGAAAATCCCAAAGGAGAAGGTCTGGTTGCGGCTTCAGCTCAGGGAGCACACTTGGGCTATGCAGCATGTGGACTGATCTCAAATGCACAAACAACGCAATCACTGAACAACAAAAAAGAAATAATATATAAGATATTAGATTGTCCTCTTGAAAATCTGGATGGATCTACACCTAAAGCTGTAGCATGACCAAAAACACGCCATGCACACAAGAAAACCTTCCAATCTGGTTGAAAAAAAACCCATAGAAATGATTACAACCTCTGCAAACTGGGAGTATGATAGGAGGTCACGTTAAATGATTAACTCTACTTTCAGTGTAAATGATTACAACATTTACAAAATACCCAGTTGGAATGGATTTAATACGTGAAAAGTTTTGAGGATTTTCTTTTTTGAATAACCTGGATTTCGTACTATCAACATCCGCTAGGCGGCAGTGTCGTCCAGCTCAAACGGCCACTTTTTAATCTCAGCAGGTTGGCGTTCTTCAGTCCAGTTTGGCAGGAAAATCTACTTCCATTAAGCAGTACAGATTTTGTAAATACCCGCGGTTTCAGTATGTAGTATTTCTACATTTAATACGTTTTTGTGAAATTATCATAATTCCATAGAAAGCTACTTCTGCCTCTCCATGAATTCAAGAGGCCAAGAAGATTTAGCAATAGATCATCTCAATATAATACATAGCTAGGGTTGTAAAAAAAGGGCACTAAATGACCAATAAAACCCCGACAGTGACAACAGTACGTTAAATTATAACAATAGAGAGACAAGCAGAAAAATTAAAACTTTAAAATGTGTAATAACAGAATTTACTTTTTCTTGGTACATAATAGTTCCTCTATCTTAAGAAACAGTGTATTAAATAATATTTATAGAAACAATCAGAAAAAACTGAATATATTTATAAGTATGTGTACTACTACTACCACCACCACCACTACCACCACTACTACTACCACTACCGCTACTACTATTACTACTACTACTACTACAATAACTACGACCAACAATAACAACAATAACAACAACAACAATTATAATAATACTAAGAATAATATAATAATAATAGTAATAATAATAATAATTATTATTATTATTATTAATGGTAATAGTAGTATTATTATTACTACTACTACTACTACTACTACTACTAATAATAATAATAATAATAATAACAGGTCATACTATGATTTTTGTTTTCCGCTTTTCAACTTTACATGTCCACCAGAGGAGATGGGAAGCTCAAATACCTGAGATGTCCATCAGTCAGTGAATGCAGCACAGACTGCTGCAGCTTGTGGTTCCCGCAGCTCGGGGGAATGAGCGCAGCAACAGGTTGGAGAGGCTGAAGTTTCCGACGTGAAATCTGATCCGCTTTTTTTCCCTAAAGAAAGTTGTGCTGAGTGTTGGGCATTTCAAAACTTTATAGATGCGTTATCTTAGACAATTTTAGACCACATCCTCCAGCGCTTAGGTAAGGTATCACAGTATTTTGTACGAAATTAAACTGTGCGCATACCTCACATTCCTATTGGTTGACTCGATTTCGGGGAAATAACAGTTTAATAATCATAAAAAAGAGCAAAAGTCTCTTAAACCGCAGCATTAGATTTTCGGAATTTTCGTAATGCTCTCCGGGACTTTCTTCCTCGCAACGCTCTGCGTTCTGGCGCAGCTGGACACTTTGGAGACGTTTACGCACGGCTGCCAATTGCCCTCCGAGTGGCGGCCGCTGAGCGAAGGCTGCCGGGCGGAGCTGGCGGAGATCATCGTGTACGCTCGGGTCCTGGCGATCCATCGGGAGCCGCTTGGCTTCGGACTGGGCAACATGGACAACTCGCTGCCCTTCGGTTACGGCTACGACGCAGCGGAGGACGGACTGCTGTACTCGGCGGAGGTGGAGCTGCTGTGTGACCAGGCCTGGGGCAGTATGCTGGAAGTGCCGTCTGGATCCAGGCTCAACCTGACCGGGCTGGGGTACCTGTCCTGCCAGTCTCACGCCGTGATGGAGAATTACTCCTACTTTTTCTTCCTCAGGTGCGGTGCTACGGGTCACTTCATGGTTCACTTCCAAACATCTTGATTTTGCAAATATATAGCTGGCATTTCCCACAAAAGGTGGTTGCCAGATTTAGGAGATTTCCCGCAAACAACTCTAAAACTGCTTAGATGTGATGCTTAAGGTGAATTCTTTAAGTATCATTTCATTTAATACCCAGCACATGTTGGTTTCTTGGATTTTGATCACTCTCTCATGTTAGTCCTTTTTTTAATCTCCTGTTAAGGATGGATGAGAACTACAGCATCCTACCTCATGGTGTCAACTTCCAGGATGCAGTCTTCCCCGACACAGCGGAGAACAGACGCACCTTCTCCAGCCTTTTCCAGTTTTCCAACTGCAGCCAAGGGAGCCAACCATTCCACACCTTCAGCCCAGACTGGGACACCCAGGAGGATAGCAGGGTAAGGGAACCCTCAGTCTGGAGAACCACACATCCCTAACCGGTCTCGGCAGAAGGTGCTCTGGTTAGATGAGTCCAAAACCTCAGCCTTGTCTGGGTCACAGACAGAACAGCAGAGATGGACCTCTTTCTAGACGTCATGATGTTTACCTACATTCTAGCTGCACCGCCACATCAGTAAAAGTCCACACAAGCTGGCTGGTGATGTGAAGCCTTCTTCTGCTGTGTACAGGGTCACAGGTCAGGGGTTAAGGCTACACTCATTCTGAGGACGAGTCTGCACATGCAGAGGCCGTAACCCGAAGGCAAAGCAAGACAAAACAGGTGTCTTGCTTTGGGTATGTGGCGGAGAACGCTGCACGCCCAAAGCCCCTGTTCTACTCTCGGGATAACAGCCACAGATTTCAACATCTCACCCGTACATAGTTGATGTTATCGTGCTTTGATGCTTCCAAGTTCAGGCCGAGGTTTGAGACGCACACAGAAAGGCCCCGAAATCAGAGCAGGGAAGGGGTTAGCTCGTCGTTCCAGGTGCGTGGGAACCAAACGGACAAGGGGAGAGCAGCGCTTTCCTGCCAAACCTTTAATTAACTTTTTCGCTCAAAGCCTGGTCTTATCTGTGGCGGTCAGAACCGCCCTTTTCAGGTTTGCTCTCTCTCAGCCTCGGTCATGGCGGCACCGCGTCAAACCGTGGTGATTTTCCTGGAAAAGCGTGTCGATGGTTCATTGTCAGGGAATACTCCAGCGCCAACGGTCACGTTAACGCTTTTAACGCTTGTCGGACTCACATTAGCATTTTATGTGGGTGCTCGGAGGGCCTGTCTGCGCAGATTGCCTGCCTCGCTCGTGTGTGTGTGTGTGTGTGTGTGTGGTACAAAAGTGGAGCAGAAATGCCTCCCTGTGGGCCTGTTTTTTTGCTTGGCTCTCTGCCCTCTTTGGTCGTCTTATCGCTCCCCACCTCCTCCACCCAACCAGACACATAATTCAGACCTTCTCGGTGACATCACTGGTAAAGATCCGAACGTGTTTGGGGTTGAACATGTGCGTGGGGGATCAGAGCTCATCTGCTGAATTTTCTCGCGCGCTTCAGAACCCAACTGGAAGGCCTTAAGGCAGTTTTCTGACGTCCGCTCTGCTGTTCAGCAGAACAAAAGACCACTGCTCTTTATCTGGGGACAGGAGACACGCCTGATAAATAAACGCTGTTTCGCTGAGCTTTTAGTTTTTACCTGCTCACACATCGGCTGCCTACGTTTTCCTCCTCGTTGTTGTTGGGTCTCAGATTGTTTACCACAGGTTTTATTTTTCTTTTAAGGTGGAGAAGATGAGCGCTGATTATTTATGTTTTCATGAGCCGTCTGAAGGGCTCCCCTAAAGTATTTACACCCCTTGAACCTCACATCCTGTCACATGTTGCACTCTGTGATGTTTTTTCGTACGGTTGCATTTAGAGTTGTAGTCTTTAGTTTCCGTGTTTTCTTATTTGCAGTCTCCCTTCTTTATTTCACCCTGTCTGTGTTCTCTTTACTTCCCGTTTTCCTGTCGCCCGTGGATTTTGTGTTTTGAGTGCCTGTCGTGTTGAGTTATGCGCTGTATGCGTATTGTTCTGTAGTTTTCCTTTTGCTCCCTCACTCGCTGTCTTTTCTCACAGCCTCTCTGTCTCTGTTTAATTTGTCTCTTTTTCCACTGATCACCTCTCCATACTTCCCTTTCCTTTTGTCAGTCGCTGCTGGTCCATCTGTTGTCCGTTGTCCTTTTTTTGCATCTCATGTCCCTGGTTTCTCGGATTTACATCAGAATTTTGGATTTGTTTCTGTTGGCTGCTCTTCACTTCATGTTTTGGATTTTGGACTGTTGACTTTAATTTTATTAAGTCTCTTGATTAAAGGGTTTCTGTTTTTTTTTTGCCTTTGCCTCTGCTTCCTGTTTGTATGCATTGGTCGTATAACTGCCTTTTGTGATGGCTTCAGTGTATTTTATTGGGATTTTATGTGATAGACAAACACAAAGTTGGCCACAACTTTGAAGTGGAAGGAAAATGTTAGATATTTTTCAAAGGTTTTGAAGAATAAAAGTCTGTGCAGCGTCCATTTGTATCCAACCACCAAGAATTGTTACTTTGTAGAATTCCCTCTTGCTGCCGTTGCAGCTGCAAGTCTCTTGAGTATCTCTCCATCAGCTCAAGATCAGTCAGATTGGATGGAGAGTGTCTGTGAACATCCATTTTCCTCAAGCCTAGCTACAGATCATCATTGGATTTAGGTCTGTACTTTGACTGGGCCGTTCTAACACTTGAGTACACTTTGATCCAAACTCTTCCATTGTAGCTCTGGCTGTGAGTTTGGTGTCATTGGATAAGTACTGGTTGGGTCTCAGTATTTGTGGGAGGATGATTAAATGCTGATGTTGTGAAAAATGTTTTAAGATTTTGATCATTTTTGATCATGTTGTAGTTGGTGAAGCGGTTTTTGGTCAACAGCGTGAATATTTAACTTTAGTCAAAGTATTTATAATTCGTACAATTCAGGGGCTGACGTAAGTGTGTCCGTCAGTTAGCCTCAACAAAGATAGATATTTTTGACAAAGTTTATTTATATTGTTGAAATTTGCTGCTTAGGTAATAAAGAACAGGTAGAAAATATATAGCATGATAATAGTTAAGGTAAATAAAAAAATATATATGTACAGTCCCTGACAAAAGTCTTGTCACTTATAAGCAACAGCTTATAACCTGACTTTTAATTAATCCATTGGTTTTGGAGATGGCTCATATGAAAGCTAAACCCCTGCCAAATTATGTTCAATATACTAAAATAAATTTGCTTCACTGAAGAAATATTGATCATTTAATGAACACAGAAAGATCTGATTTTGGCAAGGCAACAGTTTTGTCATATGATACACCCAGTTCTAGATTACAGCCTCACCCGTGATCAGTACTTGATCAATCAATTAGTGGGTGTGTATAAAAAGAACCCCAGCACACCAGACCTTCACGTCAACTGCAACTTGACCTCTGACAACATGCCTGAGATTCACCCTGAGACCAAAGCGTTGATTATCAAGAGGCTGAAGACCAGATCCACTGCTGATGCCTTCAATGTGGCTCAGCGTCAAGTATAAAAGAATAAGAAAAAGAGTTGAAGAGACTGGAGATGTTTTTGACAAGCCCAGGTCCGCCAGACCCCACAAGACAACTGCTCGGGAGGACCATTTGTTGGCTCGAAAATACAAGGCCAGCCCCTTTTCCACTGCTGCAGAAATCCACCAGGCCGGGTCACCTCAAGTCCCCGTGTCAACCAGAACAGCTTGTAGAATTCTGTCTCTAAATGGGCTCCATGGTCGAATAAGTGCCCAAAAACCAGCATGTAAGACTGCTTCCTTTGCTTTTCCTAATGACTTCATCAATTAATTGTAGTTATCATTGCCGAACCGCATGGATGCAGTCCTTCAACTTCATGGAAGTCATACAAGATATTAAATATGGATCTTACATCACCACTACTCAATTCACTGATGTTATGCAACACGTTTTTGCATTTGAAGTCAATTATTTGTTCAATTTTCACATTACTCTCTGTAGACGGCAAAACGTTTGTCTTGCCAAAATCAGATCTTTCTGTGTTCATTAAATGATCAATCTCATCATGAAAACCTAAATCATGATGACATAATATCTGAAAGTTGTGTCTTTGTGGAAAAAAAAATCCAGCTAAGACCTGATAGCAGCAGAGAGGTACATCATCCTTTAACCGATCATCTACTTAAAGCTGAGTTTCCAGCTTTTTGCAGCTGAAACCCCATACTCTGCTTGTGAAACCGTTGTGGTTGGTATTTTAAAAGAAAGAGGCTGTTGATTGTCACGTATTTGTCTTGTGGGCGTCTAGAGTTAAGTTCAATAAATACATTTTTAAAAATTGCTGCAACCATTCAGGTTTGAAAAGTGGTGCAGCTGTTAGCCTTGCAGCAAGAAGGTCTTTGGTTCGAATCCTGACCTGGGGTCTGTCTGCGTGGGGTTTGAATGTTCTCTTCGTGCATGCTTGAATTCTCTCTGGGTACTCTGGCTTCCTCCCACAGTCCAAAAACATAGAACTGTTAATTGGATAACAGTTTTACAGGTTAATTGGTCTCTCTAAATGTGCCTTAGGTGTGAGTGTGTCTTGCCCAATGACTGCTGGAGACAGGCACCATACCCCCTGTGACACTGCATGGATAAGCAGGTACAGACGATAGATGGATCAGGTAATGGATGCAGGAAGATGTCCAAAGAGAACCTCTGAAAGAAGATTAGACCCCCCTTAAATTTCTTTCATAACCACCATTACCACTTCTGTAATTGATGGCGGATGAGAACTCAGGAGGACTGAATGCTGAAATAATCGAGCTTTCACAATATACGAGCTTCCGAGTGTGCACATTTATGCAACCATATTGATTTCCTCATGTTCATCATTCACGTAAATTGCACAGGATTAACAGAACCACTGTCTTTCCTCATTTAATTTTTTTTAAATAGATGCTGCAGTTTATCCACAATGATGAGACACCGTCCTAGTTTACACGTTGTCTGTCTGGTTCTAAAGCACAAATCATTCGGAGTAGCCAAACAGCTGACAGTTGTTCGAGTTCTCCAGGCTATCTTGTGTAACAACAGTTTTGTTGGATCGTTTTTGGTAAAAGGAACTCTGAGAACGTGTAAAAGTTTGGGTTGGGTACTGACGTTAGCCCATTATGTGCTAAATTATTATTGAATAATTAAAAAACACACGAGTTTCTTTGTTCTCTTAAATGAACCATTTTATATGAGTGTGTATCTTTACATGTTCTCCAGAGAGTGTTTACCCAGATGATACCCAGCAGCAGGCGGGCAACACCCGGATGTTTTCACAGATGGTGTGTGTGTGTGTGTGTGAGTGTGTTCTGCAGTCATCACACTGAGCGCCTTCCTATGAGCACCAAAGTGATTTCAGAACTAACCAGAAAAGGATACACTCCCACTTTGACTACACACGTACAGCAAAATGACAGGTTCAAGGTTTACGAACACAAATCATGGGCATGAAAGTCAGATTAGTTTGTGGGATTTCTGATGATGCATTTGGATCGGTATTTTTTCAGATTTTCTGAAGGGATTGAAGACGCAACACACAACTTCACTTTTATTAACACAAATCGGTACACAGGTCGCATATTTCTTTGTTTGACATCATTACAGATGGATATCTTTTAAAAAAATACATAGAAGCTAGGGCTGGACGATAATTCAATACAATATATTTCGATTGATAGATGCGTGGTTCAATAGGAAAAACAGGGGTCAATAAAAAGTTAAACAGAAGAACAGTTTGCCTTCCTTTTGCATTCCAGCCTATCATGTATCATGTACCTGTATCATACCACAGTCATTACATCCTCCCAACCAATTACAAACGCAGACCGAGGAAAGCGCCTTCAGGGAGCGTGTGTTCTTTTTTTCTTTTTAAAGATTTGATAATAAATAATAATAATAATAATAATAATAATAATACATTTTATTTAGAAGTGCCTTTCAAAACACTCAAGGTCACTTTACAAATGAAGATAAAACAACCATAAAACAAATCAGACATCATACAGTTTTGGTTAAAAGTTTGTTGAGTAAAGGATTGTGTTTGAATTCAATGTCCTTTATTTAAGAATAGGTCATTAAGCAACAGCATAAAATGGCCAGGGTTGCTCTTAAAATATATGTTTTGAATTTTTTGACAATTATCAATATCGATCAATATGATTTCTATTTTATCAATATGCTTTTTTTCTATATTGTCCAGCCCTAATAGAAGCCACTTTGTTTTGTAACCATTGTTATTTTCTTAAAACCTAGTCCATTAATTTTTAATAGAGTTAAGATTATGGCAATTCCAGCTGCCTGATGTCAGTCGCTGTCTATTTCAAAGTTGGTTTTCACGGTTGGAACATTCATCTCAGTAAAACTTTTACTCATCTGACCCAAAACTGTCACCTCTGATAAAAATAAATTGGCTAAGGTGTTTAGAAACAACCCAAGCATCAAGCCTTTCATAAACTGGAAGGTGCCAGAACATTTGTCAGACACATAGATAACGACAAGACACATGTTTGGGAGAAACAAAGTGAGGCTTGAGAACTCGAGAACAGAGTAGAAAGTATCAATCGTGCTTAATACAGATTCTTTGTGATTTGATGAGCCTTTTCTCCAAGGGTGTCCAAAGTGTGGCCCAGGGGCAGATGGCGGCTGATTTTCTGCGGCCCTGGACTACAGTCCAAGCATGGTATAGATTTGTTTTACCAGGTCCGGCGGGTGATGTGCATGTAAAAGAAAATTTTAGTATGCAATTTCTAATGTTGGGAGGCCATGCGAAAATAGATATTAATAAAAATCTTCTTAAAATGGAAAATTTAAGGTGCAACACAAAGAATTCCTCTTTTCTCAACCATGTTTTATTTCTTTCAATTTAGTGATAGGAAATAGGACCACAAGCATCCAGTGGCTTTCACTGAGAATCAGATGCACACCCATTTAGGACATTTGGCTATATAAAGGAAGAGTGACCCATATCCTGCTTTTATTGATGAAAATACAAAAGATTCAGACAAAGATATGAAACCTGAACCAGAACCATTCTCTGTTTGTTTGTTTTGTATGTTTCACATCTACACTGATTAACAGGTCTTTTTTCTACAGAAATCAAACTAAACGTCTTGTTTTCCAGAGGTAAAAAAGAATAAATTAACTGCTTCTACATGTAAACAAACCTAAATTATGTTTGAACTTCACATTTGGACACCCCTACCTTACATTTACAGTGCTTGGGTTTTACTGTCTGTAACTCTGTGCATGGGTACTAAATAGCGCCACTCTATTTTTCACTCTTTGCTGCAGCTGCTGTGCTCCTCGGTGCAGCTGGCTCTGTTCGAGGAGGAGGAGCGGGGCCGGAAGCTGCAGGAGCGCCTGGCTACGGCCGAGAGGAGGAACCGGCAGCTGAAGGAGCGCGTTGGCAAGGTGAAACGCTCCCTGAGAAACGTCCGCAAGGCGGCACGCAAGGCAGAGCAGGAGGCACGGAAGCTGCAGGAGAAACTCATGGCAGCGGAGCGTCACCTTAATGCAGTGACGCAGGAGGAGCCTCCGCTCGGGGGTTTTACGAGTGCAGCGATACGGGAGAGGATGCAGCTTTAACTCTTTTTATCTGCCAAATGGACTGAAAACTGGCTGTGGAGTGGGAGAGACTGCTGGACAGTCTGAATTGCAAAGGGACAAATGCCTTTTATGAATCGATACACCAACTATTAAAGTATTCCTTCAAACAATGTTCCTGTAAATAATCTTCTAACGCTCTCATATGGCATACATAAGTGTAAATGCTAGTCATGTTTCTGGAAATAAACAAAAAATAATCTTAAGTTTATTTTCTGTTTCTCATCTTGCTGTGTGACTGTGATCATAGAGGCGGAGCTTCTTGGCTTTATTTCTAAGTACCATCCTGTTATGATATGATATGATATATGAATGTTAAAAAAACCACTATTCCTCTGGAAAATATAACAGGAACTGACTGATTTAAGGAGATAGGAGCAGCGGTATAGTGTTAAATCATGTAAATCCAGTGCTATCCTTGACAACCACCTATTCTGTGGCATGATACTTCCTTTGTCTGTGCTCATGACTGGACAAATATAAAAATAATCTTGCTCATCTCTTTGTCTCTGATTGCTAAAGTTTGCAACAGTGCAGAAACTTAACTGGGGTCCACCCCCGTGGTTTTGGTTTGTTCTGTTTGTTCTGTTTGTTCTGTTTGTTCTCCAAGATGGCGAACGGGAAGTTAACAGGTGCACTACAGCAACCACCAAAATTCCTTCTGACAATGCATCGCCTCAAACATGCATCGCGTCATCATATCTTTCCAAATACATCTCTGACTCAACACATGCAACTACAGTCATCAATTAACTTACATCCTGCTCATGCTGTTGATGCCAGGAGGCTGCTGAAGATCTGGCCTAATGCTAGCATGTTAGCTCTCTGTTTTTGGAGGACTCAATAAAGCGGCTCACAGGAATTTTTACAGAAAAGGCCGTTTTACTACTTTATAAGCTCAACACTTTGCCTTAAACGTCATAAAATCTATTGACCAGTGTTTCAGCTGCCCTTACCCAGACGGCTGGGGACATTTGAGGACAGCGCCTCAAAAAGAAAAGTGGCCATTGGCTGTCTTGAAAGTGGCTAAATGACATGATCCCCATGGTCCATTTAATTGTAACGGATGATGTAGGAGAGAGGACTAATGTCACCTCAACTTTTACAGACTTGTTTGCTTTTCAGCTGGACTGTAGCAGACGTGGATGGCACATTAAAGTTGGAAAAAGTTGTCAAACGGTTTGCCATGATCAGATTTCGCCAGGGTTGTCTACTACACTGTTATAATCCACTGTATGGCTCTGAATGATTTCTGCATGCTAAATTTAATCTGGAAGATCATTTAATCTGGTTTTGATCATTGCAGTATTCTGTCGATCACTCACGTCCGGGTCAGTGGAGTGCTGCAAAAGAAAGGAGACACACAAGTGGGCCGGTATTATGTGCACATGTGTTGCGTTTGTGTGCTTGTCTGGTCTGTCAAGTTACTGGGATGTGTTCATGTGGGCAGTGGTGTTCTGAACAGCTTGGCGTCTCTGAAATACTCCTCTGATTTAGACTAGAAAACAGCGGAAGGAGGCTGGCGCTCATCACGTCACCAGAGCTTTCGGAATGAAATGAAAACAGTTCTCTGAAGCTCAGCGGGGGGCAGGCTGGTGGAGACTGGCCCATCAAACATGGATTTACAGCGTCTGAGGAAACTCTTCACAATAATGAGGTGGAGGCTGAAGCAGCGGCAGGGAATGGAGAAAAAAAGTGAATCTTTCAGCAAAACTAATATTCAAGTTTGGTTTGACATCACACATGTTTTATTTATATGAAGTGATCATAGGTTTTAACACTATTTTTTCTTTGACATGTCCAGAAATGTATTTATTCCTTTTCAGTAATTCAATGGAAGCATAGCTATTATTTGGATGCCCTAAGCCATTAAAACAATCACATAAAGACATGAGTAAAAGCACATCTCATAACAATTGTTGACATTTCTCACACTGAGACCAGCAACCACATGGTCCTCCAACTATGAAAGAGCTTTTACGGTACACATAAATACAAAAGGCTAACTATAAAGCATGGTGGTGGTGCTGTATTGGTTCGGGGTTACTTTGTTCCCGAGTGGACAGATATTATTCTAATAATGTTAACATAAATTGAATTTCTTTACTTTCTGGAAATAAAGCTGATCTTGATGTGTGGTTCAATGGGGCTAAGTTAACCAATAGACTAGTTTTCACTGGTGTTTCCTGTGTATTGTAAATGTAATGTAAACTAATCAAATAATCATTCCCCATGCTGTACCTCTGCACATCTTCTCATTATGGAATTTCTTTAAATGACATTGGTCCACACAAAAAAACAACAACAATTAATAGCTACAAAATCACTAGCTAAGAAACAAGATATTAATTGGGCTCTATGTATTTTTTTTTTATGCTGTATGTGTAACTACGGCCATGCCTGCTGATAAGAAGGTCCCCAAAACTTAATTGTTTACCAGAGCTATAACCTAATAACTACTCTTAAGTGATCCGCCAATCCCCGCTTCCAAAAAAAACCTAAAAAACAAAATTGAAAGTTTGATAATGTTGGTCATATGAAACACCATCACATAACAAAAGAAAGGAGGGTCACAGAATACAGCAATCAAGGCTTGATGTGAATGCCATTAAAATGTTAGGAAAAAAAGTTTGTGAAATATTTCATCTTATGGATTTTTAAACGGAAGTGTGATCAAAAGGATAACGATAATGGAAAATAACCAAGAAACTGACATATTCCTACACATGTTCTCCAGTTGCCTTCAGTGTAATCAAGGACATTAAAACTAGGATCCAAGGGGGGATGTGTCATTTGTTTATACTCTAAAATAAAGAGAAAACACACATTTCAAGCTATATTCAGATGTTGGCATTCTGATCTGCCAGTCCAGCTGACACGGTTGATCTCTGAGCACACCACACTCCAAAACACGTCGTGATCCTTTGCCTGACTGCTGCCAGGCTGCGTGTTATCTCCCCACTTCAGATATTTGCTTCTAATTAGTGTTTTAGGAGCCTAAGTGTATGTGTTGCTTTGCAAAGAATGAAAGCAAACGCGAGGAGGGCCTGGGGCGACAGCAGGGGTGAAAGCGAAGAGGACGGGTTACAGTGAAGTTGGAAAAAAATCGGCTGAATTAAAGATGAGGAGAGAAAAAAGAAATCTGTTACACGAGCACAGCGAACACTGGCTTTCAGCACTCAAAGCAATTTAAGAGCTGTAAGCTTGACATCAGCACTTAGAAGCTGTGCTTTGGTTGGTATGGGATTCTACAAATATTTCGCACTGTTGCCGAATGATTTAGACTTTTTGTGGGTTTTTAAATTTTATTTAGGCATAAATAGCATAGAAACACTTTAACTCATCTCCCTTTTCTCTGGTTTTAATCTGTGTGTGTGTGTTTATTCCTCTACTTTCTGAGATGAGATGGAGCGATGACAGGGAGAATGAGCTCCAATTGCAGGAGGCTCACACACGCCACACTCTGTTAACAAAGGGCCCCAGTTAAAGGAGCCAATCTGGGATCAACCAAGGCCGACCCTCAGGAAAAAGAAAAAAAAACAGTCAACTTCGATCAAAACTTTTTTATTTCTGCTAAATAAAAAAAAATCTTTCCCAAACAGGGATGCATTTAACATTAATGTTGCACAGTAGTAAATTCCTAACGGTACTCTAACTGAGGCAGTGATTTCAGTCTTTCAGTTCTTAAACTGACAACTTCCCTTTATCCGTTGTTTTCTTGCAGTGCCTTGCAATAATTCTCATAAAGCCTAGGGCATAATTGTGAAATTCAAGGAAAACTATACATGCTTTTCACAACTATTCAGCTACCTGATACATGGTCTCCATGTTTGCAACAAATATGTTTTTCCCCTAGAAAAGGTTTGTGAACAAACGGCATCATCAGGACCAAGGAGTCCGGTAACTCTGGAGGAGCTGCAGAGATCCACGGCTCAGGTGGGCAAAAGTGACGAGAGAACACCTTTCAGTTGGGGACTTTATAAATCTGGCCTTTATGCAAGAAAGAAAGTTTCTTATAAAAGGAAGGAAAGCAAAGTGTTGCTTTCAGTTTGCCACAAGCCATGTAGGGCACACATTAAACATGTGGAAGAAGATGCTTCGGTCAGATGAGGCCATTGTTGAACTTTTCAGCCTGCGTGCAAAATGCCATGTCTAGTGGATAACTAACACTGCACATCACCTTGAACACATCATCCGGACACACGAAATATTTCCATGGCAGCAGGATGCCTGGGGCTTTTGTTCATCTGGGACAGGGAAGCTGTAGTTGATGGGACGATGGATGGAACCAAGTGAAACTGGGCCAGAGGTTGACCTTGAAGCAGGAGAACAATCCTAAACATACAACCAGAGATACAATAGAGAGGTTGAAATTAAGGCTGATATTTGTGTGTTAAATGGTCCAGAACCAGAGATCGTTAGAGACATCTTTAATCTCGCTTTCCAAAAAACAAACAAAAAAAACCAACACAAAGAACAACAACAACTTTTACGAACAGTTTTTCTGCAGTATGGTCAATTCAATTCAATTGAATTTTATTTATATAGCGCCAATTGATGAAACATGTCATCTCGAGGCACTTTACAAAGTCAAATCAATCATATTATACAGATTGGGTCAGATTATACAGATTGGTCCAAAATTTCCTATATAAGAGAACCAGTTGATTGCTTCAAAGTCCCGACAAGCAGCAGTCACTCCTGGAGAAGCGTAGAGCTACAGGGAGAGTCGTCTGCATTGTCCATGGCTTTGCAGCAATCCCTCATACTGAGCAAGGATGAAGCGACAGTGGAAAGAAAAACTCCCCATTAACGGGAAGGAAAAACCTCCAGCAGAACCGGGCTCAGTATGAACGGTCATCTGCCTCGACCGACTGGGGGTTACAGAAGACAGAGCAGAGACACAACAAGACAGACAAAAAAGCACAGAAGCACACATTGATCCAGTAATCTGTTCTACATTAGATGGTAGTAGCGGGTGAGCCGTCTTCACTGGATGATGTCACAGTTAACAGAACGTCAGACCAGGTGTATCTACTATGAAGAAAAAAAAGAGAGAGAGCAAAAAGTTAAAAGCTGAAATGACAACAGTCATTTCAATGTAATGCAAAACTGGAGAACAGTAGAAATCAGTAGAGTGAGAAAAATAGGCCCTGATGTCCTCCAGTCTTTAGCTTTACTTGAGTAATATCATTTTGAAGTGGATACCCAACCCCCCTCTGGATCGCGTAGTGAAGAAGGCACATGTCAACTGAAGACACAATCACCGTACACAAAGTTGACTTGTTTTAATGTTGTTTTCTAGCTGGTGATCCTGCTGGACCTTCAGTCATACGGACATCATATCTTGGCGTTACGGATTTAACACAGATCCAAGGAAGGGAAGCCAAATAGGATAAAGATGATCTCTCTTTTTTGATTTTCATCAGAACCTTTGCTGCAGCATTTTTGATCAGTTGAAGGCTTTTAATTGCATTTTGTGAACTTGCTGACAGTAAAGAATTAAAACAGCCCTGCCTTGAAGTAACAAATGCATATACTAGTTTTTCAGTGTCACTAAGTCCAGATTCAGTGATTAATTAAGCAGTTTATTTTCTAAAGACTGATCAAAAGATCACAATTTCTGTCTGAGAGTGAATTTAAATGCAGAAAGTTTAAAGTCATCCAGGTGTTTATGTTTTCATGACATGCCTTTAGTCAACATAACTGATTGGATTCATTAGGATTTATGGATAAATATAGATGAGTATCATCAGTATAACAGCTGTCACAAAACTAGCTATAATTGAGTTTGGAGAGTTGATCCACTCTGTCATAGTTCTGAAACTGCTCTATTTTTCTCCTCTTCAACTACATATTTTTCAGAAAATACTGAGTGATTGCTTTAAAAATGTCTTTCAAGGTAATGTTTCTTAATTATTTGCTAATTATTTGCCACACATCAGTCACAAGGGTGAGCCAGTGTCACTGGCAGTGAAAGCAAAGGTTTAAATGCTCTATTTTCTTATGTTCTTTTTTAGGCTGTGTTTATGGTTAGCCTACTGTGGGGGTTACACACACACAAGAAGTTAAAAAAAGCGAGAGCTATACACATGGATGTGAAGCATATTTTACTGACAAATTATTTTAAAGAATTCAACGTTAAAGGGGATCATGCAAAATTCCCCCTTTTAGCCCTTAAATACTGGGAGTCTTCCGGAATGCAGAAAGATTGAATTTAGTCTCTCCAGGTGCTGCGTAGATATCTTTACATTCTGTTTGGGCCATATTTTTCAAGCCGTCCAGTATTCTGTTTTTTCTTACGTTTTTTTGAACAATAACATCCCAGCATTTAAAGCTGCTGAACAAGGTCATGGATTCTGGATTACCAATTTCGCGAATCCACCACCTTCATTTTTTGCAGAGATTATTGTAGTCCAAACTCAAGAATGCTGAAGCTACAAGCGGATAAGTGAAAATGTTTAGTTGTTGGGTGTATTAACCTAGACATTTAATTACACAGTCCCTAGCAGACTAAAAAAATGGTCAAACCGGGTGGAGTGAAACCACTGATCTCTATTATACACTGGAGTGCTAATCGCCCGCTGTTAGAAGGAGTCGCTTTGAAGCCACCAGCCGCCATATTGGTACTCCCTATTTTCCTCCAGTAACTAGGGAATATGTGCGCTACAGCATCGAATAACGAGGCTTTTCTCATGTTCGGGGGGGGGGGGGGGGGGGGCTTAAAACTTTTAAAATGTCAAATGCCATATACTTTTATGTTATGTACTAAAACTATCAAGTACTGCGAAAGTCATGTGCTGAAATATTTTGCATGTTATTTATTTATATATATATATATATATATATATATATATATATATATATATATATAAATAATATTTATAAATATATAAATAACAATATATAAAAAATATATATATATTTACATATATGTAGTATATATATATATATATACATATATACATATATATATATATATATATATATATATATATATATATATATATATATATATATATATTTAATATGAATAACATGTAAAATATTTCAGCACCTAATTTCCTAGTAGTTGGTAGTGTTAGTACATCCACTGACTGTAAAATTACATGTGAAACGTTTTCACACAGCCAGAAAACTGCTTGTTGTTGCAACCAAATCCTATGGGATTCTGTGAGAGTAGGGAGTAGCAAGATGGCGGCCAGTGACTTCAGTTTTTCGGGCAAATCAGCAATCCAGTGTATAATAGAGATCAGTTTAGTGAAACACTGTGACCTGGAGGGGGACGGGGTGTGAAGTGTGTCCTTTGGATTTAACTAGACAGCACCAAAATGAGTTGCTTTCAGACACACCTGAGAGGGGTAAAAGAAGGAACGTGGGAGTGAATTAACAACGAATTCAGACCAAAGCATTGTAGTTCCGCTTTATATAGACCTCAAATGAATGATTTGTATATAAAAACGAAGGGTTTAAAAGCATTATATATCCCCTTTAGTTTTATCTTGAAATTGAATTAATAAATAGCTTCTTCTTTTTAAAACTTTTTTTCAAGGCCAACAGAGACCGCAGTAGGGAAACAGAAGAGCCGTGAGTTGCCAACACCTGTTTTGGACACTTCTTACTCATTTTCTTGTAACTGTGCACAAATCCCTTGGTTAAAAAAAAACAGTCATCAGTATCTAACCATGTGCTTGTTTTTACCATTGGCAAAGAAATACCTACTCGGTTGAATGCTTTCTGGTGTTGCGAAGCTGTTAAATGTCAGGAAAATTTGAGGGAACTTAATGCAGAAAAACACTGAATTCCAGAAAAAAAAACTAAAGATACCCCGCTTTGGGCAGATAGCCTGGACCCAATAGTGTTGTTTAATAGCTTACTTCTTAGTACTATACTCACTGTTGTTGTTGTTGTTTTGGTTTGTCAGTGTTTGTTAGTGTTAGAAAACAACTCAAGCTCAGATTGAATAGAGAGTGTCCGGGAACATCAACTTTACGAACATGCTACAGATAATAATTTGGATCTAAATTTGTGTTATGAAGGTCAAGGGGTGTAAATACTTTTGCAAGACAATGTATACATATAAGAATATGGGACACATTGCTGGACTGAGCAACACTAACAAAGCAAAAATATCCAGTATCAATATATTTGCTCTGACATGCATCCAATACAAATACAGAGAGGAGTCAGGATACGGTCATTCGGGTTTTATTCCAGAAAAACAAACAATCAGTCGCTCCAGCCTGTGTCGTCATGGTAGGTCTGATATGTGAACATGATTGTCGAAGGCATCTCATATACAAGCCCCATCAACAGAAAGTCGTCGTCGTCATCGTTATCATCACACCACAATACACGTGGCAGGCAGTGCCTGCTCAGAGACACAAGAGTGTCGTCAACGCGACAATGGTGCACAGGATGGGAATGTGTTGTGGTCACATGCAGAGAGTAAATACAACCAGCTAGCTCAGCGGGCTCTGGACGAGGACATCCACAGAGAGACACGGGGTCCCAGGAAACAGCACAGAGAAAGTTTCAGCCCTAACAACTGTTCTCAAAGACAAGAGCTTTTATAACCTGGAGGGTCTTTCATCACATTTTGTACAACTGAATGAAAAAAACCACAAGAACTATTAAAGGGATAGCTCAGTGTTTTTTAGATGGAATTCTGTTAAAACCTTGTAAGGAGTTGACGTTGTATAAAACAGGATCAGCCAGACCTGCTGGACGCTAAAGCTAACGGCTAGTCTGAGAGGGGCCCGGGCCCAAGTGAACTTTCACCCTCTGAAACAACTCCAACCTCGGAAACATTCATAATACGTTTTCATGCCAACGGCATTTCATGAGCTTTCCAACAGTTCTGATGTTTTCACCCGGCTGCTACTTCAACAGCAGCCGATGATTATTTACATGGGAAATGGAAGTAGAGGATGGGGCACCAAGAGTGATCTTCCTGTGTGAAACGCAAACCAAGGGCAAAATATGTGTGAGTAAGTGTCTGGTGCAAAAGGTAGAGTAATAAATCCACAAGGTAAAAGTCCCTCAAGCCCTGTAACATTTTTGGTTTTACTTTACCATACCTTTATATCAGACAGATGTTCCGTTCTCAGTTTGTGTTTCATACGGGGCAATGCCTGGAGTCACAGCACCTCCAACCTCCGTTTCCAATGTAAAAGGAAGCATTTTTAAGCTTTTTGGTCTTGGCTCCTTATAGAGTAGATGTCAGCTTTAGGTTTAGACCAACTATATACCATACCTCTCAACTTTTGACGACAGTTGAGAGTGAGATTGTGGTCCGACGGGGGGGGGGGGGGGGGGGGGGTGCTGTTGGTCGATTCAAGACGGTCACTATTTTAAATGGACTATCTTACTCTGTTACTTCACATCATTCGATAAAGAAGGAAAGTAATGGCGACAGGTTGCTTTCAGAAATTATTAGGCAATTTGAATTATTTCAAACTAATAAAACATGACGACTTATCATTTAATTCGCACGCAACACGGACCGTAGAAGTGTTTCACTTTGGATGAGGGAAAGTTGTTTGCGCGGCGGCGGTCCTTGCAGCTGTGTTCCCTCTACTACTGGACGTGCGGAAACCATTGTACCGCAAATTGGTTCCGCCATGACGCGAAGCGTCCGTACGCGTGCGTTTCAAGAGTGAGATTTTGATTGTAAGATTGAGATTTTCAAAGTAATGCGTGTGAGCGTCTGCAATTGATGAAATGCGTGTGTCACACGGTCAATGCGTGAGAGTTGAGAGCTATGTATATACTGTGAATAAGAAGACCAAAAAGACATCAAGTAATATGCTAACTACTTATATGGCTCTTTAACAGAGCCTCTCTCCAGAAATTCTGAATTATTAATTTAAACAACAATAGGGAGGTTATTCCTATGGGGTTTTCCGTAAGTAAACACCTAATGTGGTTTGATTTCTCAATAATTTTTCTACCATCTTGACAAGGATATCAGTAACTTCAGCAGCAAAGAAACTCAACGATTCCACCCTCATATTCCCACAATACCTGAGTATGTGGGGCTGTCATTACAAACACCTAAACCCACATAGGTCGATCCCCATTTGAGTTATTTTTTTCCCCTCCAAAAAAGAATGAAATGGAGAATTGTATGCTAATCACTACAATTACGTAGCATAAATATTTGAATCCCTGCCATGCCCTTTCAATGCCTTTCAGTACCTTTGTTAGCTAAGACATAACCTTGCCTCCAAGCTGAATTCTCGCGGTAGTGGCGCATTCAGCAACACACGAAAATCCATCTTGTCCTGCTCCCGCCTCAACAGTTCAAGACCGACCCAAAATGAGTTGGCCAATCACGTTGCAGTGTTGTGGTTTAAGGCGGGACATGGCAGCTGTGACAAAAGCAAGAGCATGCTTCTTACAACATTTTAATTTCATACCGTGATTGGCTAAAACCAACCTTTGGTAGGCGGGCACTTGGTGTCGCTTGGCCCAATCAGCTCAGAAAGTTCTGCTGAATGTCCCTCCTTTACCTGAACGGATTAGATGGGAGCAAACCCAGATACATCATGTGCAGAATGGAGAGTGGTACACATTATCAATCTAGCTTGACAGGTTAACTAATACAAGCAAGTTTTTCTAAATTTCTAATGTCAGCTTACCAAGTCAGTCAGATGACTTAAAATATTTGTTTTTTTAGCCACTCCGTGAGAACAAAAAAGAAAAGGTTGACAAACATTTCTTGAAACTCTAAAAGGTGATCTAACTGCGACATATAAAACTTTACCAATTTTTTCAAATGTTTAAAGCAATTGAAAACCCACTACTTTCTGTTGGTCTGTGACATACAATTTATGGAAGTTTGTGATTGTACTGCAACAAAATATGGGGCATAAATATTTTTTTTTGTTGGGCTGCAAGTGGGCCAAATGAGGTCCAAATCAAACAAGTACGTTCTAAGCATCTAAGTTCTTCCTAAAATTAATTCTAGATTTTAAATGTCTTAGTGGTTTTTTTGCACAGGCTCTACTTTGATTTATCTATTAGGTAATCAGTGAAAAAGTGAGCTCTCTGCCAGTTTATAGGACTGAAACTTTTCTCCACCTGCTATTTGACGGTGATATTCATGAATATCAAACTGTGTACATCTTTACAGAATACAGAGATAGTAACACCATACAAGGGCATATAAGATAATGCAAACACTCAATGTGAAATTGAATTATAGAAGCACTTTTCCCCCCCACATGCTTGTGTCTTTTTTCTTTTTTTGTGTGTTGGCGCACTTCTGCAGCATCTTCATAAAAAAAATAAAATAAATAAGTCTAAGGAGAGTGAGCACAAAGTGAAAAAAGCTTAACGTCCAAAACAGTGTATTTCAGAGTGGATCACAGCTTTGGATTTCTTCTTTTAGAATGGCTAAACAAAAGAGCGCTAACAACATAAGCCTGAGTTCAGTAAATGATGCTGTTTCCGTTGGGTTTGACGGACACCAAAATGCCGGTGGAACATTGACGGTGTTAACTTTTCTCCACGCTGTTTGCTGCTGAAAAACTTTCCGAATGCTTACAACAGCAAGGGAGTTAAGGGGAGTTTAGCTTTTTTTTCCTCCCCCTTATTTTATTTTTACATTTAACATTCCATAGACAATACAATCAACTTCCCTCAGCACGTATCGACTCGTCCATTCACACATTCCTGAATGACAAAACCCATAAATATCTCAAAAAGATCATTCCTATTCACAATCTATTTACAGTAGCATAATTAATATGAAAAGAAAGATTCATTCAGATGTTCTCAAAAACAGAAGCAGCAGACATAAAAACCACAGAGGAGCGTGAGACGGATCCCTCCGCCTGCCTCTCAGTGCAGGCCACTAACACAGGCTATGGCCTAGACTGAGGTGGAAAACATCACTTTTAATACCAAAGAAACACAAAACATGAATAAGTGGCTCCATTAGCATCCCTATGTGAGAGAAATACATTTTATACTATACAAAACCTACCTTATTCAGCAATAATGGTTAGTAGGTAAGTGCTTAAAATGGTCTAAAATTTTTGTACTTTCTACTAGAGCAGCTAATCTTTGCTTTTTCCTGTCTTGCATTGTTGGAAAAAGAAATGAAAACACATTACAGTGAAAAAAAAACAAAAACAAAAAAACAAATGCATAGTAATCAACTGCACCATATATGGTCACAGCAATTAATCAGAATAAGGTGATCATTTGACTAAAGCCCTTATGTGTAAAGTTCCCCTCAGCTATGTAAATATATGCAACGTAGTTATTTCAGGTTTGACTATAGAAAAATGTAACACAAGACATCACTGGGGGGTAAAAAAAAAGTGCAATTTTTTTTTTAATTTTAGGGATTTCTTTTTCTTTTTTCAGAACACCCCCAACTCCACCATGTTTAATTACCTCAAAGATTATGAGTGAAGATTTATGCTGGAAACAGGATAAAGTAAATCAGCTGATTTCCACTAGTGTGTTCAAAACGTAGAAATACATCTTATATTATTGGAGATATGTCACATAATTCTGTTAAAATGATACAGGAAAGTGAGCATATGTGATTGAGTGGGTTAGAGTGGCCTTTTGAGAACTGTGAGGTTTATTTTGTTATAGTTATAGGCCAATTTGATGTAAAGCAAGAAGGGAGGAATCAACATTTATGATAACATTATTATAAACATCAAAGCCTCTAAAATATCATTAGAAATACCTCCAGAATTACTGAAGTACTATTCTGGGCCGTTAAAGGTGTAGTTCAGGATTTGTTTGAAAGGTGTTCCTGTTAAAATGTTATAAACAGTCGATATTTTACCTGCAATAGATAACTTTCTTCGTGTTTATAGTATACACACAAGCTAATAGCTAGTGTGAGGCGGGCAATGACCAAAGCGCAGATTGATGGTCACAAAATGACTCCAATATCAAAAACCTAAAATAACTTTTAAACTATTCAAAGTTTTGCATTGGTAAGTTATTTGTAAGCTGATGCTTATTTACCCAGGAAATGAATGTAGGAGGCATTGCGACACTAATCATCTTAGTGTTTTTTGGTCCAAGTATCTGGCTGATCTAAAGGTAAAGTGATGTATAGAACAAAATATTACAACAGTTTAATCAAACAGTATGTTATTGATTTTCAACAAACACTTATTATGTCCAGAGGTATGTTTTGCATCAGATCATTGGTGACGCACAGCATCCTACTACCATTTCCTGTGCATATAGTCATCTGTCTGAAAAGTTCCAATTATAGCCACTAGCTTCTGCTTCTTGACCCTTCATGAGGTAAACAATAAGAAGTTTATCATGCGTAGGAGAGGAGATTCGCACTGCTGTGCTGATCGGACTTTAGCTCACGTCATTATTCAACGAAAACGCACATGGATGATGCTAGTCAAATCCACGCCTACAGCCTTCCAAGAAGAACTACAAAAAACATAAGTTAGAATAATGTAGCGACCGACTGAAGCTCTCCATTACGCATACCAAAACATATAAAGGTGCATACATTTGCATGTGTCACACACATTACATGTGAAGCAATAATGTCACTATATAGTCCTAGCGTTACCGATGGACATAGCATCACTTCACTCCACTGTCCAGATATTTTCGATAATTTCTCAGAGGTTGACTGTGCTTATATGTCATGTCACGCAAAGGATTGTGGAATTCCTTATAGCTACTTAGCGCCAGTGAGGGACATAATAAGCTCCCTATGCTAAACGATCTATGATAAGAAGCATACAGGCTCTTTTTCCTACCTCCTTCCTCACTAAATGCACTATTCAGACAACACTTACGGCGAATGCTGACACAATTTCCCTTTTGCTTAAGAATCCTTACCGATAGACCTTTTCGAACGTAGCCATTGGCCTCTATGTGAGTAACCATGTGATACAAACATAACGACAGTTTAAATGTTCATAAATAATATTTTGCATGGCCACTGAGCTTTTTCAGATTAGAGTTGGTTTTAGGTCAGGAGTCCACTTTGGTCTTGGCTGCTCTGTGACCACAGGTGAGCTTCATTCTCCAGGGCCAACTGATCAAATTTTTAATCAAATGAAGATCCCAATACAGTTATCCTGTGCAGGTAAGATATTAGCTGATCATAACCTTAACACGGAACTTCACTTTAAAAAATCCTGAATTTTACCCTTAATGAGCAAACATGGAACATGAAAGACAGAATATTAAAAGGTTTCCCGAAGTATACAGCTTTACTATTTTGCTTCTTAAGCTAATCAACCTTTTCAGCAAAACTATTGCAATTATTTATTATCCTTGTATCATGTGGCCCTATAATGTCGATGAAACAGAGATTAACTTTCCAGCTAATGGCTAATCATCGCCAGGTCAAAATGAACGCAGACTTCTGGCATATTTAAATAACTTGAAGATTTCACAGCAGTTCATCATATGAACATGTTTTTTTAGGAACCTTTTACCTTTTAGGAATCACATACACTGAACCATGAACACATTACGGTTAGGAAGTTGGTGTTAGGCTCAAGTCCAGAGCAAAGACAATACTAAATGCAATAATATGGAATATTAACTGTATCTAGTCAGACCAAATATCTGTTCTTAAATAATCAGGTGTAAATTTGCACTGTGTTACAGGAGTGAACTCTAGCCTTCAGTCATTGCATTACATCTAGCCCTGACCATGCTAACCCTGATTAGCGATACAAGCAGATTACCAATTACGTTTCTTTGATGAATGATGTTCTGTGTGAACACCCTCTTGCAGAACGAGAGTTTTACTGTATTTTTAGGAAAACGACAATCCCTGTTTTAAGCTTTTAAACAGAATAAAGGTTTCAACTTTGCCAAGTTGTGTTTCAGCAAATCTTTGATCCAGCTCAGTTTTAAGGCAGTCTAGGTATTTTAGATTCATAATCAGATGTAATGCAGGTTCCGTAAAAAAGTAGTTTGATTCTGTGGTCAATAATTTTCTTTAACACAGAATAGGTAGCTATTAATCAGCAACTTCAGCAAAATTAACCAATCGCAGCCCATTACTTTTTTTAAAGGACCTGCACATATTTTACTAATTTAAATAATTAACACATTTTTGCATGGCCGTGACGCCCCTGATTGAATGGCACCATAGCTGGTAAGCCATATCTCTACAATGCATTTTTTAGTATTTGATTACTTCAGACACTGTGGCAACGTGATAATTACTAGACAATACTGTGATCGATAGCCATTTCTTGAGATGCAAAGTATTTCATGTGCAGATCAACAGCTTACATATCCAGCAGCCATACTGAATTTTATATAGCCTATGTTTGGAACTTGTACTTGTAAACCAAAACATTTTTATATGTTTTAATTTTTAGCAACACTTCTTGTTGCCATAATTGTACATTGTTGCTCCCGATTAACAGTAGCATTTGAAAGGTTTCTATTATAAATATAGTAAACAAATAAAGGAAGGATTTGAATGTGAACCCTTGAAAGTTATGTGACAGATTAAGGAATATTGTCTTTGTGGTCTTTTGGCGATTAGAACATTGTCTACTTCAAACCAGACAGTGGCTTAAAGGTTCCTACGTCTAAGATGGGAGTCCTCATCACACTGCAGAAATCTACTTTTGTCTTGGCCCACCAAAGCTAACCATTAGCTGGTAATCCATGGATAGTAAAAGAATTACAGGTCGTAACCTTTTAACAAAACGTCCTGATGCCTCTCAATGCATCTGATGGTTTTAACGGGACATTTCTCAAAATAAACATAAATTATGCATTTGAAGATGTTTTGTACACTATGTAAAATCTTACACAGTGGTAGATATTTCCAAAAATAACCATTAAAAGTCTGCTGACTGTCCCCTTATTACTACTTTAGAACCAAATCAAATCTTTTCCAACCCACGTCACATACATCCCATCAGCCAATATTCCCCGTTTTGAAGAACGCAGAAAGCAAAGCACATATGACCAATCTGTGAGTCATTTCTAAAACCTGAACAAAAAGGGAGCATCAGCAGAGAATTAAGACAATAGAGCATCTTGAATATCCAATACTTAAACAGGAAAAGAGCTTTAGCAGTAATATAAACTTTAAGAGAGCAGGGGAAGCAGAAGTAAAACTTTAAAATCACTGCATATAATCCCTAAAAAAAATGGCGATTTTTGTGACCAAAAATAGATTGGGACTGAGAAATGTCTCATCCTGGTCCTCTTTAATCAACTTCAGGGCAGGGCAGGTCATCCCAAACACACACGATGTGGTAGGCTTGCATTTTGATTCACAAAGACAGGTTAAAGCAAGGACTGAGACCCCTTTTCCTCTCTTCTTTTAGCAGCACGACTGTGTAGATAATAAAGATATATGGCAAAAGAAGGGATCAAAGGTCAATAGGTGTCTGGATTGGTTTGCAGATGGAGTTCAGCCCTTAGGTTTAGCTTGTGTTCTGAACTATGTCACCTCAGAATCCTCTAACTAGTCAACCACTTCAACATGAATCAATTTGTCTTAGAAGGAAACACAAGTCTTTGGCTACAATTCACAATAAAGGGTTATAAAATTTGCATCTAATAAGGACATAACAAACTGACGTGTGTTAAGAGCAAGCACCCGGCAGTGAACAGTTTTTGAATTATGTCTAAAAACTTAATACTACCAGTTGGCTTGTTTAATTTAAATTTTTTACTTTAAAAAAAGTAAAAAAAAAATATACAATGAAAACTTACAGGAAAGAAGCTAAGCTATTAAGTCCATTGAAAAAACAAACAAAAAAAATCTGATAAAAAAACAACTAGCCTGTATCTAATCAGTTAATAGTTTGAAGAAGTCCAAAGCCGAAAGGACTACTTTTGTATTTTCCAAATCTTCAAAGTTGATATTACACATCACTAATACAATGGGACAAGAAATGAGCTCAGATCCTTGGATCATTAACCCTAACCGCTCCCACAACTCTTCTGTGATCGACAATGAAAAAAACAAAACAAGAGGAAACTAGTGTTAGCCAGCTCACAGTGCAGCTGCAGATTTCCCTGAGGACTTCTGAACTGGGCGCAGCTTAAAGAACAAGAAGGTGAGAACATGGCTTTGTTGGACGGCGTAGGACGGCAGGTACAACAGAATCTTGATCATCGCAAATGGTTTCCTGCCCATCTCGCATGTATTCGCCTTCTAGGGACCGCAGTACATCCAGAAAGCATTCACACCCCTTAAACTTTTTCACGCTTTCCATAAAGCCAATTGCTTCAGAAGTCACCTAATTAGTAACTACAATACCCACATGTGTAATTTAATTTGATCATAAACCTGTGGCAGCAGCATCATGATGGGGGGGATGCTTGTTTTTGTCAGCCAGAAGGAAGCTGATCGGAGCTGAAGAAAAGTTAGATAGAGCTAAATGTACACAAATCCTGGAAGTAGTCCGATGAATGACCTTTTGAAGACTATACAACTAACAGCTCACATCGTGACTGATGAAATACGGTGGTGGCAGCATCATGATGAGGGGATGTTATTCTTTAAGCCAGGACATGGAAGATGATCAGAGTTGTTGGAAATAAAGATGCATTGAAATACAGGAGAATCCTTGAATCAGTCCAATCAATTGGCTTCGGAAGACCAGAAAATCAACCATGAAATGTGGTGGTGGCAGCATCATGATGTGGAGAAGCTTTTCTTCAGAAAGCGCAGGGAAGCTGGTCAGTCGACGGGAAGATGGATGGAGCAAAATACCAGGAGATCCTGGAAGTAAACCAAACTGTCTTCAGAAGACTAGAAAATTACCACCAACACGCGGTGCTGGGGAAACACGGTGGTGGCAGCATCATGATGTGGGGATACTTTTCTCTTCAGCAAAGAATAATTGAATCCGCGTCCACAGACGCATCTCCCCAACTGAACGACAGCGGACTGAAACAATAGGCACGGCACACTTTTCAGATGGATGTTTGTTGTTGTAATGTGTAAAAAATGTGAAAAAGCTCAAAGGGGTACGAGTTCCTCGCACTGTTTTTGGGTCACTGTGACCCATTGGGGAACTCAAATGGCCATTTATATTGACTAACATTCCAGTGTGGAGACAGTTTGCCAGTAAACACAGATCTATCTTGTTTCTCTTCCTTTTACTGCGTCGTTCATAGTATCCTATGTGTCTCCCTTAAAGAAAATCATTCAACAAATGAAACAACTTTACACAATTACCAACCATTACAAGACATCCATTTGTTTTTATAGGGTTACAATCTTTTTTTTTATCCTTCTGATAAATCCATGTGCATGGCAGCTCATTCGTCAGCGACAACATGTCTGACCTTCCCTGTGCAAAAAAGATAAAACGCATACTCATGTTTCCACATCCCAACAGTCACGTGGTACGTTGAAAACAAGCCTGTAAGGACACATACAAATGCTTTTAAAGATGCCAAGTGTAGGACTTCCACCCAAATGTATCATTGTCAAAGCCGGTCAAATCTGTGTAAACGAAGGGAGCTTGTTGTACAGGAGACAGTCAGCCTGTATTTTGCATCAATATTCAAAACACAGAATGTAGTGATGGTGAAATGAGACAATGGAATTATGGGACATGAGCCATTTCTTTAGAGAAATGCTGACAGAACAACATCATAACTTACAATGTGGTAACTGACTCCTTGTTAATTATCTCCGCTATGGCTTATTTACAGTAATTGTACCAAAGTGGCAATATTCATTTGACAATGCTCTGTCAACTGAAAGTTACACATGCCAGCTTTAAAATCATCAGGAAGGATAAAGAATGAAACAATCCAGTTGCCAACAGTCAAAAGTTGAATAACAAAAAAATCTGAATAAATTGAAACAGGATAGCCCAGATTCCAGAGGGAAGTTGACTGACACCGAATAGCAATGATGCCACCAGATGCACCAGGAGTCCCCGGTTGTAGGTTGCAGCCGACCATGCAAGCTTCCTCAGCGAGAGTCAGTGGACGCTTTGTTGCTACAAGAAGAATCCTGCAAGCTATCCTGGTGGGCGTAAAGTATGGCAATGGTGGCTTGAATCGTAAAGGGTTGGAGGTAATAAAGTCCTCTGCTCTTCTTCGAGCAGGGCGGGGAACTAGTTGGGTGGCACATCCAAGAGAGAATGCATCCAAGAGTGGGAAGGACGACGAAGGGTATGATCACCCTCTCCTCTGGTCGTCCCTTTCACATTTTTATTTTTCAATTTTGGACTCTCTCGCTCTCACAGCGCTGTGGCCTCCCAGCTGGTGCCCCGCGGGACCTGGCGTCACTTGGTCTCCGTCATCATGGGCGCGGGCACCGCCGACGGGTGGGGCCGGTTCAGCTCCGTTCCCGTAGCGGGGGAAGAGGCTGCAGATGCCAGGCTGCAGGGGGTGACGGGTGCAGGGAGACCTAAACGAACACGAGACAAGGCTTAGCAATGATTCCTGCGCATTCTGTTGTCTGACATGCAGTTTATGTTGATAACAGCAGATCTATGGCTCGATAGCCATAGGAGCGCAGGTCGGATCAGTTTTAGTCACTTAGCTCATTAAGCTGGCAATAACCTAACTTTGCATGACTCTTAGTGGAGTTACCTGAAAACACCATGACTCAACAGCTTGTACAATCAGCAATACATTAAAATAGATTGGACTTTGGCCTTGATTCTTCTCGTTTTTCAGCCATTCTGCTAAACTGCGAATCACTGTTCTGATGGACAAAGAGCAATTCATGGCTGACTCAAAGGCCCCTTTAAAAAACAGCTCCGTCATTAAGAGGCTAAGACGATCTGCCTCTGGCTGTTTATAAATCACAAATCAGCCTTTCCTGCAGAGATGAGATCAAGCTGCCATTGAGGAACCAAAGTAGGCGTGGAGTGGAAGTCAGCAGGGTCCTTTTTTTTTTTTTTTAGGTATCACATTACACATGTCAGCTTAAATAATAATACATATGATTTAGCAATGGTATCAAGGTGTTACACGATTGTATCTGTTGCTTTATGTCTGTTGGTTGTGCTGTTCTTTTTGTGTCTCTTTCCAGGTGATGGAGCAGACAGAGGAAGTTTTATCATTCTCTTCCTTTTATCTCTTCTTTCTTTCACCTCTTCTTTCTCTTTCTTTTTTTTTTTTTTCTCTTCTTGTTTTTCTTTTACTCTCCTACTTTCCCATTGTAGTGTCCATATAATTTGAAATTCTCCCTGCAGGAATCACAATAAAGCTATTTACACGCACAAATCAAGCGGAGCATTATGGCGAAAGCTGTTTGCTCCACTTGTGAAAGTAAAATCTGTCGAGCTCTATTTGGCATTAAGATATCAATTTTTATTGCCACATTGCTAGACAGGACACTGGTCAGCAGGGTCAATACACAGCGAGAGGCGTCTACTGTTGTACCCATTAAACTCATTGTTGGTGTGAAACAACTTGACAGTTTAGTTTTATTTCGTTGCCTGCTCTGTCACTATCCTCCAGCTCCACGATAATTAGATCATTCCATTCACCTGTGAGCTCCGCTACTGCAGCACAATCAAGTTAACCGTCTCTTTTTACCTGTCTTTACATACTGGGGCCACACAGCCACCCGTTGCCAGATTGTTTAAAAACAACTTGTGAGAAGATGTCCGGCGTTTTTCCTTGCCTGTTCGCCAAGTTTCCGACCAAGTTTCCGACCAGGTTTTTTTGGGATTTCCCTATCTCGCATTGCCCTCATCGGACACCTCATTTGGCTTCAGTTATTCTGGACACTTTCTGGGCTGTTTTGAAAACCACAAATCTTGCCTTGGGATTCTGTCTGCAAGCACACCCCAAATCCTGCCTACAGTCGCCAGGGAGCTCCCTGCACCAGGGCTGTATTCTTCATTTTAATAATAAACCTTTTAAAATGCAACACTATGTCCGGCTGAATATCGGGTCCTCTGTCTTTTCCGGCGTTGGACATCTGGATTTCACTTGAGAAACCTGGTCCCCTTAATTTAGAACCCAAACAGCCCCGTTCCAATCAGAATAAGATAAAGTTGTTCTGTTATGTTGTTAGAGAGAGATGAAACTTTGTCTGAGCAACTTTCCCTGACAATCACTGCTGCTGTTCTATTTAACAGATGACTGAGTTTTCTAAACAGAGCACACTTAGACTTTGGGATGAATTTGATACTATGTCTGTTCTTGAGAAGATTTTCCACTATCTTAAAACTCCCGGGGAACAATGTTTCTCATTGTAGAAATTACACTTCAGATTAATTATCCTTCCCATAGTGATGGGAACAGCAGTTGCTTCTTGAAGGGGATTGCTGCTGTCTTTCCAGCTTGGCACTGTGCTCCAAAGCAGCAAACTGAATGAACTGCTGCGCTCATAGAGGTGATCAGCTTGCTCATAATCTGATTGCCAGTACTTCTTGATTATTTTCCCTCCTAAATCTAATGGAATCTTAGTTTGACTTTCTCCTTCGCCGTTCACATACACGCTCTCAAATGTTTTGGTCCGACTGGCACGCCTGACTCACATTCCTTGCGTGGAGCGGCTAAGTTGTTATCTATGGAGGAGTTCTTGCTGGCGTTGCTGTTGGCGCCCTGGCTTTGCGCCGCCTGGCCACTGTTCTGGCTCGGAGCGGCTTGATTCTGGCCCGCTTGGCTCTGGTTTTGCGCCGGCCTCGGCGTCTGGCTCGGCCTGGGGTTGGAGGCGTCCATGCTGCTGCCCATGCTGCTGCCAAGTTGCAGTCGCCTCATATGCCGCACCACAGCGGTGGCATTGAACGCTTGCTGGGGAGAAAAATCAAAGCGAGTGGATGGAAAATTGCAGAGATTGTAATATTCTTACAATATAATATCATGCATCATGTTCATGGGGAAAATTAGCTATACTTAAAAACAGTATAAAAGGGGGTATAAGGGAGCTTTTTAAAAGAACAACTGAATTTGTTACTCGAGGTCTTTACATCTAACTGATGGTTTGGTATGATCTCTACTATGTCAATGAAAATACCATTTTCACAGAATACCGGCTTTTTAACTATAATACAACTGCAGACAATCCTTTTGCAGAACGGAGAAACAATACCACAGATAATGAACAGCAGTGAAAAAAAGTTACCCTCCATTTGCTCTTGGCAAAGTTCTTTCTGATCTGCCGGCTGACTGACTCATGAATGTTTTTGCACAGTGCCGTGTCCCCAGCGATCCTGAAAAATACATTTATTATTGTCACACAAACATACAAACATACTGTAACCATCGCCACAGTGCATCCATATCTACATTGCCCTCTTCGTGTGCTTCCCCTCACCAGGGATGTCTGAGGGCCAGTTCGCAGGTGAACCTCTTGGTCGGATCTTTCTCCATCAGACAGCTGATAAAGTCCTTGGCTGGGAAAAAAAGGAAAATAAAGAAGAAAAAAAAATAAAATGTAAAAATAGAATGCAACAACTATACTTCTATAATTAAAAAAACAATGAACTAATAAACATAGCAATGAAAAAGAAAACCTGAAAAGATAACAGCACAAGACACTCATGGTAACTGATGGTAGTAGTGGATGATTGTTTTGGAACCCCAATATTTCTGAGAAAAAACACATGGATGTTCTCTGATGTTGAAAAATCGTATTTATTTTCCGAAAAAAAAAAAAAAAAACATGGCAATTTTTCATGATAAAAAGCATAAATTTGCTACTATAAAACAAATATATATTGTAATGTCTGAGATTTGCAAGAAAGAAACTCAGAAATCCATAAAAAATATGATTGAATATTAAGGCTTTAAACTTTCTGTGAGACAAGATGTTTTTTTTTATTTATATTTGGCCCTGATCTGAATTTTCTGGGGAGAGAATTATGAGAATAAAGTCATAATATTAGGTGTAAAAGAACGAAGAACATTGAGAGAATAAAGTCATAGTAGTACCAGAACAAAGGTTTAATATTTATGTGAATAATATCATAATATTACGAGAATAAAGTCCACAGTCATTCGCACAAAGTTGTGACGGTATTAATAATATGATGCTCATGTGCTTAAAAGATGTAGTATTTCCATATAAAACTGATGCCAAAGTTCATGATTTCATGTGTAAACTGATTCCTTACCATGGGATTTGCCCTGATTAAGATGACATTCTTAAATAAAAGGTCAGATTGAAATTTTTCAGTGTGAGATTATATTACCCCAACAAAAGTTGAATTTATTTCAAGGCTTTTTAGACAGAAAGCGGCTGTAACAGAACAAAGCCAGGTGGCTTTCTTTTCTTTCCCGCAAAGGAGAGAACCAGATCTGGTCTGAGCAGACAACGATGCCCCCAGCTTTACCTGACAGAACAAATACTTCTTAATCATCAAGAGACACAGACACTAACACACTCCATGGGTTTCCAGCCAACACGTAGCTGCCGCTGCTGCCCAGTTTTGCATGTAACCATGGCAGTGACATGTCACCAAAACACACACAAACAAAATCATTCCTGGAAGATGAGGTCAAGCCCTGTGAAGAAGATGTGGTGTGTGGCGCGTGTGTTTCCCCGCGGCAGCAAGCAAAAGGACGGGTATACCCTCAAGGAAGGAAGAAGGACGAGAAAGGCTCACCTGAATCTGATATGTCATCCCAGTAAGGTGCGTCAAACTCGTAGTCGGCTTTAAGGATCTGCTCGAACAGCTTGGAATCGTTCTCATCATAAAATGGAGGATAACCACACAGCCTGCAAGAAACAAGTTCATAGTGAGTCATTCACAATACACATTCAACTATTTAACATCTGCTTTCATTGATAATGCGATCTGTATCAACATGGGACATGAGACATAAATAACCTAATTTCTTCTGGGTAGAGACCACAAAAAGGGCATTTTTGGGATATGTATATATATATATATATAATTTTTTTTTCAGCTGATTTTCAAACCCTGCAGGACTCCAACCACGACGGTGAAAGAGTTCAGAGCAAATAAACATGGCCGACGAGGAAGAACAATGCCGATAGTTTATGGACTGATTTTAAAAGAGAAAAAACACTACAAAAAGAAAAGGCTGTTGGTTAAAGGAGTGGAGGCAGCACGAAAGGGGTCTCTACATTTGCTAAGTTATTATATGGAGGTGAGTTTTTTTTTTCCCTCCATGTTTCTCTCTCGTTTTTCTGATTGGCTGTTGAATCACATTCTCGTTTGTCCTCAGGGGAACATCACACACGCTAGGATATCAGGCCAAGACAATCCAACATGTTGGATATCCCAGATTTTATGTCGGGGAAGTCCCAACGTCCTTCCGAACGGACTAGATCACTCTTAATAAAACACACATGCTAGGAATATCTCTTAGGATTATCTTAAGAGCTATCGGGATAATTGTGGGGTCCTTAGAGTGTCGGAAGGGAAAGATTTTGAAAAAATTGGGCTAATTAACCTATTGCATGAACCTGGCATTAATAGTCTGGCGATGGTTTTCTACAGCAGGGACAGGGAAGGTAGTCAGACTGGATGTTAAGATGGATGGAGATAAATAAAGGAGACTTGTGGAGCAAAACTGGTTGGAGGCAGCCAAAGACTTGACACTGGGGCTGAGGTTCACTACTAGCAGAATAAGAAGCCTCACCATGCACCTAGAGCAACAATGGAATGGATTAGATAAAAAACTTTTATCTGCTAGAATAGGCCAGTCAACGTCAAGGCATAATAAAATTAAGAAACTATGGCATGACTTTAAAGGTGCATAGTGAACGTTTTGGCATTAAATATGATTTGTTTTCTTTCCCATACATGCCCTTACAATTGCCCGACGTGTAAAATTAGTTCTGCCTCTATAGGCTGGATTAGTCAGTTCATCAGAGAGTGATTCGGGCCGAATCTTCTGGGCGTGCACGTGGGTGTGGAGCGCTGTGCGCTCTCGTTCTTCCGGCTGCTTTGTTGAGTGTCCGCAGTAATCAGTGCATTAGTGAGAGAACACGGGCTAACTTCAATATTTATAGCTTCTTTTTTTTTTTTTTTACCTCAGAAGACATTACGCCTCTAAACAAAAGACCTGTGCTGTCGCAGCGGCAGATGCTTTTCCTCTTTTCCCAGGCACGTGCACAACACTGGTGTCATTTCAATCTGTCACCAGAGGGGGCAGAAGTCTGCAAAGATTCTGGAACTTATGCTATGCTGCTTTAAAGTTTATGTTCATAGAATCTTAATCAACTCTGAATGAGCAAGAGCTGTTTGGCAAAGAGGAACGGGCTAAAAAGTCAATATAAGCTGCTAGAGGCATACCCCAAAGGACCTGCAGCTACAACTGTCCCACCAGGTAGCTCCATTAAAACATTATTGACTCTTAGAAGGAAAATAAAAATGCATTTCACACGTTTCAGATTTTCAATCTGAAAATATATCAAAGTTTATAGTTGTAACATGTCCAAATGTGGAAAGGTTCTTGATCTACAAATGGTTTTGCCATTCTCTGTGTACGGTTACTTTTACTGTAAATCTGAGGCAGCAGAATGAATTTTCTAAATCCCGTTAACGACTGTTCATCTCTAGACGGTTTCCAGTCTAGATGAACGCAAATTATTAGGCGTTCCAGTCTGCTTGTTCAAAATGAGCCAACTAAAAACAATGGTAGGCAGAGCTGCTGCTCAAAAAAAAAACATCATCTGCTCCTCATTACCAAAGAGCTGGATGCACTGAGAGAGTTTCATAAAAACTCATTAAAATACCGTTCTCCATCGATACACATCGGAAAACAGGAATAAAGGGAAAACGCGGCAGGAAGAAAGAGTCCAGGATTGTTCCTGCCTGATTTCTCATTTGCTTAAAGACTCACCTGTCACTCTGCTGACAGTCCACTCCATCTAGCACTCACGCAAACATGAACACACACACTCATGCAGGGTCGAGAGGGAGCACAAATACGTCTCCTGAACCTGCGTCCATGAGTGCGCATTAAAAGATTCTGGCTGATTATCATGGTTGATTACCTGACATGATCTTTCCACCTGAGCAGCAGCTAAAGGCTAACAAGGTCTGAATCCCAGCTCTAATTGTGCTAATTACCAGCGTGGAGCTTTCTCTGCACACGCACATCAATTCAAGGCACCACAATTTTTCTGCAGAGCTTCTAGGAGTTTAGAAAGAATATAAGATGGCTTATATATGACAGACTGACACAGCGGTCAGTGCAGACAACACATCAGTCACTGTCCTAACAATTCTCTCTCCCACCTCGGATGCTCTGACTCCCATTAAAATGCTGTTGACCTCTGACCCATCTTCCCCTCCTTCTGCTGGTAACACATGCAGAAATGGAGAGGAAGATGCAGGAATGAGCAGCGATGGACCAAGTAAGCTGCGAGGCTTTGTTTCCACTGTTTGCACTACTATATTCTTAGACATGTACAGTCATGGCCAAAAGTATTGAGAATGACACAAATATTATATTTTCACATGTGTTTTCATGTGTGTATGTCAGATGTTGTCATCACATACGTACAGAAATACAATTGCAATCATATGAGTAACAAAAGCTTTTAATGACAGAATGAGTTAATGCAGCAAGTCAATATTTGCAGTGTTGACCCCTCTTCTTCAGGACCTCTGCAATTCTCCCTGGCATGCTCTCAATCAACTTCTGGACCAAATCCTGACTGATAACAGTCCATTCTTGCACAATCAATGCTTGCATTTTGTCAGAATTCCTAGGTTTTCGTTTTTCCACCCGTCTCTTGATGATTGACCACAAGTTTTCAATGGGATTAAGATCAGGGGAGTTTCCAGGCCACGGACCCAAAATCTCTATGTTTTGTTCCCTGAGCCAGTTAGATATCACCTTAGCATTATGGCAAGGTGCTCCATCATGCTGGAAAAGGCATTGTTCATCACCAAACTGCTCTTGGACGGTTGGGAGAAGTTGCTCTCAGAGGACATTCTGGTACCATTCTTTATTCATGGCTGTGTTTTTAGGTAAGACTGAGAGAGAGCCGACTCCCTTGGCTGAGAAGCAACCCCACACATGAATGGTTTCAGGATGCTTTACAGTTGGGATGAGACAAGACTGGTGGTAGCGCTCACCTCGTCTTCTCCGAACAAGCTGTTTTCCAGATGTCCCAAACAATCGGAAAGGGGATTCATCAGAGAAAATGACTTTACCCCAGTCCTCAGCAGTCCACTCCCTGTACCTTTTGCAGAATATCAGTCTGTCCCTGATGTTTTTCCTGGAGAGAAGTGGCTTCTTTGCTGCCCTCCTTGAGACCAGGCCTTGCTCCAAGAGTCTCCGCCTCACAGTGCGTGCAGATGCACTCCCACCTGCCTGCTGCCATTACTGAGCAAGCTCTGCACTGCTGGTAGCCCGATCCCGCAGCTGAAGCACTTTTAAGAGACGGTCCTGGCGCTTGCTGGTCTTTCTTGGGCGCCCTGGAGCCTTTTTGGCAACAATGGAACCTCTCTCCTTGAAGTTCTTGATGATGCGATAGATTGTGGACTGAGGTGCAATCTTTCTAGCTGCGATTCTCTTTCCTGTTAGGCCATTTTTGTGCAGTGCAATGATGACTGCACGCGTTTCTTTAGAGATAACCATGGTTCACAGAAGAGAAACAATGATGCCAAGCACCAGCCTCTTTTTAAAGTGTCCAGTGGGGTCATTCTTACTTAATCATGACAGATTGATCTCCAGCCCTGTCCTCATCACCACCCACACCTGTGTTAATGGAGCAATCACTGAAACCATGTTAGCTGGTCCTTTTAAGGCAGGGCTGCAATGACGTTGAAATGTGCTTTGGGGGAGAAAGTTCATTTTCTAGGCAAATATTGACTTTGCAATTAATTGCTGTTACGCTGATCACTCTTTATAACATTCTGGAGTATATGCAACTTGCCGTTATAAAAACTGAAGCAGTAGACTTTGTAAATATTAACATTTGAATAATTCTCAATTCTTTTGGCCATGACTGTAGACCACGGAGTGGGAGAGTAGAGGGAGAAGAAACACGAAGAAAAAACTAAAAGAAGTAAAAGTGGACTTTTTATATTCCTACAATATTTTCATAGAGCTGAATATGGGAGTTTAAACTCCAGTCCATGTTAAGCCTTCTGTCATTTTTGCAAAACACTGTGTGGCAGAAAACTAGCGATGCATATCACCCTAAACATTCCACCCTCAACATAAAACACGGTGGTGGCAGTGTCATGCTGTGGCCAGGCGTTTCTTCAGTTGGGACAGGGAAGCTGATTGTCTGATCTGAGTTTGAGGTATTTTGTTGTTCTGACAACAGAGCTGTGCTGCATTGCCTCCTAAATGAAATGTTGGTAACAAATCAGCTTCTGCCCTCCACAATACTTACTTAGTCCTTCAAACAAGCCAGCCAAGGCTTACTTTGTTTAATATGTACAATTAGGACATCTTCTGTGCTTGATCAATAACAAGTTGATCAAACCCCTAATCTGATTGCACATCTGACTTTAAATAAAAGCAGCAATAAGTGATTTTACAGTCGTTCAAGGACTCATTACTTTAGGATACATTGAATCTGTATAAGTTGGTGCACATGTGACAGCTAAACGAGAAGCTTTGAGTACATTCTTTTAATGCAGTGATAGAGAATAGCACATATGTACATATGTCATTTTTTAAAATGTTTTTTTAGATCAAAACTTTTCCAGACTTTCATTTGCAGACTGCTCAGTCTTTTCTTAGCTAATATTAATGTACTTAATGAAACGTTAGGGTCATTTTAGGGCAGATATTTTTCAGTGGTTAAGGTTACATGTGGAACCTGTAAAAACAAGAGATGGATGTATATATGTACGCATTAGATGCATGGGTGGATTGATATATAATTTAGTACAAGGGAATAAAGTCTAGAAATAACAATTATTTCTATACTCTTATTTTCTTTTACCATACAAATCCAGAGCTGAGAAAACTACTCAAACCAAAGTCCTTCTTTCCCTAATGGATTAGGAACGCTGTGATAAAAAACAAGTATCTCTGTTTTATTTTAATAAACAAGGTGACACCAGATAGTGCACAGAGTGATGTAATATAACGAGAAGGGCTGGTACTCACAGAATGTAGGCGATCACTCCAATGGACCAGCAGTCCACTGCCTTGCTGTACGGCTTCTGTGCAAGAACCTCTGGAGCTGAAAAAGACAATTAATTAGGCCAAAATTCAGTAATGGACCCCATCTATTTAGTCTACCGTGTGACTTTTACACAAACCCCTCGCAGTTTAATGAGCTTGACAAGAAGGAAAACATGCAGACACATTATGTCTATCCAAATTAAAATCACATGGCAGTTGGTTTTATGATGGGAAAGTTGCTCCTTTAGCTGCACGTTCTCACGGCTTTAGAAGGTTCTACCTGACAGAAAGAGAGTCTGCTGAGAGTCCAGATCGGTCCCGGGCCTGAACCTTCCCGGGAACTGATCAGAACACGAGCTCCTCTCAAACACACGCAAACACAGCTGCCTGAAAATAAAGCTGGCATGCTGCCTTACACACTCGCAACCAGACATGAATACCCGACATATATGTGAGGTGAAATCTAAACTTTGGATACTCCTGCTGTTTGCTGTTCCATTCTGACTCACTGTGAAAGCCCGTGTGAGTGTTCTTGTTTTCCCAGATTTGGGCTTAGGAGAAGTTTTACACAATGAGTTCATTCCTGGTGGAATCTCTGGTAAAACTGACTGCAGCCCCAAATATGTTGCTCAGTGCCAGTGTAGAAAAAGGCTATAAAGAATGATGATGCAGTAGCCAAGCATTTCTTTAAAACTAAAATATCAAGATTTACTGTATTTTATTTGGATTTTTGGGACAGAATATTCCTAAGAAGCAAATCAATGTCAAGCTATGAGAAAGAAAAGACACCCTAATTAAAATCCAGTGCAACCGTCACAAGTTACAGAGTCCACCTGTTTACATTTCAATCTCCCTATAGATTTAGCTCTTCGATGATAGCCATTCGTGGTGGCAGCATCATGCTGTGGGGATCACCATGAACAGAGAAGCTAAATAAAAGTGCACAATACATTTAGGAGAATTTATGGCTCAACGGCTATGAAAGTATGAATTTTTACTATTGTTTTTTTAATGTATTTTATGTTTCTTATTTTCATGTATCGCACTTTGAGTAACATTGTGTATGAATGCTGCTGTACTAACACTTGCCTTGGCTTCCTGGAAGAAACCATGTTAGAGGCTGCAAAAGGCTTGACAGCTGGGCGGAGGTAAACCTTCCAGCTAGACAACAACCCTAAACATACAAGAGCTAAGAATGCTTTAGTTTAAAGCACGTTGGTTTGTTAGAATGGCACAATCCAAGTTCTGATCTAAAGCCAACTGAGAACTGAGATACTATTTGACCAATGTGACTGAGTTTGAGGTATTTAGCAAAAGGAACATGGGTAAATACTTTTTGCAGTGAGCTGTAAAGTACATCCAATGTCCTATTATTGGCATAGATAAAATCAGGGACAACAAACAGACCTCAGTGTTAAGTTATGTTATTGCTTTTACCGCGACAATTTCAACAGTTTTACAGCCACTCTTGTTTTACTTCCGCTAGAGACTGCAGCAAGTTGACCAGAGCAATTTGTGAATGAAAGTTTTGTGCAAATATGGTAAAACAAAAGACGCAGAAAGTTCCCGTGCTCGTCATTGAGATCTGGTTTTCATTTGGTGCCTCCTCGGGTTATTTATACCTCATTTATAAATAGACACGATACATCTGGAGTAAAAATGGCCCTCGACCTGACAGAACTCTGCAGGAGATGGAGAAAAGGTGGGGGTCAGGGGTGAAGCTGTGAAGGTTTGGGGTAAAAGACACAGACCTAAGTAGGCAGAGAAAGGGCAACGGTGATTGACAGAGGGGAATTGAAACCAGTTAAAGGAAAACAATGTAAGAAGAGATGTTTTGTTTTTGTTTTTGTTTCAGAGAACATGTTGGTCTGTGTGTGCGTGCATTTAAATCATTAGAACAATAACAATGACATGTCAAAGAAAATGTGTCCGATGGTGATAAATCAGTAAAACTTCTGTGCTTGTAAACAAAGCTAAGCATGGTATTCAGTAAATCTGGCCTGATGGTGTACTACAAAATCAGTTTCAGTTGTTGAACCTCAATATGACTGTTTGACTTTATGCTTTCTTTCTTTTACAACGTCTTTATGTAAATCAGAGAGCTATTCTTTTGGGTTTTAACACCTCTTTGGTTTCTTGCGTGTCAACTTCCTACTCTTATTCTTTTTTGCATGGAATGTGTTGTTATTGTCATTATATTTTTTCTATTTATGGATTGTGACAGCCATACTTAGTATGATTAAATCACTATGGAAATAAAGAATGAAAATAAAACATGAAATGTGAAAAACATGAACCACAGATGCCACATAACAGTGCTAGCACTGGGACAGGACGGAGAAATAAATGAAGGCAATGAAATTCTTGTGGCTGCCTGAAACATTTTCAACCCCTGTCATCTACAAGCTTTAAATAAAAATGGGGAAAACACAATAAAATAGTCAAATACTATATTAATTCAAATGAGAACAAAAAAACTTGATAACAATGCAGAGATAAATAACTCCAAAAGAAAAGACAAGGATACTGAAGATGAAAAGTTACCCCAGGGTGACGGACTTGCAGGACCCAGGAAACAAGCACAGGAGATGATGCTAGGCCTAGTGTTTATCCATCAATTTGGACAAATTATTAATATAATAGAAGGACAGCCCAATTTGGTAATAACTCAAGATGTGTTCAGCTTTTGTCACTACGCAAATAAATTCATGAGCACCGGAGCTCCCAAAATCACAGTGAAGAAATTACGATTGTCAGACAGCAAAGAATATATTACATTTTTTTTTATTTGTTTGGGTATAGACTTTGCTTTTTTAAATGAACGAAGCAAGAAAGAGAGAACAATATGAGTCAATGAAGGTTTTTGTAATGGTACCAGCAAGAATTGAAACTACCTTCATCCGTGCCTAAGAGTGACCTTAGTGTGATTTTTCTGTTCAAGCTTTTAGGATTGACGCTTCCAACCCATGTTCAGAACTAAAGAAGCCTTTTGGATAAGAAATGAACTATCCTCAAGAAACAAAAGGAGTCCAGTTGCCTTTTATTCTAGCACTTGGGACTGACATGTCTGCCTGAGAGGACTGAAAATCAACATTAATGTCAAATCTCTTCATCAACAACACAAGCACACAAACACGGATATGAACGGATGGGTAAATGTTGATATTTAGAACCGCCTTAGCATTGGAAGAAAACAATGCTGCCATGACAAAAATCAGAGCAAACAACATGTGAAAACAGGCCTCTGCTGGATTTTGGTGAGCTGTTCTGGTGCACATTTTGGCTCTAAACTATAGTAAGAGTTTCATGACCGTAAGCATGCAAAAAAAAAAAAAAAACTTCCAATAGGGTGGTATGGTGGTTTATTAACCTGATAGCAGCAATTCAAGGACCTGGTTGGAGCGTGAGCTGGCCATGTAGGCCTCATGTCTGGTCTATGATCCATCTCTCCCACACAAGGCTGGCCTTGCACGTTACCAAAACATTACAGCTGCTTTGGTAGCGTGGATTCTACTGTCTCCATCAGGCAACACTTACAGTCAAACTAGCCCAGTACTTGTTACCAGAGTAGGACTTAGATATACTTTATGCAGGGTAATTTTGGGGATTATGACAAGATCATTGTAACGAAGTACTGCAGTGGTGATGCAGTGATGTGATCTTCACGTTCTCTTCTCTATGTGAGGACAAACAGGCATGCTGATTAATTAGGGAATAATGGGGCAAAAAATATAAATGGAGGCTAAGAACAGACCGTTATAAATGTAGGAAGTCTGACTGGCTTACCCACGTATCCTGGGGTCCCACAGGCTGTGGACATGACGTCGCCACTGCCCTCCATCTTTGATAGGCCGAAGTCACTTATCATGATCTTGGATTCGTCTTGTGGATTAAAATACAACAAGTTCTCAGGCTGAAGGAAGGAAGGGAGAGAGGGAGGAATAACGTTTTTTTTTTTCTACATCCATTTGTTTTTAACGTGTTTTTTTTTTTACCACAGAAGTAAATAGAGACTAAAATTTTAAAACACTTAAAAACTGCAGTTCTTTATTTTAGCAAAAGCATTCAATTCCCCTGAAAATGTTCACCTTGTTGTACTTTCTTGGGATTTTCTATGATAGAGTAAGACAAAGTAGAGAAATCCTAAAGTGGAAAGGAAATCTAACCAGCTTTAAACATGAAAATCTAAAATTTTACTTGTAAAGGAAATCCAGTCCAACCACCCCCCCTAAGAAGCCACCTAATCAGTAAACGGAGCGCACCCATGTGTAATTTCATCTCACTGTAAATACGGCTGAAGGCCTTCAGAGGCTTCATAGATTTGTGGTGGCAGCATTATGCTGTGGGAATGCCTTTTGTTTGTCAAGGGGATAGGAAAGGCACATATTGTCTTGCCAATAAGTATCTCAAATGTGTTGTGCGAAACTGGTTAGAGCTCATTAGATTTGGTTAAAGTAGAGGGGGATTCACATAAAAGGAACACCACACTTTTTAGATTCCTATTTTTTTTTTATCAAATAGGTATCTCTTGAAAATATCTTGATCTCAAGGGGAAGAACTGTTTAAATAAATACAAGTAGAGTCACGCTTAGAAAAGAAAAATCATTATCTTTCCACTTCAGAATTGGTTTGTGCTTGTGGTGTGAAAAAATCTGAGGAAGTTCAGGGGAAACAAAACGTTTTGCAGGGCACTGTAGTTTATTGTTCATTTGACACATCTTTATCAAAGTGAACAAAAAGACAAGCTGCACCTTTAATGAGTGTAGAACAAATGCTTTTCTGCAGGTCATACTGCTTTGTTATTCACTTTTCCATGACTTAACCCTTTTGCTTCCAACAGCTGGCAGTGGACACCTTGACCCATAATTCAGCTGTGTTTGTGTGTGCACTGCACGGGTCTGACCTTCAGGTCCCGGTGCACGATCCCCATCTTGTGCAGGTAGTTTACGGCGTCCAGGACTTGTCGGATCAGCGTGCTCGCATCCTTCTCCGTGTAAAATCCTTTTTCCACGATCCGGTCAAACAGCTCTCCGCCAGACACCCTGCAGCAAAGGGAGATGATCTGTGGTGTAAACAATAGTAAAAAGGAAAGGCATGCGCGGGCGGCTGTCCCTTTAACTAGGAAATATACGATGAGACGCCTAGGAGAAGGGGGTGGTTACGGGGTAAGATTTCTGGTTATTTATGAGGTGTAGAGCTTTGTGTCAGGAGTGTGTGGTGGCTGTGAGACCAGTGCAGCACAAACATACACCAGCAGAGCTGAGGCATGCACCATATTTCCTAACATATCGATAGTCGTCTCAAAATGTCACAGATAGCTATTCACCCACTACCTGGTGCAGAGAACACACTGAGAAGGCCTAATCTTGGTCTACTTTGTTGCTTTAGCAAAAGCGGCAATAAACCAAATGCTTGCAGCGCAGGTTTGTGTCTATAGACAGAATCAAACGGATAAATCCCACATCTGATCCAAGAAAAACTGAAGTTAATTTGAAAATGTCTTCCCTCTGGCAGATTCTTCCAATAGCTGCTTTTATCTGTTAGGACTCTGGCCACATGAAATTACTTGTCCAGGTATACATGATGCTACAAAGTTTGTACAGGTGAGCTCCTGCATGATAGACAAACATATGGCTCCCCCTGGTGGAGGCCAGCCTCTCTGTCAGGCTATATATAAAAAACACCAGTGTTTGGCCAACTTTTATTTCTTTATATCCTGTATTCCATTAAATTGGTCTAAAATAACAAGTCTCAAAGATGCATCAAATATGTGGAAGAAGCTTCTCTTGTCAGATGAGATCTTTTTTTGACTTACATGCTAAATGCTATGTGTGCTAGAAAACTAAGATTTCACCTTGTTCTCACCCTAACCCCAAGGTGAAACATGGTGATGGCAGTGTCATGTTTTTTCTGGAGCAGGAACAAGGACGGGGGTCAATGTTGATATGAAGAAATTGCTAAAAGCTGCGAAGAGGCTTCAAGCTGGGGCAGTGATTCACGTTCAAACGGGATAAATGCCCCAAACATGCAGCCAGACAATAGCCAGCTGCTATTGCCAGAGTGGCCAAGTCAAAGTCTAGACCTAAATGTAGTTGAGAATCTGTGGCAGGACTTGAAAACAGCTTTTTACAGATGGCTCGTATACAATTCAACTGAACTTGAGCAACTTTGCAAAGAATATGGGCAAAATTTTCAGTCTCTAGATAAACTGATTTTAGAGAGAAACTCTAAAAGCCTTGCAGGTGTAATTACAGCAAAAAGGTGATTCTATAACTACTCACTCTGGATGGCTTAATGCAAATCACACTTTTTCTCAGAATTCCAATAGTAAAAATCACTGACAACCTTATGCTATTTGACTTCATTTTTCTAATTTGTTCAACTCTGTTTTATTACATAAAATCCCAACAAAATGTTTTATAAAATAGTTTTTGCCCATCAGTTTAAAAATAGAAGCTTTGGAAGACTTAAAAAAGCATGATATAGCACATTTAACATAATACAACTAGTAATATTGCAGCAGAATGACTAAGCAATGTCTATATCCAGTACTCTAAAATCAAGGATCTAACAACAGCACAAAAAAGTGCTTGTAAACAAAAAAAAAAGCAATAGCAAGGGCAAACCCAGTGGCCTTATGCATCTGTTGGGCGCCGTCACAGCGACAGATCAGATTAGAGCTTACTAAAGTCAAACTAATGAAGTTTCTGGAAAGGGGGGATCCGAATTAACTGCTAATCCACTCTGTCTCTCTTCAAAGAGGACAGCGACTCAGTCGGTTTATATAAATATATATATATATATACATATATATATATATATATATATAAATATATACACATATATAAATATATATATATATATATATATATATATATATATATATATATATATAAATATAAATATATATATATATATATATATATATATAAATATAAATATATATATATATATATATATATATAAATAAATATAAATATATATATATAAATATAAATATATATATATATATACACAAAAACATGGATCTGTGGATGGTCCCATACAACATGAATGAATAAACCCATGGCACTGGGATGCTAAATAAGCAGCATGGTTCTGGAACCAGACCTACTTAAATTTATAGCATAGGACAAACTCTGTAAGCAAACTTTAAGTTGATACATTTGTGATGCAGATTTTCTGACCAATTAAGACCTGTCTAACCAATCCCCATTCTGAACTACATTAAAAACTATCCACCCCAAGCTTTCATTGACGTTTGGGAGAATCCACCTTATTCCTTGGTCGTTTTTTTGCTGTAGGACCGATTATGTTAGCAACTTCCAGTAGGACAACAGTAGTTGCTGTAAAGCGTTTTATTGGTACTTAGATGTAAGCAGTGACCGATCTTTTGAAACTGGTACATGAAACTGGTGCCGTTTATTCAAATTCCTTTTTTGTTTGAATGATAACAATCCCACGGACAAGTCTGTAAGAATCAAACATGTCTGAACATGAGTATTAATGAGGAGATAAGGGTAAAACCAATAAAACAGAATAAGCTCACATTGCAACAGTAAAGTGACTATCAACTTTACAAAAACGTGTTACATCAGACTCAGTGCCCTGTCAGTACTGAAGCAGTTAAGTACCACCAGAAAAGCAAAATACAATGGAATAAACAACATTTTAAACTATTTTATCCTTGATCAACTTTCTCTGCCCGGACACAACCTCTTCAGTGAACCGTTCCGATGAACAGGAGGATGTTCTGTAAAGGTGGGCAAGTGTCTGCTTGGATTGTCGCACACAGCAGGGTTCAGAGATCGATTTTAATACCATCTTCTTTAGGCAGTGGGGGAAAACTGCTTTGTTTACATAATTAGGGACATGTTTCTTTCTTGGGGTATTTCCAAAAAACTTTTTTTCTTTTCAGCAGGAGTTCAGGTAGCCAAATTCAGGTGGTTAGTCTTAATTTCAGCCAGTGTATGGCCACCGGATACACAAAAAGGAGACATACTTATTTTGGATCCAAGGCGTCAAAGATGCAGCTGTTTACTCGGCCAAAAAAGCTGATTCTGACATGTAATGTTCATCTAAAAATAACCCATTTGCGGTGTCAGAGAATCTCGGACTTGTAATTTAATCTATTGAAAAGGATCGTAGTCTAATCCAACATATTTTATATAACAGAAATGGCAATTATTGATAATAGAATATGGCAATGTTGTTCATTTAACACACACCAAAATTACCAAAGAAAGTAACAAGTTGTAAGAGTTGCAGCACCCCTTTTGGTGGTTGGAAGGTGCAGCAACTATATCAAATTATTCCAAAACAAAAGTGCCAACACAAATGTTGTGAGATGTAGTGCTGTTTTCAAGAGGAGGAAAAAAACGACTCAGCTAAAACTGAATATCCACTTTTGCTTGATGTTACAGTTAGTTTTAGTGATGCAGTATAGTTACTGCTGCATGAAGGTGGAAAACTCCCTAGAACTGTTCCTTCAAAAGGGCTCCAGATAACATAATATCCTCTTTTCATACCCATATGTTACGATTAGGCCCTTTTCCATTACTTGTGGAAATTCTGGGGCTTTGATACAAATTTACCTGGGGAAATTTCAGATTTCTAGGTGGCACCCTTCTAGAGTTAAAACGGTGGTCTTGCATTATATTTTTAATCCGTATTGCTTCCGGTTGATGTGACGTAATTCTGAGACCATGATGTCAATAGCTCTGCCGCTGTGGAGTACAAAAGCAGCTCAGTCTTACAAAAAGATAAACAGCTCCATCTTGTACCTCCATAACGAGCATCGTTGCACTTTTCTATCCCTTTAGCAACTTTTTTTTCATCAAAAAAGCGACTAGAAACAAATCTACCAACTTTCAATGTGCTCTGCAGCATTGGGTTCTGGCTTCTGAGCCTTGAGCCAGCAGCTCAAACTGAAAATGCTCAGTCCCGCTGGGCTCCACAAGCCTTCCACAACCTCTGGGGACGAGGGGGGTGAAAAATCCTCCACCTCAAAAGACTGAACCGTGGCGTAACTACCAGCATAACTCTGGTCACTCTAAATGTTTCCATATGGCAAATCAAGCTAGCTGCTGCTTCCCATGTTGAGCACAGCCCCCAACTCTCCCATTCCCGAGTATCCCCGTCCACTTTGAAGGAATTTTTCTAATTTGTCTGAAGGAGGGAATATGCTTTTACATGGGGGTCAGTTACACTTTAAGTGTTGTCTCTAAAGAGTGCACGGACGCTGGTCGAACCACTGCGATTTCAACTCCTCGTCATTTTCTCCATGGCCGAGGCAAAAATATCCTCACAAAGCCCCAAATTTCAACTCCGTGTGGTAAACTTTGGAACAGACCACCACTGCGGCCCTTGTGCAGGCAGAGAGAAGATGTGCTTTATTTTATTCATTTATATCAACAAAAGTAGAATAGAGTGGAGCCCGGAAGTGCAGAGCTGAGCACGCAGAATAAGGTAGGTCTGGTGTAACTAATCAGGGGTAACGCCATCAGCAAAACCAGTTGTGTGTTCTCCATCTTGTTCTGCAGATGAGTGGCAGGATACGGATACAACTTCTCAGTCTTCTTTGTCTGTTTGGCCTGTGGCGTCTTCTTGCTGCCACCAGCTGGCCTGGAAGTGGACTGCAGTTTTTTTTCGCACAACTTTTCCATGCTCATTGGGCTGATTTACATAAACCGTCCCCAGCAGATGGAACTGCGTCAAACCTAAAACTTTTCTTTGTAAATAAACATCTTCATAAATTATGAAGATAAGCAGGCGTAATTTCACATATGATTTAGTATAAAAATGTGTATTATAACCTATTTTAATTAATTTAATTTAATTAATTTTATTTATGATCCCAAGGCTAGTTGGCCTTTTAGAAATATGAAATATTGAACTAATTCCTTTGATTTTAAAATAAATTTTCGAGATTTTTACTCTTTAAGTTCAACTGACATGATTTGTCCCCAGAGGTATGACTTAAGCTTTACTTACAGCTTAGTTTCACAAAAAAATGCAAATGAATCACTCCTTAAACGCAAACAATAGATTTCTCTTAAGTGTGTTAAGCATGACGATAACAAATGCTGAAAAGAAAGCGGCACACTTGAGATGTTTTTGCAGCTTATATGCAAGTTCAGACCAAGACACTGGAACCAAGGCAGTACTCAGTACGCATACTAATGACTGCATCGACATAGTTGCTGTCTAACTTGAAATACTTTCATCTAGACTTTTTTTTGAAAGCCAGACTCCCCCCTTCCTTTTGTTGAATGGGTCTGATCTTTAACATTTAATGCACAAAACTAACAGCATTAATTTGAAGCCTGAGTTGCAATGGGCTGCATTGATTTTCATAGGAACGTGGACTGATTGCCTCCCTGGGCTCGGGGTTACATAAGACAGGCCGATTGAAGGGCAGCAGAGGAAGGACTGCATTGATCTGCCGTGCCGCAATTACATAAAACACGGTCCACAATCCTTGTTCCTAAATGAGATTTCTGGAAGTTGAAAAAAGGAAGCCTGACATTCTGTAAATGTGCATAATTATAACAAACGAGGCTATTTATGACTTAGAGATCAGAACCAACGCTGTAATTACAAAAGCTTAGGGACAGGGTTTTGCTGTCATCTTTTATTAGAGAAGATAGACAATGCCTCATGATTAAACTGCTGTATAGCAATGTCACTACAACACAGTGTAATGATTAAAGTAGGAGCACACTGCAGCACTGACACCAGCTCAATACTGCTATTTTCCTCAGATTCCTTCACTCTGTCTTCTATATTTCAACATATCTGTCTATGAATACAGCATGAGGGTACGAGAACATGATTGGAGTCCAATAAATTAACAAGTAACGGAATAAAATAAGATACTTAAATACAAGAATCAAACAACAAGTCAAGACACTGAACGAGTCTCTCAGATTATGCATAAGTAATACTGCATCTAGGCAAAGATTTATGTTGAGATTTAAACTCTGCTAATGTATTTCTTGTCAGCTGTTGGGAGCGCAGTAAGCTTAAATATTTTAGAGTAATTTCAAAGAGTAACCTCATCGAATGTAAAATGTTATACTATTGTTATTACTACAAAAGATAAACTTTTTTTGTAGAGGCACAACGGATAGGATTACTGGTTCTAAAAATGTGTGCCACTCCAGTGAAAACCAAAATTTCAAAGGAATACCACCATGGCATTTCAAATAACTAGTACAATAGGACTGGACTTTTTCATTTTTTGCTAAACCATAAAAAGACAGTCATACATTGGCATTGTATGGAGGATACGGTGTGGGTAAACCTTTCTTTTTTACCTAAAAATTTTCATTCCCACGTTTGAAATTAGGAAAAAATGAATGTTCCCTGAAAATGGGAACTACAAATGAGGTTAGAGGTTTCCCCGTCAACCTAACCTTAAATTCCAATTTGGTCATCCTGTACTGTTGCATACTGGATACCAGATTCTGACCCAAATCCTAACAAGTGGTTTCCCTTTGTTGCTTTATCAATTGTTTGGGCTTCTTTAAATGTCAGATTTCTTTTGTACTAGCTCATTTCTTCACATCATCTGAACGTCTGTTCTGGAGGTTCTTGAGGATTTGATAAAAAGGTTGCAAAGTTGAAAACGGCATGTGTTTCCACAGAGGCAACCATGGTTGATAAAAGAATAATTTTTTCAAGCACCACTTCTTTTAAAGCAACCATTCTGTCCTCCTAATTTAATCAGAATGACAGAGTGATACCAGCGGCCTGGTCTTCATTAACGGTTTCCCCTTTACTTATTGTCAATTAGTAGCAGGGCTTAAACACAGTTCCAAAGAGGTTTTCGTGATTAAAGAATTTTTCATTAACTTTTATTACCGTTGCAGTTAATTGCATTTTATTCGATGACTCCTCAAGGCAATCTATACCTGATACAGATAGCCAACAACAAAAACTGAAGCAACAAAGTAAAAAAAACTGGAGGAATTAAGAATGGTGATATGTGTTACAGTAAGCAGTGCTAACAGTGCTAAGTAGTTAATTGCTGATCAAACATGTTAGAGAAAATTTTGGAATGTTGGGAGGCGGTAGCGTGAGGGAAACCCTACAATGTTACTTACAATCGCATCAGAAGAAACGCGAGGTCCGCGTCAGCCTTGCAGCCTTCTTTTTCTTTTAGCTCTCGCCATTCGGAAAAAGCTTGCCCGATGTTCACCCGTGTACGACTCCTCTTTCTGTCCACAGCCCTTTTCCTCTTTCTTGCCTGCTCCGACATGGGCTTTCGCTGTTTTATCGCTGGTTCCGCCATGATAACTGCACAGATATCGCCACTGCGCTAGCAACAAACATGTTCTCGCCGTAAAGCAAGACCGACTCTCGCGATCTTGCACGAGATTCTGAGCCTGTGGGCGCGGGCCGAGGGCTCCTGCAGTTGCATGTGCGGTATTTCCCCCACAGACCACCAGGGCGGCCAAGAAAACCACCCATTTAGAAGAAGTAGTATTGTGATTTTTCACCAAACGATTTTAGTGCTAAACTGATGCTAACACAATTCCTCTTTCCAGGTCCACAATAACAGAATCTGGGACCAGAGAACCTGGTGCTTTCTTGCCACAGACTCCTTGCCAGGCCAGAGGGAACAAATGGCTTTCGTCCACAGCTGGAAAATTACCTAATCAAAATGTTGTGAATGACCTGTTTAATGCTCTGCAGTGTGTTTCATGCTTGCTTCTTTTCAACAGAAAGCTTCAAATTGTGTAAAAAGTTTGATTAGCAATGGGAACACCATGGCAAAGATTGAAAGGGATCAACATAGAGCAGGTTTATTTTAAATGCTTCTCTTAAACACCTGCCCAAAACGATACTGCTCAGATCCGATCAAACATCTATTTGGCGAGATGTTCATAAAGACATGAGCTGGCTTTCTGATTGTGGAAACCCAAACTGATTCTTTTATAGAACCAGTAAAGATCTGACTCTGGCATCAACGCTGGAACCTCTCTGGTTTACTAATAGTTGACAGAGAAGAAATAACGAGCAACTAACAACCCAGAATGTTTTGTCGTCTGGCAACACGTCACTTGACTTTCCCATGGAAGCTGCATGGTCTCTAGAGCACTGGGTCACAAGCCACGCGGTGCTGGAAACATGAACAGGTGGGAGTATCCGCATTATAAACGGAAATACGCAGTTAACTGGTGTTAACATTGAGGTTAAACAGCTTAACTAAAGTCATGACCTTTGGAGACTCGTCAAGAGAAGGATTTCAGGTTACGTAACAGTATGCTGCAAGAGCCCTACAAAAAGCTTGATTTGCACCGTATTTAAGAATGGTGATATGTGTTACAGTAAGCAGTGCTAACAGTGCTAAGTAGTTAATTGCTGATCAAACATGTTAGAGAAAATTTTGTCTTTGGTTAAATAAAATAGTAAAATTCTCTCTCGAACTGTCACAGCAACTACTCTTTGTAACACAGGGGTGTGACGCTGCTTCCGTTTGTGCTCTGCATACCTAATTACTGATTACAGCAGGAAGGCTTCTTACATTACAATTTGTAGTTAGACAAATGATTAAACGATCTAACACATCTAACAGTAAATCTAGAGCGTTTGATCACCAGTATTGAATTACACGAAGCTTGAATTCATTTTTAAAAGTAGTCTGTCAAAAACAGACCAAAAAAAAAAAATCTGTGATATGGTGCACGTTTATGCTTTGAGATGTCCAAAAACAGATAAAAAAAACTGTCAATCTGTTTTTTGTCTTGCTGTGAATGTTGGCTATCTTAAATCCCGTTTTATGGTGACATGAAGAACCTAAGCACACCTCCTGAAACATCAAGTCTGTCTAATAACTAAACAGTATGTATTATGTTCCATTGTTTTGTATAGTGTATGAATGGGAACAAGGTGGGAAAAACTTTGCTACTAAGTCAGGAAAGGGTCATTTTGGCTGTGATGTCATGGACTGGTTTTTAACACTTTTTCCATATTTAATAATTGCCTACCTATATAGGGCTGAGAGCTTGACTTCAAAGAGTCTATGAATGACCTCAGTGAGTCAAAGAATTCTTAGCTGAATTAATAAAAATATAGGCTGGACGGCCCTGCTGTTGGAGAGACTTCAAGCATTTTGAATGCCGAGGTTAGTGACTCTAATCATGAGTGCAGACAGAAAGTCTGCACAGAGTAGCTTGATATTCAGTAATGTGATTAACAGGTCATTTCTGCAGCACTTCAGTCATGTGTGTCTATGGATCTCTAAACTGGTTTATAAAAATCATTGTCAGTTGGATATTTGTTGTACAATTTCAGTTCTTGTACTTTTTGTGGTGGATTTAGCCACCTTGTGATACAGCTTGTTGGAGTAGCAGCTTATCTACAGCTGAGAGGAAGCAGCTTCAGATAAACCCATCAGGAAGGCCAAAGTTATCGCAGCTTCTTCCTCCAGCAGGGGTTAGACTTTATAACCATCACTGCTCCCAATATTTGCTTATAACCCTGCTGTTTTTGAACAGTTTTTTCCTCTCTGGTGTCTGGTGCTTTTTTTTTGGAATTATATATACACACATACAGTATATACATATACACACACATAATTTTATTTTTTACTTTCCAACTCAATTGCACGTTTCTTTAATCTGATTATGTTTGACTAGCCTGTCACTTTGCTGTTGGGTACACCTGAATTTCCATACTGTGGGGAAAAACAGGTTATTTATATGCTATTCTACAAATACCCTTTAAGTTGAAATTGTTTAAGGGTGTGCTAGGTTTAATAAACATTTAATTATTGACAGTCAGCAGTTTAAAAAAACGAAAAATAAATAAATGCTTCTATTGTTCGTAACTATAGTTCTTAAAGAGAAAACAGAAGAGGCCAGTACTGTTATTGCCAGGTTTGGGGGTTACAAAATAATGGAAAGCAGAATAGATTTAGAAACTTGTAATAGGTGCATCTCAATTTTGCACCCTGAGAGAAACCTATTATATCAATCAAACTGTCTGGCAGTAGCACCAACTCTAAGCCCACTGCGAGCAAAATATTACATTATGGAATTTGTAGGGTGAGCTTTTTAACAAGGCAACATGAGAATTTATTTAGAGGGAATGAATTATTCATGTTACATTTCTGCCAAACACCCTCTCTAAAATCATCTGTGAGAAAATATGGCTTAATTAGTTGCTTATCTACCCCTATCACTTTATTGAAGACTGATATAGAGTGTGTTATGGGTTTTTCAGTGCTTTTTTATTGCATCCTGTTGAAACAGTACTGTGTGGAGTGACAGAATTGGTCACTGGCTAGCTGTAAAAACCATAACAAAGAGAAAGGTGTTGTAAGCATCACATATTTGAATTTGCTCATATTGCCATATTTAATTTCGTTGCATTACCACATTTTAAATTTTATTCATGTCTGGAGAGCACAAATGATCTTTGCAGTATTCATCCATTAACCCATTTCCCCTTTATGTAGAGAAATGGTGCCAGCTCACATTTTAAGGAAAAAAAAATATTCCAGCAGCTGCAGGTTTTGAGGATATTCTGCGGCGTCAATACCCACTGCTTACCTCTGACCCTGTAACTATGGAAACTAACCCGTGTTCCATTAACAGATGGTAACTGGGGACAAAAATGAGCACGGAAAGTAATAAAGAAATGCAAGTGAGCCAGAGGAAAGCAAGAGGTGATAGCGAGGGAAATAAGGTGTGAGGAAAAAAAAGGAAAGAGAAAACCAATGAAGTGAAAGAAGCAGAGGGCAGATGGTGAGAGATGGGAGAGGAAAGAAGGTGTACAGATGGAGAAGAGCGTGAGGGACAGATGAGCAAGCAGAGGTTGGGTCTTCACAAGCCACAGAACTTTAGAAATCGTTATTGGAAGCATCCAGCCTTTAGATCAGAACGTGTAGAGGCCTAATTCTCCCTCTGATAGTGGGAGGTTTTCACTATTGGTGATACGTTACAAACCTTTAATGACGTCTCCATTTTCAGCATAAAGTTTGCCACAGAGCCAGTGCAGCGACATTAGCACAAATATGTGATCCGCCAATGTTGGACGATGATTTTCAGCAGCCTCAGTGGAAATAAGTAGCCCTGCTATTATTATTGTCTGATAAAAATCGGTCTGGAACTCAGACACAGCGGAAGAACTTTTTAAGTAAACGCAACATTTAGTGGGAGGTGTCAGGTAGATACTTTAAAGGTATACTATGCAACTGGGATTGATTTTCCAGCGAGGCGCCCCCCAGAGGGCGAAAGTAAAAGTGCACTGTCGTAAATATGCTCAGCTGTTCTCCTGGTTTATCAGTCAAGCCAGGCGCGGTTGTTTTGAGCTTAGCAGACAGGCGAACGCAACGAATACAAAAGTGGAAAAAACGGCAGTACAAACAATGACTAACACAGTGAAAGTATGAACATGCACACAGAGAGAGAGAAACCATTCCAATGCAGTGTTTCCCCTAGGAATTTGCTTACCGAACGACCGGCGGAGCGGGGGGTGGGGGGGGTGTAGAGACAAGCTTTGCGCGACCGGCGGAGCGGGCGGGCGGGGGAAAGAGACAAGCTTTGCGCGACCGGCGGAGCGAGCGACCGGCGGAGCGGGCGGGCGGGGGAAAAAGACAAGCTTTGCGCGACCGGCGGAGCGAGCGACCGGCGGAGCGGGCGGGCGGGGGAAAGAGACAAGCTTTGCGCGACCGGCGGAGCGACCGGCGGACCGACCGGTGGAGGCGGAGCGGGGGAGACAAGCTTTGCGCGCATATCGAGTTAGTTTTTTTTTTTTTGGAATGTTGGGAGGCGGTAGCGTGAGGGAAACCCTACAATGTTACTTACAATCGCATCAGAAGAAACGCGAGGTCCGCGTCAGCCTTGCAGCCTTCTTTTTCTTTTAGCTCTCGCCATTCGGAAAAAGCTTGCCCGATGTTCACCCGTGTACGACTCCTCTTTCTGTCCACAGCCCTTTTCCTCTTTCTTGCCTGCTCCGACATGGGCTTTCGCTGTTTTATCGCTGGTTCCGCCATGATAACTGCACAGATATCGCCACTGCGCTAGCAACAAACATGTTCTCGCCGTAAAGCAAGACCGACTCTCGCGATCTTGCACGAGATTCTGAGCCTGTGGGCGCGGGCCGAGGGCTCCTGCAGTTGCATGTGCGGTATTTCCCCCACAGACCACCAGGGCGGCCAAGAAAACCACCCATTTAGAAGAAGTAGTATTGTGATTTTTCACCAAACGATTTTAGTGCTAAACTGATGCTAACACAATTCCTCTTTCCAGGTCCACAATAACAGAATCTGGGACCAGAGAACCTGGTGCTTTCTTGCCACAGACTCCTTGCCAGGCCAGAGGGAACAAATGGCTTTCGTCCACAGCTGGAAAATTACCTAATCAAAATGTTGTGAATGACCTGTTTAATGCTCTGCAGTGTGTTTCATGCTTGCTTCTTTTCAACAGAAAGCTTCAAATTGTGTAAAAAGTTTGATTAGCAATGGGAACACCATGGCAAAGATTGAAAGGGATCAACATAGAGCAGGTTTATTTTAAATGCTTCTCTTAAACACCTGCCCAAAACGATACTGCTCAGATCCGATCAAACATCTATTTGGCGAGATGTTCATAAAGACATGAGCTGGCTTTCTGATTGTGGAAACCCAAACTGATTCTTTTATAGAACCAGTAAAGATCTGACTCTGGCATCAACGCTGGAACCTCTCTGGTTTACTAATAGTTGACAGAGAAGAAATAACGAGCAACTAACAACCCAGAATGTTTTGTCGTCTGGCAACACGTCACTTGACTTTCCCATGGAAGCTGCATGGTCTCTAGAGCACTGGGTCACAAGCCACGCGGTGCTGGAAACATGAACAGGTGGGAGTATCCGCATTATAAACGGAAATACGCAGTTAACTGGTGTTAACATTGAGGTTAAACAGCTTAACTAAAGTCATGACCTTTGGAGACTCGTCAAGAGAAGGATTTCAGGTTACGTAACAGTATGCTGCAAGAGCCCTACAAAAAGCTTGATTTGCACCGTATTTCCTGTCTGAGTGTCAGAAAACTCTCTCCTGCTTGGTCATCGTTTGAAAGACACAGCAAGTATTTAAACGGGATTCATCCAATGAAAAAGCTTGAACTCCCTCACTAGCTTTGATCTGAGAAAGGTCTTCGGATGAAGAGTGAAGTGTTTTCTACTACAAGACAAGAACTTAAGTGCAGTAGTTTTGTTTTTTTCAACCTTTTTTCAATTTGCTGTGTCGTGGATTACGGAGAATCTTCAGCTGTCAGACTCGAGGTTCGTTGAAAAGAAGAAAAAGAGAACACTGCCTTCTATCTAAGAAACAGGACACTGTTCTTCGAAAGTGAAAAGCAGTCAACATAAACCACTGGCATATTTACACTGAGCGGTTGTTCACACAGATTGGTTTAGGAGGCAGTGCATCACCTACAACGTCCCTGTAATAAACCTATAGTGATTTACAAGTGAGCTATTTTATTTATTTTGACATCAGAAACGTTCCGGCTTGAAACACTGGACTTGAACCAGGGACAGCTGCGTTGAGGACTGAGACCTCTGAACACGGGTCGCATGCTCCACTACGGCGCCACCACCTCGGTGCCACCACCACACCCGAAAATGACATGCTTCTGAGATCATAAGTTGCATCCAAATTAGTATGAATCGAGCGAATGAATCCCTTATAATTGTGTTTGATTTATTTTTGCCTCCCTTTCGCTGTGCAGATGCAAATACAATTTGGACAGGCTGCATATTTTACACTTGTTCTGTCTTTAAAAATCAACTTTCGATACTCTCCAGTTCAGGTAATCAATTATCAATTGATCAGGTAAAAATCTATTTTCAATCCGTGGGATGAAAATCAAAAAACAAACAGAGGAAATTAGTTGGTATTTAAAAAAAAGAAGACTGTAGCATTTAAGAGGCAAGATTTATTTAAGGTAAACAAATATTTATGTTCGGGGGGAAGCTAGTAATGGCATACATATCATTGCTGCTGGGAAGCATTTTATTGAGTCCAAGAGACTCGACTGGACTGGAACCTACAGAGTTAACACAGGAAAGTTAACATTACCCAAGTTGTTTTTTATCATATTGCGTTTGACCTGCGTAAGTTTAGACAATGCCACACGTGTCGCCGTTGGCTATAATTTCCACTCAAAGAGGAGAGCCTTCGTCGCTTCCCCACATGAAAAAAAACAGAAGAGCGTTGTTGGAAGAAAACACAACTTCCAAAGGACCCACATTTGTGCTCTCAACTTTTCTCTTCAGAAGACTTTAAGTCATTTTTACCAACAAAATTGATGACAACAAGTGCGCGTTACCCTCGCAAGCTAAAACCAACTGCCGTGCTGGCCATTTCTATCCATAAAGTGCCTAGACCCCGCCGCCTTGCAAGCAACAGATGCTGGGAGAAACATCAGAGACAGGCAACACTGGAAGCCCTTTTAAATACCAAAGTTACTGCCACTGCAGCCAATACCGAATTTGAAATTACGGACCCGACACCGGACCGAAGACCAGACCCCACACAGGTGTTAACAAGACCGAAGACCAGATCCTAAGCAAGTGTTATTGGATCTGACACCGGACACAGAGCACTACTTGCTGGGTTATATTATTATTATATATACTTATTATTATTATTATTATTATTATTACCACTACTACTACTTTGTTATCAATTTCAACATGCTGTGGTTCAAACTGAAAAAGTTTAACGATACTCATTGCTGTTTTGGCTGGACGGAGCTAGCGGTAGGGCCTAGTATACGTCACTTACCCAGAATGCATTGCAGCGTAAACAACATGGCGACGTCCGGGTATCAATATTTTATTTAAATTTATAAAACCCAAACAGCTTACAGTATTTTTACTGTATTGTGTATACATCTAAAACGGATATTTCTCAAATAAAGTCCATTGTTACAACTAAACGTGTATCCCTTTAAGCTCTTAAACACCCTTTTTTATTTTTCAACCAAACAAAATGACACAAGCTTTTCAACACCGTCTTATATAACATTTTAAAATTAAATCAAATTTAGTGAAAGAAATGTGTGAACTTTCGATGGTAAAACTGACAATGGGATATGACAAAATCCTAAAGAAAAGCTACAAAATGTATGTATTCAGGCACCAATCAAGCATTTCTGGGCCAATGCTGATTTCTGGTTTCTCTGAGGTCTGGTCTGCTGATTCCAGTTTTAATCAATTCTGCTTTTTGCTTTCTAAGGATTACAGCGCATTAAACTGAAAAAAAAGCACTACAGGTTCAATCAAAAAAGGAGCAGTTTTTATCCACAAGCAAAAAAGGAATTTCCGCTTATACTTCCAATCACACATTACAAAATGTGTTTCTAACCTTCATCAGATTTTTACTAATGTCAAAAAGTGCATCCAAAGACATGCTGCTGGCTGATGCATTCATAGACTGAAAACAGTGGGAGTTCTTGGCTTTAATGATTTTAATTAAAAGATTACTGGTAACAAAAACAACATTTTGGTCTTTTTCTTTTTGACCTGCTTATCACGGATCTCTTTAAATGGGAAACTGGTGGATTCTGATCTACAGCTTAGTTGGTGCACCTTCAAGGAGAGGCACCCTACTGCACTGGCAGAGCAGCACAATTTTTCTAATTTTTTTTTTTTTTTTTTTTTGTGGCACTAGTGCCTCGTTTTTCCAAAGTAGACTGACAGGAAAGTGGGTTTGAGAGAGGGGGGAAGACATGCGGTAAAGGATCTCAGGCCACAATTCAACTGGGTCAGCCGCATCGAGGACTAAGGCCGCCGTACATGGGTCGTGACATTTCTTTTTCTTCATAAAATATGTGGAGACCGAAAGAAATCTAAGGAAACCTAAACCTAAGGTCAGTGTATTTAATACCTAAACCTAACCTAATACCTTCCCCTGAGGGCTAACCCTAACCCTAATATTGGGAGAAACTTAAACCTAAGGTGGACTTCTGGTTATGGCGCTGAGGTGAGCAGACGCGTTGAACCAGAGCTCCCAACTCGGTCCTTTGAACCCCCTTTGCCAGAGCTGAATTAACCTTCTAAAATCGACTATTTTATGATGAAAAGGGGAAAGGCGTCAAAAAGTAACGGTAAACCGAAACAAACTCAAGAAACGGACGAAAAAACTTTGAAAAAACTACTTGACGAAGGCGAGTCGGACCAACACATGGCTATGGAAGGGCTTCGAGATCGTAGCAATCCGGACAGATGTGAAGGAAGAGTTGAGCCGCTTTCGTGACAACTTCTCCGCAGACATGAAGAAAGATTTAAGAAGTTTTCAAGAGGAGATTAATGGGAAACTAAACGAACTCGTGTCGGATATAAAAGAGAATCAAAAGAGAACGGAGGAGTCGCTAAAACGTGTGGCGGACATGGAGGAGTGGACCGCAGCGGCGAAAGAGGTGCTGTCTCAAACTCTAAGAAAACAAGATAATATTCAAGCCAAACTGACTGATTTAGAAGCACGTAGAAACAACATTCGTGTGTACGGGATTCCGGAGGACACAGAGGGAGACAATCTGCTGGAGTTCATGGCCGGTTTCATTAAGGCTGAGCTGTCGCTGCAGGATGTTGACCTGGCCATACAACGCTGCCACCGGGCTCTGGGTCCCAAACCACCGCAGAATGCGAGCCCCCGCTTCGTGGTCATATCTTTTCTGGCATTCAGAACCAGGGATCTGGTGCTTCGCGCCGCTTGGAAGAAGAAAGAGATACGCCTCAATCAGCAGCGGGTTTATTTCGACCAGGATTATCCGACAGAGACTCAAAAGAAGAGGAGGGCTTACGCCCCTATCAGAAAACATCTGAAAGAAAAAGGTCTCCGCTTCCAAACTCTACAACCAGCCAAGCTCCGTGTGTTTTTTGACGGAGGTCCGATCACATATAACAGCGCAGAAGACGCCGTGAAGGATCTGCAGAAGAGAGGCGTGGTACCCGACGGCAGCAGCAATGATGGTCCTCCCGCGGCCGCGCTGATGGAAAAACTGGACAGGCTGTCCTGGGTGACGGCAGAAGCCAAACAACAGAGCTCCGACACGCACGGAGAAAGAGTACGGAAAAAACTCAGCGGATTCCGCCATGAGGCTGGAGACCCGGCGCCTCAATAAGTTAAGCGCTGCCCGTTAAAACTGGAGCGGTAAGATAACCAATCACAGTGATCTGATCCAACGTGTGGACTAAGATCTTAATATTTTCATATAGAGACACTGCCAGACACTATTAGAATAACCTTTCTTTCAACCTTCGCTAATGTTAAAAAGGAAATACGTTACTGATTAAAAATAGATAACACCTGACCGATGTTCCGGGGGCCTGTTTAAGGGCTCTGATTGTGCACTGAGCTAATACTCATACCGAGCTATGTCAGTTTGCACTGGAGAGACCCCCCATGGAAAGAGTCTCATGGGGACTTTTCTCTTCACCCAGGGCTCCCTTTTGAGTCCTTTTGTTTTGGAAGTCGTTCTTTTAGTATTGTTTCAGGTTTCAAGTTCTTTGTTTTTGTAGTCTGCAAATGTTCTACTGTTAAGGTTGCCTTGGATGTGTAAGTTAGAGGGATATATTCATTTAAAAGATATATGTTCCAACAGCGATACAATTGTATAACTATTAATGTTCACGGGTTACAGAATCTGATTAAAAGAGGAAAGCTCATAGCTAAAATGAAGAGAGAACAGCAACAAATTATCTTCTGGCAAGAAACCCATTTAGCAAAAGAGAACCATGAAAAATTAAAAAAAATGGGGTTTAAAAGGACATTCTATTCCTCACACTCAAATGGAAACTCTAGGGGGGTGGCGATATTAATTGCAAATAATGTGGACTTTCAGGTGACTAAACAAATCACAGATAAAGAAGGCCGTTTTGTTTTGGTGAGGGGAACACTAGACTCAAATGAAGTAACTTTATTTAATGTATATAGACCTCCAGGGCATGACAAATCATTTATTGATAAAATATTTGATCTTATATTGACTGAAACATCTGGTGTTTTGATCTGCGGAGGGGACTGGAATGCACAACTGCATCCTTCACTGGATTCCTCAAATCTTTTAAAAAAATCAACTCTGAATCCCTGTATATAAACAAACTGACCAAAAAGATCGGGTTATTAGATGTCTGGAGGGAATGCCACCCATTGGCTAAGGAGTTTACCTTCTTCTCTCACCCTCACGGTGTTTACTCAAGAATTGATTATTTCTTCCTATTTAGAGCTGACAGATACAGGGTTCTAGACTGTAATATTGGTACTAGGGACGTCTCAGATCACTCTGGGGTGTACTTGAAAATATTTTTAGATTCCCCCCCTAAAGCAACGATATGGAGCCTGAACACAACTCTGCTGAATGACAAATTTGAGGAATTTATTAACAAGGAATTCACAAAATATGTAGAATTTAATAACAGCGAGGAAATATCTCCAAGTATAGTATGGGATGCGGCGAAAGCAGTACTACGTGGGAAAATTATAATGTGGCCATCAAGGAAGAAAAAAGAAAAATCTGAGCAATTCATTGACCTGACTAAACAGCTAAACATTCTAGAGCAGAAACATATTGAAACCAAGGACCCCTCTCTACAACAGCAGATGGCTGCAATAAAAGTAGAATTAAATAGGAAGCTCAATGACAAAGTGATACTTAATCTCAAATATATGAAACAAACTTATTATGAGAATGGACCACGAGCACAAAAAAATATTAGCCTGGCGACTGAAACAACAACAATTAGACAGATCCATTTTTAAAATTAAAAATCCTATTTCCAACCAGATGTGTTTTTCCCCAGATGAAATACATAAATCATTTGAAATATATTACAGGAATTTATATAGTCAACTGGAGATGACCGAGCTTCCCTTAACAAAGCAGTTTCTGGACTCCTTGGACCTCCCCTCAATTGGCAAGGAGCAAAATAAGTGGATATCTGCCGATATAACCCCAGCAGAGGTCGATAAAGCTATCTCAAAATTGAAAACAAGTAAATCACCAGGAGGAGATGGATTACCAGCAGAATGGTATAAAAGTTTTAGGAGATCCATCATACCTTTAATGTTAAAATGTTTTAACCGTGTGCTTAAAGGAGGTGAGACTCCACCATCCTGGAAACAAGCAATAATATCAGTTACACCAAAACCAGGAAAGGATAAAAACGAGTGTAGCTCATGCCGGCCCATTTCGGTCCTGAACGTTGATTATAAAATATTCACTTCAATAATTGTCAACAGACTAGAAAATATAATCCCCGAACTGATTGATTCAGACCAGACAGGATTTGTGAAGAATAGACGTACACAGGATAATGTAAGGCGAGCATCTCACCTGCTCGACATTATGAGCAGAAGTCATTTGAAATCTTTAGCAATCAGTTTTGATGCTGAAAAAGCCTTTGATTCTGTAAGATGGGAATACCTGTATTTGGTTCTACACCGGTTTGGCTTTAATAATACAATTATAAGTTGTTTAAAATCATTATACAGCTCGCCAATATCTCGGATCAAAATAAATGGTGGCCTTTCAGGCACAATCCCATTGGAACGAGGATGCCGGCAGGGATGTCCTTTGAGCCCGATCCTCTTTGCACTTTTTATAGAACCACTTGCTCAAAAAATTAGAGAGGATCCAGAAATTATGGGTATCACATTTAAGGGCAGAGAATACGAATCATGTCTATACGCCGATGACCTCCTGGTGACCATATCTGATCCAGATACCAGTCTGCCTAACCTCATGTCCTGCCTCCACCAATTTGGACTTCATTCAGGCTATAAATTAAATATGGGGAAGACTCAAACCATGTGCTTAATTACTCACCCCGAGAGGATATAAGTAATCACTACAAATTTAATTGGAAAGCAAGAACCATGAAATATTTAGGTGTTAATATTACTAAGAATTTAAACAAAATATACTAAGCGAATTATGGTACTATGACCAATAAAATTAAAAACAACCTGGACAAATGGGCCCCCCTGACACTCGATTTGTACAACCGAATAGAATTAATAAAAATGATCATCCTCCCTCAACTGTTGTTCCTTTTTCAATCTTTATCAATAGAAATTCCTACCAAGCAGTTTAACGAGTGGAACCGGATTATTTCCAGATTTATATGGCAGAACAAGAAACCAAGGGTGCGCTACTAAACGTTACAATTACCAAGAGATAAAGGGGGAATGTCACTCCCATGTTTGGAAAGTTATTACAAAGCAGCTCAACTGCAATTTGCGGTTTATTGGTGTGAAGAGGGATATGAGGCAAAATGGAAAGAACTAGAACTAAGTCAAATTGATATCCCTCTGCAGGCTCTGCTGGGGGACAAACACCTCAAGACTAGATATGCCGATGGGCTGTGTGTTTCCACAAAAGTCCCTCTCAACATCTGGTTTGGGGAGTTTCGAGACCCACTTCTAGAAAGGAAAACTAGGTTACTGAGATGGATTGAGCACGATAGGGACTTTATACCAGCACAACTTGATCTAAGATTTAACCAACTAACCAGAAAAGGCATTACATTGTACTGCGTGATTTCATCTGGGGCGGATCTGGAACGTTTCCAACAATTGCAGGAAAAATTTGATCTTGACAAACGGGACTTTTTCAGATACCTGCAGCTCAGGCACCATTTTAATAAGAATATTAAATTACCAGAAAAAAATCATCAGGACATCATTAATATCTTTATCGATGCCTATAAAGGTAAACCTTATAAGAAGAAGCTGTCCAGAATATACGAGTGCTTAGAAAATTAAAAAAAAATATCTACACTATATATTAAAAATATTTGGGAAAAGGAAGCAAACATAACGCTGACAGAGGATGAGTGGCTAAACATTTGCCAAATTAACTCCACTACCACTAGCTCAGGACAATGGAGGGAATTTTCATGGAAGAATATAATTAGGTTTTTTACAACACCCAAACTAACATTTTTTCAGACCGGCAGAGTAGAATCTGGACACTGTTGGAGACAATGTAACAATGTGATGGCTGATCACTTTCATATTTTCTGGAGTTGCCCTTTAATCTATTCCTTTTGGCTAAAGGTAGCTAAGGAGATAAGGGGAATTCTTGGTTTTGACATTGAGCAGGATTTCAAAACTATATATCTAAGCAATTTACCAGGTGAACTCAGTACGGAGGATAAGTACCTTCTAAAAATATTACTCATAGCTGGAAAGAAATCAATAACAAGAAAGTGGTTTGGTAGGAGCCCTCCGACACTATGTGACTGGTTGGCCACTGTTGAAGAAATTTGTGAGATGGAAACGCTTACCTTCGCAATAAGACTCCAGGAAAACAAAATAAAAAAATATTGGTTGAAATGGTTGACGTATAGGAATTCAAAAGTGAGTTGAGTTTTATTAACTTATTGCTCGGCGTAGTAATAGGGGTTTAGTGATGTGTGTTGTGGCTGAACTTGGTCCTTCTGGATATAAATTCCTCCTCTGTATGACTCTTCGGGAAACTTACATATTTTGTACCCTGTGACCGAATAATCTGTCAGTTTGCGTTTTTTTCTTTTTTTGTGATGTACTACAGCCCCCCCTCCCTTGGCAACCTTTTTCAGTTCTGAACGATGTTCACAGTCCATGTTTTTTTATGTTACCTTTTTCTTCTGTTATGTTATGTCATGTGTGAAAATACCTTTAAAAAAAAAAATAAAGTTTAAAAAAAAAAAAAAAAACCTAAGGTCAGTGGATTAAATATGGCTTCAAATAACTTCCTGTTGGGACCGGCTTCTGGCAATTTCATTAGACTTCCGGTATTGATTGTAAAAATAGCAGATCCTTGGCACTGCAGTTCAGTACTTTTGTCTCCAAGGAGCCAATTGGAAATCAAACATCATTTAAATGACATAAGAAATAGAAGGTTTTCAATTGTAGTGTTAGAAATTTAGATTTCACTTGTGATCACACCAGCAATGTTCGATAACCACTCACTCTAAGCTGATTTAAGAGACTTTTTTTCATAAAACTGATATATTTTTTTCAGTCAACATTTTATTGTATTAAAACAAAGTATGGCAGTTATCTATTATTGTGAGTATGAACTAAAATTTTCCTGTAGTTTGACCAAATGTGGTGCAAGAAGCCAAACATACTGTGGCTGTTCAGATAACTGCATAATCCACAGCTGTAACTTTCACCTAAACTCAACGGGACTATTTCCAGCATCAATGCCAAACCTCCACACCAACTCCTCCTATCGCGTAAGCAGCTCCAGCCGTAGGAGGGCTCCCATTTTCAAAACCAGAAGCAAGTTTTTCCTCCTAGTGCTGATGAGCATCAAAGCAGGCCTTGTAAATGTCTAACATTTAAATCACAAGTGGGACAAAATGATGTTCCTCCACATGAAAACAAAAGGGAACAATGCACGGGAGGCTAAGATGCTTCAATCATAACAGAACAAAATTATCAATACCCTGGAATAACCCTTTAGTAGAGTTCCACAACCACAGGTCGACTGATTGTGTGGCCTCCTAGAAATATGGGTGAAGATTAACTCACAGCTGCATGATCAGGTAGAGGTGGTCCGGACTCTCATAGATGTCTTCCAGAGCCACGATGTTTTCATGCTTGATCCTGTAAAGCAAAGACAAACCAATAGTGAAGCTTTTTATTTATGTTGCATTCACTGACTTGTTCTCCTTATGGTTGCTGCTGAACAGAGTAAAGGTTGCTTGCAATTTAGTCACGTTTCTAGTCATCCCAAAAAGAAAACACGATCTTCTATTTCTTTTATGCAAGAACAGAACAAAACTTATTTGGTCTTTAACCGCGTTTTGTGCAAAAACAAAGCCGACTCCACCATCAAACCAAAAGCCAAAAATGAAAAGTTGTACCCTATTAGGGTACAAGAAACTTAATAAATATTCAATGTGGAGAATCTGATGTGCATTTCTGTAGACTGGAGGGTAGATTGACAGACCACCAACTGAATTTATTTTGCCCTGAATGCAGAACGCTGAGTGAGGTAGACTGCACAGAACCCTGAACACATCACCCCTGCATGTTCCCCCTGTGCTTGCAAGGATTCTCGCCAGGAACTCCGGCTTTCTCCCAAAATCCCAGGAAATATGCAAGTTAGCCAAACATGTTTTTAAGTTGTCCTTAGCAGTGTTTGTGTGGTTGTTTGGCCTGCGTCGCTCTCTGTGTCGCCCTATGATGGACTGACGACCTGTCCAGGGTGTGCCTGCCTCTTGTCCAATGACTGAGCGAGAACAACTAAATTCATCTTAAAATGAAAGAATTTTTCACTTTCATACTTTTTTACTTTCTCTGCTTGCAAAAACTTTCAATTTTGAATGAAAAGTCTTTTCATCCCAGAATAAGTGCCTTAAGCCTCCCTCTTCCCTTCTGTCACACCTTCCATTTGTCTCTTCTGCTTCTCCTCTTACCTCTCCATGGTTACAGCAGCATGATGAGCATGTGTTACAAACAGTCGTCTGTATGTCTATGTGTGTCGGCGCACATTTGTTACCCTCATAGCTTAAAGCTCGTAAAATCCCGATTGAACTGATGTGGCTGTGCGGTATGATCGTATTCTGCATTGTAAACAGAGGTAATTCCCCAGGTACGACACGCAAACACACATATGCACAGCAGGTGCGCAGGTGAGGCATCTAACGCTTATTACAGAGCGTATGATCTCCGTGACGGCAGGCGAGCGATGAGCCACTGAGCTAAGACATGACTCACACACACACATGGACCCGGGTGCAGGTTTAAAAGGGATAATGTGTAACCCTGCGTGGGATAATGAGGGGCTGAAAGACAATAGTCTGGGTGTAATGGCAGACCAGAGTCCGGATGCATTTACAGAAAGCCTCTCGTACATTTCAGGCTCCAGGCTGCTACGGGCTGCTCTCATTCATGGATTTCTGCAACAGCTGTGGTGGCACATTGAGAGGTGGGGCTTTTTATTGGTTTCTATCTCTTACCATCAGAGTAAGGACAATCGAGATGTTTGCATGGAGACGCTTCCAAAATATAGCTTCTTAAAATGTGGAACCCTTTCTTTCCAATTGGGACGTTACAGGCGTTTAAAGTCACAAAATCTCCTTAGAAATCTAACTAAACCCCAAATCTAAACCATTTGTTTGATTCTAGTAATCCTCTGCTCTATTTGCCTCATTAGAACAGATCACTGAAGCTTTTCTGAGATCTGGTAATCTACATCCTCAGCAGAAATGATTCCAGTGCATCATGACTTCAGAATGTTTACGAAATCCAAAGGCCGACAGGTGCAAACGTGCTGCACACACATGAATCATCTAAACTCCATCGGCGTGTTCAGCCGTTGCTGCGCATTTGCCCCTGCTGGCCACCATAGTTTTAGAATAAGTCTGTAATGTAACGAAAAGTCAAAAACGTGAAGGGGTGTGAAAACCTTTTGGTTCCTTGTGTGACGGAACCTTTCAGTGAACGAGGCTAAAGCAATCCTCAATATCTTTGACCCAGATGTACTTGGTGTATCACAACATGCTCACAAAACTCTTGGCTACCAAAACCGAGACATGGCATCCTTTCAATGAGCAATGTAAATGGTTAAATCTACATTACAGAATGGAGATTCCTCACTTTTATAGGACTGTAGAACCCAAGATTTTACAGTATGCACTTTCAATCATTCATATTTGACTGGTCTGTTTCCATTGCTTAAAAGTAGCCTACCGGGGGGGAAAAACCTCTTTGTTTTGCTTGGTTTACGGAAATTCATCCATTAGAAATAAGGGTAAAAAAGGTCAACAACCAAGATCATGGCTTCATTTGGTGAAATACATTCAGTAGCACATTTACAGTTCTTTTACCATCTGCTGCCACAAACGTTTCAAATACAATACACGGACGTCAATGATGGAATCGGCTGGGCTTCCTTAAATTAATTACCTTTTTACGTTTTGACAGTATATGATCATCTAACTTTGTACTGAATGATAGCAAAGTAAATTAAACCGTATGGAAAATGGAAATAAATGTATTTTCCTGACAGTGTTGTTTTACAATGAACAGGATTCCTCTGAACTGAGTTTGGACCATCTTGAATTCTTTATATTTAGGCATTATTTTGATCTGTTTGCCTCGTAAATTGCTGAAAGACTGCATCTGCCATGAACTCATTCTATATAAACGAACTGAACTGAATTGCATCGAAAATCCAAGCTATGTCTTTAGTGCCCGTTTAGGCTGTAAAGAAATAAAGAATTTTTTTCCGAAGCCAACCCAGTATCTTAGACTGCACATAAACCATTAGGGATGCTCTGAATTGTTTGCAGTAATGACATCCATTTATCGAAATGAATGTCAGCATCTCTCCCTCTTTCTTTCTCTCTTTCACTCTGTTATTACTGGTAGCAATCACAATTTTCTCTAATGTTCCACTGTAGAGACAAATTAGTAAACTGGTTGCATTTAATTGCATCATACTTCTCAATTGTCGCAGGATACACAAGGGCATCACTTTAGTATTATGCGATAGTATGGTAACGGGCTTGTGTTCTTTCTATCTATTTATTTCATTTATTTTTTATTATGGCTGGATTCAACCCTGATTACCTTTATCTTTACATCCAGCTACTACACCTGCCCACGATGGTTTTAGTAGAAGTTGTTTGGACTAAGTCAATTGTTCTGAGAATGTATCTTCTGAGCAACGTCTTACTGTGCACTAATGTCCGTTTTCACATCTCAGGAGGGATCTTTAATCCTCAGTTTCCTCCATAGGCGACATAGAAAGACCTTTGGGTTGCTGTTAATATGAGAAGTAATACATGATTGGTATTTTCTTTTCTTTCACGAGTTGTCATGAGGGGTGAGAGGCATGGATTAGTGAGATAGAGGTACCCGTGTTGCGTGTTGACTGGATGCTAAATATGATAATAACTGGTGGTGGATAAGAAGAAGCACACAGTTGACTGTAGTAACTAATAAATGATTTAGGAACAAATCTGTGTTAAAAAAAAATGGACCGGAGATGTACCATAATAGCTTTTCCTGTGAAACATTTTGTTCTCATTCCTAAAATGCTGAAATTGGGGAGATTTCCGGGTCATCCAAAACGGGGTCTGTCCCCAGAAATCTGGGTCCTCTAGACTTAGACTTAGACTTAGACAACTTTATTGTCATTTTGTATGTACAGAGTGCATACAGAATGAAATTTTGTTGCATACAGCTTATAAGAGTATAGTGAGATTCCAGGTGGAATAAGGCAACATTACAATGTAAAGAGCAGCAGTGATCAAAATGTAAACATGTCAACAATGCAGGAGAAAAACAGTGTGCAATCACAGTGTGCAGGAGAATGTCCAAACCATTTTTATGTGCAAAAATAATGGTGCAAAAAGGCATTTGTGCAAAAATGCATTACGTTGAGTTGCGAGTAATTAAAAAGGAAACTAAAAGTTCGGCAGCATTGGTAACGCCAGATAGAGATACAGTGATGCAAATGTGCAAATGTGGTGCAGAGTCCAGCTGCAGCCTCCACACCACACAAAGAGACAGCTGGTCAGAATGCTCTCTATGGTGCTTCTGTAGAAAGTTGTGAGGATGGGTGGGGGCAGGTGGGCTCTCCTCATCCTCCGCAGGAAGTACAGTCGTTTCTGTGCCCTCTTCCCCAGTGACGTGGTGTTCACAGACCAGGTGAGGTTGTCTGTGATGTGCACCCCCAGGAATTTGGTGCTGAGGACCACCTCCACAGCTGAGCTGTTGATGAGCAGTGGAGTGTGATGAGGCCGGTTCTTCCTGAAGTCGACGATGATCTCCTTCGTCTTCTCCACGTTCAGGATCAGGCTGTTGTCTCTGCACCAGCGCACCAGCTGCTCCATCTCCTCTCTGTAGTCCCGGTCGTTGTCGTCTCTGATCAGGCCTACCACCGTTGTGTTGTCTGCAAACTTCACAATGTGATTGGTGGTGAACTTGGGGACGCAGTCGTGTGTCATCAGAGTGAACAGCAGGGGGCTCAGGAGGTCTAGTCACCTTAACCTCATCTAGTCACCTTAACCACCTTAAGACTAGCCATGGGAGCAGTCCATGGAAGCCTAGACCAGCTGAACATGGTGAGCAGCCCCCCCAGAAATTAGCCAGGCCCACACACTCACCCTACCAATGCAGGATAGGCTCACCTCCATTTCAATTTACAAAAGCACAGCAAAACCCAAACTGCCTACATGTCACCTGCATGGAAGGACGTTAGCTGCAAACGTTGCTGGGTTCAAAGACTGTGTGATTTGATTGAATTTTATTTTTGGTGAAGTGCCTGGAAACAACATTTACTGTGAATTGACGCTATATAAATCGACTGAATTGAACAGACACTGCTATGAAGCCGGTCAAAACGAAAACACAGCAGTCTCTGAACTGCAAGTATACTACATGCAGAGTTTATACTTGCTGTAAATAATCCTTTCTGCTAACCAGGGGGAGGAACGCTAGCATGACAATGCAGTGCATTAGTTGTTTTACTCAGGTCAGCTCTAAGTCAAGCTCTGCTAACAGCTCTTTTGCCCTAATGGAAGAGGGCTGTTGGGGCTCCGAGCCCTTGCTGTCATTGCACCAGACTTTTAACACTTCAGAATAAAAGCCAATCTTATACTTGTGCTGCTGCAATGCACCTCTGGTTGCCCAACACTGCAGGTTTAATGTCTAAAAGCTCACAGCTGTGTGGGATATCGCCCTCTCAACTTCCAATCTACGAACAGTCAGACGCAGCTCAAGAGCGGCTCGTCTTTGTCAGTTTATGTCGGAAACTTTTTCTGAGAGAATTTAGATCGTGGCGCCTTCAAATTAGTAGCAATCTCCTCTTGAGGCAAGAACTTGCAGGAAGCTCAAGACCAAAAGGGCATTGATGCAAATTTTTGATTTCTTTCATTTCTGGAAGAAATATAAAACAACACCAACCCCATTTCACCAAGCTACAGGCTAATATTCCCATAGCCCTTCCCAACCTCGTTCAGATCTAGTATCCGTTGCCTGTGGTCCTTGGGGGGCTCTTTACTCTATGTATGGTATTGGAGAGGTTGGAATGAAAGTATACTGTGGAAGGATAATTTTTAATACGTATTGAGGTAAGGTCAGAAGTAACAGCAACTGATTGACTGATTGATCTGTGGGCCACATGGGGAGATAACCAATCTGTAGGAGCCAGATCTCTGCCTTAAATCCCTTCATTGATACATAAATTAAATTAACAGCACCCCTCGTGACCCCACAAGGGATAGACTTGTTAGAAAATGGATGGATATATACCTATTTCCCCCAGGGTTAATGGTAAATGGTGTTCAGATCTCTGTATTTCCAATCCATCCAATTAGGTTTATTTATACGCCGCCAAATTACAGCAAATATGATTTCAAGGCATTTTACAAGGCAAACAAGTCCAATTCATATCTAGCTATATTGTTGGCGCTGTCATCATAAGGGCAGGGAACAGTCGGAGAATAACAGCACACGACTACATCAAGTTGTTTCCACGAGCGACACGTCACACGCCACCACTTTATTTTACTTCACACACCAACATTGCGCATGGTCCACAATTTATAGTCACACCCATTAATGACGTCATTGAAGAGCACTCATTAGAATACACATGTCAACACCCCCACTTGCTCTTGCACTATACAATCGTCATTCAAACCCTTTTTTTTTTTTTTTTTAAACAATTAAAACAAGTTATTTTACATTCCAAACATATAATGCATAAATTTTCTCAGTTTTAGCTTTGTGGCAGGTTTGGTAAAAACGTCCGCAACCATATCTGCTGTTGAGCAATACACAATGTTTATCTTTCCATCATAAAGTGCAGATCTGACAAAATGATACTTGATATCAACATGTTTACATCTCTGACGAAATACTGGGTTCTTTGACAAAGCTATTGCCCCTTGATTGTCCTCAAATATTGTAACTGGCATATATATGCAGTCTTTGTCCATTCCACCCAACAACTGTGCAAGATACAAACTTTCCTGTGTTGTCGCTGCCAATGCCATATATTCCGCTTCGCACGTAGACAGAGCCACAGTTTGTTGTTTCTTTGACTTCCATGAGATAACAGGTCCATTTTTATTAAGGCTAAAACAATAACCTGTAACGCTTCTCCTGTGACTCTGATCAGTCGCCCAGTCTGCATCGCTGTATGCTATGAGCTGAAGTTTCTCCTCGCTCCTCTTAAAGCATAAACTCTCGTCTATTGTCCCTTTCAAGTATTTCAACACGTGTTTTGCTGTTACCAAGTTACACTCCCTTGGTTGTGACAAATATTGTGAGAGTTTACTTACAACCCAACTAATATCAGGTCTTGTGCACATCATGAGCTATATTAAGCTTCCTATAAGCTCACGATACAATCTTGGGTCTACAAGTTCGCTTTCACTTTCAAAGTTTAACTTCTGTTCACATGGAGTGCATCTAGTACCACATTCAGACATACCAAATTTCTCCAGTATTTTAGTTATGTGCCTTTTTTGGTTAACTTTTATTTCTCCATCTGTCTGTGTAAAATGTTTAAGCATCCCCATATCTCTCATCTTAAACTTTGCTTTCAGCATGTCTTTAACACTGTCCATTAGAGAATCCTCACTTGTTGCAATAATAAGATCATCAACCCAAATGACTAGATTCACTCTATTATTTGCTGTATGTTTTGTATACACACAGTGATCTGCTTCATTTTGTACAAAACCATTTTCAGACAAATAATCAGATAACATCTTGTTCCAATTGCGTCCTGATTGTTTTAAACCATACAACGACTTGTTAAGTTTAAAAAACTGTTTTTCACCAAATTCTGAGTCAACCATAAAACCTTCAGGCTGTTCTATATACACCTCACAGTCAATGGGAGCGTGTAGATAGGCTGTTTTAACATCCATCTGATGTAATTTCAGATTATACTGAGCTGCCATTTGTATTAAGATGCGTATAGATGTCATGCTAGCTGTTGGTGCAAATGTCTCTCCATAATCTATACCAGCTTCCTGGCTGTAGCCTTTAGCCACATACCTGGCTTTAAAAGTCTCAGCTCCATCTGCATTCTCCTTGATGGAATAAACCCATCTACCCCCCACTGCATTTTTACCTTCTGGCAGCGTGGTCAGAGTAAATGTGTCATTCTCTTTCAAGGATTCAACCTCTTCCTTCATAGCTTCTACCCACTTCTCGGACTCAGGTGAACTCAGGGCCTCTTTAAAATTTTGTGGTGTATTACACACTAAACGATAGCAATAATCAACATTGTTAAAATTTGCCGTGGCAAAATCATTACTACCTGCCTTACATTCGTAGTCCTTTAAACACAGAGGCACTTTTTTCTCTCTTTTGGAGCGTCGTAGACAATGTTCTTCATCTGTAGGTTCCGATGAAACTCAAATAAATCCAGTTAGTTCCAATTCAATCCAGTCTTATAGATTCATTCTGATCAATATCAGATTCAGGTATATAGAGTCCAAAATGACTAAGTGTAGCATTAATCAGCTTGTGACAACCTATGAGATTCTCATTTTTATTCCTTTACAGCTTTCTTTAAGACACATTTCTTCCTCCTAATACATGTTACTGATAACAGCAACATAGATTTTCATCTACTCTTCAAACGTGAAGCCCATGAAGGATAAAACAAAAAACGCATATCTTCTCTCAGACTTGAATCTTTAAACAGGGATTTGAACGATTTTCTTAATTCATATTTGATGCTCGGGGCTACGAGCGAAAAATATACCGCCGTCTTTGAAGGTGCACCCCTTCCACACAACGCACAGCAGCTTGTGTCTGGCAGAGTCAAAACCGCACAACCGAAGGCTAACACACACTGGCAGCAAATGATATGTGTCAAAACATAAGCCGCTCTGTATGGTTTTATGTGTCAACACACACACACACACACACACACACACACACACACACACACACACAGCGTTCAGACTTGCATGATCACCGTGGGATTTCTGTTACTGCATCACTTTATAGTCCGCAGCTTCTTTTGTTTCCCAGAATCAGCCTGAAAAGCTGGAATCACACATCGCATCCGTGTCGCCTTTAGGGCCACTTTCTGCTGCTAAACATAGACATATTCTGTCGTTACGCTGCCTCCAGGATGTGCAACAGGCAGCGGCTGATGTGGCACTATGCACGGAGGGACTGGTGGGGAGAGTCTGCGAAGCGGCTCAGAGCGGTAAACGGGGAAGTCTGCAGCCGAGGCCCGTAACACTCGCGCTGTTCAGACCCACCTTTGTTCTCGCAGCTGGATCATGAGAAATGCAGCCCTAATTGGAGGCTAGGCGGGCGCTGACGCGGTGTCCATTCACAACTAAATGCTGATTTCTGATAGCGAGGCATGAATTATTCCCAAAGCAATTCAGCACAAAAACATGTCCTACAAAAAAAAAAAATAGAGTTGTGTTGCTGCTTAGCGCTGATGTGTGTGCAAGGTATTATTGTATACATCCCCGTGTGCCGTAAGTGGGATGTGGATCGTGACCTGGGGGCGGGGGTTGACAGGGAAGGGGAGGGATGGATGGATAGGGGGTATTTTGCGTAGAAGTAACATAGGAGATGCACAGTTGCCCTGGTAACCAGGAATTAGTTGGGCTGTATGTGTGTGTGTGTGTGTGTGCTCACTTCCTCAGCACGGCAATCTCGTTCTCAATGCTGCTCTCCTTCCCCTTCAGAGCCTTCTTGGGGATGCATTTCACGGCGAACATGCGGCCGGTCAGCTTCTCCTGGGCCAGAACCACCTCAGAAAACGCCCCTCTGAAGGAATGAAAGAAACAGAACATAGTCAGTCTCTTAAACTTTTAATTATACGCTTCGCAATTTCGCCGATCTTCTCTTGAAGATGCAGTTTGCTGCAGTGTTTATCCAGTGATCAGAACATTGCATCGCTCTGAGAATGCGACTTGATGTGGAAAGCATACCGTGGGAAAGCTAAGATCAAACTCAGTTAATTCATAAAACACGCCTAAAAAAAAACCCAGCAAGTTTACCCCAAGTGCTGTACAAGAACAAGATAGACAAAAAGAAATAAAACCAAGATAATGAAACACTCATAAAACAGAACAGAGACAATAAAAAGAGCATGCCAACTTCCACTGGGCCAACAATATTGAAAAGCAATGTTTTTAAAAGAAACGGTTTTAAAAACAGGAAGCGACAATTACGTTTAACTTTCCTTTCTTATAGCATAAAACATAAGCATCAGCAATAGGACATATCTACGGCTGTGTTTTTCAGATCTTGAATCCGTGTATGTGTGTGTTTTGTGTATGTGTGTGTGTGCGTCATGTAGACAAGCAGGGTGATGAATGAAGATGAGCCCATTGCAAGTTAATCTGCCTGAAGCGAGTGCTCGCTGCTTTGTTGATCTACCCTCAGACTCGCTGGCATATTAGAGTAAACACGATGCATGTGCCCTTATCTCTTCTCAGCCGCCCTTGTTCTTACGTCTGTTCGGCATATTGGCGAACCGGTGTGGGGGCGGATCCAGACTGGAGGAATTCTGCTAAAAATCTAACCGACGGCCTTGCCTTTTTCCCTTTTTCAATCGACAAAATCTGTCGAGCAGACAGAATCTGATCGAATCGACAGAATCGGATCAAACGTGCTATTTTAAATATGCCACGCCAGCAGGTGGCTAAAGTAAAGAAGAAGTTTATCAGCCTGGCTGAGGCTGCATTCGTCTAATTTCGGAAGTTGAAACGACGTCACATCCAAGTCAGAAGCATTCTGGTTGTAGGTCAGAACACAGTGTAATCTGACATTTGTTTTGATGCTAACGGCTATTAGCTGATTCAAGATGATAAAAATATATTTCTTTCTTTTGTATGCGTTGAAAAAAGGGATACAAAGTAGATACTGTACATCAATATCTGTGCCACTGGCTTAATAGGATATGAACCATCAGAAGGGGCGTAGTTTACAGTTTATACCAGCAACGTTCCCTACATAACGTATTCTACTTGCGGCCATGTTGAATTCTGAAGTCAGGGTTGCTTGGCAGGCTCCGACTTTCCCGGTAGGTATTCCAACTTCAGGGGCATTTATGTTGCTTTTTCAACTGGAAAAGTGAAAAATTGGACTTCAGAGTACAAAGCACCAAAAAGCAATGCTAGCCTAATCGTTCTCCATACATTTGTAGCTCGAGTTTTTTTTTTTACACTGCTCAATCTTTCCTCTCAGTAATCACCATCCTTCGCTTACATTTAAAGCTGACCAGAAACAGTTAATTAAATTAAATTTCATTGATATAGCAGCAATTCACAACACGTGTCATCTCAAGGCACTTCACAAAGTCAGTTCAATCGGATCATACAGACAGATGAGCTCAAAAGCTATCCATCTAAGGGAATCCAGCAGGTTGCGTCCAGTCATTGACTTGCAGCATTCACTCCTCCTGGATGAGCATGGAGCCACAGTGAATAGTCACTGGCATTGTGTTGTTGTCTTTGCAGCAATCCTTCATACCGAGCATGCATGTAGCGAAAGTGGAGAGGAAAACTCCCCTTTAACAGGAAGAAACCTCCAACAGAACCAGAACCAGGCTCAGTGAGAACGGCTGTGTGACACGACCCACTGGGGGTTTGAGAAGACAGGGCAGAGACAGAAAAAGAGCACAACAGTCAAGGACAAAGGGGGACAGCTATAAACAGCTCCAGTATTGATTTTTGTTGTTGCCATTAAAATTCATGGTCTTCAATGGTGGGACTACAGAAAGAAGTCCATCATTATACAGTTTTACCTGGGATTAGGTTACATTTGTCTGTAACCTAATCCCACCATTAATTCAGGTGTTCAGTTGGTTAGTTAGAGAACATTAGTGAAGAAACACCATCTCCACAGAACAAAATGGTGGTGGCAGCGTCATGCTGTGGGGATGCTTATCTTGAACAGGAAGAGGAAAGCTGGTGTGAGTGAACCGGGAAGAGGGATTGCGCTCAATACAGGACAATTTCTTTTGCTGCATTAATGTTGCACCCACCGATACGCCAACGACGATGTATTCAAATATATTAGGCAGTCTTACAAAAGGTAGAACCAAAACCACAAGAGCTTAGATCAAAGCTCACTCATGTGTTAAAATGGTCCAATCAAAGTAAAACTGAGGGGAAAAATTTGAGTTCTCAATGTGAAAACGTTCAACAGGTAGAAATACTGCATGGCGCTGTTCTCCATGAGTGTGTTCGTGCTGCGAGTGTGTATCAGGCTTTTCCTCCAAGGTGAAAGCGGCCGCCGTGAACGAGCTCTCCATTGCATCAATATGCGAAGAAAGCCCCGGAGCCACTCAGAGCGGAGCACATTCTGCGAGCCGTCCATCAGCCTGGAGGCAAAGCCTTCTTCATGACATCGGAATGCCAACACTGCCGCGTACACGCAGACTCGCTGTCAGTCGCCCCCTCTGCTGCAGTCGTCGCATTTTCGGCTTTTTAGCGATGTCTCTTGGCAAGAATCCTGTTTCCCCCTTTCTTCTCGCCTCCACTTCCTCTCCTGCCAATGTCTCCAAGTCTCTCACAAATCTTTTAGAGTGACAAGCGATCATACTGCCTGTTGCCCCGGGTGATTGAGGTGGACGGTCTGCAAACCGATAAGATGACTTCAATTGACTCATGCTCGCTGACACTTGCCTGCACCGATAAAGGCTGCTGGGGTCCTGGTGACGTCAAAGACTGACAAAACAAGCGGCCCGTGCAGTTTGTGTGGCTGGCCTGTTCCGGCTCACGTGCAAATACACGCACACAAAACGCACACTGAGAACAACACACAAAGCTTGGAGCGTTTCATTCATTACCCCCAGACTGTGACATACATGAATGGATGCCCTCAGTTACTGGGAGGCATTCACAGCTGCGGCGCTAATCATCACAAGAGGCAGCATCACAACCTGTTTACCTGGTTGCTTTGTGTTGGGATTATTATTTCCTTCCTCTAATGTTTGTGTGCCGCGTTAAAGGAGGCACTTATGTGTGATCAAAAAGCGGAATTACAACAAAAGCTCTGCACAAATTGCTGCTTTGGAGGCCAGAATTTCACAGTCCGATTTTTGGCTTCAGACATGTTTTTGAGGTGTAAGCAGGCGGACACATAGGCTTTGGAGCCAGATGCTGTTTCTCTCTGAATCGGGTGGAAATTGATGCAGAAATAAATTTCAAATAGAACTGAAATCCATTTTTTTTTTGGTCAAAACAGTGTCAGCAGTCACTCTTAAGTCCACAGCGCTGCGTCAAGACCATCACCTTTGTCCCGTAACACCTGTCGGCTTTCACACATAACCCAGGTGAGCATTTCAGCTCCTTTGTGATGCTGCCTCAACCTTTTGGCTTGTGTTGCGAATGACTGAAAGCCGCCATAAATTACGACACCGCTGAATGTATCTGACCTGATAGAAAACAGAATATTTCTTTTAATATGTCCTGGACACCTTGAATGTCAGAAGGTTTATATGTTATCCCTTATCCAACATGATATTTGTATGAAAATAAATTTTAAATCTTGGTTCATCTCTAGATTCACACAGAGCAAGCGCAACAATCTCCATCTCATCTAAACAAAAAAGGTGTAAGACATTTGGAATGACGACAACTGCCAAAGTACATGGTGCTTCAGCTGAGCTGTGAAGGGCGCCGTTTGGAAAGGGAGTCAAACCTGAAGTGGATACCATATTCCCTTCAAGGCCAAGATCACAGCTAATTATGGGGAAAGCAGTATTGTTCAGTGAACAATAAGCACTGACCTGGTAAGGAAAAAAAGAAGTGAAAACAGAATCCAAGGACCACCCCAGGCCGGCGCAGCCTGGTCAGCCTGCTGCCTCGTGGAAGTAGCATCAAATGTTGTACAAAGAATCCAAAGAGCACATCTGTTCCTCAGATTGTGAAAAATGCACATAAACTCTCCTTATTCTTCTGACATTATTAACCTAATCACATACAGCCTATAGACTATTGCACATAGGCATGTTGTTAATTGTCAGTGACATTTCAAACTGAGTCACTACTTTGGATCACAACCTTTAGATCAACTCCAGCTTTAGGTCTTTTAAAGTCTGTCTGTTGTAACTGAATGTTTGGCTCATTTATAAAAAAAAAAACAGCTCAACTTCAACAAGACGATGGATGGAGGGCATCTGTGAACATCCACGTTGAAGTCCTGCCACGGATCCTCAGCCGGTTCTAGTTCTTGGCTTGGATTGGGCCATCCTAGCCCCTGAATGGGCTTTGATCATTGTAGCTCAGGTCATCGTCCTGGTAGAAGGTCAACCCCGGTCGTAACTTTTTTTTTTAGCCTAGAAAAGGTTTTTGTTCAGGGCCGTCCTATATTCGGCTCCATCCCTCTTCCCATCAACTCCCTTACCCACAGCATGAGGCCTCCACCACCCTGTTTCAGCATGGGGACGGCACGCCTTCCAAGCAAACTGCATATAGGACCTCTCATCAGGAATCAAGAATCTTTATTGTCATTATGCAGCCATAATGAACTTTGGGTGAGACGTCAGCTCTGAATGCACACATATCAAAAACGCAAGACTTTTTTTTCATCACCGCCTTTCTCCTTGCTAGCCTCCCAAAAAAGGCCAGGTTTGTGGATTATACACCAAGTGGATATCTTGTTGGCAGATGCTGGTGAAGATTCTCAGTCAACCAGGGCTTTGGACTTGTTGACAGATGCTGATACCTGAGCTGTGGAGCTCCTCCGGGCGCATTGCTTCATCTTCATGATGCTGTTTATTCATTAAGGTTTACTAATTCAATTCAATTCAATTCAATTTATTTATATAGCGCCAACTCATGAAACATGTCATCTCAAGGCACTTTCCAAAATCAAATTCAATCAGATTATACAGATTGGGTCAGATTATACAGATTGGTCAAAAAAAGTTTCCTATCTAAGGATACCCATTGCATCAAGTCTTTGACAAGCAGCATTCACTCCTGGAGAAGCGTAGAGCCACAGGGAGAGTCGTCTGCATTGTCCATGACTTTGCAGCAATCCCTCATACTGAGCAAGCATGAAGCGACAGTGGAAAGAAAAACTCCCAATTAACGGGAAGGCAAAACCTCCAGCAGAACCAGGCTCATTATGAACGGTCATCTGCCTCGACCTAAACCTCTGACACCTTCACAGAGCAGCTGAGATACCGGAATCAAATTACACAAAGATGGACTCTACTCAGTAGCTGACGTCTGAGGGGAATAGGCTGCACTTGATTTCATTTAGTGGCATCAGAATGACGCGGGCTGAATATAAACGCTTTCAGGTTTTTCATCGTGAAAGCAAAAGCCTTGCATAATTTTCCCTCCACTTCCACATTTCTGCACAGGACGCTGAGCGCGCTGCTTTCACGTGAACACTGGGTAACGACAGAAGCACACTGCACACAGCAACACGCCGGCAGCATAATCAGAACAGCGGGCCAGCGCAGCAGGGCCCAATTTCCTTTATTTCAACTCGAAAATCATTTGCTCGCAACTCAAACACACCGGCTGAAGGACCAGCGGGGTTCACCCGATTGGAGGACAGAATCGGTTGCGCTGCATCTGGCAGCTGATTTCGACGCTGGTGAGTTTTGACTGGCTGGAAGTCCCCGCTTTGCTGCTGTTACCCACGGCAGCGACGATTGAGTTTCCTCTTCAACCAGCCTGTGTAATTGTGTCAGTCCAGCTCTGCTGCCGCGAAAGAGACAAGAACGGCGTTGGTGTGTGCGCGCATGTCCAGCAGGGAAACAGTCTGTCTCCGAAGGCGCACACATGCTCGCACAGACAGCCAGACGACACGGACACGGACGGAGGGGCCGGAATAGGCCGACGAGGTGGAAGCGACACGTTCAGCGTGGGGACTGACAGCAGCCGTCAACAGCAAGCTGGAAACCCACTCACCAGCCAAGGTTTTGGAAAGGTCATCTGATGCATACGATCTGTTTGATTCCCTTGATTTTGATGATGTGTTCTGTGCTGTGGTAGCTGTGGTAGACGCTAGACTACCATGGATACTAAAAGATCCATGGTAGTCTGAGAGGGTGCAGCAGACCAAAACGCATCAATGTGCGGTGATGTCACACCAAGTGTTTCCAGATTATTATGGTATTGCTCCCATGCTGAGCCTTTGCATGTTCATCCGCATAGCTGGTTAGAGATATTTTACTTTTGTTTAACACACACACACACAACAACGGCACTGCGAGGAAAACCCATACTGGTGCTTCTGCTCCTCTTTCTAACAGTGGAAAAAAAATTAGTAAAATGGTTTCCTCCTTTCAAATGTCACTAATACAACGTTAGAATTATACGAAGACATCAATAGTGCAATACTACCGGATTTGTTAACAAACTAGGAAGTTATAGCCTAGGCACCAAAATCCCTTTACAGACGTCTTGTTTTGAGTTTGTCCTCACCCTCAGAGGTTTCAGATCATCAAAACAAATGTTAACATCAGCAAAATACAACCAGAGTAATTCCAAAAGGTAGTTTTCAATTGATTACATTTATTAAAGGGGACAAACCTCTCCAAACCAGCACACCCTTATGTGAAAAACTAATGGCTCCTTAAACCACCCTCACAGGCACCAACTGTCATCAAGCGTTTGTTAATAACTGGAAATGAGTCCTGTAGCTCGCTGTGGAGGAGTTCTGGCCCATTCGACTTTGCAGAATTGGTTTAATTCAACAGCATTGGAGGGTTTTGAATCTTTAAAAGCCGGTTTAATTTCCTTCATGTTTTTAGCCACTCAGAGGAGAGCCTGCCGGTTTCCTTTGGATCATTGTCCTGCTGCACAACCCAAGTGTGCTTAGGGTTAAAGTCACGACTTGACGGCCAGACGTTCTCCTTTCTTAAAATGTATTTTATTAAGCTTTTATTGAACCAGGAAAGTCACCATTGAGGTTAATAATCTATTTTTCAAGGGACATCAGGCAAAAAATAAAAAAATAGAAATGTAGACAAATAACAACTGTTGCAAAACATCCTGTACCAATAGCATCCACAAAGACTGCTTTTAAAAAATTATAACTGTAAAATGTTACATCAGACGGAATTAACAACACTGATCATTTAAAGAAGTCATCTCTAAAACCATCAATGTAGCTTTAAAAGTGTTCAGGGAGACATTCGGGACAAAAAGTAAGTACCGGTCACTGGAACGCAAAGAGTATTGCTTGGTGCTCTTTTGTATTATCATTTCACACAAATAGATTGGATGAAGACCTAGAATTGCCTTAAATATAAGAATGTACGAATGATGGAGCCTGCAGGTAGTCAAAGGCCATCCAACCCGAGAATATAACTCGCAATGATGTATAGCCTTAAGGGGTTTCTGGTAGACAGCAGAATCCCTGGTTTCATCAATTAGAAGTCGTCAAGGTCCTGAAGCAGCAAGGCAGCCCCCGGGCATCACACTGCCACCACCATGTTGGACTTGTCAGCATGATGTTCTTTCTCTGATACGCTGGACTAGTTTAGCGTCAGATGTAACACAGCTTCAAAAAGTTCCACTTTGTCTCGTCCATCCACAAAATATTTCCCTTAAAAAAGGAAGATCATCAAGACCACCTTGACTAGCAGTAATTAGGCTTGGGTGAGGCTGGTGAAATTGGGAACTGGTTTTTGCATTTACTCAGGTTACCTACAAAAAAATTATAATTTCACAGCACTGGACATAACCTGCCTAAAATTTGTACATCATTGCCAAAATTGTAATTTCATCTCATGAGGTGTTTAAACGCAACTTCAAACTATTCTCAACAAGGCCTGAAGGACAGAAGGTGTTACCCAAAGACAACTGTGAGAGAATCTGTTAATGTAGCACACACACACACACACACACACACACCAGCAGGTCTGCTCCTGCCCCATCAATAATTAGCAGTTTAATCAAAGCAACAAGCAGGAGCCACTGAATGGACTCGTGCACACACACACACACACACACACACACACACACACACACACACACACACACACACATTGGCACAGCAAAAGGCCCTGATAATGACAGAGTGTGGACAAGGACAATTACCGTGTACGGCTGGTGGCTAACGTCATCAGCGGACAGACCCCGTACTCACCCATTAAAACACACCCGCCGTTGTCTTCCTGCACCCTGAATACAAAATGATCCGGCTGAACGGTGCGTCATTGCCGTGACAATAAAGTACAGATGTACCGTTTCGAGGGACGTGTAACAGAGGGGGGAAAAAAGGGGGGGACCCACGGTGGGTTAGAAAAAGGAAGTTACACGGAATAGCTCAGGTTTTATGTAACAGACCACAGAGAAAATGTGACTTTGACAGATTAAAACCATTGGGAAAAGCTTTGGAGTTCCTAAGCAGGTGGCGCCGACTGGAGAAATTTACTCAACCTTTTCAGCTCTTGAAATGAGGAAAAGGCAAACTTCATTTAACAAAGGGCATCATTTATTTCTAAGCCAAAACTAACTAAAGATGCAGATGTGGCGAAATTAAACCCAGCATGTTAGTCATGTTAGTCTCCAACATGAAGAAACACTTTAAGCTTCAACAACTTGAAACAATCACCGTCTCTTTACCTTATCGGTCGTTATCCCTGGTAAAGATTTTTTAAAAGAGGCCACAAGTTTTATAATAAATCTCCTGGTATTTTACTTTAATAATGTTCCCAGGGACTTTGGAAAAGAAGCAGGCCCACAGCATCACAGATCCCCCATCGTACATAACAGGGGTGCTTTTTAAAAATATTCTTCCTTTGTTTCGCGTTAAACCTTCCTCGAGTGTTGCTTGTAGAAACTCTCAACCTTCAACTCAGTGCTTTGTTTGCTCATCCGAACAAAGCACTGAGTTTAGTCTCTGAACAACTTTACGTTTGTAATGTCTCCCAAACAACTGGTCGACATTTAAATTGGCATCGGACGGTTGTTATTGAGACTCAGCGGCCTCAAGATGCCACTGTTTGCTGTCTGCTCAGTGAGCGTGGGGGCACAATAAAAAATGTGGGTTTTCATTCAGCCCAGTGGCTAAAGGGGATGTTTCTCTGTGCCGTCTCATGTTTTTACCTCCGGGAAACCAGGACTGTTTAGGACGCTGTAAACATTGATGGACCTAATTTAAGATACAAGCATAAAAAAAACCACAAGTTAAAACTGAGAAACATCTAAAGTGAACTTTAAAGGACTTTTGCCCTTTTACATTATATCACAGCATCAGAGTGCAACACCGACATTCATATAGAAACTGTAAAACATTGCTCTTTAGGCTCTTTCACTGCACTGAGCAACGATACATAGTTTCTATTCATATTACACACTTGAATTAAATATGAATGAAGATGGAGGTTCATTATATTGCTGATATGTCAGATGATCAGAGGCACTGATGTTATGAGACTCTTTGAATCCTCATGCCATTAGTCTGGCTGTGCAACTGAAACGTGATGCTTGCTAAAGTATCGACATGGGAGCTCTATTTCCTGTGAAGTACTGTTATGATTCCTATGTTGAAGACTGAGGTTAATTTACTTAAAAAACATTGGGATTTTCACCAGCTGTGTAAAGGCATCACTACCTTTCACTACCTGACACCCTGGGCCCATTGGTGAACAGGGAATCCAGCGCGTGGTCTTCACACCTCTCATGTCCAAGCAAACACAGGTGAATCACGAGAAGGAGAGCCAGGAATCTCCGAGGACCGGGTATGATTCCACCTGGTCGTCGACAGAGTGGCAAACCTGATGAAATGTTTGGCTCATTTAGTTTGAACGGTGCAAGTCACACGAAGCTCGAGCTCACTTTCCACAACGTTGAGCGGTTCAGAACACGCACATCAGGGTAGCCTCCTGATGCCGCCACAGTTCAGACTGTCCAGCTCAGCCTCAAGTCTTTCAGAGCTCTGATAGATTTAAAGTCTGCTTCTAAGACAAAATGAGAAAGGCATCTAAAAAAAGTAAAAGGACTATCATTTAAAAATCAGGTTTTATTTAGATTTTAATTAAATGGCATGTTAAAAGTAATTTATATTCTTCTCAACAATCAATGGAAAAACATTTTTTTTGGCAATAAAAGAAACCCTTACTATCACTTCTGAGAAGCTTTTTGCACGTTTCCCTGGTATGTTGATAATGAGTCTTTTGTGATGAGCTAGAGGTCTTTGAGGTTGGGGAGCCTCTTTGCCATCACCCTAATCATTAGCGCCTTCCACAGATTCTCTCTGAAAATCAAGGCAGGACTCTTGCTGGGCCGCTCCAGAACCTTAATATTACATCCATTAAAAAGAAACACGTTGGTAAACAATCTCAATCTGCCAGGCGTATGAAGGATCCGTTTTTAATTAAAAAACAGAGGCACGCCACACAGTGGCGTGGTTGGTACCACTACTGTTGCTTTGCAGCAAGAAGATCCTGGGTTCAAACTTTCCACCCGTGCATGTGGGGTTCTCCCTGGGTACTCTGGCTTCCTCCCACTGTCCAAAAACATGGCCGATAGGTTAATCGCTCTCTCTAGATTGCCCTTAGGTGTGTGTTAAATTTGAGTCTTCTTTACTAAGTTACAACAGTCACACAACGTAAGATTTTATGAGTACTGAAAGAATCAGAGACGCAAGCGTTACTTGACATTCCTAGCTCTACAACAACGGAAACAGTAGAAAGTGCTTTTCACCGTAACATCACTCACACGAGGCATAGAAGCAAGGACCGCGGAACCGGTAGGGCCGGTAGGGCCGCGGCCCTACCTACTTTTGATGATCAAGTCCTCCCCGCGCTTGTCTCTTCACCCCCCCCCCCCCCCCCCCCTGCGAAAAGCGTGTCTCTCCCCGCCGCAACCAACCCCCCCGCTCGGCCGCGTTTGTCTCCCCCCCCCCCCCGGGTTTTTCGCGCATGCGCCCGACCAATTTCAAATGCGTTCCGCGGTCCATGCATAGAAGGGTTTCAAACGGCACTTTCCAATACCAAAGCTCTGACAAGAGTTCAAGAAAAAAGGAGATTCAGGCTTTCTTTTTTGCTCCCTGAACAGTCCATCAAACCCTAATCCCAGCTGTATTACAACGCCCCAGACACGGAAACTATAATACAGATAAAAATCCATCGATTTATATTTTGATGAACCGTTTAGGCTTTTTTGTTTTGCTAAAGTTTACATTGTGTGGAGCAATTTGACATGTATTGATTGTGGTAAAACTTCCAGATTAACGGGGCTGCATCATGAAATGCAAAATCAACGCAATGACTGGAAAAACCTCCTTAGAGGGAAGTTCCCAGAACGTCCGAGCCCATTGTATGCCTACTTAGAACTCGTAATGGTTTCTACTCTATTGGTATCCACTCAACTGGTTAGAAGACTGAAAGATAACAGGAAGAAATACTAAAAATCAGCTTTTAAATTTATTGGACTTTGAATGGATTAAAATGATTTTCGGATAATTATTTGTGTTCCAAACCGCAGGTGGGAAGCCGCTGATCTGAATCTCTATGGCAACAGGAGGCAAGGCGTGATGGATGAGGGTTTATTACGGCTGGTGTGTAAAAGCAGATGAGCAGAAAAATGGTTCTGGCAAAATACAAACACACATGTCCGAGGCCTGCAGGAGAGTGGCCGCACATAGAGTGATGTGATTAGCAGGCAAACTTTGCCATCCTAACTATTTCCCCTGCATCAAAAAATGAGGGATGGAAGGTGTGCACGCACTATATTGTTTTTTGTTGCAGAGCTCGTAGGCTTGAAAAAACACTGTTGCCACGGCAGCAATTAAGTGGCAATTATAGAGTATTCTAACTGGGGCTCTGATAACAGAAGATGAAGACAAGAGGGAAGCGAGCATTGAAATAAAATGTTTTCATTATTATTAATTATATTATTATTTTCATTCATTATGAAATAAAGCCATAGGCTTGGGCTTGGATAATGACCACTTTTTCACAGAGGTACATTCTCCTACTACTCTCCAATTTTGCATTATTTGCTGTCATTTCAGCTTTTAACTTTATGTTCTCTGAGTTTTTTCTCTTCATAGTAGCTATATCTGGCCTGGTGTGCTGTGATACCATCCTGGAGGAGTGCGATGGCTGAGCTATTGCTGTCATGGTCTACTTCATGGTCTCCTATAGAGGTTACAGTTAACCCCATCTTTCAGTCAGTAGCCCTGTTTCTCTCATAGACATAGCCATTGGCTGACTAACTGTATAAATAACTGTATGTGCTCTGTTTAGTTGTGTTTCTGTCTTAGATGAAGCCACTAAAGGTGCTTTTAACTTTTGTCCCACATAGAAAGTACTCTTGGATCAATGGGTTGTCTGCCCTGTCTGCTCAAAACCCCAAGAAAGAAATATGCTGGAGGTTTCTTCCTGTTAAAGAGGAGTTTTCCTCTCCACTGTCGCTACATGCATGTTTAGTATGAGGGGTTGCTGCAAAGTCAACAACACAATGCCAGCAAATGTCCACTGTGGCTCCAAGCTCATCCAGGAAGTGAATGCTGCAAGTCAAAGACTTGCAATCTGCTGGGTTTGCTTAGATAGGAAACTATTTACCAATCTCTCTGTATGATGTAATTGAATTGACTTTGTGAAGTGCCTTGAGATGATGTGCTGTGAATAGGCGCTATATAAATAAAATTTAATTAAATTGAATTTGCGTTGCGTTTTAAATCACAATAAAATCATTGAAATTGTTGTAATGTGACAAATGTGATAAGGTTTAATGGCTATCAAGATTTTCTCAATTTACAGCTTTGTCAAAATGGGACTAAAATCTGACAATGCCCTCTAATAAATGTCAGATGCAAACGCGACATGTCTCCTCAGCTCGCACATGCTCAATAATTGGTATTTCAGTAGATGCATATTGCCAGTGTTGGTGATGGTTCTTTTTTAAATTCTTTGTCCAACATCTCCTACTGACCTGATTATGTTTCATTGACTTGTTTCTAGCTGACTTGTTCTATTCACCCACTTGACACAAACACTGATGAAATTAACTCCCCGGGAGCAGGGAAGTCCGAGAGCTGCACAAGATGAGGCCTCGCCTCTGCTTTTTTTCTGTTCACTGAGATCAACACAACACAGATTCACCAGCCAACTGAGCCACCACGGTACGGGTTTTGCCATGGCAACACCGCAAACCCCCTCTTGGATTCCACGACTTTCCATATGTTTAGATTCATCACCATGGAAATCCCATCTATTTGTTTGAGGAAAATGACATCACTTATGATCAAAAAACTAAAATAAATAACAAATTCATTTGAAAAAGATGCTACAATTATTTTCGAAGAGCCAGAAATATTTGCTCAACTTCAGCAATTTGATTCCTCTTGGCACTGTTAACTTGATCGCGCACACATATGCTAGACTGATACACGGTGAACAATCTGGATTTCTCTGTGTACTCAGAACCAAGACATTGGTTTTTTATGAGAGCCCTTCTTAAATGAATGTAAATTGAAACATTTAAGTCTGGTTGCAAGTCTGCATCCACAAATGCGAAGGCGTGAATGAAGCGAGAGATAAAAGGCAGATACAGCAGCAGAAACACGGGCGGTGCAGCACCAGACCCTCAAACTCAGCTCATGCTGAGAGAGAGCCATATGGAGGAACAGAAAGAGAGGGAGGGGGCGCGGTGAGAAAGGGAAGATGGCACTGGGTTGGAAGGAGGGGGAGAAAGAGGCAGCTAGGGGCTGAAGATAAAAAAGATTACAGGGCACGGTGGAGGTCGTCTGGTCTGATAGCTGGAGCTAAGACGTTGACGGTGAGATGAACGGAAATATTCCTTTTATGTGATCAGACCTAGGAGGAGACATGGAGGTGTATAACCTGGATAGTTTGGCTTTAAATTTTAGCCTAAAAACAAAAACAGGATCAGTACCTATTAAATACCACGGGGCGATGACACCCCAGGGCTCCGTGTCACCAACAGACCCAGATTTATCTAACTGAATGTACAATGCAAAGCCATTACAAATGAAACCTAACAGTTGATAATTGCTAGCCTTTTGAAAACAGGGCAAGATCATACACAATCCCGGGTTCGCCAGACTGAGACAACAGAATACTTTATACTGGATTTACTAAAATGTGGAGATTCAACACACGTTGTTGGGTTCAAAGGAATGAGAGGACGCCTAATACTGGGGTCACACAACTTAGATGATCCATAATTTCGACTATTATGAAGCACGGTGTTAAGTTTACAATAACAAAATAAACCACAATACTGGGCACACAGGAATTAGACAAAACGACATGATGTTGCATTCATGACACGAGATGAACTATGAAATGGGGAAAGAGACGACACACGACTCTGGGTCATTGTTGGCATTTTTAAGGACGCCCTATTTGCTAATGCACAAACAGAATAAAGGGTTCATGAATCTCAAACTGTATCTTTAAGAATCTCTGCTCAGTGTAGAACTGTCCAGTCTAAGTATTTTGTTTTTGTATTTTTTATTTCATTGAGATGATTAAATGCAGTTCAGACTGGTCAAAAAAACAGTTATTCTACAGTTTGCATTTGCTTCAAAATATCCAAAATGCTGCCACAGAAAGGATCTAAAACTGTCTGAGGCTTCTTGATGCTTATGTCACGTTTTCAACAAGCCAAACCTGTGGTTTGTATGCAGACACTGTCAATAAAACAGCAGCTGAAGACAAATTTCCTTCCTTACTTCAAAATAAGAGTACCGAACATTGACTACTTTTTCCTCGCACTTAAGTCCTCTCCTCAACCTCTTCACTACCTTCAAATCAACCTTTCCAATCCTTCTCTTCTTTATTCTCTGCTACCGCAGCGAAAGAGCTCACATAAGCAAAGCAACGTCGGTTTAAGCGGCTAAATGCTTAACATTCAATAAAAAAGCTACTTCACTGAAGTGTTACTAAGACCCTTACAGTGCAATCAGAAACAGATGATTGCCTGCTAAGTGAATATTTGAACTACCTACAAGATTTCCCCTTTCATATTTCGGACTTATTTCTACTCTTAATGTTATAATCTCACAGAGATCCGGTGCCTCTCTGATGCATGTCACTCCGAGTCACTTTTAAATCAATGCATTTTTAGTTATGTGGAATTCAGTAATCATTAATCATAAGACAGAGCTTGCTCAAAATCAAGTCTGATTCAAATGCAGCAAAAGCTCATATATATATACATATATATATATATATACATATATATATATATATATATATATATATATATATATATATATATATATATATATATATATATACATACATATATATATATATATATATATATATACATACATATATACATATACATATATATATATATATACATACATATATACATATACATATACATATATATATATATATATATACATATACATATACATATATATATATATATATATATATATACATACATATATATATATATATATATATATATATACATACATATATATATATATATATATATATACATATATATATATATATATATATATATATATATATACATATATATATATATATATATATATATATATATATATACATATATATATATATATATATATATATATATATATACATATATATATACATACATATATATATATATATACATACATATATATATATATACATACATATATATATATATATACATACATATATATATATATATACATACATATATATATATATATATATATATATATATATATATATATATATATATATATATATATATACATATACATACATACATATATATACATACATATATATATATATATATATATATATATATATATATATATATATATACATATACATACATACATATATATATATATATATATATATATATATATATATATATATATATACATATATATATATATATATATATATATATATATATATACATACATATATATATATATACATATATATATACATATATATATATATATATATATACATATATATATATATATATATATACATATATATATATATATATATATATATACATATATATATATATATATATATATATATATATATATATATATATATATATATATATATATATATATAGGTGAGATGAATGTGTAGCACTTTTCGTTCTGCACGTTATCAATCTGGGTCTGCTCCAATCGATTCTGGTCAGGCAAAGGAGGGACATTCAGCGGAACTTTCTGAGCTGATGGGGTGAAGCAGCACCTAGTGCAAATCAGGCGCTACTTTTTGTTGGTCCACCAAATCAAATCCATGTAGTACACTTAAGCTGGTGGCTGTGACAAACCAAAACATAAAAAGTTCAAGGGGTGTAAATACATCCAAGGCCACGTCTTTGTTTTGGGAGCGTTAATGAAAAAATGCTGAGATTCAAATAGTGACCTTTTCCCTGTGCTATGGCACCTGTTCTGTCACCATTTTTTTCTCTCTCTCTGCCTCAACAATGCTGTATCTTCTCTCAGTGCATGCATCAATGACGCTAAGAGGTTAAGGTTCTTTTGCAGTACTCCTATCATAAGAAATGTACAAAAAAAAAAAAAAAAAAAAAAAAAAAAAAGAAATAAAAAAAAGAAATAAAAAAAAAAAAGAAATGTACAAAATCACCTCAATTCTGCGGTAAAACGCAGGGTAATCTCACAGGAAGCACTTAAAAAAGTTTCCCTATGCCTGGCTGCAATCAGGAGGTGCCAACCCCTCACTGTCTGTAGATGGATAAAAGCAACAGAACGTTTGTTTGATGTGAAATTGACAGATCCTTATTTCCCCCCCCCCCTTTCTAATAGTGCCCTGAGCAACCACCTTAGGTGGATCATTATAAATATCCACCACATTTCTCAGCATTACCCTTCCAAAGGTTCTGTTCACTTTTCTCAACAGAGAATGTTCCGGTTCAGTGGCAGATATTTCACACCAAGGGCTTTCTCTGTTTTCTAGCAAAGCGGGGGAGGACCTGCACCTGCAGTCAAACGATGCATGTTTGCATTTAGAAAAAAAGATGACGATTAAAACCATAAAAATCTGCACAACCTGGACCTGTGAAATCCAAATTTCAGCAAAAAAAATAGCCCAAATAACAAATATTTACAAGGATAAAGCAAATATCCAAAACTGTGTTTGCAGCCAATTACAAGCGCTACGGTTTCCACTGAGCCACTCACTCATGCCCGTGCATGCATCCCTTCTGCTTTAACTAGGTGCACACTAAATCCCCCCCTCCAGCTGCTTTGCTGCATCTGTTTTGCTGGAGTACGAACACTTCCCAGTCACACCCTGACGCAAGCACACGCAGGAGGCCATGTGTTGACGAGGCAGCAGCCCAGCCTCCCACTTACTCAGAAACCTTTGACTGGTCTCAGTCTCACAGACACAAACTCATTTAATCACCCTCTAAAGTCACAAATGCACAAATTAAGCATGCACGTACCAAACAAGAAGGGAGTGTAAACAGTGGCAGAAGGCTACTTGGTTAAATGAACCCAGCAGCAGCCCGGCTTATTAGAAGTAGCTCAAGAATTCATCAGTACTGTAATGGGCGATGACGTGGCTGTAAAGCCCCAACAAACAACGTAACATGCCCCATAATCTCTAGATATGCATTCTTTAAACACTGGTCAATTTCAGAGGTTATTTCTGGTCCTTATGAGTTTGGGTTACAGTGATGTCTCCAAGTATATTAATGGAAAGTTGGGTGGAAGGAAAAACGGGTGAAGATAAAGACGCAGATGCAACAGAGATACCTGGAAGCTTTGAAAGGATCGTGAGACAAAATCCGTTCAAGAAATTGGTAAGACGTGGGTGCTAGCTGAGTCCGAGCTTTAAGGGCTACCACATACCGTATCTAGGACATGGGATACGACTGTTACATTCCTTGTGTTTAAGCCCCTCTTGAAGCAGAGACAAGATCAGAAATGTCTTACCTGGGCTGGGGAGACAAATGACCAGGCTGCTTATCTGTGGTTCAAAGTCGACTTTTCAAATGAAAGTACAGTTCACATTTCATTTGGAAATCCAGGTCCCAGAGTCTGGAGGAAGAGTGGAGAGGCACTGAATCCAAGCTGCTTGAGGTCCAGTATAGAGTCAGTGCTGCCATCTACCAGAAGAATTGACACATCATGCTTCCCTATACTGACAAGCTTTCTGGAGATTGCTGATTTCATTTTCCGTCAGGACTTGCCCCCTGCCCTCACTGCCACAGGTCCAGACACCTGCTTTAATGATCACGGTATCTGTGTGTTTATTGGCCAGCAAACTCCTCGGCCATGATAAAAAGCTTGACCCAAAAGTGCAAATGAACTGAGGGCAATCACTATTAAATTACACCTCAGCAGAACCCCTGCCTGACCGCCTCCATGCCATTGATGTAGTAATTCACGCAGAACACTTATCTTGTCCTAATCACTATTGTAGACAAATCAAATACTTCAGAGTCCCCCAACAGATAGTGCAAACAGATCTTGAAGAACTATGTAAAAGCAAACAAAAAGAGAGTTTATTAGGTACACTTTGTTACTACTGGGTTAGACTTCCTTTTGCCTTCAGTAATGTCCTAATTCGTTGTGGCATAGATTGGAAAACAGGTGTCGGGAAATACTTCTGCAGAGATTGTGGTCTACATTGACATGACAAGCTCACACAGTTGCAGCAGATACTGTGCGTCAGTGATGGGAATGATGGAACTCTCCTGCTCCACCAAAACTCAAAGGTGCTCTGTTGGATTGATATCTGGAGACAGTAGAGGCCAGTGGGATGGAATGGGGTAATTCAGAGATGATTTGAATTTTGTTACATAGCTGATGATCCTGCTGGAAGCAGCGATTCGATGGCCATAAAGGGATGGACAGGATCAGCAACAAGCCTCAGATAGGCTGGTGTCTAAACGATCCTCTGTCATACTCCTAGGTCTGGGTGCAGGCCAGGTTTTCTTTCTCTCTCTCCTCAGCAGGGCTGGACGGGCAGGTGCACCACATCTGAGCTGATTAGCGCCCTTCTTAAGGAGCTGGAACCAGGAGGAGGGCGTCAGTTCGTTAACGCTCCTGCCTTGGTACAGACCAACACCTAGTCTTGCTCTTGATACCTTGTGTACCTGATTCTAACTAGCCTATATGTCTTCTCTCTAGTTCCCTGGACTCATGCCCAAGAACTCGCTGCCAAGATCCACAGATCCTGGACCCCCAATCTAAGAAGCTCCAAGCCTTCGGACCGAGAACCTGTGAAGGACCTCGGATCAATTCTCCGCTTAGCCCTCCTGCCTGCGCTCGCCTGCCTGTCCACCCTCCAACGACCAACAAAAGAGAGAGAGAGTACTGGACCTGCACCTTTAACCCGGACCACTGGACACCACCCTCCCAAGACCGGACCCAAGCCACCTCCTCTGTGAGTTCATTCGCCCAGCACTATTCCCATCAGTCACCTCCATTTATTCATCAGTTTCCTCATCTTCCCAGCAGAGCCCGGAAGACCCCGACCCGTCTACTGCTTTACCTGTATATATCCACAAACTTACAATAAACGCTTTTACTGAACTGCCTGCCTCCGCAGTGACAGACACCGTCCACTAATGGAGTATATGCGGAATAGTGCAGAACCTTCCCAGGAGTGGCCAGCCTTCAGGACCTGGATGGCTTTTCAAAGTTGATGAAACGATGGAGAGCAAAAAAAAAAACAAGAAGAAATCAGTGAGATGGGAAATACTTTTCACTGAGAAAGCTTAGAAAAGCACAAAGCAGGCAGTACACCATCCAGACTGGTGACGCACTTGAAATTTGTCTGACACACACTACCATGCATCATCAAACTGTGAAGCCGTTTCGGCACACAGATTGCACCTCAGCTGCCACCGAGTAGTCATCCCCTGAGTTCCAGACATTGTAAAGCGTTCATTCTTTGAGGGTTGGATCTGCACGCATGTGCGCAGGCACGGTGTGGCGCTGTGTTTGGCTCAAGGACTACTTGACAAGTTGTGTAAGCGGGCCAAGATGGGCCCATATAAACAACAACACACACATGTGTACCTTGATCTCAGTACAGTAAAGTAAAAGTAGGTCTGTTACGTTACAGAGAAGGCCTCCAAGGTGCAGCCGAGTGTGTGTGAGTCACTCACAAAAATGTGTGTTTCCCCGTAGTGTGACGTGCCTGTCAAAGCTTCAAAACATTTTCTTGTTGCCCGGGTTGTGTACACACGGCCGGGTGGGTTGTGTCTCTTTTGTGTTTGCTCTTTTGTGGGTCCTCTCTCTGTGTTTGTGTATTAAGTGAGGTCTGCCCTAAATTACCTGTCGAAAAGACAGAGTGCACGCCGGTCAGCAGTCGCGCTGCTGCGGAGTCGCTTCCATTAACGGCAGCAATCGTTCACAATCTGATGGGCAACAGCTAAGGGTTCCCACGGCGACCTTGCCGCACGCCTGCCAAATATTCCTCCAGTACACGCTGTTACACTTTAACTACCCTCGGGGCTTTAGGATAAGACCCTAAAAGGGTTGCCATGAACTTTTAGGGAACAATTATTGTCGGGATATATGGGTTTGACCGATTGCCTTATTAGGAGCACTAGATATTTGGCTACTTTCGTTCAACGAAGATCATAAACACACAAAATTAGTTTTGTCCCTATGAAGTGGTAGCAGAAGCAGACGAAGCGATGCAAACTATTCCACTGATAGGACAGATTGTATAGCTAGCTATGTTCAACATTCACAATCCAACCAAATAATTTGTCTTAAAGTCAATTTAGATCCATTGCATGATTTGTGCACTTTCTGAATATTCATGCATGTGCATGGCTTGGCAGAAAACTTGTCATATTGCCGCTTAACAGATACCCAAAAAAATAAATACATTATTTGTTGGGACATTTCATTATTTTTCCCCTACCTGGGATTTATTCATGAAAATGCTGGTAGCACACCATCCGTTTGGACGTCAGAATTATGTTTCCTCGTGCAGGAGGTTTTCTGTTTTGAGTCATCATGAAAACAATCTCAGATTGTATCCAACAAGCCCCATGAAATGTGGATGGTCAGAGCCGCTGAAGCAGTAAAGTTGATCTAAGTTGGCCTGCAGAATCTTAATTTTCAACGTCGATGCATTTCATGACTAATGGAGCTTTGCCGTGGCCACGACCCACTGATCTGTAAACAGCATCACATAGCGCAAGCTGTTTATCAAGCTGTAGCTACCGGGACTAATAGTTAATGTTTGGAAAATCAGATCACGGCTGATTTTAAGATGAGATAAGCAACACCACCAACAAGCTCCACAAATCAGCGAGGCTGCTTCCTCGAGCAGCTGAAAGTTGGGAGTTATTCTGTTAAAAAAGAAAGTTAAAAAAGAAAATGTCCTCGTTAATCTTATTGCGGACTCATTTCTGGACCTGTAGAAAGGCAATATTTCATACAGTGTTAGTAATTCATTGTGGACATGGGCCTGGTGGAGACAGCCCTGATTAAAAAGGCAACAGGTACAAACCCACAGCCTGACCTTCTTGGGTCAAATCAAAGGGCTTCACTCTGTTAGCAAAATAACCCAAATGGAAAAGCTTTTAAGCCACCGATTTTTAAAATGTATCCTAATATTAATTATGTGTGATACTGCCTGGAAGCAAAGGGTTTGTAGCAGTGCTAAGCTGTCTGTGGGGCACTTAGATAAAACTACTGTAAAGAAAGCACTAGACTTTCAAAACTTTGCACTGAACCAGAACATTTTACATTGGTTTTGGCACAGAGCTTGCTTGTTCTGCGATGGAAACACCAGATTCAGGAGCAAAATATTGTGTTGAAATTACAACAGTTAATATTTTAACGTCAGGCAAGTTCAATTTTCCACCAAGCGGAACATCCAGAGATGATGGGATTGTGGCTTTTGAGACCAAGTCACAGACATGCAACCGATCAACTGATCTGAATCTCATTTCTGTGAGATCATACATTAAAGTCTACTGATACCCTTCCTTTAAATGCCATGAAAACACTGACAGTTTTCATCCCTTCCAACAAGTTCTGTGCAATCACGAAAGGAAAGGAGGAGAAATAAAGGCCAGATCTCTTTGTTCATACCATGGATTAATCCTTCCAGAAGGAGCAAAGAGGGAAACATGGACGAATGATTAATTCTGGACTCTGAGCAGAGCTCCACATCCTCTTGGCTGGTTCTGAGCTCAGCCTCCAATTGCTGCTGCTGCTGCTGACAATTTGTTCATTACTGAACTAACAGACTCAAAATCATTCGTGTGAAGATTCTATTAGCCTATGTTTTGGAATTTGCATAATGAGACACCACTTAGGCTCTTAAATGCTTTGCAGTACTAAACAGTGATGCAGGGGGAGCAGAGTTTTTTTAGAACAAACCCTTTTCTTGGCTCAAACAACAGCAGATGGTGGAAGGAGAGATGGAATAGCAGAACAAAACCCAAAACCACTTCCAACATATTTATCCTTCAGCAGTGGAACATGAATGCCAAAGGGTCCCTGAAGCCTCCCCCTTAGGCTTACGTGTGCTTCTGCTCCCATCCCTCATTGCAGTTCAATTACAATTTGTCATTTCCATATAGTCATCTCTTCTTCTTTGTCCTCCTCCTTCAATTTTGTTACAATTCCTTACTGCCTCAGTCACAAGCAGCAGAGCCTAAAGGGAAACTATGCTGAACTGCTATCTGATTGGCTACTCCATTCAGGCGAGTGTGGATATGCTGATCAGGGTCTGCTGCTAACTTCTGAACTTAAAAATATTGATCTGATATATGTGCCTATGATTTTCATAGGAATAAAACCAACCAAATCAGATAGAGCTTACTGAGCTCTCCAAAGTGAGGATGTTGATGTTCGAGGAGATCTAAACTGAAATCAAACAACAAAAAAATATAGTATGAGAGAATTTCCCAGAGTACCTGAAGACTTGATCGAGCAGATAACAGGATTTGCTCCGTTACACTACCAGTTTATAACTGTTTATAAGGAGATACAGTTTAACTGTCTTTCTTTATCACTGCAAAAATCTTCTTGAATACAGTGTGAATCCTTGAAAAGAATGTAAGTTAAATGCTCTGGATTTTTAAAACGGCACAATATTTCTTGGCTTATTGAAGTCTGTTTTGCAAAGCACTATGCAGGTGGTGTTAGCATGTAACTTTGGAATGAATAATACGTACGTCGTTATTATAAGTTCAAGAGATGAAGTTATGCTTTAAGTTCTATTCATTCTAGATTCTTATGTTAAGGACAAAAAGAATGAGTTCTTAATTTGCCTTGATGTGTTCAATAGGAAAACCTAATAAAGACTTCTCGGGCTAGCCAACAACTGGCATGTATATTAGCATAGATGAAGCCTCCACCACTTTTAAATTAAGGTGACCAGAAATCCCCAATTTCCGGGTTCGGTTCCCATCTTGGACAGCCTGTCCTGGCCAAAAGCTGTCCCTGGAAATGACTCCAATTTCAGTACTGTATGAATGAGAAAAAAGTTGTGCACAACAGCCAGACCCGGCTGCAGAAACAAATTACAGGGGGGGCATTCCATTTTTTTAGGGGGGCACACTTTAAAAAGAAAAAAAAATTATATTATATATATATATATATATATATATATATATATATATATATATATATATATATATATATATATATATATATATATATATACTTCAGGCTGAACAGTGGCTCTGTGACTACTGTAGCGAACAAACAAATAGCAATAGTGTCAGTGTTGCCAAATTAGGCAGGTTTCCAACCAATTAGGCTTTTGAACACATTGAGCTGGGAAAAAAATAGCTTATGGGCAGATAAAAAATTTCGGAAGCTTTTCATAACATTTGTTGGGCTTTTAGAAAGAATTGCTAACAAAATATATCAAAATAGTCATTATCTATTTTTTAAATAAGTTGAATCTATCGATCTGACATAATCAATGAATAATAGTTATAATGAATAATATTGTTATAATAAAACAAGAAAAGAATAATGGTTAATCAAGTGTTTGGTCAGTGTAAACGCCCAAGAGGGGTTGAGTTCTACTTATCAACTTTAAAATATTTCATGACTGCGTGTAAGAGAAATGTTTAATTGAGCTATACTGAGAGAAATTACATTTATATTAAGGTAGATTTACAACTCATGTTGGGAAGCTATTTATAGTTTATTTTTTCCGGTTGATATATCCTGATTGTTAAAGAGATCTTGTGTGTTATTTGGTTGTCTGATTGTACATTTTGTTTGGAGCCCATATGCTCAATTTTTTTCTTTGCTTCGGCGCAGTAGTGTGCTAATGGCATGATCTTATGTGTTTAATAGTTCTGTGCTTTTAACATGAGAGAGTTTGAGATTTGGGCTTGTTTTTGTTGGGCAGGTTTTATGCTGGTTTGGGTTACTGGAAACTAACAGTGACATAGGGTAACCTGTAGCGCTGTGTCTTAACTTAAAAGTCCAGCATAAGCTACACGCTAATAAACATGAGCGCTGGTGTCAGGCTGACCACTGAAGTAACAATTCTGACTAGAACAGGTTCTGTAATTACAGCAGCTATGAGAACAAGGAGCAGAACAGCTTGTGCTCGTAGCTGTCCTAGCTAACCCTGCTAGCTGTCCTAGCTAACCCTGCTAGCTGTCTAGCTAACCCTCCTAGCATTAATGTTTACTCCAGTTTAGACTTCAGTGCTGGCATTTCAAACATAAATTAATAACGCTCCTTCCAGCTCGCTCTCTGCTTCGTTGTCACTTCTTGTAATTGTTTGGTAATCAGACCAAATTTTCATCCCGCTCTACCGACACCAACGGTGACCACAACCGAACTGCGGCGGCGGCCGGCGGCGACTGAAGGCTATGACTCGGTGTCCCGCCCCACTCCAGCTGTGATTGGCTAGCATGCTGCCGTCTGTCGTGATTTGATTGGTTAAATTGTATGATTGGCACATCAAAGATAGTACTAAAAGGACGATGGCCACTCCGAGGTAAAAAAAAAAAAAAAAAAAAAAAAAAGACAGCTTCCAGTCCAGGGCGGGCACAGCTGGCTCACAGGGTGGGCACGGCCCCCCAATGCCCGCCCATGCCGCCGGGTCTGACAACAGCTGTTAAAGTTACAGACAGAGTAGATAAGGAGCTGTCAATCTCTCTCTTCCCCCCCCTGGTCACCACATTTTAAGTTGTTCACGTGGCAGCATTTAGGAGTGTATCTAGAGTGATAAAAAGATTATATATTTGTAAGTATGTAGAATATGGAAACTGGCTAACTGTTATCGGCTGACCATGCTGAAGTTGGTATCGCCATTGAAATTTAATGGCCAGCGCAAAACTAAAGGGCTATTTTTAAACAGTGTCTGGATTGTATTTAACCAACTCTGGTCTAAAATCTAAGAATCTTAAAATATTTCATGGACTGATGAGACATAAGTTTTAGGCCAGACGAGTCCCCTAGTCTGGCCTAAAACTAACACATTACAAAAAAAGATCATACTGTAGTCTGACAAAGTGGCAGTAGTATGATGGTCTCAGGATGATTAACTTCACCAAAATCTTTATCACCTTGTTGAGCTTCTTTAAGTCAGTTGCTCTGATGCTGCTGCCCCAACCGATGATGACAGAGGAGATCACACTCTCCACAACAGACAAAAAACATCTTGCTGCAAACCCTGACTGACTTTAGCTTCCTCGGGAAGCTCTGTCCCTTCTTTAGACAGCTTCACAGTTGCGTCTCCAGTTCAGTCTGTTGTCCAGGCGAACACAGAGGTATTTACTCCTCAACCATCGTGTCGAACCATCTCCTTTGTTTTTTCCACATTCAGAATGAGATGATTGTTTCCACACTATGCCACAAAACAGTCAACCAGCGTCCTATTCTCAGCTTCCTGTCCATCTCTGATGCATCCAACAACTACAGAGCTATCTGAGTATTTCTGCAGATGACAGGAGTCTGTCATGTATTGGAAGTCTGAGGTGTAAAGAGAATAGTGAGAGTACAGTCCCCTGTGGTGCTCCTGTGCTGCTGACTACCTGGTTAGACACACAACCCTTCAGTCTCACAAAGCGTCTCTTACCTATATTTCCCAAAATAATTGTCTACTATACCTTTAAGCTTTAGTACATTTGGATTGTGGGGCAGGATAATGATCAAAAGCACACCAGCAAGTTCACCTCTGAATGACTCAAAAAACACAATGAAGAGTTTGTTGAGGCCTAGTTAAAGTCTAATTTAAAGCCAACTGAGATGCTGTGGCATGACCTTAAACAGGTCATCATGCTTGGCCTCCAATGTGACTGAGCTGAAAACAATTCTGCAAAGAATGGTGCGCCAAAATTCTTCCACACTGATATAAAAGACTGATAGTGGTTTTCCCCTTAGCAAAAAATTTTGCCATTTAAAAAAAAAATGTATTTTTTCCTCTTTGTCTGATATACCAATGTGTTGGTGAACATTTGAGTGAAAAAAGAAGTGAAGAAATCTGTGAGCAGGAAACTCTTTTTAATGGTCATGTATACACCTAAAGTTCTGTGATATCAACATTCAACTGATACTTCCGTTGATGGACATGAATCAACTTTCTGTAAACACAAAATAAACAATAGTTCCTAATCATAAGATGGTTGACCACAACACTATTAAACTCAGTGCTTCTCCTACCTTGAATAGAGCGATGGTACAGATTCATGTTGACACAAATTACAGCACAACGTCCTCTGGTGACTGCTAATGCTGTTGTGAAACAGGCCGACAGCCTGCAGGAGAACGGTTAGCGCCGCTGCTCATTTCGCTGCGTCTCTGCTGACCTCCAGCACCCATTGTCGTCCTTGATCACTAAAAATGCTGTCTCCCGCCAGCTGCTAAATTCATCATAACAAGTGTTTGCGTCCCAGCAGGTCGCATTCCCTTATTTTCCTTTCGGAGACCAGATGTTGTTGTCGGGAGGCTTTAGAATTGCACAAGAGCACTGAAACTGAATCCTGCGATCAGGACAAACAACCTGGAGCACTACTATTAAGTGTCGCGCACTGGCTTGAATTAGCTTGGTTCTGTTGGAACTTCACAATGGAGTTTGTGCAAAGTACTGCGGACGTATGCACAATTCAACACCGTGCATTAAACATTCCTTTCATGAGTTGCTATTTATTACATTTTGAACATTATTTCCTAACATTTCCCTGTTTGAACTTGCAGCTGCATTCATAAATCCGAACAGCTGTCAAACAGGGTGGCAGCAGCAGAGAGAACAGGCTCTCAGATCGGGGCCATTATAAGCTGGATGTGATCACGGAGAGGCTTAAAATAGAGACTTGATCCGATAATGGACTAAAGTTTATGATCATTAATACGCTGGACCCACGTGTCCGTCTGGGTCGAAAGAAGAATGACATACACCCCACCTAACCAGTTCTATGCAGAATTTCACATTAAATGCAGACGTACTCGCAGCCTTTGAACTCTGCCACATCTAGTCAAATTAAAATCCCACCTCCAATGAATTTTATTTTACCAAGAGAAAGTAACATACATTTGTTAAAAAGAAATAATAATAAAAAAAGACTTACTGACCTACTTGGGCTATTTTAGACATTCCTCTTCACAACTTCAGACTGGCCGAAGACCATATGTAAACATCAACTGTAAAGTCCCGCCCCAGATCGTGGATTTAGGTCTGGACTTTGACTAGGCCATACTGAGCACCAAGATAAGGTTCAATCTAAAAAATTCCCTTATACCTCTCACTGTATGTTTAGGGACTTTCTGCCAGCAGGTGCACCTCTTTTGCAACCTCTAACAGGTTTTCTTGCAAGATTGCTCTCAGAAAAGCATCCCCTAAGCATGACGCTGCCACCACCCTGTTTCATGGAGGCGATGGTGTGTTCAGGGTGATGATTAGCGTTAGTTTCTTGCCACACATAGCGTTTTACATCCATCTCATCTGATCAAAGCATCTTCTTCCACATGTTTTCCACGTCGCCTGCAGGGCTTGTGACTAACCCTCAAATTACACTTCTCAAAGCGGAAGTGTTGCTTTCCCATCGCACATAGTGGTTTGCGTGTATTCTTTACGCTCCACTTCACAGTTAAAGTGCACTGTTGGTTCTTGCTGGAAAGGCGCCGTGGGCAAGCTCCTTCTTCTGTTCGCCAAACAGTCAAAATGCAGGGACTCAACAGGATTGTGGGAGAGGAGAAAATGCAGCACAGCTCTGCACAAAGCAGAGTAGCATAGTCTCTCTGTTCTCAAGGACAAACAAGGGCACCACTGACTGCACATTTCATATCCACAGGGTTGTGAGCAGCTTTGTTTGTGTGTGTGTGCCTTACCTCTCTGACTGCAGGGTGTGAGCAGCAGGTGAGTCCTCGCTGCTGTAGCTTGTTTAAGTCAAATTAAAGGAGCTTAGAGAGGAGGGGATCCCTTCAGGAAGATGCCAGATTGTACTTACTCTCAGAGTCGCAGTCAGTCCTCCTTTACTTGTTACGCTTAATTCTAAATGTTTCTAGCTTACCGGTAGTGTCCTCCTTCCAGGAAAGATCCAGTACAAATGGTCACAGTTCATCCTCTGGTCCTCAGTCCCCTGCCTCCTCGTTTCCTGTCCTGGTCTTCTTCACACAATGACATCATAATTCACCTGCCTGTCCACTCTTGCTCATGTCACATCGTTCTCCATCTCTCCCCAGGAGCAAGAACAAGAACTCCTCAGCAACCTGCTCCACACACCACAGCCTCTGTGGGTATACCTAGCTTCCTCCTAGAAACCTTTACCACTCCAACAACAATAAGGCTCCAGCTTCCTCAGTAATCTCACAACAACTTCCCTACCGCTCCTTCCGCTCCCAAACCTAGATGTAACATTTACCTTTTCTCTCAATTCAATTCAATAAAATTTTATTTATATAGCGCCAATTCATGAAACATGTCATCTCGAGGCACTTTACAAAGTCAAATCAATCGTATTATACAGATTGGTCAAAAATTTCCTATATAAGGGAACCAGTTGATTGCTTCAAAGTCCCGACAAGCAGCATTCACTCCTGGAGAAGCGTAGAGCTACAGGGAGAGTCGTCTGCATTGTCCATGGCTTTGCAGCAATCCCTCATACTGAGCAAGCATGAAGCGACAGTGGAAAGAAAAAACACCCGTTAGCGGGAAGGAAAAACCTCTAGCAGAACCGGGCTCAGTATGAACGATCATCTGCCTTTTTTTAGCTGCTGCTTGCGCGCCAGCTAAATGCTGCCCTGGGCAACTGCCCATATGGCCCAAATCAAAAGCCACCATTGCAATTATGTGTACATTGGCATTGGTCAATGAAAATTTAGAAAAATGTCAATATACTTTATGGGTTGGACACCTTTCTTGCTTCCAGGGTTCCCCTACAGTGAGGACTTTTTCTACATTTTCACATTTGCCATTTTGACAATTTCGTTAAAAAGGTTTTACACTCTCAGCTTAGAAACAATGGAGCTGTCTAAGTTAGGATGGGTGGCAAACATTTGGAGAGAACAAGACAGAACCCTCTTGAAGCCTCAAGCCAAATAAATGATGCACACTCACATTGTGTTTTCATCTTCTCTGCATGGCACTGAGCCAGTGTTTAATGGGCACAGCTAATACACGACCACATTTGGCATATGGCTGAATGCAGATTAATAACTCTCCCACTGCACTCAAAAGTCTGATGTTTCCTTTTCCTCATTTTGAAAAACGGACTTGAATAAAATTGGTCCATAACCCTGGTGACATTGCATATATATCAATAAAATATAAAGGAAAACGGTTGTAGAGATGCATCGAAATTGCACATATGCTTTTCTACACTGTTCCAGTCGTAGGCTGGCAGACCACTGATGAGGATGGCTCTGTTACAAAGCTAACAATCATCTTTTGTTCTATTTATAAGATCCTATTTATACCTCGAGTGAAAGAAACTTTGAAAAGTCCATCATGCACACTGGCACTGCAACCCAACACTGTCGAGAGGAGAAAAAAAAGCAGAGATGCAGACACAAAGACTGAGGCACGATGTAGGACAGAGTTTGAGACATAAAGAGGAGCTAAAGAGAGACAAAATGACTTGGGAAGGGATGTGAAGTCCCAGAAACAGTGAACGGAGAACAGTGTCGACACTGGGGAAGTAGAGCATCAATTAAGGGCAGCGTGCCCTAGATGGCACAGGGACGTTCCCACAATGCATTACCACCGTCGCCGCTGCTTTAGTCCCTCTTCCTGTCTTATCCTCACACATACATACCCTTCCTCTCCTTTAAAAAGTCTTCCGCAGTGACATCCAACTTGGACAGGCCAGGCTAATGTAGGCTTTGGCATGCACTTTGCTGAACAGCAACTTATACGGCCTCTAGTTTAATGCAGAGAAGAAGAAACGCCTTACAAGAGCGGGTACTCTGGTCACTGTCCATCTCCAGGGCGTTCACACTGAACAGGTTTGGGAGTTTAATGCATTTTCTAACCTGTAACACAGTTAGAAACAAGAAAAACCTGATGGATGTTGCCTTGTTTTTTGTTCGCTAATGTTCTAACAACCCTCGGAGGCCTTCACATAACAGTTGCATTTATACTCAGATTATATTACACACAGGTGGATTCCATTTATTATTTAGGTGAGGTCTGAAGGCAGTTGGTTGAACTGGACTTCATTTAGTATGAAAGTGGACTGAATAAAAACACTTTACGAAAATGAGATGGAAAAAAAAATCCAAATCCGTGCTAGGAATTTCCAATTATCCTATTCCTCATATATTTATTATTAATTGTTACTGGGGAAAAGATCGGGCAGCACTGTTGCCTTGCACCCAGAAGGTCTTGGATTCGTTCTCCTTAATCAAAGTGTGTGTTCTCTCCAGGTACTCCAGCTTCCTCCCACACTCAAAAACATGACTGTTGGGTTGATTGGTCTCTGTAAATTAGCCATAGGTATGAGTTTGTGTGCATGGTTGTTTAGATAAGACTATTGATGGGTGCAAAAATGTACTGTGATAGAAATTGCAATCTAGCAAGGAGTTTTTGTTTTTACTGCTTTCCACTGTTCCACAAGAGTTAGTAAATACAATCAATTATTTTATTAAATCGTGATTATATAAAGTTATTGTGGCCTGTTTAGCAGTTGGACTGCTTAATTTAACTGTTGTACTGAACAAGCTGGTTTCACAATAGATAAGCCGTTTTCTGAGCAGTATTTGTGTTTGAGGGATTTTGGTTGTATGCGATCAGAACTGTTACCACTTATTCATCATCAAAAAAATAAACTCCGCTTAAACTTTCTTTTTAGTTTTCACATACTTTTTTATTGTCACTTGTATTGTTGTTGCAATAAACTTACATTTTGTACTTTCAAACACGACATGTTTACTAAAGAAGGCTAGCCTGGTCCGCCAGAGTGACTTACACCGTCAAAACATAATATCATTGTAGAGAGCAGCGGGTAGCACCCGATTGCAAAGGTGAGACCAGGGCGGGACCAACAGGGTCAGCGGAAAAAGGTTAGAACCAATCAGATAACTACAGATGCGGTGCAAACTCCAAGAGGCATGCTCTGTTTTAGCCCTTGGAAAGCCAGTTGTTGAGGTTTTAAAGATATATCCAGCTCATTCGGGACATAATAAAGGGGCATCATTAAAACCTTGTTCGTGACGGCCGCCATCTTGACTGTTAAGGTTATAGGAAAGCGCTGCTGCATTATGGGTAATTCTGCCGCTAAGAGTGACTCATCATAAAGTCCCGCCTTCCACGCTGTGATTGGTCCGGTCAGTTTTAGACCGGCGAGTCCAGGCCTGCCCAGACTGACGAGCTGTGTATTGACTACACATGGCGTAAGTCAGTCTGGCTGGCCAGGCTAGTACAGTGCAGTCTGTACAGTATTTATTATTTTTAAAAATTAGTTTAACAACCTAAGAATTTCGACCTTTTTTTTCCTAAAATCTTTACCTTTTGAGTAAAAAAAGAAACGCAAAATTAATCTAAATCCTGCAATAATTAATGTGGTTCTAATAGATAGCAAGGGTCTTTTTTTTCAGCAAACTACGAACTACAGCAAGACTCTCCAGATCAGGGGAGGAAAAAAACTCTTTCCTTTGTACCTTTTGAGTTCATGGTGACCTCTCCTGCTGAGAGCTGCAGCCCACTTGCAGATCACACACACACACACAAACACATACACATACAACAAAGGACACACTCCTGTTCCTTTTGAATAATTGAGAGGTGAAGGACAAGGGCCCACACAGCATACACACCGGGAGGGTAACCAGACACCAGGGAGAGACTCGTTTACATCACAGCGCACACCGCTGCGATTATAAACGAACCCCTATGAGGCTGATAAACTACTTGGAGACCCAGAAGAGGTTAAGTGCTCAAGACCACATACAGAGAGTTGGACCAGAGGAGGCAGGGATGACACAGTGTCAGGTCTCTGACATCGCATCCTGGGGTCAAAACTGCTGAAGCAAAAAATAGGCGACGCTGCATGTCCTGCTACACTTAAAGATAAAGCTCCTGCTGCAGGAAGTGATCTGCAGTCCCTCATTGGTCAATCTGGAAACCAGCTGACCCACCTTAGGCAACAACAATTATCTGATTGGTTCCAGGATTCTGGGTGAAAGCAAAACCTGTTTGGGATTCAGTCACTGCAGCCACCTCTCCTCTGCCACATGCAGGCACACACACACACACACACACACACACACAAACACACACACACACAGACCCTCCTTCCCCCCTTGTGCTGACGCTTCAGTTTCACACATCCTTCAGCTGTACTGGTTAACAGGGCCTGACTCGGATCACTGCCACTCTGCCTCCTGAGTGTGCAGGTGTCTGTTTGAGTCTCATCTGCTCATAGTTTCAGGTGCGCTGGGGCAAAGAACCCCCATTAATCCAGTTTCTGTCACGTCCGGCCATTATTGTATCGTTTTATTGTTATCGTGAAAAATTCCTTATTGTGATAAGAATTTGGATTTATCTTGATAATGATAAATTCCAACTAATGTAATCTGAAACCCCCCAAAACTGCCAATTTTGTTATTAATTGTGTTATTTTTGGTATTTTCTACACTGTTAGATTATTGAGAGCATCGATATAATTCATAAATATAATTAAATGCAGTTACTGTGTGCAGATAGGTAATAAAATTCACACTACTTTATGTAACCAGTGTCCTGATGAAACATATTTAGAATTTTGTTTTAATATTATATAATTTTATATAAAAAGTATTTGTGCTAATTGGGCAATAATTGACATGCAGTCACAGCCACACAGTTACCTGAAAAAGACTGCAAGAAGCTGTAAATAGTCTTTTATCATCACTTTTATCGTTAACACATCATAACCACAATATATCGTGATAAAGTTTAAAGTCCATATTGCCCACCCTGTTTCCCGCTGTTCAGTAGACGTTTTCCCAAACCCTGCATTCATTGTTGATACCGATTCACGCCAAATTCTAGGGCCACGGTTCAAACAGACAGTAGAAAATGAGAATGGCTGTCAGTTTAGATTTTTGCCTGAATGAGAAGGAAAAAGAAAGGAGGAAGAAAAAGATTAAACAAGATCTCCTTTCTTGGACCTTTCTTTTCCTAAAGTTTCTAATTCTCACAGGCACAGGCTTATGACTCTGTCAGCGATACGGCTGCAGCTCAGCCTGTAATTCATGCTGTCTCCTAAAGCCTCGCTGTCATCAACAACAACCCCACCCCCACCACTGCTGCCTAAGCCCCCTAAAATCATCCCAAGTCACCCAGTTCACCGGGCTATATAAACAGTGACACGGTGATACCCACACACCCAAGCATTGAAATAATGGAGCAGCATTGGAACAAAAACACCGCAGCAATGAAGCTTGATGGCAAACCAGACAAATGTATGTGTGTGTTAGTGTGTGTGTGGTCAAATAAACAACGGGAGATTTGTAATGACAGTCAGTAAATTCACAACAGAGCCTGCTTCAACGGCAATGATCACAGATGATGACAACTAGTAACGACCGAAACATGCTAAATTGGCTTTGGAAAGACAGAAAAACACAGTGGAAAACTTCCGGGAAGTTAAAACGTCAAGGATTCTGCACTTAATTAAAAAATTATGAATGTTTGGAGACATTTCATTAGATCAGAAATAAGTACCAGTCCTTTTTATTTGTTTCAAGCTTAGAAAAACTGTTGTGCCCTTTAATTGCAAATTGTTTTCCCATTTGAAGTTTCATACTGATTTTAACGCATGACTGTCCCGGATCGGCGACAGGCTGCCTGGAAACTCACAAACCAACCAGATCTTTTTACCTCGCTGAATGCAGACTGAAAAAAAACCCTATTCGGTGTGGATGCCGTTATTGAGTAAAGAAGATTAAAAGTCAGAGCTGTTTAACAAGGAAGTAGAAGGAAGCACAAAGACATTAGAAGCAAGGTGGTAAGGCGCTCTTGCAGCACAAGATCTTGCTGTAATAAAACATCAACGCAGCTCGTGTAGAACGATCCAGTTTTTTTCAGTATGCGACTTTTATCTGGTTAATTAAGTGGGTAAGCATTTGGTCTCATTAGTATTGCAAAATCATTCAAAGTGTTTGTGTGGCAGCGTTTCAGAGGCTTGGTAGGAAAAGAAACGGCAACATTACAGGAAGGGGTGTAACAACACCTCGATCCACATTGATATATCGATTTAATGATTAACGCTCCAATTATATTGATCCAAAATGAAAATAGCAATCCATATCACCATTTTTAAGATATGCCTTCATTTTGAAATTCAGGGATGAGACTATAGTGAGCAAGTGATCTACTGTTATTCTTATTAGTATATACTAGAGGAATGCTGTTTTTGATTTAAATGCCTGATACCTGTAAGAGCTTAGAAACAAAATGGTCAAATCATATTTTGCCAAACCAGGCATTAGTCTTTAAAATACGTTTTTTTCACCCACTGTTGTGAGTTAATATCAATAAATAATAGTGTTAGATGGGCAGATGATATCACATCATATGGATCGCATCGATCGGAAATCGTAATAGACTTTGTGATATCGGCAAATATCGTATCGTCATCCAAACAAATCAATATTTACACCCCTAATGTCAGGAAATGTCTGCGAGAGATCCAGACCTTTTAGGTAGATAACTGGTGGGCTTATGGAGTGCAGCCAAAAGGAACTTGTTAGTCCACAGAGGTTGTAAACAGACAGAAAATTATAACCAAAGTAATTGAGCTGTAGAAAGATCAAAAGTGAAAATGCTGATGCAGTAGCAAGGAGCCTCTCTTGCACAAAGAAAACTGGTTCTGGTTTTACACTCCATGCAAAATGATTAGGCTTTATTGTTTGGGTTTGATGATGTGTGTTGTGTGGTCAAAGGGGTTGAATAGCCAACTGCTGAAGGCACAGCCCGACTGGGCGTTAGAGTGGAATGCAGGAAATTACAACAACACAGCTTTCTGTCGCTAATTTCATCCCTTGGATAACAGCGTGGATTATTTACAGCTGTAAATACACACACACACACACACACACACACACACACACAGTATGCACATCTGGAAGCAACAGAGTGCTGCGTTGTTGACTCTCGCCATAGCAGTTTCTCTGTATCCACCTGAACCCGCGAGTGGACTGGCAGCTTCCATCGTTCCATTCGAAGAGCCGGATCAGCTGGAAATGATCCTCACCCTGAGGGAGGTGTCTGATTCAGATGCAGTAACGAAAACTATTGGAGGCTACCACCACCAATCAGCCAGTACGACAACAGGTTATGGTGTGCACGGGGTGATCAGAGTCCATGCTCCCGCCAAACATAATTCAATTCAATTTTATTTATATAGCGCCAATTCATGAAACGTGTCATCTCAAGGCACTTTACAAAGTCAAGTTCAATCATATTATACAGATTGGGTCAGATTATACAGATTGGTCAAAGATTTCCTATATAAGGAAACCAGTTGATTGCATCAAAGTCCCGATAAGCAGCATTCACTCCTGGAGAAGCGTAGAGCCACAGGGAGAGTCGTCTGCATTGTACATGGCTTTGCAGCAATCCCTCATACTGAGCAAGCATGAAGCGACAGTGGAAAGAAAAACTCCCCATTAACGGGAAGGAAAAACCTCCAGCAGAACCGGGCTCAGTATGAACGGTCATCTGCCTCGACCGACTGGGGGTTACAGAAGACAGAGCAGAGACACAACAAGACAGACAAACAAGCACAGAAGCACACATTGATCCAGTAATCTGTTCTACATCAGATGGTAATAGCCGGTGATCTTTTCCATGTCGGCCAAAAAAAAAAAGAAAAATACAATTTCTGTCGGATTTACCTAGAGAACCTTTTTGAAAATGTTCACCGTCTCCCCAACACTTTCCAAACTTCAAATGGGACCTCCAATGGCTAAATTTCCTCGTGCCACTAATCCATGGCAGCCAGATCTGAGGTTGCTCTCCTGTTGTCCCCGTCAACAGTTTCCTCCACCTGGGCTGTGGATCTATCCAGCCACTACTTCTCTTCACTACGCTTTGTACCTCTTCAGAACTTTCTCCTTGAATTTCATGATTCCATTTGTTCTCTAAAAAAAAAAAGGTCTGAGGCTTTCACAGATCGTCTGCATTTATAATAAGAAAACATTTAGAAACAGGAAATTACCAATTAGGTAACTTCTGAAGACTCCTGATTGCAACTGATCATATTCATTGGTATAAGATGAATAAAAATAAATAAAAACTATAACAACTGCTTTTAATTACACAACTTTGCACCACTTTGTCGGTCCATCACAAAAAAACACACTAATAAAAGACATTTAACGTGACAACATGTGCAAAAAATCTGCAAGGTGTTGTATAATAAAGACTCTAGGATCATAATCTTCCATCTCAGACAAAGCTCATCACATTTTACCTCCCAAAACCATGTGGTTTTCTTCAACCAAAGGAGAAGCTGGAGCTCTACACCTCCTAACACGCTGACAGCTTGGACTAAAACTGTGGTTTTGCCATCAGTAGGAAAGCTGGGAGCTTGCCAGGGGGGGGAATTAGGGAAACAGCTCAGCCTGATAACTGAATGCTTGCAATGATTAACTCCATGTAATGAACAACAGGCAAGCGTGGTGCGTTCGGGGGTCCTACGAGCAACGTTGCTGTGATGTCACTGTTAAACGCTGTGGAGGGCTGCAATTATACTCACAACTAAAGGCTGCAGTGCGTTTTATTTGTACAACGATGGGTTAGTAGAAAAAGTAGAAACGCTCATTTTATTCAAGCATGGCTCCAAAGCGCAACTTAGAACTCCCCGAGAAAAAAAACGTAAACAGACTCCGGGTGAGGATGTCACTGGACTATAAGCCAGGCTTTCTACTCACGTTCCGAGGACTTCTTTAAGATCAAAGATCTTCTTGATGTCATCGACCTGCTTCTTCCACGTCTCCCCGCTGCCGGTGTCTCCGTTCTCCCGAGCCATGACGCTGTTTGACCGGCCGCAAGTCGGGCTGCGCGCAGCGAGGATGCACGGAGGGAATGTCTTCAAAAAAAAAAACACCAAAAAAAAAAAAAAACGCAACGATGAGAACAGTTTAAAAAAAAAAGTGGGGGAGAAGTTGAGAGGCAGAGGTTTTAGAGAGTTCCGGTGGAGTCTGATCCGCTGCAGCAGGACCATGTGAGTCCTCCTGCAGTCCGTATCCCTGCAGGCTCTCTCTCTCTCTCTCTCTGTGGCACCGTGCGGACAACGGCTGTCAAATTCACGATGACCTTGGAGCACTTCCGAAAGTTCTTTCAAAATAAAAGCTTGTTGTTTCACCGCTCTCAGAGAACGGCAGATCACAACTAAATACATAATGTATAAGTAAGCAGTGAGAGGCAGTGTGTGGAATGGGAAGGCCTGACGTAGCTGCTTAAAGTGTGAAGATTTTGGTCACTAGGGGGCGCTAAACGTATAACTTCCAGGTTTAGCGCCCCCTGAAGGCCACTGGCAGCACTCCACTGTCGCAAAATTAAACAGTCTCCCTCCCTGTTTTGGGATCTGATAGCAGACCACTTTGGACCAGCAGATTGAGAAGTGATGGAGTTACTTGGAAAGACAAGGCTACATTCACCCCTCTGGATTAAATCCTACGTCAGAGAACCATAGATATGTCTGATCAGATAAGAGTCATATCTGTTTTGTTTTGTTGCTACAAGACTGCTGTAACCTAGAATGGATCATGTGAAGTGAATGGGTCACATGATCCATTTTGCAACGGATCTGAGCCTCTCAAGTTACATAGGAACATTTTTGAAAAGGGCAGCCCGCATGGAGCATCAATACGTGCCAAGAGCTGAATATTGACCTGAAACATTATTTAATATATTTCAAATTAAGCTGATACTTGGGTCAGAACTTACACAACACTGCTTTAAGGGAAAGGAACATAGGAGATCTAAACAGATCTGCAGATTTTGCATTTGTCCATTTAGTACCCTACCATGCATCCATTCATTGTTTATTCCCACTTATCCATGCAGGTCCCTGGATGGCCGTTGCCTCCAGGTCACTACTCCATCACATTGACACACAGGACAGACAACTGCACATGCACACCCTCATATTTAGGGAATGAACCCACGCATGCACCAAGAGGACATGCAGTTTCCATGCCGAAAGAGACCAAGTTGGAAAGAAAAGCTATGGGAGTGTCTATGCATGTCTGAGCCCTGTGGGGTTTGCTCCTTACCTGCTGAATGGGAGCTTTTCAAAACCACTGTCTGGCAAAATTAGAGGCATAAGTTCTTATTTAAAAGACACTCGGCATTTGTGAAGGTGTTTAATAAACTGTTGGCATTTTACTTTTTGAACTCCAGGAAGCCTGACGTTTAGTGGTCTGTTCCATTTTAAAGCACTCACAAGCAGCCCAGTCCTCACACTCCAGTCTCTGCCTGCTCGTGGTTTGATGCATCGCTCAGGTGCACTTCTGCCTTTTGTCTGGTTCAGTGTTTAATAGTCTGTTCATCGGTCTACTTATATTCCTACTAAAGTAACCTGCTTATTATATATGGTAAATCTGTCTTAAGTTTATTTTAATTTAAATAATACTTTGTTGAATAAAACATCAACAGTAAAATCAAGCTCAAATAGAATTTGATGCTTATGGAAAACGCTATTTTTGCCACATGAAATATCTTATTTTGAAGGCAACTCCTTCATGTTTCCTGTACAAAACAGCTTCAGTGCTTAACTTGCTGGAAATTTTAATGCCACCTGCAATAGTCTAAATGCAGTTAATTGATGCCAGTCTGACTGCTTGATGGGCTCCCTGACCCTCCAGCAAAGCTTAACTGGCATTATTATCATCTCTGTTGAGAACATTCACACTCCAAATGCATCAAACTACAGCGCTGTTACAGCAGTGCACGTTGTTATGACAGTAAAAAGCAGCTGATGGGAAGCTGGCCATGCATCCTGTATGACGGTATGGGTGTGTGTGTGTCCTGCAAGCCGAAGCTGTAAATTCGCAATGCACCAATTTGCTGACAACAACCGTCATGCATCAGTCACATTTCTGTAATCCCCAAAGACGTCTGCGTGGCTAAGCACAACCCCCCCTTCCCCCATGAGATCATGAGGGACCCCAGCTGCAGCAGCTGCACATTCACCTGGATTACCAAAAGCATGAGTTTGCAAAGAGGCCTTTAGCCCCAGCTCCATGACAGTCGGAAGGTAGTGGTGGGGGGGGAGGGGGTCTCAGGCCAGCTGAGGTCGTGTCAAGGCCAAGGCACTCGGCCTAGACCTGGCTTCTGGCCTCGTTACATCCCTCTGTGTGTGGAAAGCTGTAGGACGACGCGCACACACAAACAGAGGGAGGAGGAGGGCAATGTGTTGCAACTCCTCATGAGTATTCCGACTGCAAACTACTGCAGCTCTTCCTCAGCAGCAACCACGGAAAACTCCCCTCTCTCTCTCTCTCTCTCTCTCTCTTTCTCTCGACCCCCTCCCATCTTTCTACTTTCTCCTGCTCATCCTAATCCTTTACTCTGAGTCAGCAGCTCTCATCTCCCCCCTGATGAAAGATGATTACCCAGCTGCAGAGGAAAGAGGAGGAGAGGAGGACATCAAGGATGGGTAGATCCAAGCTGAAGGTCAAGGAAGACCAGGGGTTAAACAGCGGACTTATTGCTTGCAGCCAAAGACAAACACACTCATGGCTGTGTTAACAGGAGGTGTCAGTGGGGCTATACTGAACTATACTTGCCCTGATGTACAGTATATTCTCAGTCACCCAGGGCAATCAGTGTGTTAATCAGCAGAAAGATAACACATAAAGAATTTCTATGTGTACCAGCCAGGCCAAAAAAAGGTTGCTTGTTGACTCCCTTGAGAGCGTGGTGTTGCTGTTTATCTGTTGCTGTGATCAGTCAAAGTCTTCACTTCATGCCAGGTGTCCTCCACATCCAGTATCTGGACCAGCGGTTAGGTGGTGTTCTAGCACTGGCGTTCGTTGTTCTGCTTTCTCTTCGAAATGACGTGGAGCATCAAAATGCGAAAAGAAGAAGCAGGAGAAAAACAATACAGAGTGGTAAAATTTTGGAAAAGTACATTTACGTTCAAACAGGCTATTCATCAGCTGGCTAAAACTTTAAGATCAATAGCCCTAAAAAGTTGGAACTGGTGCACAAGGCTGGCTTCGCTGTGAAATCTATCAAGAGCCACTGATGGCGAAGGCCTAAACGCTGGTCACACCCTGTGTAGCAAGAGGTGATGCACACACACTCACACACACACACAATCGTCACACAGCCATGTGGATGTAACAACCAATTTCCTTTGAAGACATAAGACCCTTTGACAAAATCCTCCAAGCACCTTTGTGCCATCTTCGTGTGTTTTGTGAAAGAATCGATGTGGTGAGTCAATCACATTTCCGCAGCAAGGCGGTTCAAAGTGCTTTACATCATGAGAATATAAAAACATCAAACACATTGTAAGAGTCACTGGCTGTGAGACCAGTAACAAACATTAAATTGTATCAAGTGAAAACATCAACACACATCAAATATGTTGGTCAGTGTTCCTGTTATTACGGGCCGAAAGCAATTCTAAACAGGTGGGTTTTCCGTCTTTATTTAAAGGAACTCAGTGTTTGGCTGTCGTATTCGGACCGAAGCAACAGTGGACCTGGGAAGATGGCGCCGAGGTCCAAGAAGAAGCTCAGAGGGGGCAGGGCCTTTTCTATTGTTGGAATAACCTGCCCCTGCACAGAGAGGCTCCTTCAATGCCCACTGTTAAAACTTGCCTTAAAACCCACTATTATTCTTTGGCTTTTACCACTAGCGAGACTTAGTTTTGATTTTTAATTGGTTGCATTGTTTTGTTTTATGCGTTTTCATGCATTATCTTTTTATCTTAGTTTTTTTATTGGATGTGTTTTAGCTTGTAGCGATGTACAGCACTTTGTTTCAGCTGTTGGTTGTTTTTAAGCGTTTTATAAATAAAGATGGTATGGTATGGTTTCAGCTGATTTGCAGTTTTCTGGAAGCTTGTTCCAGATTTGTGGAGCATAGGAGCTAAATGCTGCTTCTCCATGTCCAGTTCTGGTTCTGGGTGTGCAGAAGACCAGAACCAGAAGATCTGACAGGTCTGGAGGGTTGACACAGCAACAACAGATCTTTAATGTATTTTGGTGCTAAGCCGTTCAATGATTTATAAACTAACAGACGTATTTTAAAGTCTATTCTCTGAGCTACAGGGAGCCAGTGTAAGGACTTTAGAACTGGGGTGATGTGCTCTATCTTCCTGGTTTTAGTGAGAACACGAGCAGCAGCTTTCTGGATCAGCTGAAGCTATCTGAATGATTTTTTGGGCAGACCTGTGAAGACGCCGTTGCAGTAATCAACGCGACTTAAAATAAACACATGGATGAGTTTCTCTAGATCTCGTTGGGACATCAGTCCTTTAATCCTGGAAATGTTTTTCACTGATAGAAGGCTGACTTTGAGACTGTCTTGATGTGTCCTTCAAGGTTCAGGTCTGAGTTCATCATTACAACCAGATTTTGAGCATGATCATTAGTTTGTAGTTGTGATAACTGAAGCTGCGTGCTGACTCTATTACTTTTGTCCGCTCTGATAAGAAGTTACTTATTGACACAAAGAAATCCCTGTTCTTTAGGTAGGATTTGAACCAATTGAGTGCTGTATCAGAGAGTCATTGGTACTAGAATTGTGAGGGGAGGCTGAGTTCAGCCCGTTTCTGTTGCACCCCCGACTCACCCAGCTAGGTAGTTACAGCACTCAGACCAGCGGACTTCTACAGGAGCAAGCCAACTTCCGGGAAGGAGGGAGCGATGCAGTAATGAAGTTAGGTTTGTGCGACCAGCCAACAGCGTGATTTAAAAACTTCACCAATACACAAGAAATAATTTCCAACAAGAAAAAGGTAAGATACTGAATATCATTTCAGCTTGAAGCATTTACTTGGCCAACAGATGGCTTTGCAGGTTGTTGCCATATCTGCTTGTAAATTTTGAATGTGAGCGGGGGTGTGCAGGCAGTTCGTGTTTGCGCGTTTGTGGCCTAAATGTTTTGTGAAAGAGGCTACTGACAGATCCCCCAACCCAAATTAAGGCAGTTTACTTATGCGGATGACCCAATAACCATAAAAGGGCATCAGTGAGAGAAGGGCCTAAAGAACTGAACACAACTTCTAAGGCTTCATCTCCTCCCATACATCAACCTCATTGTTAATTTCTTCTTTAACATGGTATATGCTTTAAAAAAAAGACCAAAAACCATTTGATCATGATAAAATAAGGTTATATACACCAAGCCTCCATCCTGATAATGTCATTCCAGTCCTTTCCCTCTTGGAATAATATATTTTTTTTGCGTTTTTTCCCCCACTAGATCTTGGAACATTCTTCATTGTTTCACCTGGAGATGCTAATAGCTATTTTTTTATAGGTCCTGTTGCAAAAAGGGATTGTAAATAGCTCGTGCTTGAAATTTCCTTGAAATGTTCTGTGTGATGTATTAAGGTTTCCAGTCAAACCGGACGATATTATTATGGGGCACATTAGCCGTGCCGCATACGCTGCTGAACGTCCACAGCCGTTCCCCTGAGGTACTGGGCCTCTCAACTCACTCACTTACTCCTTCGCCAAATGATTGCTCCGGTGAAGGCAGGGACCTGGTGGGGGGGTGATTGGAGCCATGTCCCATGGACGCACAGCTCATTTAGCTCCCAGCGTAATGAGGAGTGTTACGTAAAAAAGGACAATCAATTTCTTTTGCGCTTGTTTACTGCACCCATTGGACTGACAGTCGGTCAATATATGACAAGAAGTTTAATGGAGGTTTTTTGGAACTCGTGTCCACAGCAAGGCATGATGGAGAGGAACAAACTCGACAGGGGCAGCCGAGGCAGCTGGGAGCAATGAGTGTGTCAAAAGGGGCTCAGAGGGAATTAGCAGAAAGAGGTGCAGGAGCAGACATAAATGAAAGATGACAAAGTAATTAAGGGGGTTTAATGGTAAACACGGAAGTTCATTGGTCTCGAAAGCCACAGAACACCACTGTGAGCATGCTCCAGTTCATTTTAAATGAAAGGGCATTAATACAGGCAAAGGCATGTCTAAAAATGAGAACACCCTATGGATGTCTGGGTGTTTTTCCTTACATTATTGGACATTATAGCAATTCTACGGGAACTGAGATTAAAAAAGAAAAGAATTAAAAAAGAATTAACAATAAAAACGACCTCTGCCTTTAGTTTTAAACAGCTAGAAAACAAACACAGGCCAGTCACATCAGGTGCACATGATAAAAACAGTTACTCAGCATTCTGTAGGAACTTTGTCCCGTTTAAACCTCAGACATTTAGATTGTTGCTCTGGACACTTGAGGGTAGAGTGATCACCATGTTGAGATCACAGGAGCTTTCTGAGGCACAATCAACCCTGACATCCTCCACCAGAAGCTCACAGCGCCGCCCTCCACCTGTCACTAGATTACCAGCTTCCTGACCAGCAGGTGAGGCTGGGGAGCATCTTCTCCCGCCCAAGAACAATCAACACCGGCGGCCCCCAGGGGTGTGTTCTCTCCCCCCCCCCCCCCTCTTCTCTCTGTACACTAATGACTGCACATCTGCAGACCCGTCTGTGAAACTCCTGAAGTGTACAGATGTGACCACCGTCATTGGTGTCATCCAGGACAGTGATTAGTCTGCATTATGATAGGTGGTGAATCGGCTAGTCCACTGGTGCGCCCAGAACCACCTGGAGCTAAACCTGCTAAAAACAGTGGAGATGATGATGCACTCATTCAGACTGTGCTCATCCATCTCTGTGTAGTTCAGTTCATCCACCAAACCGGACAGGTCCAATCTGCAATGAACAATTGGAGCTGAAGAGAGGATCACCAGGACTGAACTTCCATCTATTTATGACCTGTACAGGTGCAGGGTCAGTAAAAGGCCATGACAGTGACCATGCCGTCTATTTGACAATGACCCAAAACATCCAAATAAATCCACAAGGTGAGATAAGTAATGGAAATTCCTGGGCCAGGTCAAAGCCCAGATCTGGGTTTCTTTACCGCAACCCCCTGGACTGAACGTGAAGTGCAGTTTTCTGCCCAATTTCCCCATTAGTAGTTAGACCGATTCAAATAAATGACCTGCTGGAAACACATCTACCGTATTTTTCGGACTTTAAGGTGCAGTTAAAATCCTTAAATCTTTTCAAAAATTGACAGTGCGCCTTACATATTATTACATATGAAGCCTCCGAGAAGTTTATAGTGTGACGCGGACCTCCGCAAAGTGAACTACACCCGAGTATGTGGGGGCCTTTACATGAATGCACTTCTAGCTTTGACATTACAGTCAGGCAGTCTTGTAGACAGCTCAGGGGTCCAATCAGGTAGTGACACACACAGACATGTATACGTAGACGCCGCATCGTCGGGCGAGAGGCGTGCCGACAGAGCGGCCATCTTAGGTCAGACCAAGCTGCAGTCAGACAGAATACAAGTCAATTCAGGAAAATGTACTTTATGTTTTCAGACACTCTGAATCCGGTGAATTCTCACCCGATTTCCAGATAAATAAACTGACTGAAAACGTCACCCCTTTAGGGGCTACATGGGACCAATTGATTGAATTAAATGATTGTCTAACTTAAATAATTTCGATTTTGTATTGAAAGTTAGCAAACTTCCAGAGCTACGTCCCAGGAAGCCCGACTTTTACTCCGCTTATGGGTGCGCAAATAAAAGGACGCTACGAACCAGATCCTGGGGAATTACCTTCCATAAGTAAGATTTTATGATAGCTAATCCTCATGCTTTAAAGTTACAGTTGATTTATGGGTAAAAAAAAAATATACAGTATTTTTCTATTTGCTATGATTTTGTAGTGTCTTTGATTCTAAGATGCGTTATTAAGTTTTCGTTGATTTTTTCCCCCACATTGCAGTTTGTATATTATGTCACCTCTGCTCTCACTTGTCTGTAAATAGTTTTGCTCCTATGTAGATCAGTGCTGTTGTCTGTAGATCGGTGTCTGTATATATATATATATATATATATATATATATATATATATATATATATATATATATATATATATATATATATATTGACATCACCCCTTAGAGAGAGAGAGAAAGTAAGATTTATGTGTGTATAATTTGTGTGCTTATTAGATTAATATGTAACTGCTAAATATGTAAGTGCGTGTACATTTTTCATCCGGTTTGACTTCAGTTTAAATAGTTTTGGTTCTGAATAAATATGTGTAATCTGTCTGAAAGGTCATGAGCATTGTGAACCTATGATTAAAATGACATCTGAGCTGCCTCCTATTCATTCTGACAGCAGCTGTCTGATCTGTGGTCTGACCCAAGATGGCCGCCCTGTAGGCACGTTGGTCTAGCGGCCGGCAGCGTCCAACGAGGCGTCTAGGTATATAATGTCTATGGTGACACAGTGTACCGTAATGCTCCAAATATCCATTGAGCGGAGTGGCCTTGTTGCTTACCAAACTCATACTTACACATTTTAACAGATTGTTGAGCGCATTGTACCACATAAAATTGGTCAGTAAACACAATTTTAATCATATGTAACATTTACATTGAACTGCTACTTTTCTAGATGCATTCCCAAAGTGGAGCATTGCATAGTGCAGCTTGAAAGGGGCTGTTTGCCAAGCTAATAAAAGCTAGCGCTAGCTAATGTGGTTTGGGAGATTTAGCTGCGCTGATGTGCGTTCAAGAGCTTTACTGACTTTTATTGTTCCGTATTGTACTGACCGTGAGCTCATAAGGTTTCATTTCAGCGTAACTTTGACAATTTCAGCGTAAGGGTCCATTATGCTGAAATGCACTGGCGAGAACACTGCAGGTGTGTGGTGGGAGCCTGCTGGAAAAGAAACGGCTCTAGGTGCTCAGCTAGCTAATCACACATTTTACCATCTGTTCCACCGCTTTGTTTCGCTGGCAGAAAGTGTGGGAATTGTAGGAATTTGCCACAAGAAATGTAGGCAATGGTACGCTCGACTATGATGGGTAAAACGTTCGCGCAGCTCACAGTATGAGCACAGTACACCTGATTATTGGGGGGCCTTTACGCAGCTCGCGCCCGGAGTACCTGCTATCAACAATAAACCTAGTAGCTTAATTCAATATAAAAGTTACGTTTATTTTGGCTTTATGTTAGAAACAGAGCAGTGTAGTCCAGCTACTCTGTCCTCCCAACAGAGACGGATAGCTCTTTCTCAGGAGAGAGCTGTGTACATCAAGGGGCGGAGTGATATTACACACTTGGGACAAATATTTAGTGCGCCTTATAATTCGGTGTGCCTTATATGACGACAAAGACATTAATTCACTGTGCGCCTTATGGTCCGAAAAATACGGGTACTTAAAAGCTCCATGTATTCCTCATTTATCCTGGGACTCCAAATAGAAGAGGGGATATTGAGATCTGGTGGGGTGACCTGAAACAGGCTGTACATGAAAGAAACCCCTTAAACATCTCTTAGCTGGAGGTCAGGAAACCTTCCTCAGATGTCAGAGAGTGGTAGATAGTTGCAAGGTTCATCCCACTGAAGATATCTCAACCACACCAGTTAACCCTTTTATTAGAAGGTAGGGTGTCCTAAACTTTTCCTCAGCTAGAAAACACATACATAATGAGTAACACCAGACTAATTTTGCTGTTAAAGTGCACTTTAGGTGGTGCAAAGTGGCCTAGTTGGTAGCTTAGAAGGTTCTAGGTTCTAAAGCAAATCCTGGCCTGGGGCCTTTCTGCTTGGAGTTTGCATGTTCTCCCCATCCATGCGTTGGTTCTCTTCGGGTATTCCTGCTTGCTCACACAGTACAAAAACAGACTTTTAAGTTAATATGTCTCTCTAAATAGCCCTTAGATATAAATGATTGTGTGTGCATGGTTGTATGTCCCTGTGTTGCCCTGTGATGGACTGGCGACCTGTTCAGGGTGAACGTCGCCCGTTGACCGCTGGAGACAGGCACCACCCCCCATGTTACCTTGCAAAGATAAGCAGATATAGACAATAGATGGATGGACAAATCCTTTATCTTGCAGAGATTAAAAACTACTCTAGACAAATATGAGAAGAAGTCAATATTTAATTGGGTGTTTTTAGTTTTTTTCACATACCTGTCCAGAACTCATTTCTATATATAAAAGCAGGCAATCTATACAACATCCTACAATCAACTCTGCAGAGGTCTCTGTCACAGGTACAGAGGAAGGCGAAAACCTGACAGAAAAATTGGGTCTTCGGGGGTTGGTAGCGTGAGTTGTTAAATTAATATGTTCCATTTCACAGCCATAACTCAGTTTAAAAGACCTGGTACAGACCATTGTGTGAACACAGCATAAAGAGAAAATGACAGAGAGGGAAACAGTCTCTACACACACTTTACATAGAAGGCTGTCATCACTGTGGAGGATTCTCTTCCTCTTCCTCCTCTTCAGATTCCTCCTGCTGGCTCTTCTTCTGTGAACAGAGAAAGGAGTGGAAAGTAGGAGACTTCAATGAAACTTTATCAGACGGCAGGCAAGGAGACAAACATTTATACAGAGAAGGGCTTTATGTACAAAGCGTGCCTATGCACAAAAAAAGATTAAGCAGATTAAGTCTAAACAGGTCACGTGTGATGATTCCTGAGGTGGAGACAATCACACGTATCCATAAATGGCTGCGTAAAGTTGTGCCCCATTGTGGAATGATGGCAGCGTTGGCGCTGGGGGAAGACATCGCCAATGCCTGCAGAATGGGACAGTCTCATCCCTGTGGTGCCCAGATATATAAAGTTGCCCTACGTGGTTCCCAAATGGGACCAGAGCCATCGACTGTGTTCGTGTGGGTACCATCTGTAAATGAATTAGCTTTTGTGAATAGAAAGCAGCTCCAGTCCAGGCGCGCTGGCCTGGTGCAACACTACGGTGGTATATTTGTGACACTAATCTGAGTGCTCAGATTCTTTTATGCTATGGAAAAGTACTGTTGGAAACAGACTTCAAGCAGGGGCCGTTCTCGATACCTGGCTTCTAGGTAAGTTTAATTGTACATGACATCCTGAATTGGTTTAGGGATTTCATTGTTCCTCTCATACTGTGTAGTGACGGTCTTCCTAATAGAAATATGGGAAACATTAGCATGTTCCTAACAGAGCACTTTGCTCTCAGACTGCAGGTCTGCTGGTGGTTCCTAGAGTCTCTAAAAGTAGAATGGGAGGCAGATCCTTTAGCTATCAGGCTCCTCTCCTGTGGAACCAACTCCCAGTTTTGGTCCGTGAGGCAGACACCCTGTCTACTTTTAAGACTAATCTTAAAACTTTCCTTTTTGACAAAGCTTATAGTTAGAGTGGCTCATGTTACACTGAGGTACCTCTACAGTTATGCTGCTATAGGCTTAGGCTACTGGAGGACATCAGGGCCTATTTTTCTCACTCTACTGATTTCTACTGTTCTCCAGTCTACTGTTCTCCAGATTTGCATTGCATTACATTGAAATGACTGTTGTCATTTCAGCTTTTAACTTTTTGCTCTCTCTCTCTTTTTTCTTCATAGTAGGTACACCTGGTCTGACTTTCTGTTAGCTGTGACATCATCCAGGGAGGACAGATCACCTGCTATTACCATCTAATGTAGAACAGATTACTGGATCAATGTGTGCTTCTGTGCTTTTTTTGTCTCTCTTGTTGTGTCTCTGCTCTGTCTTCTGTAACCCCCAGTCGGTCGAGGCAGATGACCGTTCATACTGAGCCCGGTTCTGCTGGAGGTTTTTCTTCCCGTTAATGGGGAGTTTTTCTTTCCGCTGTCGCTTCATGCTTGTTCAGTATGAGGGATTGCTGCAAAGCCATGTACAATGCAGACGACTCTCCCTGTAGCTCTACGCTTCTCCAGGAGTGAATGCTGCTTGTGCATATCTACGTGCGCCAGAGATAAGCCAATTCATCCAGAAAGATGGATTTAGAAGCGTGGAAGGCCCTGAGAAATCAGAGGCCAGACTCAGGGGAGAGAAGGCCAGGCAGTGGGAGGGTGACCGTCCTGTCTGAACCTTTAGGACAGCTGCCAATCCCAACCGTCAGAGGTGCTCAGATAAACTGCAGCCAAAAAGGAGATCCTGGAACAGGATGGGCCAAGTATGGCTCGTTTGAAAGGAGTGCCAGGAAAGAGCACAGTGCAAAAACCAAACTAAAAATAAGTAACATTTTCTTAGAATGAGTGTATTTGTTCTTGATTTTAGCAGGTAAATAAGATGATTTGTCAGTGGAATAAGATTTTTTTTTACTTAAAATAGGAACAATTCATCTCCATCACCTTATTTCAAGTGCAGGATGTCTAATTATCTTATTTTAGGGGTCAAAATACTCATTCCATTGGCAGATGATATTATTTAAATGCTCAAATCTAGGACAAAAACACACATTTTTAAGAACATTTTCCTTAATTTTATATCCGTTTTTTGCAGTGCATCTTTTAAACAAAAACACTATGTAAGCACAATTTAGGTTTGTTAAATTGTTTTCGTAGACACCTGTATGCATTAGGTCAGGTTTAAATTACAATTAGAATCCTCATTTTACCATGAGAGTGTAGAGAATGTTTCCTTGCAGACGTCTGTACCTACCAGTTTAAGAAAGTCCATGAGTTTGTAGGCGTCCTCTCCGGTGGAGAGGTCCACAAAGTCCCGCGGGATTCTGTAGCTCAGACAGGGACTGGGCTGCACCGTCACCTCGCTCGTGGTGTAGCGGAACGCGGGACCGTCCTGCACAAGCACCAGGGCATGACCTTCATGGGGCTTCAGGTTGGAAATGAAAGCAGTGTGTATGGATGAATGGCTCAGTGCTTGCTAACCTGCAGCTGATGGGCGATTTCTCCACCAGACATCAGCTCCTCCCAGCTGAAGAGCAGCGAGTCGGTCACCTCTCCGAATGGGTTCAGGTCGATGAGCCACACCCTCCCCTGAAAAAAAAAAAAAGTAAACATTTATGCTTAAAGAAAAAATTAGCCTATGAATGTATTCATACATTCATACAGAGCTTTTTGTTCAGTCTGCCGTGTTCCAACTTCGGGTGTAAATCACAAGCTTTGTCGCGATACGATGTTATATTGATTTGTTTGGATGGCGATATGATATTTGCCGATATCACAAAGTCTGTTACGATATGTTACTATTTTGATTAACTTCAATTCACAAGTCTGCGATCAATATGATGTAATGACATCTGTCTAAGACTTATTTACATTGATGTCAACTCACAAAAAAAGGAAATGATTTGACCATTTTATTTCTAAGCTCTTGCAGGCATCAGGGATTTAAATCAAAAACAGCATTCATCTAATGAAATAAATAATATACCACCTGTTCACTATGGCCTCATGCCTTGTGAATTTCAAAATAAAGGTGTATCTTAAAAATGATGATATGGGTCGATGTTTTCATTTTTTACATCAATGCAATTGGATTACTAATTATTTAATCGATGTGGCTCGATCTACTGTTGCTCCCCTACTTAACATATGGTATATGCTTTAATCCCAGTGGTTCGCAAATGTTTTCTGTTGCGCCCCCCTTTGAAGAATGAAAAACATTTCAGGCCCCCCATCCCAACAAAATGGGTCAAAAATGTAACTTTCATTGTTTTCTCTCTTAATGCATTGAAGTCGTCATTGTAAAGATTACCCATAATCCTTTTTACATTTCACCACAGTAAAACACGTTCTATAACATTTTACTTTATCATTATTATTTTATTATTTATGATTTACTACACACTTTATAAACTATATAACAATATAAAATGTTCCTAGCCTGACACATCCCTACAGTTAAAACAAAAGAGGAAACTAAACTCAATACTGCTCCACTGTGCAGCCCATATATATATATATATATATATTTTTTTATATATATATATATTTTGACTTAGAATTAAGCGTAGAAGACTTCTTCTAAATAAATTCATTTTCGTGTGAATACATTTTTATTTATTAAATGTAGTTTTTGATATTAATTTTTATTTAGTCTTTATTGTGTGGGGGGAAAAAACACTGTCAGATCGCCATTTTTCATCTCGCGCACCCACCACACCTGCAGCATACATCTATGTGCCGCTTCCTGTTGATCCAGCAGAAAATCTCTATAAAGCACGTAAAGTTTGTTGTTGTGTCATGACAAAAAGTGGACAAGCCCAAGAGCCAGGAATAGCTTACCACATAAAATAGATAAATGAGTTACCTGGCTATCTCTGTACACATCAAACACGACTGTAAATGAGAAAGAAAGAAAAACATTAGTGTTAGAAGTTATTTAAAACTTTTTTTCTCCACAGCCACAACTTTTTGATACCAAACAAGTTAAAATATTAAAATTTCTATACAGCAGAACCCAGACTCATTCATCTTTCCTCCTGTTTGCTTCTGCTTAATCAACTCATTTCTACTGTTATAAATAAATGATGCTGCTGTGGCGGCAGTGAAACGGCACGGACACGCAGACATAAAAAGCTGCAGCTCACAGTCTTCGTCCAGGAAGTTGTACTGGACGTGCTGGCTGAAGAACGCCTGGATGGCCTGGGAGATGTGCTCCTCCTGCTTCAGGATGTGCTGGTAGTACTGCGTGTAGTCCCTCTGGGAGATCGCTGCGGGATCACGCAGACACGCAGTGAGTGCAGCTCAAATTGGATTTTATAATTGCTTCAAAAATTAGCCCGCTGAACACAGGGCAAGGCTCAAACTCGGCCCAGTCACTGTTCACGCTCCAGTTTTTTTCCAGCCTGTCTGACTCACATCCAATGCTGCTTGTTTACAGCTACTAATATTTTTCATAAACAGGTATTCTCATAGATTGCGCCCAAAGGTCTTCTGGACGTATGAGGCTAAAGGTTTTACCAATCAGCTTGTTTTCTTTGACGAAGCAGCGAAACTCTCCACCAGGAATCAGCTCGCTCCACTTCCTCAACACCAGCTGGGGACACAAGGACAGCACCGACTGTTACTATCCACCAATAAATAGGACAGTGGAATATGTACTCCATACTGATTGTGGAATCACTCGTGTTTTGACGATTAAAATTGTTCTAATGACAGCTGCTACCTTTATTTCATTGTTACAGCATATTTATATCGTAGCCTGCTTTGTTCACTGCAGGTTAAGTCTATTTTAACCTTGTATTGTCCACTGTACAGTCTTTTTGTTATTGTTTTTAGCAAGACAAATCTTCCATCTGTCCAGGGACAACAGATTGAAAACGAGCCTATTGGCTGATTCTGCTGCATTTAATGTTAATTCATGTACACAGTCACAGCCAAATACGTTAATAAATCTAATTAATTCAAACACAACTTCTCCATTTTTGCTTCAATCTCTGTTTTGGAGGATGATGAGTGGAAAATCTCCTGTGTTTTGGATTTAAAGCAAGTTTAGGAACCCGATCCCAGATTTAGGATGCGGTGGTATGTAAAACTAGCCTGGGTGCCATTCCGAACTTAGTCCCGCCCACAATGTTTTTGGTCAGGAAGTTCGGTCTGGCATTGCTCAATACTAGCGCGAGTATGCTCGTCCAATATCTGGCGGGCCAATCAAATTGTCAGGGCGGGCTTTATACGATGATGGACAGATGATCAACGGTAACGTAATCAACCACATCACCAAAGCGCGCTTGGGTTGAATTCGTTTCGTGAAAGAAGCAACTGAAATAGGCATCACGGCGATGCAACTCGGCGTGAACGACGAGGTGGATATAGCCAGCGGTCGTTGCCAGCTCCTTTTCGGAAGCCTGGAATCCTGGCTGCTGAACAACAAGTGGAGGGACATGCTATGCTCCGATGTTTTTCAAGCCAACGTTATGGGTATCGTCGTGGACGAAGTTCATCTAACTTACAAATGGTAAGAGATCATCTGACTGTCTGACTTAGTAAATAACTCGCAATGTCGTGATATGAATCCCATGTTGTAAACATAGTAGGTAACGTTGTACGTTCGCTAATTCAGACTATTCAACTATGCGTCGCTTAACATACGTCACACACTTTGTTGCTCTTATTGGTTGTAGGTCTATCCAATTGAGTGCAGAGGAAATTTTTTTCCTGGTTCGTTCGAAACACGCCCCATAATCACAGCTCAATGGAGCAGTATCAGACTCAAATTCTGACTAGAATTGAGTATGACCATGTCAGGCTAATGTAAAACCCTACAACCCAGAAAGGGTGTCCTGTCTTTTTACCATGGAAGAAAAAAAAACAACTAAACTAAACCTTTTTTACATCAGTTTGTAAAACTTAGATTTTTTTTCCCCCTTGGCAAATGTTATTTGTAAAGAAGACTCTCTATAGAAACAGATTGATTATATGAAGGAAGCCCAGTGGACTCTGCATCACATGCACAGAACTGAACTTTATGGCCATTTCGCATCATTATTTTGCACTGCCAACGTTGCTGAACTTTCATTAATCAATTTAAATTTAAAAGTGCACAACTGAAGGATTACTGCATTTTTGCACCATTATTATTTTGCACTGCCAACATTGAACTTCTCAAATTAATGCCTTTTTTGCACCATTACCTTTGCACTACAAACATGGTTGAACATTCTTCTGCACACTTTTTTTAAACTGTTTTTCTCCTGTATTGTACATTCTTATCACTGCTGCACTCTATATTGTAATGCTATTTTATTTCAGTTGCAATCTCATTACGTTGTCGTAAGCTGTATGCAACGAAACAATAAAGTTTGTCTAAGTTAATGCGTGGGAGTTAGAACATGATTTGGCATTCATTGTTTTAAACCAACATGCTTTTTACACCTTTAAGTGCAAACCTCTTCTCACTCCTTTTTCAAACTTCTATCTAATTGATCTGATGATTTATTTTCTATTTATTGATTCATTTGTTTTATTTTTTGTGACACCCTGACTTTCTTTTGTTATACATATGGGAATATTCTATATGTCTACATACATTTTTGTCTGTTTTCAAATAAAGAATCTGAAAAAATATGTATTTTCTGTGGTAAAAAAAAAGCGCCCTAAATATGAGTACATTGAAGCAACAGTATTTGAACAGATCTCCAAAAGAAGACTAAAATACCTCATAATTGATGACTGGATCTGGAGAGTCTTGGTCGCTACACTGAAGGAATCTGCAGAGCAAATCGCACCAAAGCCAGTTATATAGATGGATTTAGCTAGCAGAGGTATGACTTACTCACTTCACGGTGATTTCCATAAGAATGATTGCTTTCTCTGCACACACACCGCTTTTATAAAGCCCTGCGCTACTGTACATCAGTTTAAAACATTGCAGAGCACAATATGAATTCATCTTCCTGCAGTTTCTCTAGCTGTCGCTTATGTTTTACTGCCCTTTCCAGTCACACCACACAATCCAGACACCTTCCTATTTGTTGTACGGGTCGCCTAGGCGCAGCGTGAGCCCGGGCGGTGCCGTGTGTGAGAGCTTACGGCTGTGTGAGGTCGTGCGTGATGAAGTCGGAGCTTTTGAAGAGCAGGAATATGTCGCTGAGGCTGCGACACTGCAGCGAGCTGTTCAGGGCGATCCAGTTGGCATCCTGTCAAAGGCAGAAGGAGGCCGGGTTGTTAATGCGCTTCGCCGTTTTAATGATGCCACTGGTGCTGAAGGCCTAAAGCTGAGCCAGCGCCTCGCAACATTGGCATACACATGCAGCGCTGAGCAGCCGAGTGCCGGGCTTTTTACCCGCGGAGCGCTCCAGTTCAGTTTGGGGAAGACACGCCCACCCAGGGCGTTTATGGCCTCCAGCACTGTTGAAGTGAATTCTGGGAATTCGGGTGCCTGGCAGACACAAAGCATGATGACATCACAACTAGCTTCTCATAAGCATCAGACACTCACTGGACACTTTATTAGATACACCGTGCTGGTTCTGGCTGGGAACCCCTTTTGGCTTCAGAGCTGCCCTATTTCTTCTGGCATAGATTCAACGAGGCGTTGTGGTGGATACTTTAGCACAGTGAGAGGATCTGAGCTTTGTCACATGGTGCGTCATCTTGTTGGATAATCATCAGAGGATGGGTACGCTGTAGTCATAAAACAGTGGACGCGGTCAGCGACACGCTCTGAGCCGACCATCTGAACGCTGCAGCTCCTCATCAGAGCAGACCGCATTTTTCCAGTCTATCTCTTTAGCGAGACCCAACCCTAACCCCATCCTGAAGGAAATTAACTGCTACAAATATGATTAGTGGTTTGCGTCAACAAGCCATAGAATGGGGGTATCTAATAAAATGGCCAGTGCGTGTGACTAACTGAACTACTTGGATTTCTAAGTCCGACTTAAAAACACTTTGTGAAGTATGTTCCTTCCTCCAGGTGAGACTCAACGGATGCTGTACTCACAGAACCTGTTTGGTGACAAATATTCCAGCACGTGTTAGAAAACACTGAACTACTTACAGTGGCTGTGGCTGTTGTCTCGTCATCTGACCACTAGAGGGGAGCAGAGAAACAGAGGAAGTCCAAACGAGTGAGAATTAACTGTGAACGCCAACAGATTCTAATAACTGGGGTAGAGAAATGCTCTAAATGCAACTCTAGTCATAAACCCTTGAAGTTATGTCATCTTGCTGTGGTGGCGGTGCTGACATTTGTACAGCCCGTGAAATATAATAGACTTTGACTAAAGGCTGGATTGGCCTAGTCAAAGCCCAGATTTGACTCTTAAAGTCTGTGATGGGAAAGAAAAATTACAGCACAAGCGCTGAACTGATCCAGTTCGACACACCTGGAGCAATTTTAGATTGAGGCATGGCCAAATGTCTTAGTGGCTAGATGGTCAAAATTTAAAGAGGCATAACAAAACATACACACACCGAACAATTATAAGTCAAATATTCTACTTTCGTTCCCTAATTTTTAGCCATCACAGAGCTTCTACAGTGTCTTCCCCCTTCCTGATTTCTTAGGCTTTTGCACGTTTATCCCACTTAACTGCTTCAAAACACTTAAATATTAGTCAAAGACAACACAAGGAAACACAAAATGCAGTTTTTAAATGATGAGTTTTAATATTATGGGGAAAAGAATCCAAACCTACATGGCATTGTGCGAAAAAAGTGATTTGCCCCCCCCCCCCCCTGTTAACACATAACTGAGGTTTGTCACACCTGGGTTCACCTTCTCTAGCCACATCCAGGCCTGATCACTACCACACTTGTTCTTAATCTAGAAATCACTTAAATAAGACCTGCCTGACAAAAGCTAGACCTCATGCTGGGATCCAGGAATAAATGAGAAAGAAAGTATCAGGTCTATCAATCTGGTAAGGGTTACAGAGACATTTCTAAAGCTTTAGGACTCTGGTGAACCATAGTGAGAGCCGTTATCCACAGACGGTGAAATCATGGCGCAGTGGTGAATCTTCCCAGGAGTAGCCGGCCGACCAAAATCACCCCGAGAGAGCAGGAACAAGTCATCCAAGAGGTCCCAGAAGACCACAAACCTACTTCCAGAGAACTGCTGGCCTTACTGGCCTCAGTTACTGGCCTCCACCATGAGAAAAGGCCTGGACTGAAATAGCCTGCATCGTAGAGGTCCAAGATTAGGGCTGGACAATAATTAAATAACAATATATATCGATCGATAGAGGTATATCGACGATAAAAAAAAGGGTCAATAAAAACTTGAATAGATTAAAAGTTTCCCTTCCTTTTGCATTCTAGCCTATCATGTAGGTTAATATTACAGTCATTACATCCTCCCAACCAATCACAACGCAGACCCAGGAACGCTCCGCCCCCTTCAAAGAGTTCAGAGAGCATGAGTTCTTTCTTTTTTTTTTTAAAACTTGCAGTTTTGGTAAAAAGTTGGTTGATTAAAGGATTGGGTTTGAATTCAGTGTTTGTGTGTTCTTTATCTACAAATAGGTCGCTAAGCAACAGCATAAAATGGCCAGGGCTCCACTTAAAATATGTTTTGAATTTGAAATAATTATCGATATCGATCAATATAATTTCTATTTTATTGATATGCTTTTTTTCCCTATATCATCCAGCCCTATCCAAGATGAAAACCACTGCTGAGCAAAAGGAACATGAAAAACATTAAGGCTCGTCTCAGTTTTTCCAGAACACATCTCGATGATCCCTAAGACTTGTGGGTAAATATTCTGTGAACCCACGAGACAAAAGCTGAACTTTTGAGAGGATGTGTGTCCCATTATATAAAAGTAACACTGAATTTCAGAAAAGAACATCATAGCAACAGTAAACTACTGTGGTGGTGGTGTGATGGTCTGGGGCTGTTTTGCTGCTGCAGGACCTGGAAGATTTTCTGTGATAAATGGAACCCTGAGGTCTGCTGTCTACTAAAAAAATCCTGAAGGAGAACATCTGTTCATGACCTCAAGCTGAGACCAACTTGGGTTCTGCAGCAGAACAATGATCCAAAACACACCAGCAACTCTACCTATGAATAGCTGAAGAAAAACGAAATGAACACTCTGGAGTGGCCTAGTCAAAGTCCTGATCTGAATCCCATTAAGATGCTGTGGTATGATGTTAAAAAGGCCGTTCATGATGGAAAATCCTCCAACGTGGCTGAATTACAACAATTCTGTAAAGATTAGTGGGCCAACATTCCTCCATAGCTCTGGAAAAGACTCACTGCAAATAATCGCAAACGCTTGATTGCAGTTGTTACTGCTAAGGGCGGCCCAACCAGTTATTAGGTTCACGGAGCAATCACACAGGGCCATGTAGGTTTTGATTTTTTTTCTCCCTTAATAATAAAAACCTTCATTTAAGAACTGCCTGTGTTGTCTGACTAATATTTAAATTAGTTTGATGTTCTAAAACACTTAAATGTGACAAACATGCAAAAGCATAAGAAATCAGGAAGGAGGCAAACACTTATTTATGCCACTGTATACAGGTTAACATTCTGTTTATTTTCTCATATTTATAGATCAAAATAATATATCCAGTTTAAAGTTTACTAAAGCAGAGAAAATTTGAGAGTGCACTTTACACTAAGTGCAGGTACTGTAAACGTCTAAGCTAATTTTCTGTCATTCAGACCTCAATAGGACAGATCATTCTCTGTTCCAAGAACGCTGGCTTTTTAAAGGCTTTTTATTGGCTCAGAAGTGGTGCTTTCACATGTATTGATCAACATCCAGACCTGACGCTGAAATTAACTCGATAGACTGCGAATCAGGCTCCATAGGGCCGTAATCTAATCTCCTACTTTGACATACCGTAACTTGACTGATCATTGCTGCCGTTTAACGTTTAAAGTATTTTAGACTAAGATCACAGTTGCTGTTATTGAGCAGAAAATTGTCAATATTAAACACCTCAAAATTAAACCGCTAATTTCAGCCCATGGCAGAACAAAATGTAGCCATAATCTCTGTTATTGACAACCTCAAGGCTATCTAACCTGAACGTCTTCCTCAGCATCCGAGTCGCTGTTGTTGGTTTGTGTCGGCTGAGAGTTGTGATCACTGGGGGGGAAAGAGAAGGAGGACAAGTTTACAGTGCATGGTAGGCATAAAACTCCAACCCACAGCCCAGAGAACTACTTTTCCCCTACCGAGAGCCACAAGCCTTCCAGGACCCGTCACGATTCCACCAGTTACCCTCTTTCTTCTACACACCACTTTCTTTCTTTTCACAGCTAACTACCACTACTTCAGGCTCTCTCCCACCTGCCCCCCAATCTAACTATAAACAACAAGGTCATCTGCAAATGTGATAACCCACTGAGACTTCTCTCTGACCTCATCGGTCTTACTCTCCATCAATCACTGCAAACAAGAGAGGGACTTACCGAGCTGAGGACGCTACCTATCACACACCTCACCGCTCTCTCACTGTCCTCGTAAACGTATAGGTCCATAACTAACCTTATAGTTAAAGACACAGCTAGAAACTGGCTTGTGAGTGACCAGGATTTTGAGAACAGTCCAAAAGGTGATCAGAATCCAAAGAAGTCAGAATAGGTTGGAAGGTAAATTTAGCAGAAAGTAAAAAAAAGATGCCTATATCAAATAACAATTGTTCTGCATAATATTGAACTATAAAGAGACTTACATTATATGCAATGGTTGCGTATGACATGGAATCATTCAGCAGCAGAAATGTGTGTGTGTGTGTGTGTGTGTGTGTGTGTGTGTGTGTGTGTGTGTGTGTGTGTGTGTGTGTGTGTGTGTGTGTGTGTGTCATCGTACCTTCCAGAGACTACCAGTGTCCCATCGTCCAGCAAATAGTCTATTACATTCTGAGGCAGTGGAAGGATCTGACTGGAAAACACGACAGAAATCACTCAGGTATGCAAATGGATGATGAAAGCAGGAGGATCTTAAGAGAAGCTGCGCTCAACTGCAATTGACAGATATTCCAGTAACACAAAAACAACAAAACAGAGGACACAGTTGTCCATATTTCCATCGGCGCTAACGTTAGCCGCGTTTCACAGTTACACCAACAACCAACCCGTCTCTGTCTGTTTTTCAACCTAACTGTCGGTGTTTACCTTTTAATCGTGTGTTTCTTAAATATCGGATACCAAACCGAGAACTGACAGTGGACAACTTGCTCCTTCTTCATGCTGCAGTATTGTGAAAAGGAAGCGTGTCCGTCACCAAATATCCTCCGGGTCCAGGTAGTTGTAAAATCGCTAGCGACTCCACAATTCGTTTGCAATATCAAAATATTTGAAAACATTCATTTTCGTTTAAACACAATCGTCTACTCTTTATTTAAGTATTTGCATTTTATTACGTACAACTTCAGCATTTTTACTGATTGTATTAAGCGTTTGCCTTTGTCAGAGGGGAAGCATTTTGACGATGCACACAAAGGCGTTGTTGAATGCACATAGATCGTTTATTAGCATAATCATGTCTTCTAAAACTTTTTAAACTGTAATTTGACTTAATTTTCAAAGCAATTACTGTAGTTGGAGAATAACTTACAATCCAAACGTCTGATTATTCACTATTGCCCGTACGCAAAAATAATTATATGTTTAATAATATGTTGTTGTTGTTTTTTAGATTAGAATAAAACATGACGGGAAAGGACAGCATTTCACTTGATGAAGAATCCAACGTTTTTGAGATAGTAATTTTAGATCAAAAACTGAATATAAAATTTCATTTAAAAAACTGCATAAAATAAATAGAATATAATTATTTAAATTTTGAAGGAAAAAAGCTGGAGTTGTTGCATTTAGCGACATATCTGAGTTACTGTATTGAAGTTTGGCTTAACTGCGACTAATATTAAATCTTTGTATGTTTTACAGAACCTCACACAAGACAACCAGGAATATATTTATTAAGTCATATATCTTGAAAATAAGAACACTTGTTAAGAATTATTTTTTATTCAATGTGTTCTTGGCTTTACTCAGGTTGCAACGTTTGTTTCTGATCGGATAAAAGCAATACAAGAACAATAAAATAAAATGCGCGTCGATGACGTTTTGTCTATAACAGGAAGTGTCGGAGTGACTCATCTCTCAACATTTTACCGTCTCTGGTGCTAGTTACGTACGGCTTGGATTTCACGTGAGTTCAGTTTAGGCTCTCTCAATTGAAAGACAAATATAAAGCTAAAAAACAGTTTCCGAACTCTTGCTTCGCCTTCAACTACAGAGCTTATATGCTTGTGTTTAAAAGACTGACAGCTGGTCTACATCCGACTAATGTTGTATTAAAGGAGCTAAATTAACACTTTTATGTTGTCTTGTTGTTGCAGCTAACTGAGGCTATCCTCCAACGTTCAAACTCATAGCTTTTAATATTAGCTTACTGACATAATAACGGTGGGTTCATTTTGTGCAGGCTTCTAACTGGACGTCCCTTCATGTGAAAATGAGCAACCCCGAGGACCCTAAAGCGACAACACCACACATACTAAAAGAGGAGGTTTGTGTATGCGTGTGTGGGTAAACAGCTGCTGTTAAAAGGGGGAAAAGTTTATTTATATATATACTACCTTTCAAAAGTTTGGGGTCACCCAAACAATTTTGTGTTTTCCATGAAAAGTCACACTTATTCACCACCATACGTTGTGAAATGAATAGAAAATAGAGTCAAGACATTGCCAAGGTTAGAAATAATGATTTGTATTTGAAATAAGATTTTTTTTTTTTTTACATCAAACTTTGCTTTCGTCAAAGAATCCTCCATTTGCAGCAATTACAGCATTGCAGACCTTTGGGATTCTAGCTGTTAATTTGTTGAGGTAATCTGGAGAAATTGCACCCCACGCTTCCAGAAGCAGCTCCCACAAGTTGGATTGGTTGGATGGGCACTTCTTGCGTACCATACGGTCAAGCTGCTCCCACAACAGCTCAATGGGGTTCAGATCTGGTGACTGCGCTGGCCACTCTATTACCGATAGAATACCAGCTGCCTGCTTCTGCTCTAAATAGTTCTTGCACAATTTGGAGGTGTGTTTAGGGTAATTGTCCTGTTGTAGGATGAAATTGGCTCCAATCAAGCGCTGTCCACTGGGTATGGCATGGCGTTGCAAAATGGAGTGATAGCCTTCCTTATTCAGAATCCCTTTTACCCTGTACAAATCTCCCACCTTACCAGCACCAAAGCAACCCCAGACCATCACATTACCTCTACCATGCTTAACAGATGGCGTCAGGCATTCTTCCAGCATCTTTTCATTTGTTCTGCGTCTCACAAGCGTTCTTCTTTGTGATCCAAACACCTCAAACTTGGATTCATCCGTCCACAACACTTTTTTCCAGTCTTCCTCTGTCCAATGTCTGTGTTCTTTTGCCCATCTTAATCTTTTTCTTTTATTGGCCAGTCTCAGATATGGCTTTTTCTTTGCCACTCTGCCGTGAAGCCCAGAATCCCACAGCCGCCTCTTCACTGTAGATTTTGACACTGGTGTTTTGCGGGTACTATTTAATGAAGATGCCAGTTGGGGACCTGTGAGGCGTCTGTTTCTCAAACTAGAGACTCTAATGTACTTATCTTCTTGCTCAGTTGTGCAACGCGGCCTCCCACTTCTTTTTCTACTCTGGTTAGAGCCTGTTTGTGCTGTCCTCTGAAGGGAGTAGTACACACCGTTGTAGGAAATCTTCAATTTCTTAGCAATTTCTCGCATGGAATAGCCTTCATTTCTAAGAATAAGAATAGACGGTCGAGTTTCATATGAAAGTTCTCTTTTTCTGGCCATTTTGAGCGTTTAATTGACCCCACAAATGTGATGCTCCAGAAACTCAATCTGCTCAAAGGAAGGTCAGTTTTGTAGCTTCTGTAACGAGCTAAACTGTTTTCAGATGTGTGAACATGATTGCACAAGGGTTTTCTAATCATCAATTAGCCTTCTGAGCCAATGAGCAAACACATTGTACCATTAGAACACTGGAGTGATAGTTGCTGGAAATGGGCCTCTATACACCTATGTAGATATTGCACCAAAAACCAGACATTTGCAGCTAGAATAGTCATTTACCACATTAGCAATGTATAGAGTGTATTTCTTTAAAGTTAAGACTAGTTTAAAGTTATCTTCGTTGAAAAGTACAGTGCCTTTTCAATGTGACCCTAAACTTTTGAACGGTAGTGTATATATATATATATATATATATATATATATCTATATATATATATATATATATACACCCCTTTTGAAAGAAGTTGTGTCGTGCTGTGGTGTTGGACAAGGCCACCAAATGAATAACTTGGCATTCAGATATATATTCACAGCTACCTTCAAACCTGGAGCCCCTGAGCAGGGTTTGACTTGAGGGATCGTAGGAATCTTCTAGGAATAACCTTGATTAAAACTATTGTTGGATTTTCACAGACGTTTTAAAACATACCTGCATAACAGGATGCAACTGCTCCCGTTTACAACAGTACAACGCAACAATTATTCTGATCAACTAACAAGCGGTTACGGTTTGAATGATGTTATTGTAACACATTCATTTTGTTCTTTCTCTTAGCTGTTTAGGTCAAAGAATTTGCAAGTCTTTGCTTAATTCTATCTAGGCTGTGGGTTTTGGGTAGTTGTCCTGCTGGGAGGAGCCTGTTGAAGCCTGTTTATCTAAGAACAGCTCCGCCCATCTTCCCATTAACTCTTGACTGGCTGCCCCACTCCTGCTAAAGTAAAGCATCCTCAGAACATAGTGCTGCCACCTCCATGTTTCACAGGAAAGATGATGCGCTTTGCGTGACGGGGCAGGGATGCTTTATGCGTAGCTTTTTGCGCGTCAGCCAAAGCGTTCCATTCGTGTCTTATCATACCAGAGCCCCTTCTCCACGTGTTTGGGGTGCCTCTTGTACGGCTGGTTGGCAGCCGTACAAGAGGCTGCCAACTGGACGCTTTCTTTGCTGTCTCTTTTCCCATAAATGGGGAGATTTGTGGCTCCGTCAACACGTCCTCCTAGCTTGGCTTTGAATCTCTACAGCTCCTCCAGGGTTACCATGAGCCTCCGGTCCTGCTTTCGTGGCTTGTCCCTTGTCGTGGTTGTTGAATAGCGCTCTCTGTTGACATGCAGTAGTGTCTATCTACCTCATCGCTGCTTTAATCTTCCTCAACATTCTCCCTGACCTGCTTTCTGAGAATGTGTGGAATTATGTTGAGCCTAAAGTACACGCGAGGGATCTGATAGAGCTGTTTACTATAACCTAACCTCTGGCGGCAGGTTGTTGTAATGTAAGAAAACATTTAATGAGGTGATGCACGGTAGTGGTCGCCTCATTTAATGAGGATGGACGCTTTTGCAAGACACCGTGTTTTCTGCCCGCTGTCTTCCAGCTCTTGGCGGAAGGGAAATGGGTGAAGCTGGAGCAAACCACATACATGGACCCCGCAGGAAACACCAGGTATGGCCTTAACATTGTCTAATATATGCGTTATTGAATCAATCATTCGCTCATTGTGTTGCTTCTTATTTGTGTTTTCGACTCCAAGAACCTGGGAGACTGTGAAGCGGACAACCAGAAGGACCAATACAGAAGCAGATGGTGAGTATTGAGCTTTCTTGTTTTTTCTGTGTTCCCTTGCCGCGTCGCCGCTCAGAGAGCAGCGTTTGTTTTGCAGGCGTAGGGATCATCGCGCTGCTGAAACGGACGCTCCATAAAGACTGCGTAGTGATGGTGAAGCAGTTCCGTCCTCCTCTGGGATGCAACACGCTGGAGTTTCCAGCAGGTCAGCACGTGTTAGGTTTAGTTTCTCCAGAAGCTTTCAAGCAGCTAAATTCTTAATAAACCACATTTTAGGCCACATCGGGAATCTTTTCTATTGATTTTCTATTATGCACCCATAATGCGGTGAAGTTTGGACTTCTTGTTAACTGATGCCTCCTGCATTGTTGCCTTGTTTAGGACTGATCGATGAGGGAGAAACTGCAGAGGCGGCCGCACTGAGGGAGTTGAAGGAGGAAACCGGCTACAAAGGGGAAGTAGTGGGAGTCACTCCAGGTATCACGACACAAAGATTTGATTGCATTAGGTCCCTTATCTCATGTGACACAGAGGTTCAGAGGTCAGCTGGGACAGGAGTAACGTCTGCGTGCTGCCTGTAGACCTTTGTGATGATGGCTTACATGTTGTGATCAACAGTGACCTGCCTGGACCCTGGCCTGTCTAACTGCACCACCCAGATCATCCTGGTCAACATTAATGGCGACGACGTGGAGAACATCCATCCAACACAGCAGCTGGGTGAGAACACGCTATTCATAGGCTTTCCTCTAAAATACACCCGCCAAACTAAATCCTAACAGAGGGATATTGACCAGTAAGTGTCGCCGCTTGTATAAAAACAGGAATTTTGGGCCGTTTGCTGGTGTGAAGCATACGAGTGTGTTTTACCCACAATGCCTCGATGGAAATACAACAGCATATTCAGATCTAACCTCAAGTGTACAAAACGATACGACAGATCTCCCCCTGTCCTTATTTCCTCCTAAAAACTGAGCTGAAAGTTAATGCTGCCACTGGTTTCTAAGGAGTCGGGAAGTTGCTGCTACTTGAATGCACTTGATGAACCGATTATTAAGAAGTACGTTCTGCACTATTCAAATAAAAGGAGTTCTGGGTGTTTGGTGCCCTGGAGTATACAGGTGGAGGTTTCTTCAACAGCAAGCAGGGAAGAAAAGAGCTACTGTAGCTGACCATTAATCTGGGAAAAGTCTCATCAGGGTTTCAGCAAGGTCATAAAAAAACTAAGATTGTGTCTGAGGTTTTTCATTCCAACGGTGACAAAGCTTATTTTCACCGGAAGACATTTAGGACAGTAAAGAATCTATTCCAGAGGCGCTTGTGCCTGTAAATTCAAGTTTAGACTGTGCCACGCCCAGAGAAATTGCAAAAAAAACAAGGACTGCAGTCTTTAGAGTCTACAGGCCTCATGTAGTGTGTTAAACATTAGAACTAGAAAAAGGCTGAACTAGAACAGCTTCTTTGGACGGGCCAGTAGGAAGATTTTCATTTAAATTAAAGACCATGGCAGCACGGCTTCAGTTTGTAAAGGTTGCATCTAAACTAATCGGCGTAAATATGATCCCAAACACAGATCTACAACAATATAGCTGCTGGAAAACCGTAGAATCCAGATGTTGCAGTGGCCCAGTCAAAGTCCGACCCGCAGTCTGATCGAAATGCTGAGGTGGGACCAAAGAAGAGACCTGCATTGGAGCCGAATTTCTCCACAATGTGAAAGGCAGTTAGAGGCAAACGGCTGCAAAGCCATGCTTGTTCTAACACGTTGATGGATGTGTTTGATTAGCTGATCACCCAGCAGCTCAGGTCTGGGAGTCATTCAAAAATCTATTTTCAGTTAGGAAGTGCTGACTTGGGTCACAAACCTTCATCCCATGCCTGCAAAACGCAGCTCAATCCTTCACTTGTGCATTATGTGCAATATTTATCTGCCTCAGTGGGTTAATCTCGCTCTCTTCTGTTTTCTAGGTGACGGAGGTGAGTTACATCTTCTTTGTTTTCACAAATACATTATTCTGTCACCACAAATCAGCACACAGGCCTTGATCTTCCTTTCCAGAGTTTGTTGAAGTTATCCTTTTACCTCTTGATGAGTTCCAGTCCAAAATTGATGGTGAGTTGTCAGAATAATTTTAACACAAGCATGTGGATTTCCACAAACTCGTTCATCTCATCCATCCATCCATACATAGTATAAGCTTTACTTTTTGAATTGAATTGCTGAAATGAACTGACTGATTATGTACCAATTTATGTAGCCGAACCCGTGGTGGTGGTCATCTTTGTTTATTTTACAGACTTGTTGCGCAAAGAAAAGATCATAGTGGACTCCAAAGTGTATATCTTTGCTATGGGAATGGTTCAGGCCTTCTTCAAGCCGAGAGAGCTGCCCGTCCTAAAGCAGTGACGGAAATGGAGACGGCATCCCTAGGAAGATATAGTCTTTACCGGTACACGTGCCTTGGAAAATGAGGATTTTCAAATTCTGACAGTGAAATTTATGGAAAAACTATGGCTTTTTGTTTTTTAGATCTAAATTAATCTGATTATCAACGATCGGTTATGTTAGTTGTTTTCACCTAAACTGTAAAGAAATGATGAAAGTCCTTAAGCCTTTGGTTTCAAAATAGAGTCCCGGAAGGGATTAATGTACATTAACTCTGGATCTCAGTAAGACCTCAAAGACCCAAACATGAACTCCTTTTCATTCTCAACATGTTAAAGTTTCAGTTTTACATTCCCTGACTGATGACCAGTAACTTTCAACTTTTAATGATATTAAACCTGTTTTATTGTAGCTTTCAGGAAACATTCCTTAATAATCACTAACATTAGGTTTAACCATCTTATTCAAGAGGCACCTTGTACCTTGTAGGCACTAATTATTGTACGTGTAATATACCTGATGATGTATTAATAATGCGATGGGGTCTTTTACTGTGTAACCTCCAACCAGGCTCCAATACTGAGCATTCCTTCTGTACCCAAGTTACTGACCAATGAATAAAGGTGATACGACCTGTGTTGTGACTGAAATGTGTGTTTTTATGTTCCACATTTTCTGTAACTTTACTAACAGAGGCACTTTGACACCAGATAACGGCCTTTCCCCTTTGTTTAATCTGGTGGTGAAGATTCTCAGTCATCCAGGTCATGGTCATTCCAAAAAAAGTAAAAACCAAAGCAACTGGACTTGTTTTTCGTAGTTGAAGACGTTTCGCTTCCTCTCCAGGGAGCTTTCTCAATTCAAAAAGTCTGGAGTAATGTGGAGTACCAAGCTTTATACTACTGCCCAAACAAAGGCCTTGTAATGGCTTAGATAACATGCAAATTCAACCGAAACAGGTCCACCCCTTAGTAATGGGCGGTCGTTAAAGCCATTAAACCAGCAGATTGATTTGTTTAATCCCACTACCGCTGTCCAACCTTTAATGACGGAACAATGTAAGGATTAGACTGTTTAGTTTAAATGCCAGTGATAAAGTAAGCCAAACTTACTTTAAAGTTTATTGTATTTCATAGATGGATTTCAGACTTTTCTCCCCTAAATGTCACAAAATGGTTAATCTGTTAAATGCTTTAACCAGAATCCCTTTGCAGCCCAGAATCAGCTTGTCCAAGACTCCCCGTGTTAGTAAAACTGTGCCAGAAGTATTTAGCTTGAACTGATTCAGGTTGGTGTGGAGTTCACTTAGTACTTTTCAAAGTACAACACAAAAAATTATGTAATTTTGTTGCACTATTCTGACCTAGGGCTCTCAACTCTCACGCATTGACCGTGTGACACACACATTTCACTGACTTACCACGCTCACACGCAACACATGGCATTTCTCACGCATAAAAATCACAAAGCCAATCTGGGCTGCGGACGACAAAACTCCGCCTTCTGCTGAGCTGTTTCGCTTCTTTCACAGCTTGTGGCAATCAGTAATTCCTGCTGCAGTTCGTGTTAACAGAGCGATCAGAGTTATGAATAATTTTAGTCTTAACCAGTGGTGAAAGTAAGCCGGTACGGTCCTGTACTGCGTACGCAGGAGGAAAGTGGGTGGGGGAAGAGCTGCTGCCAGATATTGCCTTCATTCAGAACCAGGCATGGCTGCACTCTGGATCATAAAACAGTTCTGCTAACCAGATGCAGTTTAAATGGCCCCTTAGTCTGTTTATCAGTTTCGTTTTTATTAATTCTGCATTTTTTAACTACATGCGCCGTATTTCTGTGCCTCAGCGCTTGCTCCTCTCCCCCCTCCTTTTCCTCGGACCCAGTTGCTTTTCTCACCATTCAAAACGTGAATCACTACGTTTAATGTCCTCACATCCGTAGCAAAGTGTGCCAGTTAAAGTCAATAGGGGGTTTTCAGTGACGTCACTGGCCAGCTTCCGGTCCGCCATCTTGGGTGGCTCACTTCAGTGTCTCTAGTTGTCATACACATATTATCATATCGCGCATGGATAAGTACGCCAGCACGCTAGAGCCACCAGATAAGGACGTTTATCTGAGGAAATGTTCCGTGATCGACCATATGGACCCCTATGCCCTCCACGGTGCCTTGTTTAGCACTAATCCAGATGATTGGCCAAATGTAGAGCACGGCGACATAGTGCATTACCTGGTGTTCAGTGAAAACCCTCTGCACAGTCTTGAGGAAATGAGAGCTTACAAGGGTCTAGAGGCTCACAACCAGTTCACATCTGGTTGGGTACGAGATGTAGAAGTTATGTACATGAAGGAAATCGCCATCATACGTGGACGGGTGAGTTTTAATAAGATGGTAAAAATGTAAACAATCCGACGCAGGGCTCGCTATATATGTTGTCAAATTTTATTAGGCCCACTCGTAGTACTGGTATTTGACTAGTGTTTGTCTATTCGATGTTTATACCTGCATATTAATATGTGTCACTGAGATGGCAATGTAGTGTTGCCTAATATAATATGTTTATGCTAGGAGAAAATGCGTGACAGCTTCTGCGGTGGCTGACGGCCGGCGGTGCGCGAAGGCGCTTGGCTGCAGGGCCGATCGACGCCGCTCGCGGCTTTAATTATTTAAGCAGAACAATGACCAGTGCAAAATTGTTGTATTTACCGGAGATGAAGTGTAGACTGCAAATTCTTTCGGGGTATGACGGCTCCCACAGTCCATTGGGATTTATCTGCCTGGGTCCTTTTTCACTGAAAATATCCATTTCTTTCTTCGTCCTTCGGTAAACGAAAGAAACGTACATCCAACGATTTGGAATGCCTCTGTGTGGCATAAACTAAAAGTACGCTCTAATTCACCCGTTTTGTCACGGTGTTTGGCGAGAACTAGTGATGGGTCCGGCAACACCAATGCGTCGGCGCATGTGTCGGTCTCATAGAGCGAAACCCGTGTCGATGTGTGTATTGCTACGGAAAAGTCACGTGACCGATACAGGAACTGTTTCGGTCACGTGACCAATACAGCACCTGTTTCGAACTGACTGACGCGCCAAACTGTTTCTGTTCCCTCCAAGCTGCACGCGTGTGCATTCGCGCACAGCAGCGCGCACAGCAAAGCTATGCTGCGCAGTAAATAAAATCCAAGCTGAACTGTAAACAAAATAACGGTTAATAATGGTTAATTTTTAACCATTTTGCAACTCTGGTGTGATGGTGTACCACAGTCTCGCTCTGTGAGCGCAAGGTGCTGATCGGAGCGCACCACTGATTGATGGGTTGGGCAGACGCCTTTATGGTTGGGCGGGTTGCGCTGTGCGTCTTTGTTCTGAGCGTCGTTTCAGAAAAAACGGCTGATTTACACTGAGTAGAAAGCTGCTACTCTGAGTAGTTCTTCCTCCCTTTGTCATACTCAGCATGTCCGATTTCAGAACAGATGATATCAGTCAGGTAACTAAACACAGCCCCCGATCAACCATTTGTAAAAAATAAAAAAGCCAGTCCACAAGCATCCTCCTTCACATTATTTATTGACTGTATCTAAAAAAAAATCAAATATATGTTTAATTCAAATGAAAATATAAAATAATACAATGCAACATACAATGATTTAAATTGTATTGTGTATACTTGGTCATCAAATCAGTGTCAGTTAACTCTGTCAACCGGGTTGCCTGTAGGGATTTTTAAGGTCCAGCAGGTGTCAGTATTCAGTGACACAGTATCGGCACAGTATCGGCACAGAGTGGCAATGTGTCGAAACGTTTCATGACGCCTCATCGACCCATCACTAGCGAGAACAGTCCTGCTTTTGCCTACCGGTGTAACCCGGTATTTTTGAGCTTGCCGTCCAATATGGTGGACGCGCTGAGTAGTCACGTGAGCGTGACGTCACCTGAAAACCCCCTATTGGAGAGTTAGTAGCTGTGATTCATGCTCTTTTGTTTTTAACAACATAGAATCAGTGGCGCTTCGGTGGGCATGCTGCCTTGCGCTTTAATTCAGGTGCGCAAAATTACGTTACATGTAATTTTGGTGCGCACTTTTAAGGGTAATTTTAAAGAACTTGTAACATCAGGGGCTTGATCTCAGACCTGTCAGTCCCCCTGTTTCCTCTAAAGGAGCCCTTTACAGTCTTTATTTATGCATTTTCCCCACTGCTTATCCCTCGCACGCAGCGCACCAACGGGGGTAAAATCCGCCCACCTCACCGCCCAGAGCGCACTGATGAGACAAATACAGATTTGTCTGGTCAGCGCGGCGACGAGATGAGAAACCTGTTGCTGTGAAAGGTGATGATAATGGTTATAAACTGTAACAGTCTAGAAGTGCATTGAGCTGAAAAGAGGGAGACATCAGCAACAGGATCGTGCGTAAAGACGCAGCGGGAACCTCTGTGTGCTTCAGTGTTGCTGCTGAGGGGAAACTGTCTTATATGCCATATGCCGTATAGGCTTGATGAAACTCAGCCTGATTCACCAATCAGGTTATAGATCTACAATGAAACAAACCCATAGATGAATCTGTAACTGTGTAATAATTCGGTCAGTAACTTAAAACTACTTTATTTTATTCAGTATTATTTAAACAAGTGTGTGTTTTTATGTTTTAATCCACTAACTGAACAATAAAGTATTAACACGTCTTTTTCTCTTTTTAACAAAAGTAATACATGTCTACTTCAATGTCTGGTGGGATAAAAATGAGATGGAGTTGACTCCACCGGCTCTTCCAGGGTCCAGTTAGCCCCACCCCGAAACAAGCCCCGCCTCCAAAATTAGCATAATCTCACTCTTAACTTTTGATAAAAGTTGAGAGGTATAAAACACAGAATATGGCGATGTCCTGATGAACAACCGAAGTTTAGAAGACCACTATAATGCCTCTCCTGAAACACGCCTAGCTTTCCAATGAGACATTTCTGACTCACACAACCTACAATTAATGATGCTTTCATAATGGAGCCGCTTGCTGCTAACGCTAGCAGGGTTTATCCTTGTTTTGATTATTTTGCCTTGATATCACTCATTGATATTTTAGCTAATAACGTTTCAGTGCACTGCAGAGTTAATCGTGTGAACGAGTCCTTAGTGCACAGTTTGCTTTGGAAGCAACATGGCTAAGGCAGTCAGGACGTGCACCCACAAAACACTTGGGTTAGCACATAAGGATGCTAACACTGTGGCTGCAGCTAACGGAAAAACACATAGTTCACTAATGTGGTGATCTGAGCTATAAGCCAGTCCTCCTGTGGACAATTTGTCAGTATAAATATAGAGGTCTGTTAGAAAACAGTAATGAACAGCCTCATGAAGACCAGAAATATAAATAAAAAGTGGTGCAGACACTTAAAGCAAGGTTAGGTTTTGAAATAGTCCTAACTTTGAAGGTCTAAACTGGCATGACAGGCAAACACTAACCAAGACAGCACTCAAGAGGCCAGGGATAACTCTGGAAGAGCTGCACAGAGCGGCACGTCCAGCTGTTCTAAATTAGAGTGCGTTTGGATTATGCTGCAGGGCAATGAGCCAGAGCACATTAACAAGCCCACCTATGAGGGGCCCAGTCAATGCATTGATTTGACTCCATTTGAAATGACCTTCAACAGGTTTTTCTTACTGAAACCCCTCCAAAGTGGCTGAACCAGTGGCTGCTAAGAAGACTGGCCCACAGTAATATGAAATACTCCAGTTACAGCAAAGACTCGATGGCAGTTGTTAGGTTGACTGAATACTACTTCACTTTAGGTCCGGTTGGTTTGGAAAACTGTCTTACTTAAATAAATGAAATCATCATTTTAAAACTGCATTTTTTGTTTAATCAGGTTGTCTTTGTTGGATTTTAAAATGGGCCCTGTGACAAAAAGATCAAAATCATTCCGAAAGCTCATACATATAAATATAATTTTCTTTTTTGGGGCTAGTCAGGTGCCCTTGGAATTGACAAAAAGGCCTACATCCCTGTTACAAAAAGCCTCATAACAATTCATTGTAAAAATAAAAATAAAAATTCAAACTCCTTTGGAGAAGCAGCATTTAGTTCCTATGCTCCACTTATCTGGAACAAACTTCTAGAAAACAGTAAAAGTGCTGAAAGTCTGAGTTCCTTTAAATCAAGATTAAAAACACATTTGTTTAGGATTGCTTTCGACTGTTCTAGTTAAACTGTTTTACTGAAACATCTTTAGTTCAACTTTGTAGTCCAACTGTTTATAATGTGTGCTTTTAGTTTCTATTTTTCCATGTTCTATTTTGTTTCTACATTTTATTCCTACTTGCTTTTATTCTGTTTTTTCCTGTATTTTAATCATGTAAAGCACTTTGCATTGTCTCTGTACTGAAATGTGCTATAGAAATAAATTTGCCTTGCCTTGCCTTGCCTTTGCCGCTCCACTGGTCTCTGATCAACGGTAGGAGGAAACAACACCAGATGCCCTGAACTTTCTCCTTAAATCAGGTGACAAGGACATAGAAACCAAATAAATAAAAACTGTAACAGGGTATAATATCATCTTTTCTTCAATAACACAAGAACTGACAGCATACAAACAGTGGCCCCAAATGTTTCCAAACAAACAAATACGACAAATATGCTTAAATCTGCATTTCAATTTCCATCATCATCGGCAAGCAGGTAACACAGACTTCCTTTTTAAAGACACAGGGATATTCCCGGGTGTCGTCCTGCCGTCCAGCTTGGCAGGGATTGTACAGTGTGCCTTTCAGACCCTGAAACCCCAGAAGACCTGTTCCTCGGCTGTGCTGGCTGTGCACTCATCTGGAAGAAGGTGGGTGACATCACTGAGGAAGTCTACACCAACAAAAGGAAAAACAACCAGTGCTGGCACTGGACAAGGCTGTTTGGCTGAACAAAACGGTAGGGACAGCTGGACGGTGAACTGGTACTCTGCAATATCATTTCTCCAACTGCCAGACACTGTTTAAGACATCTTTGGACCAATCGAAGAAATGTGCTGCTTTTAAAAACTGGACATTTTATAATGTAAAAAAGACTCTTTTTGTTCGTGTAAATGTATATTTTCTGCATACGAATTGGAAAATTGTGTATTGCTGATATTTTCTTATAAAAAAAAAAGAGGAAAAAAGAATCACGCCATCGCTGTACGCAAGATGCATACTACAAAGCAATACATTTGGTTAAGTGTTTAAGAGCCACGCCTCCAGGCTTTTCATGTTTGTTACCACATATTATTTGGAGTTTGCATTTACAATAAAGCCAAAACAGAAAGGAAATACATTTTTTTCATTTTCTTTATTGCTTCTTTACATATTGTTATTGTGACATTGAAGAATTGGATGGAAAGATCCTCTATTGTCCCACGGTGGGGGAATTCAGGTATGCCAGGAGCAAATCCAGAGGTAAATGGAGCCTGCAGATACACACAAAGGTAAAATATATAAAGGAGATAAATTGTGAATAAGAGACTGTCCAAGGGCAAATTTATACCACAAGAAAAATAAAACTGTACTGTGTTATTAAAAACAGCATACTCCGAATAAAAAAATATGCAACTGAGTAGGATGGTTTTTAAAAATTTTACAGCAGAGTGAAAAAAGTAGATCTTTACTCCTTTGTGAATTTAGGATGCAGCAATCTGTAACTGAAGGACCTCAACAGTTCTGCAACAGCTTCTTCCACCTGGGTCAAGGGGACATCCTAGGCTAGACCAAAAGACACTAAACCGTAAGGAAAAAGGCCCAAAAAGGAAAAACAAAAACCGCTAAATCATGACAGCAAAATATTGGGGAAATATGCAATACATTAAATGTCATATCTTCCCCGTCACAAATTTATGCTTTTGTTGACGGTGTCACTTCCTCATTGCGTTTTGCATTAGACAACATAGCCCCCTTGAAAAAGAAGGTGATTATTTATAGGAAGCTGGCTCCCTGGTTTAATTTAGAGCTTCGTTCTTTGAAGCACAGCGTTAGGAGATTGGAGAGAAAATGGTGCTCTACACATCTAGAGGAATCCTACCTAATCTGGAAAAACAGTCTACTAAAAGTAAAAAACAAAGCAACTGGACTTGTTTTCCTTAGTTGAAGACGTTTCGCTTCCTCTCCAGGAAGCTTTCTCAATGGGGTACCGCGCACGTGACGTCACCGCCTCAAGAGCAACGCCCCTTTTGCCGCTTAGGTAGGGCAGACAGGTACAGAACGCCAGTAGCAGCCAGTTATTACACGCGCAACAGAACCAGCGATATGACCGACTTTGCAGCCATTAAACTTTCCCAAAATGATGTCCCAGGCGCACGGTTTACTGGTCGCACTGTGGAAGAACACACCAACCTTCAGCTCAAACGATGGCTTGAGTGTCGAGGGCTTAGAAAGACCGGAAAACGGGCCGAGTCGATCGAACGGTAAGCTTTGTTTTTTTTTCCTGCGCGGCGGTCATGCCGTCGTCGGCTGTTTTTTTGTTTGTATACCGTCCAGGGATCGGTATATGTTTAATGTTTGTCTCATTTGAAATGTTTTTGAGTAGGCTATCCTGGTAGCAGGGTATCATGTTAGCGCCTGCTACCATGATAGCCTATATGCTATCATGGTAGCAGGCGCTTCATTATTAACATGTCGGCCACCAAAATAATCTTACCTGTTCACTACTTGATGTCGCTGGAATTGGGTCAGGATGTTCTTCGGTTGGGCCCTTTCCTCCGACAAAATCCTTGCTACATATGTAGGCCGACCGCACCGGTGGACCAAGCGCACACATTTCTCCTTGGCACTCTTGAATTTCGGGAAGGTAATGAAGAAAACATCCTTCATATGCGGCCGATCAGCGTACCTCGAGTCACTGTTGCACGTTCCATAGCAACAATGTTTATAAACCATGGTCTTAGATTTTGGAAAAAGCAGTCTTTTAAACGAGTACAACCTAGGCTAACGCACGTCTCTTCCACAGCAAAACAGCGTCGGGTTTGGGAGTTTGTCCTACTGCGTACCACGTGATGTGACGTTATCGTGACGTTACGTTTCTAAAAATAGCTCGTTCGCGGTACCCCATTCAAAACAAATGCCCAAACAAAGGCCTTGTAATGGCTTAGATAACATGCAAATTCAACCTAAACAGGTCCACCCCTTAGTAATGGGCGGTCGTTAAAGCCATTAAGCCAGCAGATTGAACCGAAACTGGTCCACTCCTCTGTAACGAGGAGTCGTCCTTCGGTTGAATTTGCATGTTATCTAAGCCATTACAAGGCCTTTGTTTGGGCAGTAGTATAAAGCTTGGTACTCCACATTACTCCAGACTTTTTGAATTGAGAAAGCTTCCTGGAGAGGAAGCGAAACGTCTTCTACTACGGATAACAAGTCCAGTTGCTTTGTTTTTTACTTTTTTTGGAATGACCATGACCTGGATGACTGAGAATCTTCACCACCAGTCTACTGTTGTATAAAAAGACCCTTAGAGCAACTTATTTTTCATTATTAATCGATGAGAATAAAAATAATCATAGGTTTTTCTTTAATACGTTGCCATACTTACCCAGAATTATATGGAGCCAGAAGGGTCTCAGTATTCACAAATACACATATGTGATTCATACATGCACAGTACATGATCCACACATGCACAGCTCGATTCATGCAAGCACAAAAAAATCCACAAATGCACAAAAAATCCACGCACACACAGGACAAGATCCACAAAATAATATTTGTAACTAAAAACTTTGTTCTTTCTGATGCACACTGTTCACTTTTGAATAGGGGTTTAACCTTTATCCCTATGCAAGGTAATAATAACCACAAAATAATAAGGTTTCAAACTAGACATGACATACAAAAATATCATAGCAGGATTAAATTAGCTGTTTATTATAAATAAATAATAATTGAACTTTATTGATCTCACAATGGAGAAATTCACTTCTGCATCTTAACCCATCCCCTTGGGGAGCAGTGGGCTGCCACTGTGCGGTGCCTAGGGGTAACATGGAGGATGTTATTAATCCTATTACTAATATCAGACCCTTCATGCCTGAATCAGATTGGTCTCCTCCTGAAGGAAGACCTCCATCAGAAGTGGATGCTCTTATCCAACAGGATTTGAGATATTTTGATAGAAATTTCAAAATATATAACACTTATCATACCCTAACCTTAGAGGAAAGCCAAGCACTGAAGCACCTAACTAATGATATTTATATTATTATTAAACCAGCAGATAAAGGCAGTTCTATAGTTATTCTGGACAGAGAACAATATGTATGGGAAGGTAACAGACAATTATTAGATACAACCTACTATAGTAAATTGGATAAGCCCATATATGAGGACAAGGTACCCGTGGTCAACAGGATTGTTGAGGATTTATACAAGAAGAAATTTATTAATGCAAAACAAAGGGACTACCTCAGAGGCTCCTCCACACCTAGAGCCAGAAGGTTTTATTTGTTGCCAAAAATCCATAAGAACCAACAAAATGGAGTAAACCCCATGAAATCCTTCCAGGAGACCCACAGTCTCTGATTGCAACAGTTATTGTACAACTGAATTCATTTATCATGTTTTAAACCCGTTGTCTGTTAAACATCAAAGCTATATTAAAGATACTTGTGATTTTGTAGAAAAAAAATCTAACAGATTGACTTACCTACACACTCCTTCCTGTTCACCATGGATATACAGATTCTCTATACTAATATAGATATTAATGATCTGATAGCAAAAGACCAGACAAAGAACTGCTTCAACTTCTGGAAATTAACCTCAGGAAGAATGATTCTACATTTAATGGCCAGTTCAACCTGCAAATTAAAGGCACTGCTATGGACAAAAAATTTGCTCCAGCATATACCAACATTTTCATGGCAGCATGGGAGACAGGAGCCCTAAATAAATTTATTAAAAAGCCCTTACATTATTATAGCTATTTAGATGACATTTGGGGGGCCTGGACACATTCTGAAGAAGACATTAAATACAAACATTAAATTCACACAATGCCTCTATTAAGCTGGAATCCACCACTAATCCTAACAGTCGATTTTCTGGACACCACGACTTATAAAGGCCCAAACTTCGGCAACACGCACAAATTGGACAAACCCACTGATACACATGCTTTGTTATTTAAATCGAGTTATCATCGAAAACACACATATGTGGGTTTGATTAAATCTCAGCTCTTACGTTTTTATAGAATCTGCACGCAACAAACAGACTTCCAGGAAGCTACCAAAACCCTCTTTAAGGCGCTTATGTAGAGAGGCTATTCCAGATCTTTCTGAAGAAGATGCAGATTTTCTTTCTTGGAGTCAAGACCCCCTGATGCATCTCACACGGTTCCACTGATTACTACTTACTCCACGTCAGCAGGCCCACAGAGAGGAAGCTCTTTTATTAAGGGGTCATAGAATTATTGCGGCCTACAGAAGATATAAAAACCATAAGGACCTTTTAGTTAAGGCTGAGGTGAAGTCATTGGTTGAACCCAGAACCAGAGGTTTTTAGGATTTCTTTAAACAATTACATTGGGTACAAAACAAGTTTAATAAAACAGTTATTCCAGCAGCAGGAGTGCCCATGCACAGAGAAATCGGCAACAGATTTTTCCTATTTCAGAATCCCTAACCAGTCAGTGCCTCTCTTTCTCCCTCTTGGACATCATAGATCAATATTTTTTTTATATCTACTTTAACCCTATCCCCGTTATTTTGAACTAAGCCTAACCTCCTCCAACCTATGCCTAACCCCAAGAGTTGGATTTCTGGCAAGTATGGGGATATTTATGGATTGACTTTGAATGATTAGTTATTTTTTTCAAAATATTTTATGTAATAAAGTCCAAAATTGATGGTTGGTGTTATTACCATTATTCGACAGCAGATGGCGGTAACATACAAAGATTTTAGTAAAAATTTTATTTCAGGGTGTACACTATTTATAGGTTTTGGAAGGGCAAAAGCTGGACAATGAATAGATACAGTTGAAAATATTGGCTTCTGGTTTTTATTAAAGTTTTTTCACATCTGTACTGGAGAAATGTTAGTAACACCTTGCATCCTTCTGTTTTTAGAATATGCACACATTTTCACAAAAAAACAATGTATTTTTTTGTGGAAAAATGCTTAAGGCTGAAGAGTGGCTCTGTGACCACTGATATTTTTTCTGGTAAAAATTTGGAAAGCTTTTCACAGCATTTGCTGGGTTTTTAGAAATAATTAATTTAAAAAAATAGTTTTCATTGTGTGGCAGAAAACTAAAACTTCCACATTTTAATAAAATGGCATGTCATTGTACTCATTTTATTAGTTATTTTATTTACTTTTTAAAATGAGTAGAATCTCTCAAACCTTACATCATCAATGAATAAGTCTCTGGTTAATCAAGTGTCACTATCAATTTGTGTTGGTCAATGGTGTAAATGCCCTAAATGGGGGGCAGTTCTTCTGATCAGCTTAAAATGTTTCATGGCTGTGTGTGAAAGAGAAATGTTAGATTGATCTATACTCCGTGAGAGAAAGGAATTTTATATTAGTTAGATTTACAACTCATGTTGATACATTTTTTTAACCGGTTGATGCAACGTGATTGCTAAAGTGATCTTGTGTGTAATCTGGTTGCCTGGTTGCACATTTTGTGGGCAGCCTGTATGCAATTTTTTTTCTTTGCTCCAGTGTAGTTGTGTGCTAATGACATGTTCTTTATTATGTGTTTAATAATTCTACACTTTTAACACGATTCCAACAGAGGGTGAGATTTGGGCTGTTTTTTTTAAATTTATTTACATTGTGCTTGGACTGGAAACTATCAGTCAGATCAGTGGAGTCCATTCAATTAACTCAAATGTCAAGCATAAACAGACGTGCACATGAGCACTGATGTCAGGCTGAACACTGACTGAAGTAAACATTCATACGAGGAGAGGTAACCACAGCAGCAAGAGAGCACAAGGATCACAACACAGCAGAGTTTTCTTCTGCCTGCAACCCAAGTTTATTTAATTTGGCTGAGTTTCTCTGCTCGGTTCTGCTCCTTATGTTCCTAGCTGCCATATGTAACTCTCCTAGCATGAATGTGTTGACTTTGTGCTGATGTTCCCAACAGACATTAATGGCGCAGCTTCCTGCTCGCTCCTGTTTACTCCATTTTCCCTTTTTGAATTTGTTTGAAAATAAGTCCGAACATCTATGGCGCACTAGTGAGTATTTGTAATATCATCCATAAAGGTGAGATGTTAGAGCCCAAAATGAAATTTAATCAAATGATACATACACTCTTTATCCATTTTCTATGTTTAATTTAGTAAGAAAACGAGGAAATAAAAAAGGAACAGCTTTCCTTTTTTCTATATATGTTACGAAACGAAACAGTTGTCTAAAAAAAAAAAAGAACAAATGATGCATAGATTCGCTTGCACTGTCTTTGCTTTGGATTTGGTGTTAGGGAAAACTCCGTTATTTCAACACAGTCCTCGTCATTCAGCTTAACAGCAGGGTTTTAAACAGAATGTTATATCAACTAATGTTGTATTTTATGTTGTTTTTGTATTGTCATAGATTTACTTTGGACAAACAATTCCAACATTTCTGGAAGCTTGTGGAACCTTCTGTGAAGACCAAGATGATTCGGGTCACCAATACCAAGGCCTCCATAGCTGGCTCTGACAGATTTCACACATCCACGGTGTAATGATTGTTTTATAGATCAGATCAGAATCAGATCTGGAGTAATCCTTGCAGTGTGTGTGATCAGAAAAGCAGTAATTGATGCGCAGAAGGAGGATACCCATACCCAGATGTGTCTTTGCAGCTTCAGCATTTTTACTATTCTTGTGTTGTGGTATTTACTCAGTTCCCATTTCAGAGCTGATGGCGCGTGAAGCTTTGTGATTATGCCCCCTTCTAGTGCAGTAACTAGGAACTACATACATTATAAGTTGACAAAATCAGGAGAAACCACATTTAAGTCATTTTTCATACAACAAATTACCCCTTAAAACATGATTTTCAGAAGCATTTGTAAACAGAGCTTTTAAGATGTTTTATTGTAAGAGTTGTATTTTAATTTCTGTGCATTGTCTTTGTGTGTTTTCTTTTGAAGAAACTTCCTCCTATTGATGAGCTGTTCCTTTTTTGACGTACCTATCCTTGGGCCAGCCAGCCTTCTTGCAGAAAGGTTTGGCGTTCCCTGAACAACAGTAAGCAGGATCATCAACACATGGGTCCTCTACCAACGTCCTCTACCAAATGCTTGGAAGCTAACACCTCTAGTTGCCCACAGAGGTGGTGTGTGCACGACTTCCAGCTGAGTTTGCTTTATAATAAAGTACATAAGTAATAACAAAATCACAGAAAAATTATTGCTAGGTAAATGATTAAAATGGTTATGGGACATTAGATAACTGATTATAATGAAGTGGGTTAATTGTATTTTCTTTTGTAGGCTATATGTTTTAAGTCGGGCTGCACAGTGCTGCAGTGGGTAGCACAGTTCAAATGCAGCAAGAAGGTCCTGGGTTTGACTCCTACCCTTGCCCTGGGTCTTTCTGCATGGTGTTTGCATGTTCTTCCTATGCATGCATGGGTTCTCTCTCTCCGGGTACTCCAGCTTCCTCCCACAGTCCAAAAACATGACTGTTAGGTTAATTGGCCTCTCTAAATTCTCCTTAGGTGTGAGTGTGTGCGTGGATGGTTGTTTGTCCTGTTTGTCTCTGTGTTGCCCTGCGACAGACTGGCGACCTGTCCAGGGTGTACCCTGCCTCTCGCCTATTGAAAGCTGGAAATAGGCACCAGCACCCCTCGCGAAAAATATAAATCACTTAGTTAATTTTTGGTATTGTACTAGATGTGTTTGATTAGTGTCATGATTTAGGTTTTTGTTTGTTTTGTTTTGGACTTTTCTGGATTTTTTCCATCAGCCTGTCACCTCTCAGCCACCAGCCACTGTCCAATCAGCTCAGACAACAATTAGCCTACATCAACTCCACCTGCTGCCAGTAATTAGTCAGCTCGGCTCACCTGTGCACCTGTCTACATATACCTGCTTCAGCCAACTCTTCCTGGCCAGAATGTGTCTCCCTCTCCTTTTTTTCTTCTTTCCTTTCTTTCTCTCTTCTACTTTCTTATTGTAGTGTCCATATAACATGAAATATTCCCTGCATAAATTATAATAAAGCTATTTACATGCATAAATCAAGCTGAGCACTATGGCGAAAGCCGTACTGCTTCACTTGTGAAAGTAAAATCTGTTGGGCTGTTTTTGGCATTAAGACAACAATTCTTATTGCCAGACAGGACACTATAAAAAAGAAGCATATTTGTGGTTCAGTGTAACTACTCGATTACAACTGCAATAATGACAGTTGTCTTGAGGACCTGAGGGTTGCTGTATACTGGTTGCTACAGAACATTGATTGGTGGAATCCAGAAGAATAGTCATCACCTACTTTCTGTTTGCCATAGCTGTGTGAGTAAAAAAAAGCTAAAGATAAACCATTGATAACTGAGACGTTTATTGACTTACTCTGAAGTTGCTTTCATATAAACTGGCAGACTATACAGATTGAATATTGAATGGTTAAGAAAATAGTTCTGTCCAGTAATTCATAGGTTTAATAACATTGTTTTCGTCTTAAACTTGCAGTAAATTACATAAATATGTAGTAGTTCTCATAACATTCCTACTTGAATATCACTAAGGTTGTTGAAAAAGCTGTATTTCAACAATTAAACTCCGTCTTAAGAATGACCAGCCGCTTTGACGTTTTCCAGTCAGGTTTCCGTGCTCACCACAGTACAGAGACCGCCCTCATCAAGGTGTTAAATGACATCCATATAAATACAGACTGTGGAAGAACCACAGTGCTGCTACTATTGGACCTCAGTGCAGCATTCGATACTGTTGATCACTCCATTCTGTTAGAACGCCTAGAAAACTGGGTCGGCCTTTCTGGTACAGCACTCGACTGGTATACATCCTACTTAAAAGACAGGGACTTTTTTGTGTCAGACAAAAATCACATGTGGGGTTCCCCAAGGGTCCATCCTGGGTCCCCTCCTGTTTAATATCTTCCAGCTGTCTCTAGCTCAGATCATAAAAAACAACATCAGCACATAACTATGCAGACGACACGCAGCTCTACATCACCATGTCACCAGGTGACTATTGTTGTGCAATTATACACTGTTTAATGTTATTTAATGTTTATTAAATAACCCTCTGTCTGTTAAGTATTGTCTGGTGATGATCAGCTCTTAAGCTGATATCAAGACAATGGTTGAAAGGGATGAATTCGAGCACTAGCGATCTTTTAACAGCAAAACCTGCACACACATAGAATAAAGGAGTGACAACTTCTTTTCAAGTTCAAGAATTTAATAACAGAAATAAAATGAACATCCAGAGAACATCACTATGTAATGCTGTTTATCTGAATTAACACAATATTTCGATTAACAAATTCTCTCTACTAGGCTAGTGAAACTTAACTAAACTACCAAGCAAAATAAAGACAAAAAGAAGCTAGGCTAAGGAACTATTTACATGCAAAACAAACAAAAGACAAAACAAAAGTGGTTGATCATAATCAGATTAATTCAGTAAATCCTTGTTCACTGAAGATCTGATTCCAAAAAAGCATGGAATGGAGTTAAAAAAACATTTGGTATGTGTTTCAACCCATTCACAATGCAAAGCCCAAGTTAAACAAAACATTATTTGATGAAATAATATTCTGAGGACCGGTTTGTCCTGCAAAATCATTTAATTCAGAATCGCTTGCCTTTGTTTATGCGATTCTACCTCCGGGCGTCTGGGGTCGCTGTAGCAACTCGGTGGCTAAGAGGTTGCAACATAAAGTTACCAAAATTGCCTTGAAAACCGGCATTAATATACCATATTGATGCGGAAATAAGGCTCATAACACCATCGGAGGATGGCGGAGCAGAACAGTTAAGCTTTGTGCTTTAAACGAACTCCTTTTGAAATGTCTGAAACCGGATGTTAGCAAGGCTAATAGCATGTTGGCTAGCGGACGCTCGGCGCTAACAAATGAAAGCTTTTGCTTTATTTTTAGTCATAATGAGTGGCTGGATAACGTAAACATTAATGTCCCATCAATGTATGAAACCCTTGTGGAGGTAACCTTTCTGTTAAAACCTTAAAACACACTCGACAGTGACATGGTACCAAATGCTAGCAATGCTATATCGTTAGCCTTTTGTTCAAAACACCAGGTGTACAGCGGTTTACAAGACATTTCCCAATAAATCTTTTACTTCACCCTCAGCTCGCTGCCCAAACCTGTCCTTTGTCTCGTGTCAGTTCTGTCCAGTTTTGGCCATTCACAGAAGGAGCGTTGAAGGAGGAAGCTTTTGGCTTGTCGTTGGCGGGCTAGCGCTTGGCTATGCAGCCATGTGGTCAGGTCGGAGGCCTGGTCCCTGCCGCGTTCTCTGACCTGGTTGCAGTCCGATTTGAGCAGGGGTTTTCCTCAGCATACAGCCTTCAGCTCCATCGGGGTTTGCTTTCCTGTACAGGCTGAGGAAAAATACACAGAGCTGTTTCGCATGCAGGATCTTTGCCCCTGCATCTGATTGTGAGGTTAAGACAGCAACTTAGCTCTGTATTTGCCCGGACATGTTCCCCAGGCGATGAGAGACCTCTCCAGATGCTGGCCCGTATTCTTTTCAGGCCCGTGCAGGGCCCATGGCCCCAAGTGGTGTCCTGGTCTGCTCCAGGTTGGTGATCTTAGAGAGAGGCTCTGAGAAGGTGTGTAGCTGCAGAAGTGAGAGCTCTTTGTCTTTGAATCGGCTGGCAGTTTCTCCCTATGCCAGGGAGGAACTGAGTTTCAGAAAGGCTCATTCTCACTCACTCGTGGCCTCCTCCAGTCCTCCTGCATGGCTCCTGCACATGGCTGCTGAGGGACGAGACCCCCCCCCCCCAGAGGAGTGCTGGTCATCTGATGATGGAGGAGTGTGTGGAGAAGAGAGCTGAAGAAGAGTCGCAGGAGAGAAGAGAGTGAAGTAGAGGTGGGCTGTGACTTTTATCTGTAGGGAGGGGTCACAGCTGACCTCCTGCTGAGAGAGGAGGGCCGTCCTTGCTCTCTTTCTCTCTCCCTTGTTTAGAATTCAATCCAAGATCAATTATTTATCATGCCGTTATTATGGCATAACATTATGAACCAGTTCAAGCGCTGAGTAAATGCTTAGAATAAATCAATTCACGGATGTGCCAAAATTTTCTTTAATTGAATAAAAACAAGACTGAAGTAATAATCTTTGGACCAACAGAGGAGAGATCAAAAGTTAGCACACAGTTTCAGTCGCTTCAGATAGAAATCACCGATCAGGTCCGAAATCTGGGAGTAGTGATGGACTCAGACCTGAACCTCCAAAAGCATCTAAAAACAATTACAAGGTCAACCTTCTATCACCTGAAGAACATTTCCAGGATTAAAGGACAAATGTCTTAGCAGGATCTGGAAAAACTAATCCATTCGTTTATCTTTTGTAGAATTGATTACTGCAACGGTGTTTTCACAGGTCTGCCTAAAAAGTGGATCAGACAGCTGCAGCTGATCCAGAACGCTGCTGCCCGCTAAGAAAGTAGAGCACATCACCCCAGTTCTAAAGTCCTTACACTGGCTCCCTGTATCTCAGAGAATAGACTTTAAAATCCTTCTGTTAGTCTATAAATCCCTGAATGGCTTAGCACCTAAATACATCACAGACTTGTTATCAGTGTACCAACCCTCCAGACCACTAAGGTCTTCACCATCCCTTTTTAATGACAGGCCCAGCTATGCTGCTGAATGAAATCGATGATAAAGGGAATATAAGAGATACATATTTCCCTACATGGCAGTTGTTCAATTTCAAAAAATTTAAACTTATGTGTGAAGGTTTAAATATCCATAAAATGTAATGTGTTCATATCTAAGCTTTGTAAGCAATCTGGAGTGGCTTTACTGGGATCATAGAGAAGCAGTTTTAATTATATAAACCTGGAGCTGGTCAGCATTTACATATATTCTCCAAAATGTTTCAGATGCTCTTATTAATACAATTCTAAGAAACAGCATTGCATGCACAAAGCACTTACCACTGTGCTGTTGATTAAACAGACAGGCATCAGATTTATTTGTACGTTGAAAGGTTTTGGTATTTACAGTCATTTAGAGCATGATTATTAAAGTTGAACTCCATGAGGATGGCATACCGTGATGTTTATAATTGGGTCCCACTGCTCACATCCTAAAGGTCAGCCCAGAGCTGAAGATGGTTAACTGGCTGAATGGATAATTGACAGATGGCCCCCAAGTTCACAGTTGCTTCTCCGATAGCATTTAGTGAATAACATGAATACAGTTTGAAATACCATAACTTTAAGACAAGTTTCTTCTTGAGCCAGTAAACAGCACAGAAGCATGGTGTGCACACTTTTGTATCTGCAAGGTAGACAAATAACTACTGTATGTTTGCATGTGTTCACTACCGCTTCTCAAAGCCAAAGAAATCCTAAATTAGTCAGAATAGGCCTTAACATAACCTTGGCAGATGAGCTTCCTGAATATGAAATAATTGTCCTACCCAGTAATGCTGTTAGGTCCTCAATGGTGTAGTTGTATGATGTATGGAAACTACCAAAAAGAGTGTGCGTGAACTGAAGAATTATGGGCCCCATGACAAAAAAACTAAATCATCCCAAAACCTCACATTGATATATGTAAACCTACTTTTTTTTCTTGAGATTGTCCTTGTGATTGATTAACCAATCAGGATACCTCCTTAGCAACTTTCTTCTGAGCTTTTTACATTGTTAATAATATCACATTTTTGGCTTGGTAAAACTTTGGGATAATAAAATTACCAGGAGAGGTGCTATCTTGGACTGTTCCTTATGACCCAGTCTCAGTTAACCAGAAGACAATAGAAGAATTATCATTGTTTCAGCCATGTGATTGTCCATCCCTGATGCCCATAATTCGACACAACTAGTGGACAAGTTTCAAAACAGGCGTGAAAAGTCTGAAGCAACATTTTGTTTGAAAGAATATTATGTAAATGTCACACAATGGTGCTACCCCACAGTTGAATTACTGATATAATCTATAGATGTAACACATTTTTACACCCTTCTTGTCATATAGGGATGCTTGGGCAAGCTCCCTCTGTGTCAAATGTTGACGCGTCAAGTCAAGCGTTATTACTGAATTAATATGGAACATTGATGTCAATTTAATGGTGTTTTGTATAACTTTAGAGTTAACCCATCAAGCGACCGATCACTACAGCTCCCCTAGCTTCCTGGAGGAATAATTGCAATAATAAAATCAAGTGTCCTAAAGACATTGATTTTACTGAGCAAACCATTCTTTAAAATGTTATTTAACTCAGGATTTGCATTGTGAATGCAAATCCTGAGTTCTAAATTAGTTAAGCAACTAATTTGTTCTAAATTAGTTAAGCAAATTTGATCTCATTCCTTATTCTTTAAGATGAACTTTAGTTCTTTAACTAAGATCTGCAATGGACCAGGATTCACTGAATCATTCATTTGTCTTTTTGTTTCTTCTGTACGTAGTTCCTTAGCTTCTTTTTATATTAATTTTGTTTAGTAGTTTTAGTTAAGCACATATTTTAAAACTAATGCTGGCAGACACAATAGGCTGTGTTGTTGAAAGTGCATCCCTCTTTTCACTGCTTAATAATGTTGCAGTTTTTTCTGAGAGAATCGTATAAGCGTATGCAAGTGTTTAATGTTCTGCCGAGGCACAAAATATCACCTTATAGGTGTATAAATTAAGAGAGATCTCTTTACTTATTGTTACTCCCCAAAAAGGGAGATCGGTGGTGCACAGCTCAGTGTCCTTGGATCTCAGGAGGGTTGGCGGGGAGATGAAAGGCCATGTTGGTTGCATTGCTAGTTGACAGAGTTGACAGAGCACAACTGGAGCGGCTACAGATGTCTCGGTTCGGTTCCATAAGCGGCTGTTGCTTTTCGGTTGGTCCGACAGTTTTGTTTGGCCAAAACAGACTGATCTTGTTGGTTCACTGAGAAATGTGGGATCTCCCAGTTGAGTTAAAGATGAATTAACATCAAATTAGTGTCTAGACCTCTATGGTACACAGCACAGAGGCAAGGTGATGCAGCAAACTTGGTCCTGCCAAGAATTTGATCACAGGCCCACTATGTGTGACAACACGCAGAAGTTCAGCTGAACGTCTTCTCAACACAGCGGGGCTGCACGAAAGAAGACCGAGCTCTTGGGTTCACTGCGGTTGTATTCTCGGGGTGTAATTTCATCTGTGGGCAGCCACCACCTCCGTTGTGACTGGAGCCGAAGGCGTCCAGAGAAGTTGTAGTCCCAATTGTGTTGCATGCTGGGAGTTGTAGTACGTCACGTCATAATGGCATAACACTCCACTGGAGACATCCAGCCTGGCTCCGTGGACTAGTGAGTCCTATCAACGCATTTAAAAAAGCATCCATGACTTAAACACACTTTGATAAAAAGGACGCAACCCATTACATTTTAAAAGATTAGAGTCTGTTAAAAACAGTGCAGCATCCAGTCCCCAGTTACTCGCATGTCTGAAGATGCAGCTGGCAACTCCTCTCCACACAAGATTTTCCGGACCTTTTAAAATCCTCTGAGTGAATTGTAACCCGAAGGTAACACTCCTGCTGGCCAAGTGAATGAGGCCTTGTCCCCCCTGCCCCTCCTCAAGGTAAAAACAAAAACACCTGTGGCACCCACAATGTAATCCGTTCCAGAAAAAAAAAAAAAAAAAAATAACAATCTTTGCTTGAATTCTTGCCAGTAACACTGTTGGAGGATCCACAGAGGCCACGCAATGCCATAAAAGTGATGTCACAGGGTTATTTAGCACAAGCACCCAACCCCTGTATGACATTTGGGAAAGTAGGCATTTCCATTTATTAATTTTACCCTCTATCCTTTCTGTAAAGTCCTCCCAGTTTCTTTTTGCAAGAGCTTTGCTCTTTTCCCGGTTGACCCTAGGAGCAACTGGGAAGTTGCCGCTAGGCTAGTACTGAACCCAAACCTTTTCCTGGTCTGACGAAATGAGACCAGTCTTGATGCCCAATGGGTTGGAAACCTTCAAAATGTCCCAAATCAGGTTGACATTGTCTACCATAGACCTGCCAGGCACACTCTGTCATGATTTGCTATTGAACCCGAACACACCACAACAGAGTAAATTTAACAGTTTTATTGAAATAGTGGATTGTGGAGGATGGAACCAAGAGTCTGTACAGAGCTGAAGCAGGAGGATGGTGAAGGCAGGCACTGGCAAGCGGGTAGGAACCAGAGCACGGAGGCAGCAGAACCAGAAGCACAGCAGACAGGAGACTCGGAACCAGGCTTGACCAGCAGCACGACAGAATGGAGACTTGGAACCTGTTTAGACCAGCAGCATGGCAGAGTGGACACTGGAACCAGAACCACAACAGGATTAACAGCACGACTGGTGAATACTTGCAGGACCAGAACCACAGCAGGCGGGTGGAGATGAAAGGAACTCAGGCTGGACAAAAACAGGTGAGGTGAGCAGTTGTGAGCAGAAACCAACAGAACGAACCGACGAGGAAGGACTGAATGCCGGCAGCTTAAATAGAGAGGATGACAGGTGAGATGAGTTCTGGCTTGATTAGAGGCTGACAGGTGTAGATGATTACTGAGGTGGAGAAGAGACTGGGATGTATGGAGGGTGAATAGTGCCCTGAAATGTCCATGGTGCTGCAAGCAAGGCTGCAGCATGACACACACTAGGTCTGAGCACAGTGGATGACCTCCTCCATAGCCTTTTTCAGCCTATTTGCCAAAGCCTCGGACAGAATTTGGTAATGCATACACAAACGGGATACAGGACAGTATTTTTTGACAGTGTGTTTTCCCCCTTTTTGGCAGGAGGGCTATGATGGCCATCCGGCAGGACAGTGGCAGGAAACCCAAAGCCAAACTTTCGTTAACCCTCTAAAAGGTTGTGCTCCAATGGTGCAGGGGTAGCGCACATGACCCATATACAGAGGCCTTTGTCCTTGACCAGGCTGACCTGGGTTCGATTCTGGCCTGTAGTCCTTTGCCACATGTCTTCCCCCTCTCTCCAACCCCCTTTCCAGTCAGTCCACTTTATGAAAAATGAGCCACTAGAGTTTTAAAAACCCAGAAAAAAAGTAAACGCTAAAAGATCAGGTGCCAGAATGCTCCAAAAGGCTTTATAAAACTCTACGCTCTTTCAGGAGTGAATGCTGCTTGTCAAGACTTGATGCAATCTGCTGGATTTCTTTAGATAAGAAAGTTTTTGACCAATCTGTATGATTTGGTTGAATTTGACTTTGTAAAGTGCCTTAAGATGACATGTGTCAAACAAAGCACAACCAGTGCCAAAACAAATGATAAGCCCAGTACAGCCCGAACAAGCCAAGATAAAGATGGCCAGAAAGATGACACAGAAAGAGGCGTTGTCAGAGCTACAGGAGGATTCATCCCAGATCTCAGCAGGACAAAGAGAGGACCAAGAACCTCCATCCCCACAAACACCGGTCCAGACTGCACCCGCCTCCCCTTCTTCTCCACAAAGCCCAGAAGTTCCTTTTCTGGAATTTTCTCAGAACATGAACAAAGTATTTAAGATTGGCTTACAGATGACATCCTCTCCACATAGCCATTCTGCTGTGACTAAACCAGCATTTTCCAAAGGCCTCAGAGGCCCAGATCCTCCTCCTCTACGTATCACAGGACATTCTGGTGCTCGGGACCTCCAGATTACTTCGCTGTGATACAGATCAGGCCCTGGCCACACGTTTATCAGACATGACAGTTTCCAGCATCAGCCTGGGCCTTTTGCCGGAGATTATGGAATATCTGTGATGATACATGGCAGAAATAAGAAAAGCAAAAGGATAAACAGGAACAAATACCTAAAAGTCATAAACTGTCAGATGAAACCTGTCACAGAGACATCATCAACCACCAAGTCATATAAACTGGGTTTATTAAACATTAGATCTCTGTCAGGAAAATCCCTTTTAATTAATGACTTCATTATTGACAATAATCTTGATGTAATGTTTTTAACAGAAACATGGTTACATGAAGCAGCTATTCTATTAGAGACGACTCCCCCAAACTACAATTTTCTTTGTGAGTGCAGACAGAAAAGAAAAGGTGGAGGAGTGGCAACATTGTTTAATGATTCAGTAAAGTGTAAAAAGGTGTTTTTGGGAAAATTCGACTCTTTTGAACATTTGGCTCTCCAGGTAAAGAGCCCGGTACGAACTGTGTTTCTGAATGTTTACAGGCCTCCTAAGTCCACGTCAAACTTTTTTAAGGGTTTTAGTGACCTGCTGTCTGTGATATGTGTTGATTATGACTGTTTAATTATTGTGGGAGACTTCAACTTTCACGTTGACAACCCTGAAGACAGAAGTGCAAAAGAACTGTGTGACACACTTAGAAACTTTGGTTTAACTCAACATGTTAAACAGCCAACACACAAACAGGGACATATTTTAGACTTGATCATCACTAAAGGTCTAAAGATTTCTAAGGTCAATGTAACTGATGATGCCTTATCTGATCACTTTTCTGTTACCTTTGAAAGCATAATTTCCAGTGACTCATTTAGCCAAAGGGACATCATAAGAAAACGCACCTTTAAGGACAATGCCGCGGAAACTTTTATTCAAGCTTACTCTGATACTTCAACCTTGGGCTGCAACTCAGCAGATAAGCTAGTAGATAACTTTCAGTCTAAAGTCTCAGACCTCATTGACTGCATTGCTCCAGTTAAAGTGAAGTTTTTTTCCGGGAAGAAATAATCTCCTTGGAGAAATGCTCCAGCAGTTAGAGGTGAAAAAAGGGAGTGTCGGAAAGCTGAACGCAGGTGGAGAAAGAACAGACTTCAGGTTCACTATGACATCTATAAAGAGAGACTTTACAGATATAACTTACAACTGAAAAATGCAAGAGAATCTTTCTTCTCTGAGATCATTAAGAAAAACATTAATAATGCTCGTGTCTTATTTGCCACAGTCGACAGGTTAACAAATCCTCCTGTGTCCATGACTTCCGAACTCCACTCCACCAGGGCCTGCAATGAATTTGCTAACTTCTTTACTGAGAAAATCCTAAAGATCAGAGGATCAGTTTGTACATCCATACCAACTCCAGAACCAAAGCTGTATCCAGCAGGAACCTATCCTGACAAAATGTTCCAATTCAGCCAAATAAACTACAAAAGCTTAGAGGAGATCATTCAGCAGCTAAGTTCCTCCTCCTGCTGCCTTGATGTTCTCCCCACTGCTTTCTTTAAGAAAGTTTTGCCTGTCATAGCGTCTGAGTTGACTCAGATAATAAACACGTCCCTTCTGTCAGGTGTTTTCTCCCAGTCCCTAAAAACAGCAATTATCAAACCACTGCTGAAAAAGAACAATTTAGACAAACTACTACTCCAGAACTACAGGCCCATCTCAAACCTCCCCTTTATCAGTAAGATTATTGAAAAAGCTGTGTTTCAACAATTAAACACCTTCTTAACTATGACCAGCCGCTTTGACGTTTTCCATTCTGGCTTCCGTGCTCACCACAGTACAGAGACCGCCCTTATTAAGGTGTTTAATGACATCCATATAAATACAGACTGTGGAAGAACCACCGTGCTGGTACTATTGGACCTTAGTGCAGCATTTGATACTGTCGATCACTCCAGTCTGTTAGAACGCCTGGAGAACTGGGTCGGCCTAGTTAGTACAGCTCTTAACTGGTTTAAATCCTACTTAAAGGACAGGGACTTTTTTGTGTCAGTGGGTGACTTTACATCAGAAATGACAAAAATCACATGTGGGGTTCCCCAAGGGTCCATTGTAGGTCCCCTCCTATTCAATATCTACATGCTCCCTCTTGCACAGATCATAAAAACAACAACATCAGCTACCATAACTATGCAGACGACACACAGCTCTACATCACCATGTCACCAGGTGACTACGAACCAGTTCAGGCACTGAGGAAATGTTTAGAAGAAATCAATGCCTGGATGTGCCAAAATTTTCTTCAATTGAATAAAAAAAAAAAAAAGGAGTAATAATCTTTGGACCAATAGAGGAGAGATCAAAAGTTAGCACACAGCTTCAGTCGCTTCAGCTAAAAACCACTGATCAGGCCCGAAACCTGGGTGTAGTGATGGACTCAGACCTGAACCTCCAAAAGCATCTAAAGACAATTACAAGATCGGCTTTCTATCACCTGAAGAACATTTCCAGGATTAAAGGACTAATGTCTCAGCAGGATCTGGAAAGACTAATCCATGCGTTTATTTTTAGTCGAATTGATTACTGCAACTGTGTTTTCACAGGTCTGCCTAAAAAGTGGATCAGACAGCTGCAGCTGATCCAGAACGCTGCTGCCCGTGTCCTCACTAAGACTAAGAAAGTAGAGAACATCACCCCAGTTCTAAAGTCCTTACACTGGCTCCCTGTATCTCAGAGAGTAGACTTTAAAATACTTCTGTTAGTCTATAAATCCCTAAATGGCTTAGCACCTAAATACATCACAGACTTGTTATCAGTGTATCAACCCTCCAGAGCACTAAGGTCTTCTGGCTCCAGTCTTCTCTGCATACCTAGAACCAGAACCAGAACTAAACAAGGAGAAGCAGCATTTAGTTCCTACGCTCCACTTATCTGGAACAAACTTCCAGAAAACTGTAAAAGTGCGGAAAACCTGAGTTCTTTTAAATCAAGATTAAAAACACATTTGTTTAGGACTGTTTTTGACTGTTCTAGTTAAACTGTTCTACTGAAACAGCATTAGTTCAACTTGTTTAGTCCAACTGTTTATTGATGTTCTATTCTGTTTCTACATTTTCTGTTTTCTTTTCCTGTATTTTAATCATGTAAAGCACTTTGCATTGTCTCTGTACTGAATTGTGCTATACAAATAAATTTGCCTTGCCTTGCCATGTGTTGTGAATTGGCGCTATATAAATAAAATTTTGTTGAATTGAAAAAACCTGCCCTGAGATTGTGACTTCTCTCCAATGCACAAGGTCAAAAGCTCTGGGATGAGGTAGGAGATGCAGCCAAGGAAGCAGAAAGCCGAACCATATAACTTGATGTGTGCTTTCCACTGTTGAGAAGAACATCCAGAACCAGTAAATTACTGATTGACTTGGATATGGATGTGGCTGAGAGTGGAGGATGAACAAGTTCTCAGCAGTTATGGAAAGGTGAGGTGTAACACGCGCACACACACACACACACACACACACACACACACACACACACGCACACGCACACGCACACGCACACACACACACACACACACACACACACACACACACACACACACACACACACACACAAACACAAACAGAGTTTGATGAAAAAAGGACAAAAGGAATCAAAGTTCAACAGCAAAGGAGATCAATAAAGAAAGAAGTTAATGACTGTGTTGAAATGTCTGATAATTGTGATAATATTGAACCAGGACTGAGAAAAGAGCAGTTGAACTGACTATGATGGGGGCAGGAAGACAGAGACGGGTGCGAAGCCACTTGCAAGTGATGAAATTAGAAATTAAGATAAGTCATATACACACCACATTTTTTTCCTTTGTTATGTTAGAAAAAAAAGGTTAAGTTTCGTTACTCATGGTTAAACACGTTTTGCTTTACTGAAGGTGATGTCTACTTTCTCTTTTATAAAACCTATGTTTGTTATTTCAAATGTATTTTAAGTAAAAAGGTTTCTTGAAAAACAAAAACTTGATTAAATAACAAATTTATTTATTTATTTCAACTTTATTTGACAGTGGCAATGCAAAAAAACATAGTGACAAAACAAAGCATGTCACTGAAGTGCTGCATATAAAGTTTATAACTAATGCTAATTTTCAACTCATGTCCCTGTTTGGTCTTTTATACGAAAAAGAATTTACATACTACAGTGCTTCATTCCATTTAAAAAAATAAAAACATGGTCAAATTGTAAAACATGCATATCATACACAACCCTTACCTACTTACAATAATTACAAATGAGTACAGTTTTGGTTTGTCTTTAACCAGTTTTTGAGCCTGGTAGAGAACAGTTTAAAATCAGGTACAGTCTTGATCAGATGGTCATTGCAGTTTATGATAAAAAAAATATTTTTGATTGAAATTACTTATTGTTTGATTGAATAATAAAAATACAAATATCCCTCCATACCACACAAACCAAATTAGAAGCCCCTTTAAATAGATCCTAGTGACCTCTGAGGGCTCTGGTGACATTGGCTGAATTTTAATCTTTTAACATTTTTTGTTCTGTTCTTACCAGGATGCTCATAAGGGAAGGGACAATACTCACGTGAAAGGAGTTGATCTCATAATTGTGTTGCTTTATTTTACTTTATTTAATACACGCCACAGTTGTTATTTTATGTATTTTTTGTTTGTTTTTGCTTGTTTTATTATTCTAGTTTTTTTTACTGGGTCATTCATTATGTCCAGCGTGATGCCCGCCTGAGACGGATCGGGTGTGTAGAAGTTTCTTTGTCTGAACGTATAATGGAAGTTAATACATACTTGACCAGCTAAGAGCTGACAGAGACAGTTTTTTCCTGCACTTTGGATGACCATGTAATGATGATAGTTGGTAAAGGTCTGTTATTTCAATGTTTAGTTTAGTGTAGTATTTACATATGTGTTTTCCCCTTTTTTATTCATATTCATTTTAAATCACTTATGAAACAAATTCAATTTATGATGTAAGGGATGGACAGCTGAAGGGAAAAAGGGTATTTAGTTCTCAACTGCAGCTGCAAAGTTGATTATGTCTACTGTTATTGTTTTTCGCTTGCTTGGACCTGGGAAATTTCCAGCAGACGCTAGAGGGTGAGAAACTGGTATGACATCTTGCATAAAAAACATTGGTGTATAAGAGATTGAACAGTTTTGTCTAGGGAGAGCAGAATGAAGGTGATTCGATCAGACCAGACCTTTTCCAAGGACCTGTGTCCCTGCTGTTCTCTTTCTCATGAGAAGAAAATAAATTCTGACTTCAATAAAATCACAGATCTCTGTCTTGGTCATTAAAGAAAGCAATGAGACTTTTTTTCTGGTGCCAAGGGGAAGTGAATACAGTACAGTAAACACTATATGTTGTCACTGGAAGTATACTTTGTACTGTTCTTACAAATATACATTACCATGTATGTACTGGTTTCATAAGTTTAATGTTGAAAAAATAGATCTAAAAGGTATTTCTACAGTTTCAATATATTATGCCATGTTATTTTTTGTTTTATTTAATTATTTAAAATAGCAGAATTTTTACAAAACGTTTAATCATAGATTAGCTACTTAATGATTGGTTAGCTGTGTGACCCAGTACAATAACTTGGATGGCTACTTACATTTACTTGAGTAAAAGTATGTAAAAAAAAAAAAAAAAGCTAGTGTTGGTTGCAATATTTGGCAACTCTACCGACCTCTGCCAATCAGAAGAAAACTTGCAAATGAGAAAAAAATAACACCAAAAGGCGGCTGTAAGAGATATGACTTTAAAGAACAGACTTTTGGTAATAGAGCGCGACCTTTCCGAAGAATCTGAAACTGTAATCATTTTTTTTTAAATCTGTTGTAATTTTTTTACAACATGCCCAAAAAAACTTCCATCCATGTTATTTTTTTTATTTATTTATTTTTTTCCGGTAATGTTTTTTTTTATTTTTATTTTTTATTTTTTTTTTATTGAATATATAGAAAAACAATAACAATCTCAATTAACAAGTCAATAACAAATATTTCAATACAAGTAGAAATATCACAACTCCTGCTTTTGAAAAATACAGTTAATACAAAGGCTGGAACAAAGTATAAAATAAAATAAAATAAAATGAATAAAAATAAATAAAATAATAATAGTAGTTAAAATAAATTAATCCGTGGGGACTACCAACTGAAAATCTTCAATTAACTTAAACAATTTAATTGCATTTAAATTTTGCATCTTTCTCAGACATCTTTTGAAAAGGGAAAGTTCGTTTTTGAGAGCAGAGATTGAGAGGGAGCATTTTGGATAACAACATTTATGGATATAATACTTTGTTACAATTATTAGAATATTGATTAAAAATTCCAAATTTTTTTCTTTAATGGATAAACCGAATTGAATGTTTTGCAAGGAAATAAAATCTATATTTATTGTTTTAGAAGACAGAAAGTTCCGAAGTTGATCCCATAAGTTTAATACTTCTTTACATTCATAAAAAAGATGTTTAGTTGTTTCCAATTGAGTTGTACAAAAGCCACAATTCTCGACATTAAACTTAAATCTCTCTCTTAAAAACTCATTTGAAGGATATATGTTATTTATTATTTTTAAAATGTAATTCTTTATATTTAGGAGGAATTGGGATTTTCAAATAATTTGTCCTAATTTTGACTATCATAGATTTCTTAAAATTTTGTAAGAGAACTGTGTTTTTTGTTCTTCCTGGGTACATATTATTTATAGAATACTGATTCAAAAACTTGTTGTTGCACCTATTATCTCTAATGTCCACATGCTCAAATTGAATCTTATGGAGTCTAGGAATAAAGAAATTAGGTAAACTGTTTTTAACTGAATGAATGAGGACATCAGGGATACTACGTAAAACTTTCTTATAAATTCTTAGTGAACAATCATTTCTATACTTCCTGTTAAAATCCTCCAAACTTAGAAAATCACCATTTCCATCCAGTAAATGAGTAATTGACCAGATTTCTTTATTCCACCAATTTTCTAGAAAAATAGATTTTCTACCACATAGAATGGCTCTGTTGTTCCACAGTGGAACATTATGAGGGCTGAAGTTATGCTTAAACATTAACTTCCACTGTAACAAAACCTGTTGGTGGAAATTAGAGAGTTGTAGGGGGAGTTTTGATAATTCAAAATCACATTTCAATAACAACTCAATACCTCCAACTTTTTGAAATACGAACGACGGAATAACAAACCAAATGAGATCACTGTTTTTTATAAGGGACTGAAGCCATCTCATTTTTAAAGTACCATTCATAATTTCAATATCAATTGCCTTGATACCATCTTCCTCATAATTTTTTAGCAAATCACTTTTTTTTGATATAATGGTGTTTGTTTTTCCAAATAAAGTTAAAATTAATTCTATTAATCTGTTTTATCATATTTGGAGGGACGGCTAAGGAATATGCAGGATAGTCAGCCTGGATAAGGATTCAGTTTTTGTTAATAACGTTCTACCAAACAACGTCAAGTCTCTTTGAAGCCAATTATTTAAGGTTTTGCCACATTTATCAATGTTGTCCTGTTAATTTTTTCTAACGCTGGTAGCTTTACATTTAGTAATCCACATGCCTAAGTATTTAATCTCATTTTTAACTGGAATATTGAAAATTGAAGAATCAGAACAGTTGTGAATGCTCATAATTTCACATTTGTTTATATTTAACTGCAGCCCTGAGGCTTGAGAGAACAACTCTATTACCTTTAGAGCTATAGGAATTTGTTCTTTGTTTTTTAGGAAGAGGGTTGTATCATCTGCAAATTGGCTAATGATTATTTTCTGGTTATTTATTTCCAAACCTTCAATATTGGAGTTTTTAATTGTTATTGCTAGTAGCTCTGTGACTAAAATAAATAAGAGAGGCGAGATACTGCAACCTTGTCTGATTCCTCTTTCTACTTTGAATCTGGGACATGTGCCCTGTGACAGAGACACGCAGCTGTTGATATTGGTGTTTAATATGGTAATCATATTAAGAAAACTATTACCAAATCCGAAATGTCTCAACATGTTAACAATAAATTGATGTTCTACAGAATCAAATGCTTTGTGAAAATCTAAAAACAACATAAAACTATCATCTTTTATTAAGTGACTATAATCAATAAGGTCCAGAACCAGGCGGATGTTGTTATGGATGGATCTGCCTTTTAGAAAACCAGATTGTGTTTGACTAATTATTCTAGGCAAGCCAGTTTTTAACCTCATTGCCAAAACCTTTGTTAGGATCTTGTAGTCTGTGTTCAATAGCGTGATAGGCCTTAAATTATTTAAGTTTTTCTTATCTTTACCAGGTTTTGGGATTAGTTTAATTATGCCTTGTTTCATAGTTTGCATGAGTTCCTTTCTACTAACACATTCTTCTACAGCCTGAAACAACAAAAGTTTTAAATCCTCCCAGAAATGTTTATAAAGGTTAGCTGTGAGTCCGTCTGGACCAGGAGCGCGATCAGACGCCATATTTCTTATAGCAATGTCAAATTCAGAGATTCTTAGCTCTTCATCACAGATTTTCTTAAAGTTTTCATCAATAGTAGGAACTAGATTACTTATTTTATCAAAAAAGGATGAAGTAATTTTCTCTGTATGTGAAGATTTATAAAGATTACTATAGCAATTAAATACTTCTTCTGTTATTTTATTAGTCTCAGAACATTCCACTCCATCAATAATAAGGCTATTAATAGAATTATATTCCTGTCTATGTTTTTCTAAGTTACAAAAAAAAGCACTATTTTTTTTCCATCCATGTTATTCTGGGCATCCAGTTAATGTTTACTAAGGTTCTGGGTCTGGTCCCAAATGATTTGGGACTCCCCCTAGTGGTCTGGAGCACTTCAGTTATGCGGGGCTGGTTTGCAGCTTTTCTTAACTCAAAGTTGTTTTTGCTATTTGTGGCATTCTCTGTCTTTGCACGTGTTTTGTTTCTTTGTGGGTCAGCATAATTTATGTGTCTGCAACATGTTTGCTCTTTGTATCTCTCTAACTTCTGTTATTGCAGCCTTTTTTCATTTGATATGTTTTGTGCATTTGTGTTAGCTTTGTGTTTTGAGTACTTTTTGTGTTTGCAGCGTATTTAGATATTTGCAGTGCATTGGTGACTCCTGTCGACCATACAAAATGCAATAAGTAAGGAACACTATTAACGAGAACATCAATTTGTGAAGGTGGAGAAACCAAATTGCTACCCGATGCTGTGTTTTTCTGTAATATTGAGCAAATTAAAATGGAATTTTTTTTTAAAGTTGTTACAATTAACTTCACATGTTATTAAAAATGGTCTCACAGGACAAGGTTTTGGGAAAATGCTGTTAATTCTTCACAATCACTGCTAAATGGTAGTACAAGGTCCAAAGGATGACGTAAACCGGCATGGGTTCCCGGTTCAATCGCCTGCTCTCACCATCTCAGTCGTCCAGTGGTGTCGATGTATGGCAGCCTCACTTCTGTCAGTCCGTCCCAGGGCAGCTGTGACTTCAAACGTAGCTCACTACCGTCAGAGTGTGAATGACTGACTGTAGTGTAAAGCATTTTGGGGTCGTCGGACTTGATAAAGCGCTATACAAGTACAAGCCATTTGCCATTAATGGGCAGGTTTCCATCTGGAAACTTCTCAAAGCCCATCCTATAGTCATCATGTGGTATATTGGGACAAAGAATTGAACTCTTAAGAATTGAAAAACTAGTTAAAATTACTATACAATAGTCCAGGATGACAATTCAGTAATATTCACTAATAAACCTCAGAGACCCTTACAGATAAGTTGTGTTTATAGATTAAATTACACATAATGATTCTGTCTAATTAGGTGAATTTTGAAGGGAGTTTGTTTCACTGTTTTATTTAGGGTTGAATATATTTGTATGCCAAACTTTACAGGTTTCTATTTGTAAAATATATAAATAAATATATTCATGTATGATTTTCCTTCCATTTTACAATTATGCTTTACTTTGTATTGGTGTTTCTGAATGAAATATGAGAAAGTTTGCGGCTGGACTTTGAATGTGACTAAATTTAAAAAGGTTCCAGGGTTCTGGTATGTGGCAGCAATTATTTGTCTTATACATTGTTTTTTATCAGAGAAAGTGTTTATTCATAACCTCCATCAGCTAATGTATTCTGCTAGAGTTAGCAGGATGCAAACATTAGTATCAAAAGGAGAAAATGCTTTAGCTTATCTGAGTACCATCAAGATTTCCACATCTACAGTCATTAGCTTCAACATGATTTAAAGCTACTCGGAGGACATACAAGAGCTTGTGGTTGCTACTTTAATTCTAAAACATGTACAATTGATAACAGATTTCATAGTAAGGAGAGTTCATTATTAGTAATGATTGAAATTGATCTGCATTTCTGTTCATTCCCTCTCCTACCCACTCCCATTTCATCATATCGACGTGACCTATCGCTGTTGGCATCATGAAGGAGTGTGGAGCTCAGCGCCTTCCCAGGCGGGTATAAATAGAGGGAAAAGAAAAAGCAGTAGCAGTTACCTGATCATGTTTTGTGTCAACATCTGAGCTGGACACCAAGCCAACTTGACATCTGGTACCATGAAGGTAAGAAAAATACACACATGCATGTTTAATCCATCATATCAATACATTCTAGTTTGATGTGTTCATTGAACTCTTGCCATGATTGTTTGCAAGGTACAAAAATGGGCAAACACCTTTCGTGTGCTTCCCAACAAATTTTTATTTTATTTTCTAGTTACTCTTTATACACATAATTCACCTGGTAGGATTTTGACTGCAGCTCTTCTTCCGACTTGCCTTTTCATCCCACAGGGTTTGAGGGGCATCACGTTGATACACTTGCTCACCCTTTTGCTGCTTGCATCCTTCATCTCACACTCATGGAGTGTGCCAAAAGTAACTCTTTAAAAAAACTGCAGTGAATAAAATGTGAAAAACTGAAAGCATGAAATAAAACTGAATGCTTTTTTGGCTTTATCTTTAGGGCTCATTTCAACGAAGAAACTGGACCCCCCAGGCAATGTTGTACTTAAAAGGCACACGTATGTATTTGCTTTAAAATCCACAAAATATATACTACAGTTGCAAAAGTGTTCACACTACTCAAACCTTTTCACATTGTGTTGCATTCCAATCATATATGTGAATATATTTTTTTAGGGATTTCAAGTGACACCCTAAAACAAGGTTTGTATATTAATATGAAGTGGAAGGGAAATTATACTTAGTTTTAAAATTGTTTTAGAAGTGAAAATCTGAAGGTATTGTATTCAAACCCCAGAATAAATACTTTGTACAGTTTTATTTGGTTGCAGTTACAGCGACAGGTCTTTTGGCTTATGTCTCTACCAGATTTGAATACCCAGACACTGAACATTTTACCCATATTTATTTGTAAGGAGCTTAAACTCCATAAGACTGGATAAAGAGCATCTGTAAATATCATAGGACTTACTTAGGTCTGGTGTTTGATTTGATCTAATGTTTGAAAAGCACTTTTTTCCACGTTTGCATGGCTTGTGGCATATCAGACTTCTAAAGGCTTTCTTCTTAAGATTCTTTTATAGAATTTAGGTATTATAGTCCGAGGTGAGACCAAATCATTAGACTTCAGGTCAACAGTCACTGTCACATAATACCCAAATAAAGTGCATTAAAGTCTACGGTCATATTTGTGACCTAATGTCAACATTTTTAAGGAGTGTAAATACTTACTAAAAGAGATCATATATGTTACAGAATAGTTTGATTTTATTGCCACAGCTGGAAATTTTATTCAGAATGACCATGTTTGATCAAAAACGCTGTGCCTGCATTTACAGAACAAAGATTTTAGTTTAAAATGAGATGAAACTCATCCACCTCTCCACCGTCGCTTCATGCATGCTCAGTATGAGGGATTGCTGCGCAAAGCCATGGACGATGCAGACGACTGTCCACTGTGGCTCTACGCTTTTTCAGGAGGAGTGAATGCTGCTTGTCAAGACTTGACGCAATCTGCTGGTTTTTTTTAGATGGGAACCTTTTTGATCAATCTGTCTGGATGATTTGAGTGAATTTGACTTTGTAAAGATCTTGAGATGACGTGTTGTGAATTGGCTGTATATAAATAAAATTTAAATGAATGAAATGAAACTGACTTGGAATACTTTTTGTCAGAGGGTCGTAGGTTCATCTCTGAGGACCGAAAAGAAGGAGATGTCTATGACACGCTACACTTAGGTACAACAAAGTTTATTCAGTTCTCAGTTCAGTAAAAATGAATGTTGGTTCTGAGCAATATTTGTTCCCAGTATAAAAACAGTCAGCATTTCCACGTTTCGTCACAGAGTTAGAATCAGAACAGAGCCATGCAGAAGGACCTGTGATGTGCGTGATTTGTGTTTTGCTTTTTTTCAGATACCCGCAGTCAGAACACAGAGAAGCTTAGTGTTGACCAGGCAGCTACGGTGCTGCTCAAGTTCCTTCAGCAGGCCAGAGAAGGAGGTGATCACTCACAATCTGACTCATTGTAGTTCTTTATAATGCTTTTCCATAAGTCTTGTTCTTTTTATAGGCAGCCTCATACTAGAGCTTTTGTTCTTGTTTTTTATGCTTAAATGTTTATGATTTACTGTCCATCTCTTTTTTCTATCCTAGCTGATGAGGCTCCAGATGAAGTGTATTTCCAGGAGCTACCAGTGTGGAAGAGAGAATACTTCTGATAGTAACAGCAGTCATATTTTATTTGTTTTTGGTGTAACACTGTCAAAAAGCTCCATTGTAAATATGAATATTTTACTGTGTTTAAAGTAACATTTAATAAACACCTGGGAAATCGAACTCTGAGTCTGAAGTTGCTTTAAATGTTTGAAATAAAATCATTGCCTATTCATAAATCAGCATCCAATAATGACTGGTAGAAAGTGATTGTTTTTACACAAAAAATGCATTTTTGCTGCTGCACAAGACAATTCAATGCCTTTGACATTTATTATGTTATACTGGTACTGGTATGAGCGGGGATAAGGAGTTAAACTCAAATTTGAATATTAACATCCAACTTTCAACCAGAAAGTGGTTATGCAGGGAATACCTCCTAAATGTTTAAACCTTCTAGGTATCCCAAGTGATTTATGAGGAATTTTTGGATAGTGCAAGGTCGCATGTACATGTTTGCCCATAAGCCACGCCCACTTTAGCCAGTCATACTCAGTGCGGTACTTTGAAGATATCCACCAAGTTTTATAAAAATGTATTTACCTACTTTGGTTGTGTAAATTCCTCTAACTTACAGCGCCCCTTGTGTTGGAACATGCTAAAAAGACGTACATACACTCAAATCAAAGTGCCTGATGGGACATGTGCAGCTGGACACACGGTGGGAGGACAATCGTGTCTCTGTCCAATTTGTCAGTCAAGGATGTTAAAAATCTGTTCAAAATTGGATTTATGTTAACAGGATTTCTGCTTTTTGGAGCTGGCGGTTACCTGGAGTATTGAGAAATTCTGAAAACGTTGGCAGCTGTTTTGGCCCATGAACTATGTGTGGGATATGTCCGCTACCAGGGGTCCGTTCTTCGTACGTTGCTTAAAACATCCGAGATCAAATGAGACATCCAAGATGATATCATCCGGCTAATCATGATCCGGCTAATTGGGTTCTTCGAACACACCTGTTTATGATTAGTATGGCAGGATTGAGTTATCTGAGATACTGTTATGTAAACAAGACGTTCGGACATCTGTGACCTTGAACAGAGCACACTGAGAGAAGAGGAGCGGCTGAGATCTCGCGAGAGCTGTGCGTAAGTAAAAATGCCGGTATACACATAATATGAATCCGATCCACAAACAAACCAATAATTCAAAATTAAACGAAGTATGATTAAAAGATTAACAATTGTTTAATTTTTCACAATAAAACAAACTAGACGACGAGACCTTGACCAGTCTTGAGAGCTACCTGGACGTGTGTTTTGACAGCATTGTAATGGGGAAGCCGAAAAGCTCCACAGTTTGAGAAATACAACAGAACCTGAAATTTCATGAAAGGAATACTTAGTAGTAAGATTACTAAGTTATACAAGACGCACATAATCTTCTTTATGACATTTTTGGTATTGGCTTAAAAAACTTGCAGCAGTTAATACAGAAGATGCACCCCTGACAATTGCTCCGATGCCAGTGTGCAGGGTGCCTGTAAATTCAGGTGTGCAAAACAGCAAAACACAGAAACAGATTATTTGACTGACAGAATAAAGCAGAATTGGCCAAATGACTTAAGGTATTATTTATGGATATACAAAAGTATCTACATTGAATGGTTGTAAGATATGTGTTTGAATGCTGAACCCTGCTTAATGTTTCAGTCAAAAGCTTACTGTGGCTTAAACTGGCCCTTGATTACACAAGGGAAGTAGGAATGGACTGCTATTCCTTATTGGCCGCCTTTTTGGGCCGGTCGCCCTCTACACCCAGTCTAATGTTTTTAGCAGACACAAGCATCAGCATTTAATTAATTATAACTAGCTGAATATTAAATACATTTTCAGGCCATTTTGTTAGTTTGCTTTCGCTCCTAACCTTAAACATACTGCTATCATAGTACATGGTGTTGAATTCTTACTGGGGTTAGCAGTAACAGAGTATTCTCACGCGATGAATAAGTACACAAAGCCACTCATACGAAAAAAAGAAAAAAAAACTTGCTAGATTAATTTGTTTCCATTTTTTGAGAGGGGAACAGGACAACTGAAATATTAGGTGCAATGTTGACAGCCCTAAAAACCTATTGTTGTCTTTTTCAAAGAGAGGGAATATGTTCTCATACTTTAGAGACACTTTGATAGAGGAATATATGTAAAATAAATAATAAATTTGCAAAAGCTGTACATATCAATAATACAAAATTATAAAGAAACAAGATTTGTTACAAAGCAGTGTTTGGTGACTGGCTGTCAGGTTAAAGTGAACATGACACAAGTGAAAACTTAGCACCAAGTTTACTTTTCAATTTAATTTCAATTTTTTAAGTAACAGATTAAAAATTAAGCAAAGCAGGAACCTTGACATGATCATGTGTCGTTTCACCAACAAGTCGATGACAACTCCTGTGGAGAGTGTGGGATCTGCCTCTGGCATTTTTGTGCTGTTTTCAGGACGACCGCTCCTAGATGGCGGCCATGTTTTATGTGACACAATAGTCAATGTGGGGTCTACTCTTTATATGTCTATGTGGTAACAGATAAAATAATATATGATAGGGCCTACTGGGACATCTTAGCGGGGGACCTGCTAGATGTTTTTAATGAAAGCCTGATCACCTGTTCGCTCCTGCTGTCATACCGCAGGGCGGTCATCACCCTCCTGCCAAAAAATAGGTAATTCGCAGGACATAAAGAACTGGCGCCCTGTGTCTCTTCTGTGCATGGATTACAAAATCCTCTCCAAGGTCCTTGCAAACAGGATGAGAGGAGCAATAGAACATGTCATCCACTGCGACCAGACCCATTGCATCCCCAGCAGGTCCATGGTAGATAACATCTACCTGATTCGGGATGTTTTGGAAGTCTCCAGTTCATTGGGTCTGAAAACAGCCTTGGTCTTACTTAACCAAGAAAAGGCTTTTCACCGTGTCGAACCCAGCTTCCTGTGGGAAACCATGGGGAGATTGGGGTTTGCCGATGGTTTGATAGCCAAGACTCAGGTACTGTACAATAATATTGAGAGTGTGCTAAAGAGCAATGGTAGCCTGTGTGTTCCTTTTAGAGTGTGTAAAGGCGTTCGGCAGGGCTGTGCACTCTTGGGGATGCTCTGTGCACTCACCCTGGAACCCTTCCTCCAAAAAGTACGCTTGGTTCAACTTTACGTGGTTTTAGCAAAAATTTAGTTTTATCAGCTTGTGCTAACGATGTTGTTGTTTTTATAAAAGATAAACAAGACGTCACCATATTAAACAAGTTCACCTGTAATTTTTCAATCCTGTCTGCCTCGAGGGTGAACTGGGGTAAGAGTGAAGCCTTTGCCATAGGTGAGTGGCATGGAGGGCTTCTGGTTCTCCCTCAATATCTTCTATGGAAGACAGAGGGTCTTAAGTGCCTTGGGGTTTATCTGGGGATAAAGCCATTGTACAGAAAAATTGGGAAGACATGGAAACAAAAATGAAGGGTAAACTGGCGAAGTGTATATGACTCCACCCTCAGATGTCCTATAGAGGCAGGGTGTTGGTTTTAAACAATCTGATTGCATCACAGCTGTGGCACAAGCTTTTTGTCTTGGACCCACCACCGGGCCTGCTAGTAAAGATACAGTCTGAGATGGTGGAGTTTTTTTGGAATGGTTTACACTGGGTGTGACAGTCTGTCTTGTTTTACCAAGGGAGGAGAGGGCCAGGGCCTTGTCCACCTGGCAAGCAGAACAACTTCTTTCCACATGCAGTTCCTCTAGAAGTACCTGACAGGGCCTCCTGATACTGTGTGAAGAGACGTGACCATTCTCAGACACGTAAATAAATTGGGGCTGGATGCTGCTCTGCTTCTAATCAGGTTTAGCTGTTTAAAGTTAAATGGGTTGCCAGAAAGAGGTGACCCCCCTCTTTTATCAAAAGACGAAACCCTGCCCACATTCCAAAGTGACAGGTGCCACGCCCACTTCCGGTCCCGCCCGGAAGTCCCACCCTGGAAGTCCCGCCTCCTGGCATCCTCCCACTTCCGGTATGATGTCACCATGTGACCTATGATTTATGATTACCAGATGTGTGACCTATGACCTAAGATTTATGACATGAGATCTATGACTGACTTAAAGATGACCAGATGCTAACGGCCATTTTGACAACACCTCCTAACTGTGTCAACTCCTAACCATATGGGAGGAGTTTCGGGCTTAAATACGGCTGAAAAAATTGTGTTAAATAAAACATTCTTTTTCTTTTAAATCAAAGACTCACCACAAATTGGAGAAGCGGTCACTGGATCAGTTGCGATAGATAAGGATGAAATAGGGGCCCGTATTTCCAAACTCTTTAGAAGCTCACGTTGATGGGTCGATTTTCTCTGTGTGAAAAAAACATTGACATATCAGGACCAGCCTCTAGAGCCAATCCTCTTCTAAGACCCTGCCCTCCCCTCTATCCTATAGATAGAGTGAAACAAGGTAGGACTTGCCTGTCAGTCTGCCCCAGGGCAGCTGTAGCTACTAACATAGTTCACCACTGTCAGGGTGTGAATGTGTGTGTGAATGGGTGAATGACTAAACTGTAGTGTGAAGCGCTTTGGAGGTCGTCAAGACTAGTTAAAGCGCTATACAAGTACAAGCCATTTTACCATTTTTTTTGCCTCTGGAACCATCCCTCTTCTAAGACCCCGCCCCCTCAACCCAATAAATAGAGTGAAAGAAGGCTCCTATAATCTGGGTCCGTACCACCCTTTTCACCAGTCTTCTACTCGCAATCGTCCTCTGCCTCCTCATTGCGAGCACCATCTCCGAGTGAGTTTATTGCACACACCCAGCCTGGAGAAATCATGGAAAATGGGTCAGCAGAGGCGGTAGTGGAGAACGTTAGCGGTGGAGAGAAAGGCTCGACGCTAGAGGCCAATGGGGAGGCCCCCAAGAGCCCACTTCTGATGCTGTAGTTAACTCGGGTGGCTTACTTCACAACCATAGCATGTATCTTTCACAAATTTCTGACAGTGAACTAAAGCCACTTTCACCGTAGCAATGAGCGTGGAAGACATTGCTACGGTGAAAGTGGCTTTAGTTCACTGTCAGAAATTTATGAAAGATATGTGCTACGGTTGTGAAGTAAGCCACCTGAGTCCACTACAGCATCAATGCTTGGAGGTGGTGAACGAAGATTTTTATCAGCAACGTTTTTACCGTCTCATGAGTTGACTCCATACGCTGCCTCTATCCAGAGACTGCTGAGCATGCACAACATACAGGCTGAGGATCATCGCGTCAACACAATAACAGAGACGCTCTATTGAACTAAGTTCTTCAGACAGAATTCACGCATCGATTCAAGAGATGTATGAAAAGACTAGAGAAGTGTATCATCTGAGACAACTCCACTCAGTCTTTGAGAGCTACTGTTAAACATTGTAAACCATTGAATAAAATTGTTCTCACCCAACAAGATTGTGTCATTATTTAAGCAGCTTCTGTACGGTCCAACCTTCTCCAAATATTATTTTTTCTTGTCAAGTCATGCCTGAATAAAAAAAAAGGGGAAATAGATATCTATTAATTGACCAGCTCTATCAGACTTTGATATTAAGAGGCTCTAAAAGGCACAACATATGTCATTAGAAATTGAAGTTTTACTCCACCAAAATCCTTCTGCCCGTCTGTTTCTCCTTGCTCCACCAAAATCCTTTTATAGGTGTCACTGTTGTGGCACTGCTGACTCCTTCATGGTGGGGGATGGAAACAGGCTCTCACGTAACAGGAAGGGCAATTTGTGTGCTTATGCACACTTTCAGCTCACTTTAACCATTTCAAAGATGGGAAGAAAGTTTTAACTCATCTTATTGGAGAATCCAATACCCTGTTGACTGCTGCATTTAATTTAAGGGACATGCACACGTTCTTCTCTGTCTCTCATCCCACTCAGCTCTCAGTACATGATGATCTCATCACCTCTTAACTCTTGTATTCTCTAAAGAGGTCGGGAACTGATATTCTTCATCTTTTTAAAGTTTAGCAAATGACCCAGTATATAATAATCACTTTCAGAAGAAAGAACTTTGGCTACCAGTGTGTCGATAACAACGGAGCATGGTGTTCTAGCGCCTTACATTCTAAACTTCTTTCAGGCTTATTTCAATTATTTATTGTCATGGCCAGTGGCCTTTGTCTGTTTTGTTTTTCTTCCTCAGGGAATGTTTGTAGGCGTAGTTGCAGCTTCCTGCCAGCTGGTGCCACTGTGGGAACTTGCAGCCCTCCTGTGTATCTTCCTGGTTTGCCTTCAGCCACTTCCTGTTGCAATCATCTTCATCTGGATTGGACACTGACCACTGACCAACCAATCTATAGAGAGACCTTCTTATTTAAACCCAGCTCTCCCACACAGACAGGGCAGCTGTGTTTTAGAGCAGCTTGCCTCACTGCCGGGTGGTATTGTTTGTTGTGTAAGGTTTTAGCTGTAACACTCTGTTAATTGCTGGTTGTGTTACTAGTTTGTTGTTTAGCTATAACACTCTGTTAACCTGACAATTGCTGGTTGTGTTACTAGTTTGATGTTGTTTTACTTTTGCCCTTTTGGTTTATTTCAGTGTTGCTGCTGTTTCCAGCATCAACACATCAGTTCTTGTGGCCTTAAGTCATTTCGGGGTTTCTTTTATTAGATCACATCCTGTTCTTCGATAGTATACTTAATGTTTCCATCACTTTTGTTCCTAAAACCAACAAAACAATAAATCTTAACCTTTTTTACTTAACCTTTTCCGTGTTGGCTCTAAATGTTACTTCCTCCTTCCCCCTAGACGAGTTGGGTTGTAACAATTAAAGTTAGATCTCCTGTATTAATTAAGATAATATCCTTCAATAGAGTAAAAACAGGGTTTAACTCTAAGGTTACATCTCCTTCTAATTAAGTAGCTTTCTAAGTCAATTTTAAAATCCAAAACAGGGATTCAACCCATCAATAACCATCAGCCACCACCACCAAAGCCCCTTTGAACTACATGAGGCACCTGGCTGCTGTACCAGTGTTGCCAACTCAGCGACTTTGTCGCTATATTTAGCGACTTTTCAGACCCCTCCAGCGACTTTTTTTCAAAAAAGCGACTAGCGACAAATCTAGCGACTTTTCTGGCGTCACTGGCGAATTTTGGAGACTCTTACGTGAAAGCACGTATCGTTCCTACTCTTGTCCTCCAGCGGCAGGTGCTGCCGTGGGGCACCTCCCCCCTCCCAACCCCGTCCTCCCGCTACCGCAGGAGTCCCTCTCAGCGCTGCAGTCAGAGCCACAGCATGTTTACCCTCAGCGTCCAGACTGCAAATGAAGCGCGCATGCGCCGGGATTGACGGCGCAGGTTGATCATAAATAACTGAATTTGAAATATTTTATTCTAAATAAATAACGGCATTTGATTCACACAGCCACATGTTCGTGTTTTACCGTGATTTGTAGGCTCCTTGGTGGACCACAAGGGAAAAAAGAAAACGTTAAAAAAAAGTTGGGGAAAAAATTGTGTAACTCCGGCATAGTGTCTCTTTATGGTTAATTTTGCCGGTCTCAAACCCGGGTAAAGGAGGAGGGTTAGTATTGTAATAAAATAAACATTAATAAAAAATAAAAGTAAAATAAATAATAATAATAATAAATAAATGAACATTAATGGACAGAAAAAAGTAGCTCTATATATATTCTGAGTGTTTTTACTCACTTTTTGGCTCTCTAACAACGTTATTTCTCCCACAGCGTCAATAACATGCACATCACATCATGTGGCAGATTATGCAAATTAGGCGATGACGTCATTCAGCGACTTCTAGCGACTTTTAGCGCAGCCAATAGCTACTTTCCTTACTGAGGAGTTGGCAACACTGTGCTGTACTTCTTCGCACCTCTGTTTGATTAAACCTTACAAAAATAGCTGTGCGGTAGTTCCTCTGATTTAATGTTATTTAAAGATAATCGTTTTACGAATTGGGTCACTTTTAGGGTAATGTAGATATTAATACCGGCCTGCTCCTGTTTATCTCTGAAGGCCCGTCTTACCCCGGTTTAAGATTTGGCAGTAAAGGTGAAACAATTATCAGAGGCAAACATTAAAATATGCATATTTAATTCATTGGAATTCCAAAGGAGACAGAATTTACATTAACATTTCGTTGTATTCAGTACAAGCTCGACATCCAAGGGGTGGTCCAGTTTTGGGGTTATCTGTTTTCGAACAAAGAGGCTGTTCTTCTTGGTTAGGGGTTAAGCCAAATGACCTCTCCCAGCCATAAATCGCCTCTCAACACATCCTGCAAGCTACATGTTTATTTTGTCCTCAAAGCGAGACACAGTCAAAAACCATGCATTCCTCAGTTCTTCCAAACAAATACCTGATTAATATAACAACTAAGATATTTATTTTCCTCAACAGTAACCATCCATTTTTAGAGAGCAGTGATAAATATGAACACACCACATTTTTCAGATTTCAAAAAAAAAAAAAAAACACATTCTGCATCTTTTAACGTCTATACCCATTTTTCAGAATAATAACATTGAAATTACTGGTTACACTGTGGCAAGAAGTTGAATGACATGGTTCTTGGTTTTTAAAGGCTCACACTTTCTGTGTTCACCTCTTCATCTTCTAACTTTCTTGATACCATGTGAGCTCTACTATCAAGATCATAAGCAAACATTCAGGTATTAGTATCAAAGAAACCTGTTTGAATCAAGTACCATTTGACAAGAAAAGTCCATCCCAACAGGAGAATGTTTCCCTTATCTACAAAGCCTTTATTGTTGTTTGTTTTACATAAAACCTGTACTGTTGCACCCAATGTGACCCCGGGTCCTATATTGAGATTCACAGCCAGCTAAACTCTTTCTTGCATCACTTCCTCCAAGGAACAGCCGCGTGTTGTATTTGAACAGGATTTAATGCGAAAAAAGTGTGAAACTGAAACAATACAAAATACAAAAATGTACTTAGTATGTAAATCATACATCAAAGTAAATCAAATAACATTTACTTTGTATAAAAGGTACATTTAAAGGGTTAGCTTACACTTAGCCTTAGCATCCGACTCACTCTAATCGGACTCCAATGTACCAGAGCATACAACACATCAAAACTCTCAAGGTTACCACAATAATCAAATATATAATTTCTAGCCACCATACACAACTTTATGACTTACTCATATTGCCACTCAAAGGGATGGAAAGGATTGGATGGGTGCAGATGAGAAATACACATGTTCATTTCTTGACTCATGTAAAGAAAGATGGCTTCCTGTAACACTTCTTCTTCTACGTATCAACTGGCTCAACTTAGCGAACTTTGCAAACATGCGCCCCCTAACGGCCTGGAGAAAATACATTAAAAACAGCTCCAGCACACTCCCCGCCTGGCATTATTTTAAGAATGCCAATATAAACTACTCCCTTGAAGATAAAAGTAGAATACAGTCCGAAATAGGTCTGTTGAAGGTCTTAGTAGTCTTGCCACGTGTAACCTTCACTTCCATCTTCCTGACAACTCCATCTTTGCTTGGAAGGGTCTTTGTGATGATTCCCATAAGCCATTCGTTTCTTTTTAGTTGCTTGTCCTTCAGAAGAATAACGTCTCCTTCTTTCAAGTTTGGTTTGTTGCGATGCCATTTCTGACGACTTTGGAGCATATTGAGGTATTCTTTCTGCCATCTGGCCCAGAATGTGTCAGCAAGGGCTTGAACTCTTTTCCACTGATTTTTATACATGTCGGCTTTTGTGAAGTCCCCAGGTGGAGTTTCGATTGGGTTAAACTTCTGCGTGAGCAGAGCTGAGGGGGTTAGGATCAAAGGGGCCTCCGGATCTGAGGAAACAGGTACCAAGGGCCTCGCATTGATAATAGCCGTGACCTCAGCCATCAACGTTGTCAGGACCTCGTGAGTTAGAGTAGGGTTTCCTGCTTGTAGAAGCATCGAGTCTAGAATGCGTCGTGAGACACCTATCATACGTTCCCAGGTGCCTCCCATATCAGATGAGTGGGGAGCGTTGAACACCCAAGAACACCTCTGTTTGCGTAGGTAGTCATCCACAGTTGCCTCATTGGGCTTTGGAGGATCCAGCCTCAACTCCTTGGATGCGCCAATGAAGTTGGTTCCGCAGTCTGATCTCAACTGTTTAGCAGGGCCTCTGATTGCAAAAAATCTGCGAAGAGCATTAATGAAACTAGATGAGCTAAGAGCTTCGATCACTTCAATATGGACGGCCCTTGTAGACATGCAAGTGAACAGGACTGCCCATCTCTTACTATTAGCTTGACCACCTTTTGTGCGCCGTGTTGAAACCTCCCACGGTCCAAATACGTCAAGGCCAACATAAGAAAATAGAGGATCAGTTTGTAAGCGTTCGGCAGGCAAATCGGCCATAATCTGCTGCTCTGTTCTGCCTCGAAGCTTTTTGCAGGTGACACATTTGTGGATAACACTGCTGATGGATCTCTTTGCTCCAACTATCCATAAACCACTTGCTCTCACGGCTCCTTCAGTGAAGTGTCTTCCTTGGTGCTGGACTGCTTCATGATGATGTCGAATGAGCAGCGTAGCAATGTGATGCTTTCCTGGTATCAGAAGAGGGTTGGTTTCATGACTTGGCAATTTGGACTCTGAAAGTCGTCCTCCTACTCGCAGTAAGTTTTTGTCATCAATCATTGGATTAAGTTTGTGAAGAGAACTGCTGTGTGGTGTGGCACGTTTTGTCATGATGCATTTTATCTCCTCTTTATAGACTTCCTGCTGGACACATTTGATAATTATGTGTTCTGCTTGAGATAAAGCTTCATCTGTGAGACTTGCCTTACACAGGTGCCACCTGCTACAACCGCTGCCATCTTTGGGCTTGTAGCTGTGAGCTATGTGTTTGAGGTAGGCTATTGCTTTTATGAGAGAAGTCCATTTTGAGAACCGTTCAAAGCGCAATGAACCTAAGGCACCTGGAGCGGTTGTGGTCTTAAGCACAGTCACATTGTGTCTAACTTCAACATCTGACTCTGGATCAACAAGTTCAAATGGACCCTTTTCTGGAAGGAGGCTCTCGTGGTTGAGGAGAAATGCTGGGCCACACAACCATGAGTTACTACCAAGTTTCTCCGCAGCTACAGATCGAGAGCCATGATCAGCGGGATTGTGTTCTGTCGGCACATATCTCCATTGGTCTGGTAGTGAAGACTGCTTGATTCTCTGTACACGATTGTTCACATATACATGAAACCTTCTGTGTTGATTGTTGATGTATCCTAAAACCACTTTACTGTCAGTCTAAAATGTTGTCCTGTCAATCTTGATCTTCAGTTCCTCTGTGAGGAGCTCTGACATCTCAACAGCAAGTACTGCAGCACAAAGCTCTAGTCGAGGAATGGTGAGATCTGGAATGGGAGCCAGTTTAGCCTTACCCATGACGAACCCAAGTTCGTTGTGTCCATCCTCATGTGTGACCTTCAGGTAAGCTACTGCAGCTATGGCTTTCACTGAAGCATCTGAAAAAACACAAAGTTCAATGAAGATGGCTTGTGAGATGGAAAACATTACGTAGGTACGAGGAATGTGTAGACTTGTAAGACTCTGTAATGAGTCGCGCCATCTTCTCCAGTTGTCATACATGTCTTGTGGTAAGGAACTGTCCCACTCAAGGTTGCTGCTGGAGAGCTCTCTGAGAAGAAGCCTTCCTTTGATGGTAACAGGTGCAAGCAAACCAAGAGGATCAAACAAGCTGTTTATTGTTGAAAGCACACCGCGTCGAGTATAGGGCTTTTGCTCTTGGGGAACATGGAATGTAAATGTGTCTGATGTGGGGTTCCAACTGACCCCTAAGCTGCGTTGGACTGGAATCTCATCAGTCGTCAAATCCAGATCTTTGATATCTTTGGCCCTGTCCTCAGGGGGAAATGCATTTACCACTTGCATTTTGTTGGAAGCAATCTTGTGCAGACGCAGATTAGAGAGGGCGAGCATTTTCTGGGCTCTTTGTAGGACATCAATGGCTTCAGCCTCCGTTGGGAAAGACTTTAATGCGTCATCGACGTAGAAGTCTTGCTCTATGAAGTTTCGTGCATCAGTTCCATATTCGCTTTCTGCCTCCCTTGCTGCCATTCTCAGCCCGTAGATCGCCACTGCCGGGGAGGGACTGTTACCAAAGACGTGAACCCTCATCTGATAGTCCACTACTGCTTTGGTAAGGTCATTATCTTCGTACCACAGGAAGCGAAGGTAATCTCTGTGATCTTCCTGGACTACAAAGCAATAGAACATTTGTTCAATGTCAGCTGTGATGGCGACCGGCTCTTTCCTGAAGCGAAGCAGCACACCTAAAAGTGTGTTGTTTAGGTCTGGGCCAGAAAGCAGTATGTCGTTGAGGGACACTCCATTAAACTGCGCGCTTGAATCAAACACCACGCGTATCTTTCCTGGCTTTTGCGGATGGTATACGCCAAATATTGGGAGATACCAGGCTTCTTTGTCTTTGATGCGAGGAGGTGCAAGCTCTGCATGTTGGTTGTCTAACATTTTCTGCATGAATTCCACGAAGTGCGTCTTCATTTCGGGTTTCTTGTCAAGCGTACGTCGTAGAGACATGAGCCGCTGGTGGGCGTATGAACGGTTGTCAGGGAGTTTGCGTCTGGGAGTTCGAAATGGGAGTGGTGCAACCCAGCTGTTAGTGTCATCTTTGAAGAATCCCTCCATCTTCTTTAGAAAGATCCTGTCTTCGGCAGAATGAGCTAGCTGGTTGTCTTTATTGGTACGACAAAACACAGTCTCTCCTAAATTCTCAGCTGTGGGCCTTTGGTGTAAGTAACCGGATGGCAGTTGATTAGAAATAGCTTTGGCTTGGCTCAGACTGAAGTCTTCCTTTACACTGAAGCGATTATCACAGGGAGTGAGATAGCTTGGGCGACCGTTTTCCAATATGTGTGTTTTCAGAACATTCACTTCACCTGGCTTGTGAGCTTTGCCAAGACACACATCGCCAATGATAACCCAGCCCAGGTCAAGCTTCTGTGCGAATGGGTCATTGTGTCTTCCATTTATTTGATCCCTCACTTTGTGAGCTCTCAGCAGATTCCGTCCAATCAGTAACAATATATCTGCACTTGGGTCGAGAGGTGGGATTTCAGCAGCTATTGCTTTCAGGTGGTGGTGGTGTGAAGCAGCCTCTGTGGTGGGTATCTCTTCCCTATTGTTGGGGATGGCATTGCACTCTATGAGTGTAGGGAGAGGTAAACTAATTTTTCCATCTAACGACTGGACTATGTAGTCACATGCCCTTCTACCATTCACTTGCGTTACACCGCTACAGGTTTTTAGTGTATATGGTTCAGCTGGACCTTGTATGTCAAACACATCAAAAAACTCTGTCTTTGCAAGAGATTGGTTACTTTGATCATCAATTATTGCGTACATTCGTTTGATGTTGGTTTGCTGACCTTTGGGGTAGACTTGCACCAAGCAGATTTTAGAACAGGATTTTCCTGTAATTGCATTTCCACATACCTCTGTACATGTGGCAGTAACATCTGAGTCCTGTGCATTTGCTTGCTCCCCGCCTTGCTCTTTAAGGGATAGGGGAGGTTTAGACATCCGCGGTGCTGGGCCAGGGTGAAGAGCTGCCAGGTGTTTCTCACTGCTGCACTCTTCACACTTAATTGTAATATTACAGTCTCTGGCTTGGTGGCTGGTAGAAGCAAGGCAGCGGTAGCAGATGTTATTGTCTCTTAGCAGCTTTTTCCTGTCTTCAAGTAGCATAGTTCTGAAACCTCTGCATCTCCCAAGTGAGTGTGGTTTGTGATGAATAGGACATTGTCTTTTAATGTCGTTGCCTGTTTCTTTTGTGTTGGATCCTTCTGATGATATGTCCGTCTTGTGCACTATGACTGATGGCTTTTGGCTGTAGTTATGTGTTGGTTTTCCTTTTCTGTAGCTGACAGTGTTATTTGAATGTGAGAGGGCAGTTGTGTTGAATGTTGTAGTGAAACTTGGGTCATTCCTTGCTTTGGCTTGACCTTTCACAAACTCAACGAAAACTGAGAAGGGTGGGTAGCTAACATTGTGTTCTTCTTTGAACTTTGACCCTACCATTGTCCATTTTTCTTGAAGGGGAAAGGGCAGCTTCTCCACTATTGGACCTACTCCTCTCGCAGTGTCAAGGTAACTTAGCCCAGGTAAATAGCCATCTAGCTTTGCAGCTTGGAGTTCACTCAGTAGATCTGACAGGTCACGAAGCCTTTGTGGTTCTTTACTGGAAAGCTTTGGGAAGTTTTCTATTCTGACAAACAGGGAGTTTTCTATTGCTTCTGGAGAGCCATAACACTCTTCTAGTCTTTGCCATATCATGTACAAACCAGCAGGTGGATTCTTTATGTTAACTGCTTTTAGTCTCTTAGCGTGTTCAGAAGACTCTGTGCCTAGCCACTTAATGAGTAGATTCATTTCCTCACTGGCTGTAAGACCAAGGTCCCTGATGGTACTCTGGAATGTGGCTTTCCAGCTTAGGTAGGTTTCTGGCTTATCATCAAATTTAGACAGTCCTCCAGTCAATAGTTGACTTCTAGCTAGAAATCTGGCAAGGTCACTTGTTGTGGTGTCAGCAGTTTTATTTTGGTTTTGTTCCTGCTGTGGTTGTAACACATTGTGGAGGGTTTGTGGAATTACATCTCTTTTTGATGGTCGTTTGGCATCTTGTGGTGCAAACGTGTATTGCATTGGTTCTTGTTTTAGGAAAAAAGGTGGATACACTACTGGCTGTTTGCATTCTGCGTTCTGATAGGTGTCGTCATCATATTGAAATGTCTCTCTATTATCCTCAGCCAGGTCAGTGTGACTATGTTTATTTATGTATTCACTGACCTTTTGCTCTGGAGTAGTTTGTAGGGGCAGAAATCTTAAGTCTTCTTCTGCATCAGCTGTGTCAAATTGAGCTGCTGCTGACTCCATTACCTCAGCTTTAGCCATGGCTGCATCAGCTTCCTTTTGGAGATTGATTACGTCGAGAGTTGCTTCTAGACGGGCTTTTTCTACTTTGATTGTCATTTCCTTTTCAGCGTAGGCTAATCTGGCCTTCGCTGCTTGAGCTTCTGCTTGTGCTCGTGCTGCCGCCATACTTGCTCGCGATGATGCTGATGACCTGCTGGAGCCTGTTGCTACTGATCTAACAGTCAGTTTTCCTGAAGACCTTGAAAACTTTGCTGAGTGGGTTGAATTTGTCTCTTCATCGTTTCGACCTTTAGCTTCTGATTTTTCCATGGTTGAGTAGTAGAGCGTCTACCCGTAGTCCCTCGCAGAGTGCTATGATTTCACTGTACTGTTGCACCCAATGTGACCCCGGGTCCTATATTGAGATTCACAGCCAGCTAAACTCTTTCTTGCATCACTTCCTCCAAGGAACAGCCGCGTGTTGTATTTGAACAGGATTTAATGCGAAAAAAGTGTGAAACTGAAACAATACAAAATACAAAAATGTACTTAGTATGTAAATCATACATCAAAGTAAATCAAATAACATTTACTTTGTATAAAAGGTACATTTAAAGGGTTAGCTTACACTTAGCCTTAGCATCCGACTCACTCTAATCGGACTCCAATGTACCAGAGCATACAACACATCAAAACTCTCAAGGTTACCACAATAATCAAATATATAATTTCTAGCCACCATACACAACTTTATGACTTACTCATATTGCCACTCAAAGGGATGGAAAGGATTGGATGGGTGCAGATGAGAAATACACATGTTCATTTCTTGACTCATGTAAAGAAAGATGGCTTCCTGTAACACTTCTTCTTCTACGTATCAACTGGCTCAACTTAGCGAACTTTGCAAACATGCGCCCCCTAACGGCCTGGAGAAAATACATTAAAAACAGCTCCAGCACAAAACCTGTAAGCTATATCTCCACATAAAAACTTTAGCAGTACGATACATTTACAAGATTTTCCTGGTTTGATATCCTTAGAGAATGTAACAAGTTACAACATTGCCTCTTTTGTCATTACTAAACCACTTTATTGTTTTTTACCCACCACAAGGTCTCTGGCTGGAGAATTTGTGTCAATTGTTTTTCTACCCCATGGTCTGTTATCTCTACTGTTTGGGGATCCAGGGTATATTTGAAAACATAGTCCTAACTTTGCTTCTTAGATCAGCAACATTGAGAGAAAAAAACTACAGTTTTTACAAATCTTCCTCAGATTTTTGTTTACAAACAGTAGCTAAAAGGCAAGGCCATGGTTCTGATTCTACCTCTATGCTTATGACAGTTTCTGCTTCCTTTCAAAGCAAAGTCTAAGACTAGAAATGATTCAGTGTATCTATGTTTTCACGTGTACTCTTAATTAATTGTTTTTAATGTTAAACATTCAACTTTAAAGTTGTTTAAAAAATAAAGCAAATGTTGTAAGAGTTAGTTGATTTATTACTCACACCAGGATAATTATTTAATGTTGCCTAAATCTGAACATGCTCCTTATCACATTAAATATATGTTGTAGGTCGGATTGCAAATTTCCAACATATTTTCTTCACTTTGAATACAATTTGTTTCCTTTTTCTGCTTTTGTAAGCTAAAAACTCTGATTAAGGTCTCATTATCAGCTAATTAAGTCACATTTTAAGCCATACCGTTCAGCCTCTTTTCTTTTTTTCAATCCACTTGGCAATTATCCTACTAAACTGCCGGTAATTTATTTAATAAAAGATGACCAGCTAATATTATCCTGGGGAGAGATAAATATATCCGTAAATATTATCTTATAACTCATTTTTTAAAACTTATATTGTTTTAAAGTAGGCCAGGCTATTAATTAATACAGTGAACTTGTCAGCCTTAATTAATTACAGAAAACACTCAATAAGTGTTTACAGCATGCTAATAGTCACACGTTCTGATCTGATCATGAACCATTTGCACTGTCTCTTGTCACGATTTGGGTTTTGTCTTAGTTCAGGTTATCCGTTTTATTAGTTTAGTTTCTGCTTTTGGGTTCTTTCTTGTTTTGGCTTTGGTTTAGAGGTGTTGTTCTGTTTAGATTACCTGTTATTTACCTGTCACTTTATTCAGCTCGGTTTGTTCTTCCCTCAGCAATCAGTCAGCTCCCTTGCCTTGATTCTTCTTCTTCTTTATGGTTTTTTCTGGCGGTTGGCACGCAACGAAACGGTGCATTACCGCCACCAACTGGTTTGGAGTGTGGATCAGAATGACTTATACTACCTAAAATAAATTAAACCAACCTACCAAAATAAAACAAACACCCCCCCAAAAAAAAAAAAAAAAAAAAAAAAAAAAAAAAAAAAAAAATTAAATCCTATCAATTAAATTACTAAGTCTAAGATAATGAAACATAATCCCATAACACTCATCTCTTGAATTACTTCTAAGCATTTCTATTAAATCAAATTTTATTCTTTTCCTTTTCAAATTTTTAACCATTTCCCTTCTTTCTTCTTCATATTTCTTACAGTATATCATAATATGCTCAACTGTTTCTTGTTCCCCACAATACTCACATCTTCCAGTGTTATGCTTCCCTATTTTGAATAATGTTCCATTTAATCCAGTGTGCCCAAATCTAAGTCTTGATATGATTGTTTCTTCCCTTCTGCTCCTCCCTGCACAACTCATTTCTCCCACTCTCCTCTGAATCATGTACAGCCACCGTCCTTTCCTCTCTTCCTCCCATTGCTTTTGCCACCTTTCCTTCATCTTCTGTTTAATAATGCTCTTTACTTCCATCTTACTAACTTTAATTGAGATATCAATGTTTTCTCTAATTGTAGCCTCCTTTGCAACCTTATCTGCCTTTTCATTTCCTTTTATTCCCATATGTGCTGGTACCCACAAAAATATAACTGTAATTCCCATCATTTGAATTCTGAATAATGTTTGCTGGATTTCTATTAAAATATCTGGTCTACTATCTGAATGACTTCTCTGTAAACTGATTAATGATGAAGATGAATCTGAACAAATTATTACTCTCAGTGGTCTTATTTCCTCTACCCATTGTACTGCCAACAGAATTGCTACCATTTCTCCTGTGTATACTGATAAGTTATCACTGATCCTCTTTCCTATTGTAATTTTAAACTCTGGAACAATAACTGATACTCCTATCTTATTAACTAAACTTTTAGATGCATCTGTGTATATCTGAATGAAACTATAATAACTGTTAATATATTTCTGTATTGTATCTGAATTCAAAATAAACTCCCTATCTTTGTTTTTCTTTTTTAATAATTTCAAATCTACTTTTGCTTCAGGTACTATCCAAGGTGGAACTGCTGGCATTGGTACTGTCGGACTGAAAATTAAATCAACTAATTCTAACTCTGTTGCTTTTTGTTTAACTGTCCATCCAAAGCTATTTTTCTCCCTTTTCTCCATTTCCCAACAAGACTTTAAAGTGCTTTGTGCTGGATGATTATCACTATGACCTTTTAAATTAGCCCAATAATTTAAAGACAACTGAGTTCTTCTCAGCTCTAATGGCATTTCTCCCATTTCCACCTGGAGTGCTGCTGTTGGAGTTGTTTTAAATGCCCCTGTACATAATCTCAAAGCCTGAAACTGGATGTTGTCTAACTTTTTTAAAGATGAACTCGATGCAGATCCATACACCACACAACCATAATCCAATACTGACCTAATTAATCCACAGTAAATGGCCTTCAATGCTTTTCTATCAGCCCCCCAATCACTTCCCACCAAACATCTCATAACATTTAACACCTTCCTACATTTGTCCTGTATTTTCTGTATATGTACACTCCATGTTATCCCCTCGTCAAACCATAACCCCAAAAACTTAAAGTGTTTTACTCTTTCTAATTCTTGATTATACATTTTTAGTTTTATCTCTGTACTAATTCTTTTCTTTGTAAAAAACATTGTCTTTGTCTTATCTACTGAGAATTTGAAACCCCATTTATATGACCACTGTTCTATTTCTGTTATTGCATCCTGTAACTTTTTAATAATAAATTTCAAATTTTTCCCCCTCTTCCAAATTGCCCCATCATCCGCAAAAAGAGAAAACCCCATCCCATTCCCTATTTCCTTGAAAACATCATTAATTAATATAGAGAATAATAAAGGACTCACTATGCTCCCTTGAGGTGTTCCGTTCTCTACCCTATATTTCCTCGAATAATTCTTCCCTATTCTAACTTGTATTAATCTCCCTTGTAAAAAATCCTTAATCCATCTAAATATTCGTCCTTTAATTCCTAATTGACACAGTCTAATTAACAATCCTTCTCTCCACATCATATCATACGCCTTCTCTATGTCAAAGAAGACAGCCACCACACTTTCTTTGTTAACCTGTGCTTTTCTAATTTCATGTTCTAAACATACAGCTGTATCCATTGTATTTCTCCCTTTCCTAAAACCACTTTGGTATTTAGCTATATATCCTTTCTTTTCCATATAATATGTTAGCCTTTCATTTATCATTTTCTCCATTATCTTACATATGTTAGATGTTAAAGCAATTGGTCTATAATTTCCTGGATTAGAACAATCTTTTCCTGGTTTGCGTATTGGCACCACCACAGCCTCCTTCCAGCTCTGTGGCAGTTTCCCATCCTCCCATACTTTATTATATAATTCTAGTAATACTTCCTTTGATTTTTCATTGAGTTGATTTATCATTACATAACAAATCTGATCCTTTCCTGGTGCTGACGTCTTAGATTTCTGGATAGCACGTTTTAGTTCTGTCATTGTAAAAGGTTTGTTTAATAAATCATTATAATTTTCTTCTTGTTGTAACTCTTCATTCTCCCTTACAGTTTTTTCTCTCCCTCTTTTTCCTTCTTCACTAATATTATCTGAGCTGTGAATTTTTACAAAAGTTTTAGCCAGCATCTCTGCCTTTTCCTCATCTCTCACTGCTATTATTTGTCCATCTTTTAAAACTGGGTATCCATACTCTCGTTTTATACCATTCATTCTTTTTATCATACCCCAAACTTTACCAATCTCTGTCTCTCTTCCTACTGAACAACAAAACTTCCTCCAGTATTCTTTCTTTGCACTTTTTATAATTCTCCTTACATTTGCTTGAGATTTTTTATAATTAATAAAATTCTCAAAACAATGATTTCTTTTTACCACTTTAAAAGCTTTATTTCGAGATTTTATCGCTTTTTCACATTCCTTTGTCCACCATGGAACAATCTTATTTTTACGCTTCCCTTCCTTCTTTTTTATTGACTTTTCTGCAGCCTGTAGAATAACTTTACAAATTAAAATATTTAAATTTTCAACATCTTCATTTCTATCAATTTTTTCAATTTCTTGTTCACTAATATTTCTAAATTTATCCCAGTCAGCACTACTAAATGACCATTTCTGCAATCCTACTGTTTCATATTCTTCTACATTCAATCCTACTACTGTTATGATTGGATAATGGTCACTTCCTACTGTTGTTCCTCTGACTACTTCCCATGTACAAATGCCTGCTAATGAATCTGAAACTAATGTGAGATCTAGTGCTGTTTCTGTACCCGTTCTGATATTTAATCTTGTTCCTCTTCCATCATTTAAACACACTAAATTTGTCATATCCATCACCTCCTCAATCACCATCCCATTAGCATCATTACTGTTACCCCATAATGAGCTATGTGCATTAAAATCCCCACACCAAATCACCTTCCCTACTAACTGTACCACCAGTTCCTCTAGCAACTCTGAAGACAATTTTTTACATGGATTATAAAAGTTAACAACTTTAATATTTCCTTCTTTAGTCCATACTTCAGTTATTAAATATTCTAGTTCTTTCCCTTTTCCTATAACTCTATATTGCATTCCTTGTTTAATAAATATTATACATCCTCCTCCACTACCCTCCCCCCTATCTCTACGAATACTATCGTACCCTTTAATAACAAATTCTAATTCTGATTTAAGCCAAGTTTCTTGAACACATATGATATCTGGTTTATTTTTTAAATCTCTAATAAATCCTTTAAACTCCTGCCCATTTGCTATTAAGCTTCTTGAATTCCATTGTAAAATAATCAGTTTGCCTTATCACTTGCTCCTCCTGCTTTCCCATCTGATTCAAGTCTTGTTTTAATTTGCTCCCAAGATATATCTTTTATGCCCAAAAACTTCTCAGCTCCCTTAACTATTATTTTAATTTTCTCAGTTTTATGTTTAACTTGATCCGTACAGTTGATCACGTATGCCATAAACAAAATAATCTTATCCACTGACAGTCCTGGATTTGCTTTCTCTGTTTGACCTGGTTCTTTTCTCGACATCTGTATAACATTGTCAGTTTCCACTCTTCCTTTTTGTCCTTGTACTGTCTTCACTGCTTCTGCATAACTTATGTTGTTAACTGTTTTAACCTGTTGTATTTTCACAGCCCTTTTCCTAACTTCACATCCTCCATACGTTACCCTGTGTTGGCCACCACAATTGCAACACTTATCCTGCACCTTTTCCTTACAATCCTCCACCCTATGCTCATCTCCACATTTAGGACATCTCTGTTTTCCTTTGCAAGCCACTGCTATATGTCCATATCTCTGGCATTTGTAGCATCGTAGTGGTGGGGGGATGTATGGCCTAACTGGAAAAATCATGCATCCTATTTTCACTTTTTCTGGCAACACTGACTCCTGAAACTCCAGAAGAAGCGACAAGCTCTCAACTCTTTCATCATTTACTGTTCTCATAAGTCTTTTAATTCTGCTCACCTCACCTCCATTTATACTGCGTTTACGTTTGTCCAAGTCTTCCTCCACTGGTATCCCTGTTATCACGCCCCTTGTGACTTTACTTTCACCCACAATCTTTCTCTCACTAATTATTTTCTTACACACACTTTCAACTTCCCACGCTTTGTTTTTCTGTTCCTCCGTTTTGCACACTATAAACAGGCTTCCATCTCTCAAAATCCTCGCCATTTCCACATCTCCAAGCTTCTTTTTTAACTCCCTGGATACTGCTATAGGACTTAAACTGATATGCTCATCTTCTTTCCTAAATTTCAGGATGATTTTAACTTCCTTTTTCCCAGCCTTTTTCCGAACAAACCCACTAGCTTCATCAGAACTGCTCTCTTCCAAACTCCTTTTACTTCCTTGACTCGTCATCCACCCTCCTTCTGCTCTATTCACCCCAATTCCTCCTCTCCTATTAGCCACTGGAGTCCAGTCGCCATAATCCATTTCCCCATCTTCCTCTACTTCCTGAGTAGCCATTCTGACCCATTCACAAACCAGCTTATGCCAACCGCCGATGAGCTGTCCTCCTCCCTGCCCGTAGCTCTGCGGCGTCTCCTGGTTTCACGTAGCGCCGAACACCTTTTGCGTTCACAACTCCCAGCTCCGACCGCAACTCCAACACAACTCAAAACCACCGCGCTCAGTTATCCCTTCCGTCCGGCCGTCCGCCTGCCTTCCTCTGCGTCCCCTTGCCTTGATTAGTTCCACCTGCTCACTTATAATTAGTCTTCACTCCTGTTCACCTGCTCACTCCCCTATATAGTCCTGCCACATACCTCTGCAATCTGCCAGATCATTAACGAGCCTTAGGTGAGTTTTGTCCAGCGTTCTTATTCTGATTAACCTGTTGATATTACCCGGATTGCCTTTTTGACTTCTGAGCCAGCCTGACCCCTGAACCTGATTTTCCTGCCCTGTACGATTGATTACCTGTTTCTCTGACCTGGACCTGCCTTAGGATATTTTGAGTTTTGCCTTAGCCTTGTCTGTACTTTTGCCTGTTTTGGACTGCCTTTCGTGTACCGGATTTTGGACTGCCATTTTGACCATTGAGCCTTGCCTGTCCCTGTTTTATTATTAAATCCTGTTTTTTGCCTATACCTCTCTTGTTTGGTTGAATACTGGGTTTGCCTGATTCACGTTCTTGACAGTCTCTCAGACATTCCTGTCCTTTTGTGCATGTTTTAGCTACTCCAAATGTTTGTATAGTCATGCATACGGCACATTTATCTAACAATGTAGTGTAAATCGGCTGCTGCCCTTCCTCTGATTAACTTGGGTATTTAATTTATTTTAATCTGATTATGAATAATTGGGCAATACTTGCTCTGGTTTTATTTTGGTCATTCTGATAATTTCATTCTGTCAGGACTCAGTCAGCAGAGCTGTGTAGCTTGCTACCGGTTCTGCTGCTCTTGTCTTTTTTTTTTTCTCCACAGGTGTTCGGTGTTGACCAGTGGGCGGAGCCCACACACCTGCGGATGGTTGAGCAGCACTGACTGCTGCATTTAAGCAGCTCACAGACAGCGGGAAGATGCCAGAGTGTTACCGTCGTGGTATGCAACCAGTCGTGGCCTCTAGCTTTATGATCTCAAGCAAAGAAACTAAATGTTCTTACTTCTGTGTTTCCCAGGTTCCTCTGTTCGTTCCGAAATCCACCTCCAGTGTCAGTCACCTCCAAGTCCTCCTCTCGTGCCAGCTCCTCTGGGTTCATCTCGAAACAGTTCCTCATTCTGGGATCCTACTCCCTCCGGACATCTAGTGGTGACTCCCGCTGCTCTGGACATCTCGGTGCTGCTCGGAACCACTTCTGCCTTCGCTCACTGGTCTCTCGGACACCTGTGGCCCCGCCACCAAGCAAGCGCTGAGTCCACACCTCCTCCTCCCTGGTCCGACTTCCAAACCCAGTGGTAAGCTTACGTCCAGCAGCACATTCCCCTCGTCCCCTCCATTTGTTAATTCCTTCTCCCATTTCCTCAGATTGGTCCGGTCATACATCCACTTGGTTCCCGTCCCGACTCAACTCCACTCAGACTGTACTCTTTCCGTGGTCCTAGTGAGAAAACTTTTTCTTACTACCTGTTCTCCCGAGTGTTTTCTGCATGTGGGCGAAACATATCAAGCCAAACATGACACATTCTCTGTTGCTTTAGAACTAGTTTTAGATGGCCTTGTTTTTACTACTGAGTCAGTCTGTAACTCTATGCTTTTTTTTTTTTTTTTTTTTTTTTTTTTTTTTTTCCTTCCTTCCCACTGGCATGCCCAAATTCACTCATGGTGGGATAATGAAGGTAATTTCTTATCCAATTTCTCCCTGACAAATGTTTCTTTGCAGATCATGATATAGCATGGATTATTTGAAAAATATGTAGCATTCTTTAACTCATTGTTCATTTTTTTTTGTAATGATACTGATTGGATTTACAACCCTCGATTAAATTATTTATTTGGTACTTTTGTCAACACAGAATTGCATAGACTAAAGTAACACTTTTTAAACTAAGTTAAAGATGACCCATAAATGGAACCCGAACTGTCCTGGGAAATGACCCGATTTAGCACGACAGCCATAGAGCATTGCAAACAAAAACATTGCAAAAGAAACCACAGTCCTTTCTTGAGATAACTAACTTCAATTTTATTTATATAGCGCCAATTCATGAAACATGTCGTTTCAAGGCACTTTACAAAGTCAAATTCAATCATATTATACAGAATGGTCAAAAATGTCCTATATAAGGGAACCAGTTGATTGCATCAAAGTCCCGACAAGCAGCATTCACTCCTGGAGAAGCGTACAGCTACAGGGAGAGTCGTCTGCATTGTCCATGGCTTTGCAGCAATCCCTCATACTGAGCAAGCATGAAGTGACAGCAGAAAGAAAAACCACCCATTAACTTTGTCAAAGAGGAAAGTTTTAAGATTAGTCTTAAAAGTAGACAGGGTGTCTGCCTCACGGACCAAAACTGGGAGTTGGTTCCACAGGAGAGGAGCCTGATAGCTAAAGGATCTGCCTCCCATTCTACTTTTAGAGACTCTAGGAACCACCAGCAGACCTGCAGTCTGAGAGCGAAGTGCTCTGTTACGAACATACGGGGTAATCAGAGCTCTGATATATGATGGAGCTTGATTATTAAGGGCTTTATACGTTAGAAGAATTTTAAATTCTATTCTTGATTTAACAGGAAGCCAATGAAGGGAAGCTAAAATTGGAGAAATATGATCCCTCTTGTTGATTTTCATCAGAACTCTTGCTGCAGCATTTTGGATCAGCTGAAGACTTTGAACTGTATTTTGTGGACTTCCTGATAGTAAAGAATTACAATAGTCCAGCCTTGAAGTAATAAATGCATGGACTAGTTTTTCAGCATCGCTCCTGGACAGAATGTTTCTAATTTTGGCGATATTCCGGAGGTGAAAAAAAGGAAACTCTGGAAACCTGTTTAACATGGGATTTAAATGACATGTCTTGGTCAAAAATAACACCAAGATTTTTTACTTTATTACCAGAGGCCAAGTTAATGCCATCCAGATTAAGTGATTAAGAAGTTTATTTTTTGAGGACTCTGGCCCAAAGATTACAACTTCTGTCCAGAAGAACGTGTTTTTTATTTCAGTATCTGTCCAGCTGTCCTTTTTGTCGCTTTATCCACTGTTCTTTAGCCCAGGATCAAGCATCGTGGTGTAATAGATCTCAGCCTTGCACTGTTCTGTGAACTTTTTAGTCTCACCTTTGAAGGTTGATATCAACGTGGCTGGATGAATGATGCCGTGCCTGACGTCAGCGTTTTATAGTTTGGCTCTTGTCTCCCCAAAACCGTCTGGTTTCTTGGCCATCTCCGTGGTCAAATCCAGGAAAATCCATATCTTAATTTCATGATTGAAGCACACGCTTCTTTTTCGCCACTTCTAGGGTCTCCTGTTTTGTTGTAAAATTTTGAAGGCACACAATCATCACTCTGCCTCCTGCTCTCCCCACTGATCCAATCTAGTGCGCAATCTCCACGCCAGCCTGAGAACTGTAATTAAAGACCTCTGCATAGAGGGTTCAAATGGAAACAGTCCAGATTTGGATGTTTTGTGCGTGCTCTATCTAGTTAAGGCGGTAGCCCCCAGTGGCTGGATTGGAGGAGTAAACACATCAGCCAGGGTTCTTAAACTCTTGGTTCATTTGACTCGCTGTCATAAAGGAAATCTCAGTTTGGGGATTATGATTTTTATAGGGTCCAGTTCTGTCTTGTTACTTGCTGTAACTTGAGCCTCAGGCACAACCTTCTCAGAAATTATGAACGTTCATCTTTAATTGGTCTTCTGTCAGCTACACGATTGGCGACAGCAGGACAAATAAACATTGCTGTATCTGTAGCCTCAAATTGTTGTTTACTTAATTTGGTGTAAAGTTGTCTTTGTTATAGAGCTTCAGAAAGTACATTTCTCCTCACCATGATCTGTGTGCAATTGTAGTGTTCAGATGGTGTTTTGTTTTAACTTGGTAATATTCTGTATTTAGCTTTTAAATTCTCAGTGATTTTTATTGTCTGTTACTTATGTTATGACCCACCTAAATTCTGTTCCTCTCAGAATTACGACGTAATCATGGTCAATTATCTCGTTACAAGTCTCCCACAGTAAACCTACTATTTTTTTAAACAACTAAACAGAACATAATTGCATTCATCATAATTTAAAATATAATGTTTATTGATGCTCTCCTGGAACCAACAGAGGAAAATGTGGCAATAGTAAGAAACTCATCCCTTTTGTCAGTAATCAGTTTTTGAGGCACTATTGGTAAAGAATGTATTATCACAATAAATCACATATCCCAATAATGTTCTTCTCCAATAAAGATGATTGCACGTCTTTATGCTGCGCTACTACTTTTGCGATACGTAAGAGAATACTGTGACGCTCTGTCCCAGCTTATAACAATGCTTAACTAAAGGAGCAGGTTTTACCATGTTTATGATGGTTAAATGCTGCAATGAGGTTGAACATAACAGTACAGCTTGATTCATTTGAGACAAAAAGAAAAACACCTGCAAAGTTTTACTTTCATGCACTTCTTTAATATATCAGTTTTTTATATTCACAACCAATACATAAAGCCTCCTCCCTATATTTACAGCTTTAAATATGTGTACACTAATATCTTCCCAAATTGTCATTCCTTAGTTTCGAGCATCAAGGAATTTGTTACATGTACATTCTCCATGCCTCCTAGCAAACTGACATTCTTTTTACAACTATTTACAGGTGAAAACAATGCTGTAAAGGTCACACTTAAAATTAATTAAAGGTGCAAGCTAGGATGAGAGGCAGGAAATATTTAGGAAAGAAACGAAATATAAAATACAGAAAAGACTGAACAGAGGGCAATTAATGGATAAGAGCAGGTTTAAGGCATGACCATAGATTGGGTGGAGGAAAGCAATTCTCTCAGTAATAGAGCTCAGTCTTTGCTCTCGTAGAGCTAAGGATATATCCAAAATATTTTTAATAGAAATTAAACAGCACTTTCAAAGTCATTACCGTTTGCTTTCTCAGCTTTCATTGAGAGCAATCAGCTGATCTCAGTGCCGTAGAAAATGCAGTTAAAGCACTGAAGGATCATTCCAAAACGTCTGTAAGGGAACAAGCCATATGCTAGGTCAACTAGGACTTCACAGTTTTACATCTCCACTGGTTTACCAGTACAGTTTTTGGGAAGTTTCAATATGCTGTTCATATTGAATCTTCTCAAGATTTAAATATCTTGAGACTTAAAAACAAATGCCTGAAAAGGAGGCTGGCCGTTATGCTCTTGTCTTGCCCTTAGAGATACAGGAGTCATCATTTTAAACTTTGTATTACCCCCCCCCCCCCCCCCCAACAACAACAACATTCTCCAAGGTAAAGAGCAGAAGCTGAAAATAAAAATTTTTGAGCACATCCACCACTCTAATGTGCAGACGAAAATGCAAAACACCATCTCTCTCTGTCAAGACTGTTCTGGTTGTATGTTTGTAGCCATCTCAACTCAACCCAATGCAGCTTTGAGTCACTTGCACAAGGTGTTATAGAAAATGACAATGCATCCTAGCCATCTTCATTTTTCTAATCACAATAATAAAGCACCACCAAAAAGTTAATTAAGTTAAAGCTATAGTTTTTTTTTAAAGTTTTGTCACCCATGAATACTTTATTATATAAAGGGTACAAGTTGCGTCCATATTACAGTCTGACTTCACAATGACACAAAAAGGGAACAGAAATATAAAGTGATACATTGTTTTGAGTTAATCTGTTAATTTTGTTTCCTTCAACGTAACTGGCTGTTGTGGTTGCAGTCATTCAAAGACCACAATCGTTTTAAGAACCTTTTAACTTGTGAAAAAGCTTGGACAAAAAGTCAGGTTGAAATGTTGACATAAGTTGCTAAAGAGTAAAATGTTTGACTAAACCCAGACAGTGGCAACCCAAGACGGTAGTAGTAGCAGCAGCATAGTCTCCAGCTTGCATACAAGTTGATAACATTTTTCTAGTAATCCAGATCCCTCAAGGCCCTTTACACTACAGCAACATTTACCCAATCGCACTTACACCAAGGGAACATCGAGATTAGAACATTTCTTCCAACAAATGTAACCCCAAATTGCCCGATTTATATTAGGAAGCCATACAGTGTTGCTGAAAGACATTTCTTTACAGTGTTTTATTTGTGATGGTTTAACTCAACACCAATGTAGTAGTCAGAACATTATTCTGAGGGCACTGACACCCCACTCAAATCGTCCAAGTCTTTTCACAGTTAAGTCTTCTAAAAAAATGTCATTTGATCCTAAATGCCACTTTAAGCTTGTGCCGCAAATAGTGGCTGGAAGAGAACTCTCAACACTGATGTACAAGATGCTAGCTATAGTCAAACAGGCTCTCATTCATTTTGCTCAAACACTTGGGGAGAAAAATAGTCATTGGTGTCATCAATTGTCTGGAAAAAACGAGTGTAGGTGGAATGTATCGAGAGAGATGTTGATACAGCATCTGACTTTTTGCGTTTTGAAAGAAGACATAAAATTAGGATAAAACAATGAATTTTCTTACATGAAAAACTACTCGTGTGCTGGCTTCTGTCTGGCTCCCAACTCACTGCTAGAGCTATCTGTTGCAGCTGTAGCATGAACAATGTTGTGCATCTTCCTTTTCCTTCATTTAACAGATAAGGTTTTCGGTGTGTGAGGAAGTTCTGCCCTCTTCACTCTCACCATCATGAGGTTAACCCATAGTTCTGCCACAGGAGATCTTTGGGGATAAAAAAAAAATGTGCTCAGTGAAGCCTTGTCCTGCAGCCACACATCTAATCAACATATTTTATACGGCTTTTTTTTAATCAGATGGCAGTGCCTTGGAATGCCAGATGACATACCAGTATGTAGAAGTGCATATTAGTTTTAGAAGAGCGTAGCTCCAAAATCTCAGAGGATCACATAATCTCAAGCTTTCATGAACATTTTTGCTTTTAAGCTTTTTTTTATTGCCCTATTTTTCCCTCAACTCAGTGTGCCAGCTTTTCAATTTGGTATGTACACCACATAGCCTTGGATATTACTGGGTAGTTTAAAACAGAAGATGTTTTCTACTTCTGTTGTAGCTTTAAGGTGTTCATTCAAGTACGCTTACATTGTAATACCGTTGTTACCTAGACCACTTCAGACAAAGAAGCTACGAAAAATAAATTGCTGAGAGAATAACTGGACAAGAAGCAACAATCAGAGAGGAAAGTAACTAAAAAGGAAATGCATATAACAGCTCAGGCTAAGACCATCCAACATCAAGGCTAAAAGCTTTTTGTGCTTGTTGGACGTCACTTATTGAAACTCCATCTTTGCGTGTACACAACACAATCTTCACAGTCCAGCTCCAGGGGATGACTCTTTAAGTGGCACTTAAATCAAGAGTCATCTGCTTTCTAGCTTGTAAGTCATTCTTCAGGTGAAAAAAGGGAGAGCCAATTGCTTAATAACTCTTCAGTGTGAGTTTACAGGTCACAGACAAAAACAAGCATTAAAAGAAAGTGATAGTTCTAAATCAACTATTCTGGACATAAATCCTTCATAAACAAAGGTAACTCATAAATATGTCAAAATCTCCAGGCCTGCCTGTACAGTAGAAGGCAAATAATAATAACACAATTCAAGGAACCGATATAAACAACTTCAATTCTTAACACAAAATGAAATGAAAGATGTAACGTTGTTAAAAGAAAATAAAAATGTCACAGAAAGAAAGCTTCCAGACTTCAGGGCCATCAAAACCTCTAAGGCTATGTTCACACTGCAGGGAAATGCGACCCAAATCGAATCTTTTGGCCCATGTGCAATCCATATGTCTTTTTCACAGCAGTATGAGCGGCCCAATTTCGATCTATTCACCCCCAACAAAATCCGATTTGTGCCACTTCCAAATGTGGTATTAATTTGGATATGCATCAGATTTTTTCTGACTGTCTGAATGGTCATGTCGCATTTTACCCATCTTTCACGCCACTCTCCAGGTTCTGACGACACATCCACACACAGTAGTAGCAGCTAGCGCTCCATAAAAGACCGTTGTTAATAGCTGTGCTGCTTTCTTCTTACTATGATGTGGTCTTAATCGGCTCCCATTGCTCAACAGCTTTCTAATAATAAGGAGAGATGCTGGCCGGTATCCGTGTTTTTTCCCCAAGGTTTTTTAAACAAAACTTTATTGAACACTTCTAGAAACAATTACATTCACCATTATTTCCGTAAACAGTGCGCTGATATGTGACGTCTGTTATCTGTGCATGTGGGTCGCTTTGCGATCTTGAACCGTTCAGACAGCAGAGTGATGGCGGTCGCATTTAATAGTAGTATGAACAGCCACCTCAAAAGAAATCTGATTTCAGCAGAAAATCGGAATTGAGCATCAAGACCTGCATTGTGAACATAACCTGAGGTCTGGATCATTCAGTGGGCAGTTCTCCTGGCGATCACTCAGCGACAGCAAAAATTTGGATCCTCATTTTAAGTGAGACCAACTTTAAAGCTGCTTATTCCATAAAGGAAATGATGATGGCAATCTGGAGAAAAAAGCAAAGAAAACATTTTCCGAACAGATTGTGGAAAACAACCTGGAAGCCCAAAGAAGCCATGAGCACTGTCCATGGACTTGCATTCAAAATGTTAATTTCATTAATGGTTTATTCACTCCATCATCGTCTCCATTTTATTTTGGGATCTAGAGTACTGTTAAGACTTGAAAACAAAAGTATTGCAGTTTTTTTTTTTAGCATAATTTTCTATCCATCTTACAAACCCTCTGATTCAGAGTATTAGAAAATCCACAAAGGCCAATATAGCATACTATAATGAACAAGTGGACAATTTGGTCACAGCGACTGTGTGGAAAAGCTTCTACAGCTTAGATCTTAAAGATGGTTCAAAACCAGCACGTCATTTCACCCAATAACAAAAATTATCTTCATGTTCAGTTGGTGGGCTCCAGATTGTTTAAGATAATTGCAGTTAAAAAATTCCAAAGTCAAATAAAGGGCAGAATGAAAACTGTCTATATATAATAAAACAAAAATATACAAAGCATTTGTTGTTGAAAAACAAGTTTGAGCAATGGAAATACCACCTGAAATGTGCCGAAAAAGCACACCTCTCAGGGGAGTTTGAAATTCTTCATTAATTAAGAAACTTTCAGATGTAAGCTTCTGTTCTTTATCATTTGTCTGAACATTGGTTAGTCCAAAGATTAGGGCAAAACTGCTATTTTTGTTGTTGTTTTTTTCTCCCCCCCCCCCCAGAATTAACATTACAAAGGGCTCAAAGAAACACAAGACAGTCTGCAGCACAACTCTGAGGAAACCCTTTCCTCTAAAATGGCCTTTCAGTCTGCATTCTAAGCATCAGCTAGCAAAAATATGAAAGGGTGAGAAGTGAAAAAGATTGTTCATGTCAACATCCTACAGGAATAACTTCAGCTTCTTTCAGGGACTAATGAAAGACAAGAGGTCTCCTCAACTGGCGTGGTTCTGCTGTCCATCAAAATGCAATTAACTTGCCAGGACTACTATTCCAGCAACTGGCTTTTCTTCAAACATACATACCAGTATATTTAGTTCACAGCTTTCAACTAAAAGCATTTTTATCCCGAAATCTTGCATCTTGTTTTTCTTCAATCCCTTATTTGACCTTTCTTTTGTTGTGAACGGGAACATGGTGAAGGCATCTGCTTCAGGGTGGTGAAAGAAAGAAAACAGCATACTCTTTCAGACTGTTTTTCAGGGCTTGTTTTTCTATTATTTCCCAAGAATTGATGAATCCACCGCAAGAACACAACACATTTGAGAGGTGATGAGAGACGGGCTTCTGTGCTGGCTGTAATTACTTAAATGCAGAAAATTCCCCTAGAAAGACAGAAAAACAAAAGTGTGTAGGCACTACTGATACAGGTCACCTTTATTAGAATTAAAAGGAACAAAATTCAATCAAACTTTTATAAATATATCTTAATTATAATTCTTTCACTTTTGAAATCTGCCAACATCAATCTTTAATCCCATGCTGGCAATTTTTGTGCTGCAGATAGATGAGAAGTAAAAACCTTTGGTTGATTTCAAAAGTGATCAGAATATGTTTGACAACATGGAACAATGTTTTTTTAATGCATGTCAAGTGCTTGTTTTCTTAACAGTTCTTAGTCTTTGAATATACACTGTGTGATCTTATTTGTCTTAAGGTGCTATCACACCGTTTACTGTACTGCCATGTATATTAGTGTTTCAAATAGTTGGCCTGAAGGAAGCGCATTTAGTGGAAAGTCAAGTCCTGCCACATCTTTGTAGTGTGTTGATTTTAAATACCTCTATTTTGTATAGCAGGTACTGGGCAGTGGTGTGCACAGCTGACTAAAAAGTTAGGTTTTAAAATTAATAATCCGCACAATAAAAGATTAGCTTTAAACCACTTAAACCAATATTAGCTTAAACCAAATGATTAGCCGTTAACCAAAGATAAATAAGGAAATTTGAGGAATGCTAGTCGTTAACAAATGACTGTCAGCGGAACTTTTACATGGCAGCAGAAGCTTATGAGAAGAATATTCTATCCCTCGTGCCGGGACTGAGACTGCACCAGTTACAAAAAACGTTGTATGCTAGTCAGGAAGCCATTCCAGTGTTGGCAGTTATTGTGAGAGAAACAAGCAACCAGCACTATCACCTCTACCTTGTAAGCAGTATAAATGAACAAGCCCAAAGCTGCTGATAATAAGCGGACATGGCACCACTGCTGGAAGCCTGGAACGCTGGTGAGCATTTCCGGAGGTCTCGTTTCCTCTCTATCATTGTTCTTTAAGAAAAGTGAAATCAAATCATGACGTTTAGGATTACCTATTGTTGTAACATCGGTGATGTCATATATTTAATGTGCACTACTTCTGAATTGAAAAGCTTAAATAACGATCCGCTTCATAATTTCTGTGTAGAAGAAACAAGTTTACACCAGCTGGTTAAAAGTCCCTTGAGGATTGCCACAGGGCAGCCGTCGGTGTTTTGTACAGAAATGTTTGAAAAAAACAATGGGTCCCACTAACAAGAAGAAAGGTAAGATGAAAACAGCACCGCTATTCAAAATGTTTTTTTTGTGAAGCCGTTAATCTAACTGCTGTAAAGAAGTCTGTGTAGATGTGTATTGTGAGCCAGGACAGTGACGTAAATGGCGGATGAATATCTTGTTGTGAACGTTATCGTACTTAGTTAACCCAATATAATGGACGATAACCAGTCCGCAAACAATTTCTAAATTTAACTTGAATCATAATGAGATGAACAAAAAGTTAAGTCTCGCAAATTATCTATTTTTGTATATTATCGTGACTGTGACCACCATTGGATATGGGATAAACCGTGTAGAATTTGCATTGTTCTATTGACCAGCATGGGGAAAACAACTTTTCATGTCCGTGTCACTTTTTAAATTATTGATAAGGATTGACGAACAATTGAGGTATGAAGGTGTGCAAAAGTGTATTATTTGTTTATTCAATATTGACAATACAAACACATTGGGATAAACCAGATACATTGCGTTCAAGTGTCATGGCAAACATGCACATTTTCAACACCTGTCCTTATTAATTAGCTGAATTTATCAGAAAGTATGTTCCATTGCTGAAGTCACTCATTGATCCAAGCATTTGACTTGCATAGTTTTGTGAAGAGAAACCACTCGGCGTTAAATAAATAAGGTTGGAGGCCTCAGGGTCCAATGGCCCCCATTGGAACACAACGCTGTTATTACAAGTATGATTCAGCCCCCTGGGAACAAAAAGTGTCCATCAGAGCATGATCGGTTGTTAGGCTGATGGTCCTCTTTTTCGTGTGAACAACCACTTTTAATTGGGCTCACACTGGATATGGTGCAGATACGGTTGCAGCGCTGCAAGGAACCCAAATAATAAAAAAAAATAAATCAATGTGTACACTCAGATTATCCACATACGGCCGTAGGTCTGGTGACCAAGGCTGTGCGGTGCTGCAAAAAATTCCATAAGAAGGAAGTTTGACTGTACACTGCAGTGGCCCCCAGATTTAGCTGCTGAATTCCACAAAACAAATAGAAAATGTTGGGCTCTTGGGCAGGTTAAGTTCCGGTGAATTTCAGAATAAAATCACTGCACCAATTTACCCTAACTTGACAAGTGTAAACAAAATGGCAACACAGAAACACGAGAAAACAAAGGGGCTTTTGGTGGATGAAATAGGATATTTAAGTGCACGAACGACTTTGCCCTAAAAAATGAAAACCATGGCTGTTTTTTAATCATTTATGAGGGAAAGCAACAGAAAAAACCACGTGAACTTCTGTTCTTGTAAGCACCATTTCCACAGCTGGAGCCACAGCTGGCCGCTGTTCCGCAGAAGCAGTATGAGTGTGGGTTTGAGGCAAACTGGGAACTGGATCAGGACCATAACCCGCACTGTAGTCAGCGTGAGCATCGGGTAAGTCAAGTCATGTACACTTGTATAGTACATTTCAGCACCAAGGCAGTTCAAAGTGCTTTGCATCATGAAAACATTAAAACATCGAAACGGTCACCAATTGTGAGACCAGTAACAACCATGAAATTTTATCAAATGAAAATATTATTACACATCAAAAATGTTGGTCAATGTTCCTGTTATTATGGTCTAAAGCAACTCTAAACAAGTGGGTTTTCAGTCTTGATTTAAAGGAACTGAGTTTTTCGGCTGTTTTGCAGTTTTCTGGACGTTTGTTCTAGATTTGTGGAGCATAGAAGCTGAACGCTGCTTCTCCATGTTTGGTTCTCGGTATGCAGAGTAGACCAGAACCAGAAGGGTTAATACAGCAACAACAGTTCTTTAATGTATTTTGGTGCTAAGCCATTCAGTTTATAAACTAACAGGCGTATTTAAAAGTCTATTATCTGGGCTACAGGGAGCCAGGATAAGGACTTTAGAACTCCATCTTCTATATTTGTGGTTTTAGTGAGAACATGAGCAGCAGCGTTCTGGATCATTTGCAATAAGGCTAAGTTTATCTTTAACTCCCCAGACTGAAGAAGTCTCTTGGAGAATAGATGAAACATTTCAATAAAGAATTATATTTGTATGCTTGTTTTTTCAGACACAGTCTTTGTTAAACTGATAATCATGCAAATAGGTCAGTTCTTTTCAAGTCCTACTATTTTATTATGTATTTGGAAGCTAACAACAATGCCAACATAATTAATTCATTGAAAGCATGAGGGCAGTAAAACTTGACAAATTTATAGAGGGCATAAACGGATCTTTACAGAGCATTCACACCGAACAGGGTTCCTGAGAAATATCCGCCTGAACCGCGCAGTGTTGGTCGCTGCGCATTTCGCATACATAAACGGTGACAGCGGACTCACCACGCTTCACTGCGTCATCAGATAGGAGGAGCTTCTGTCCTCTTGTCTGTTAAACTCAACAGAGCAGACTGGGATTTTACCGAGCGAGTCACGGTGCTGTATTTGACGAACAACAGCGTCCCTGCGGGTCCGGCACCAGATCCTCCAGAGATGCTCCCAGTTCGGGAAGTCCAGGAGCTACGGCTGGATTACGAGTCGCGGATCGCTTCCCACGGTGTTTCTGTCTGTTCAGGATCCAAAACTGTTATCCCGCTTGGGGGATATATCACCCATACAACAGAAGTAAGGACAGCGGGAGATTAGAGCAAGAGGGCAGGCAGAGGGAGCCATGTGGGGCAGATGTGGCGACTGGCTGTGTCGTGCTATGGAGCTCAGACAGAAGCAGCCGGAGAGAGAAGAGCAAGAGACCGGGCAGACAGAGCACCCGACCTGCAGGTCGGGTGCAGCCAGGTTGTTCTGTGCGGACCACTTCAATGCTCCTGACCGCGCCTTTTGAATAGGGATAATATGGAATCCTCTGCTGAGGCCGTCTCAATCGTGTTCGGTGTGAATGCACCATTAGAGACACTTTGAGGAGTTCTGTTACCCGAGGCAGATTGGAATAAAGTGACTATCTCCACTATGGAAGGAGTCAGTTGAGCTGGATCTCATCTCAAGGACAGCTTGCTGGTAGGAACCATTTGGCCTTCGAATGTCTTTAGATCACACAGAACTATGTGGAGAGTGTTGCTAGGGAGAGGGGTGTATATGGGATGACTATATATCAGGGTTTCCCGCAGCGCTATCTTGGCGAGGCGGACGCCTCGCCAAACTCACGCTACCGCCTTGCCAACATTCCCAAAAAAAAAAAAAAAAAAGTGACGTTAACACGCGGTTTGTTGTTGTTGCTTTCGCGCGTGCATGAATGGCAGGGAAAAAAACACATGGATACCCCCCGCTCCGCGAGTCGGTCCGCGGACAACGTGTCGTCGTCTCTCTCCCCCCCCGCTCCGCGATTCGGTCCGTGGGCAACGTGTCGTCCAACAACCCCCCCCCCCCCCCCCGCTCCGCGGACAACGTGTCGTCGTCTCCCCCACCCCACCCCCGCTCCGCGAGTCGGTCCGCGGGCAACGTGTCGTCCAACAACCCCCCGCCTCGCATAACCAAATTCCTGCGGGAAACACTGTATATTAACTAGATATTGTGCAGCCCCGGAAGAAATGATTAAGAAATGATGTTCTAGAGTGAAAAACTGGCATTGACAGAAAATTAAATTCAGATATTAGATTGAAAGCCAAAGATCCTGGTATGAAACCTCTCAGCGTAAAAGTGCGTGTAGCTAAGGCATGACTAGGGGTCCAGTATATATGTATGTTAATTTGACCCTGCGGTAAAATAGATTGCTGCGTTACGCGAAGTTGTTAAGAAAATCCATCTCATCAGTGGGGCTCATTACATCGCAATGGTGCTAAACGTAAGTTGCTAATATTTTAACAGCTAAGGTGACCTTATGACACCCAGTGTCCTGATAGGCAGCTGTTCCACTGGCTCATATTGGCCGCATACTGCACGGCTCCGCTCACTTACGAGTGTTTCAGGAGCAGCTTTTTTTTTTTAGGTAGAAGAACCCATCCAGAGGGAGTGAGTGAACACACCTCTTCTCAGTGATTGGCCACGCGGCAGGGAGAAATGAGAAGGTTTTCTCCGAGTAAGTCCAGAAAAACTGAAAAGCAATGAAATTAGGACCACTATTAACAGAGTGGGTCAAACTGCAATACAATTTTATTCTTTTTTCAAACCATGAACCAGGCCTGAAGGGGTAAAAAAAAAAAAAAAGAAAAAGGGACAATTCAGCTTTCTATACCCAGAGGCGCTGTATCAGATCCATGGAATTATTGAGGCTTTCTCTCATTTCACACTGAAAGCTGTTAAGTTCTGTTTTTGAAGTGTCCATCCCCCCACCTCTTGCTGTACAAGGCAGTGGTTGTCTGTTCGAGCTCGGTCAAGCCTAAAGCTCCATCCACTGACAGACCCGCCCAAAGCCTGTTAGTAAGCACGCAATCAAACTGATAGAAATAATATCAGAGCGGTTAAAAATCTTAAAAGCTATTAAAGTGTTCTCCTCGCTCCTGCAATGGCTGAGGCAAAATATCTAATATAAAGCTTTAAATATTAACTACGTGTCTAAAATCCCTCGGGCGAGGCAGCGGTTTACTTTGGGAGCTCTGGCCACTCTACAGAGGCTCGAACTGGGGAAACGTTTGAAGCACGATCCGCTCCCCTGGGATAGCCGGGGATTAAGCCCGAAAATCAAACCATTAAAAATAATTTCACTGCGGTTAAAAATCCTTTTTATTAATACGTTCGCCACGCCCCCGCCAAATTTTAACTCCGTGAATGAAAACCGCCTCTCCACTTTCTTTCCTCAACACACAGTTAAGCAGACAGAGAGGACAATCTTGCATATACAGTTATTGGAACACTTGTATTTTTTTCTTGTATTTGTTTTATTTATAATGATGTATTTTTTTACTATTTCTTGCAGATTTCTTTAAAATGTCAATGTTGCATGCATTGCGATATCAATGGACTTTTTTGTAAAATGGCGTGGTTACATACTTTTACAGACAGTAATAACAAGGTGGTATTTATTATCAAAAGCAAATTAATATTAAGAGCTGTATAAATTTTAGTATAAATGTTTTGTCTATAGACAGTTTTTATGAACTATTTTAAATCATAAATCAAAGCTTCATTATGTGATTTTTTTTTTCTAGAAAATGTTTGTGTCACATGTTTATCGGCTTTTGCTTCACATTATAGTGATGTCAAAGTTTTTTATATCTATTATTTCACTGTTTTACTTCCCATGATACTAAAGATCTTAACTATTTTCTTATTTGGTTTCTGAAAATTTCCAATTTTAATTTCATTTGGTCTCCCAACAGACCAAAATTAGCAGCTTGATGACCGTCCAATGGTTCTCGCATGTCCCTTTAATTTTAATAAGCACAAACACAACGAAGAGTCTGCTTGAGACCAGCATTTATTTCTGGTCCCATGTTGGCACAGGAAGCACCATGATTTCCATTTTCACTTCAAGTATTTTTGATTTATGGCAATAACACTTAGAGTTTACTGCTTGTTAGTGTAATTGTGTAGAGAAAAATAAATCTATATGACCTTACCATATCCTCCAGCTTGAATGGGGGTTTTAGGTGAGGCGCAGGAGTAAAGACTGAAGTCTTCCGTCTGAAAGCCAGCTCGATTTAAGGAAGGCTCTGAAGCGCTGCGGTGGATTTTGGGTAATGAACGAGCCAACAGTTCAATAGATGCCAAAATCTAAGAGAGTAAATGGAACAAGTACAGTTGTCAAAATACCATTAACTATTCATCTTACATCATTCATTCAGTCCATCATCAAAGAAGAAATAAGCATTACTTCAGACTGTGGTTGCACAGTGGAGCAGTTGTTGCCTTGCAGCCAGACCATACTGGGCTCAAATTGTGGCCTGCCGTATTTCTGCACCGAGTTTGCATGTTGTCCTGGTGAATGCATGAGCTATCTCTGGGTATTCTGGCTTCCTCCCATGGTAAAAAATGTAACTTGGTTTTCCTGAATTGCCATTAGGACTCTCTCTGTGGGTGCAGGGTTGGTTGTCCTGTGTTTCTGTATCCTTGTGATCAGTGTTAGTGTCAGTATCATGTTAGCCACTTAATCTGGATGGTATTAACTTGGCCTCTGGTAATACAGTAAAAAATCTTGGTGTTATTTTTGACCAAGACATGTCGTTTAAATACCATATTAAACAGGTTTCCAGGGTTTCCTTTTTTCACTAAACAGTTGCTAAACAGTCTCTTTCAAGGGTATTAAGCTCCTGCCCAGTTGCAAGCAAAGTGTAAGACTGGAATGACCTGGAAATTTGAAAAATTTTTCCAGGCTTAAAACTGTATGAATGTGGATATAAACAGCAAGCAAAAATATTCAAATAAATTATTGTTGTTGGTGTGAAAGCTCAGAATTAGATGTGTGTGAGAGAGAGTGAAAAAATTAACAATTAAACTTATGACTTTATTGAAATGTAAAATGTTTATTAATTTATATGTATATGCATAATACCATGTCTATCTTTGTTTAGGACGCAAAAAAATATATTGGCATGAAAATAGGCATTTGTTTACACATTGTGTAAACAGCAGGGTGTCATGATTAGTGATTTAGCCATTATTAGCATTTTAGGATGTTTTCATTCCAATTCTGAAAAGTGCTTGAAAAAAAAAAAAAAAAATTTTTTTTTGTACAAGCATGTTTTTTATTAGTGTCATTTATTGCAAAATTGCATATTAAAATGCCCAAAACAGGCTATTACACTTTCAGAAATAAAAGGATAAAATATGTGATTCATTTGCGATTAATCTCGAGTTCACTATCGACATTATGCGATTAAAAATTTTAATCGTTTGACAGCCCTAATATATATATATATATATATATATATATATATATATATATATATATATATATATATATATATATATATATATATATAAACGACATCAGTCTGCAACCCTGGCAAAAAAATCATCAAGAAAACTCAAGGGAAAATCATTTATTACATTACTAAAATGACAATCACACCAAATCATATGTTTAATTTTTTTTAAAAACAAGTTGAGTGATAACTTTTTTCTTCATCTGTTGGTTCTAGCTTTACAGTCTGAATCTCTATCAAGGTGGTAGGATCTGAAATTTGCTGTACAGGTGATAAGGAGAGTGGAGAATATCTTTTGTGTGACTCTTTAAAAATGCTTTTGTCAAATCAGGTAATTTGGTGCAAATAATTCTGCTGACCGCTTTGACTATTGATTTGTTTCATCTTATTTCTGTCTACTACTGATAGGTTGTTGATGCAGGTGATAAAAGCAAATCTAAGGACACGGTCTTTCTACACACAAATCCTTGATTTTGGTTTTAGCTTTAAGTAGGAGCTGTCGCAACACATAATAAAATCCTCCCCCACCTGACCAGGTACGTCATCCTTTCCCTGTAACCTGCTGACAATAACTGTTATCAACAAACGTGAAAAATATGCCGTCCTATATAACTTATACAATTGTTAGTCTACAGAATATATATTAAGGTAGAGACAATGCAGCTCTGAAGAGAACCAGAAAAGGAAAACGGGCTGTCTCCCATGACTGCTGGAGATAGCCGGGCTGGAGATGGCCTGAAACCCTGGAAGGACTAGCCGGTACAGTCAGTGGAAGTGGGGATGATTATTTTAACTTGTAAACCCATCTGCAGGCCATAAGTTATTTTACACTGTCCAAAAAAACTACACCTATAGCAAACAGGCTTAAATCGGAGGCAGCTGGACTTTCACTCAGGTTTTCTGAAAATGTTTCAACACCTATCCAGATGTCTTGGTCAATTCTGGTTGCTCACACTTGAGCAACATGTAATTGGGATGCTGCTGTTTTTAATCACATGGAGGCCCATCCTCCTAGGTGTATTCCAAGTCAGATGCAAATCAATGACCCACCCATAACTGTCCTGGGTCATTAGAAGTTATTGCTTGGTGTGAGTGGCTGTTGCTTGGTCACCTGAACAATGATGAGACTGCTTCTGTGCAATGTTGGCTTTCGTCTTTTGACCAAATGGCTTATTTCACCCCTCTTTCAAATCATCTGTTCTCTCTGTCCAAAATGTGGACATCATTGTCATCAAAAGTGTGTCCTTTGTGAAAACGTTTCGACACCTATCCAGGAGTCATGGTGTTGCGATGACCCGGATAACTGAGAATTTGCACAGGCAAAGTGTGTCATTTGTTTTTGAGGTGCCAGTGGACAGCAATTTTGTGCTGGGCCATGCATTTCTGTAGTTGTTGCTCAGAAAAACTGAACGGTAATCTGGTTGCCTCTGATTTAAGACTGTTTGCTGTTGTGATAATACAGTTTGCACACAATGTTCCATTACAATTTGGGAATAATAACCTCATGTTGGTGCAAGGGTATGAGTGTATTTCCAGAGAGCCTGCAGATTAGCCTGCACTAACCACCTTCGGTTCAGTCTCAGATGCAGAAACCAAAAACTGTTTTCGAACAGCATGCACTTCAAGTTCTTCATCAAAGGGCACAGAGCGGAACAGATCACTCTGAAAGCACAAAACCAGCTTCTGAGCCAAATAATAGGATTCTTGATGTGCTCTCACAAAGAAGAGAAAAAAATCCAACAACTTTCAGATCGTCTACCAGAGCAGTTGTTGGAGGCACAGCTCTCACAACACTCAAAGAGTAAAGAAAGGCAAGAGCGGAAACTCCATTCTCTTCTAGTGAAAACGAGTGCCACCTCTGCCACTACTGTAGCATACAGAGAGGAACATGGTGACAATCAGGGGCGGACTGGGACAATAATTCAGGCCAGGAATTTCTTACCATGCCAGGCCACGCCACCACGAGCATCTCCTTAGCACCTGCAGGTGTTTTTATCCTCTTACAAGGTTCCTTTAAGGTTCCTGCTTTGACTCCTTATTGCTGCTGTTCACCACCTCCATGCCAGTAGGAGCACTTGCAGCGCTACTGCTATCCACTGAATTGACACTGCTTTCTTGTAAAAAATTTATTCAGACCCACATCATTTTTAAATTTACTAATTGACTATTTAATGTATTGGCTATATTCAAATACAACAAATATTTTCTTAAACTTTATTTGATTTTACCAGATTAAAACAAAGTTAAATACAATAATGATTTCAAATATAATTAAATTCTTTGGAGAATTTACATATGCAGCAACATCAACTACATGAAATGGTTTAGACAGTGATGTCAGGGCACATTTAAGTATTTGCCAACTCAGATATACAAGTGTTTCTAATTCTGAAACTAGACACAAAGTGGGCAGATCTGCTTCTGAAATTATGCTACCAAGCAAACAGCATAATTCTGCACTGATGCAGTTTGCCTATTTTAAATGAGTAATTATGCATATATTTAAAGGAGATCCACCCATGTTTAAAAACAATAAGTCATTTCCAAAAGTGACAACTATTTGCGTTTAGCAAAGTCATCAAGCTGTCACCGAGGAAATAAGGGAAACATAAAAGGGACGTGCTGGCATACCTTCCTTTAGAGAGGTCTGCAGAATATTTTGCAAATTATTTTCTGGTTAGCCAAAAAGAGAGGGAAAATTACTCCACCAAGTAAGTTGATGCTTTATGAATCTAGAACCTGAATTTTGCTCATTTTAATACCTGGTAGGGAGGAGGAGATATTTCATTGTTACCTGATAAGTAAAGAAAACATTCCACAACAGATGCATCATGCTTCCATTAAAAAGAAAAACAGTACTTTAGTACCCACCTGGGGGAAGAGAGGTCGCTCTTCTCTCTTTTTCTTCAAGCACTCTGCCATCAGTCTCTTCATTGCCTTAGGACAGTTGCTGCGGACCTTGCTCAGGTCTGGAGAAAGGTAACCTCGTCCCACCATAAAGATAATCTGAGGGAAAGGAAGGTAAAATTGTTTAACAGACTAAAAGCAAATGTTAGTACCAAACATGCAGAGTAATGTAAAGACTCAAATATACTAAGACACGGTACTGTATGCAGTCCTCTTTAATTTAGGATCTATATGATATACATATAACCTATGTGACTTGAAGAAAAGGATGTTATTCACTCGTTTTTTCTTTTCTGATGACTGCACTTCACCCTGTACATCAGGTGAAGCAAGAGGAAACCAGTGGGAGTCTCAATCTGCCCCACAGCAGTATTCTCTCACACACATTGCCCTAAACTCTCCAGATGTACAAAATGTTGTGGCATTGTGGCAGAGCACAGCTTGAGAACTGAAGAATTATTATCTCAAACTTCCTCAGACCCCGCTCATTTTCTGGAAACATTCCCAAGCCTGGAAATGAGGTGGATTATGAGTAAGGGAGGTCACAAATGGAATTTCTCTTTGCTGATCCCAAACTATCTCCTATGCATGCAACAAGAAAAATATTTTAAAGTCTGCTGCTCCCAGCATTAGATTTTGTAAAGGGGCTGAAACCAAGCACACCCATAAGCATTTTTTGTGTGTTCTGGACTCTGCTTATGTAACAGTACAAGATGGAGAGGAGGTCGTATTTTTTAAATACACCACAGAATCCTCATGAAAATCTCTCCATACCTCCAGCAACTGCAGCTTGGACTGAACCCTGCAGTTAAACATGATGGTGTTCCTACTGCTGACATTGACAAACACCTCCTGAAACAATACTGCCGTGGCTGTTGGGACAGTTGATCTTTATCTACTGTCCCAACAGTAGATAAAGATCTTGCAACTGCAACAAAAAAAGCCAATCCCCTTCATTTGCTGAACTTCTAGTGTTGACAAAAACTGAGGAACACAGGCAAATGACTAAAGAGAACTTCATCAAAGCACATTGGTTCAGGCAACCAATGGGTGGCATTACACTCCCAAAGTACCGGCTCTTGGTGATCTCCTGACTGAGACGACAATATCAAATATCAAATCTATAGCAGCAAATGAAAAACCTTCAACAAATAGATGTCAGCACTTCTGACTCAGCAATCCCAGAAGTCCATTCATCACCTTAAATCGCAACAAACACACGAGGTCACCAAATCAAAATTCCCAAGGCCCAGAGCTGGTTTCTGGTTTGTTTGGGACATTAACACTTTCAAGAAATGGGCGAGAAACTTAAAAAAAAATAACATAAATAAAACTAAACATAAAAATAATGTTTGCATAATTGTTCGTACAAGTTTGTATTGAATTTTTTAAGGATGAGATAATCCAGTGGGATAAATATTTGGATCACACACACATCAGGCTAAACTATATGTGTTTTGTGTAATTTAAGATTAGCTCATCAAGCTAAAGGCGGCATGTCCAGGATATACCCCGCCACAAATAATTGCTGTTTGATCGTCTGCTTATAGCACCCCCTAGCTTATTAAGTTACCAATTTGAGTCTCAATTATTTCCTGGGTAAATAATTACATTAATAAAATCAAGTGTCCCGAAAGGTTATTGATTTGTATTTAGCAAATCATTCCTCAAAATGTTATTTTCTCAAATAATGTTTTATCTAACTTTGAGTTGCATTGTGAATGGGTTGAACACATACCAGATGTTGTTCTTAATTAGTTAAGATAATTTAACTCCATTCCATATTATTTAAGATGAACTTTGGTTCTCCAAATTAGATCTGCAGTGATCCCAAGATCATTGTTATGATGATGGTTTCCAACTATCTTTATTTGTCCTTTTGTATGTACATAGTTCCTTAGTTTCTTTAATCTTAATTTTGCTCAGTAATTTTAGTTAAGTTTCACTAGCCTAGTAGGGAGAACTTCTTGATTGCAATATATTATTAATTCAGGTAAACATTATATAATGGTGTTCCCTGGATGTGCATTTATTTCTGTTATTAAATTCTTGTACTTGAAGATAGGTTGTCACTCATTGTTTTCTACATGTGTGCAGAGTTTGCTGTTAAAAGAATGCCAGTGCTCGAAAGATCCTTTCAACTATTGTCCTAATATTCACTGGACATTACCTAGCATGAGTTAGAGCTCATTAATATCTGCACTGAGTCTTCTTCTCAAGCTAAATTGGATGGCTCATATAGGAACCGTTTGGATGAGGGACGTAGTGCATGGCCATGCAAAAATTCGTGTACAATCCTGCACACAGGACTTTGCAATGGTGATGAGATTTTCACTCGATGCAAATCCATTGTATCGCATTTCAACAGGGGCAGCCGTAAACTGCTCCCGTTGTAAAGTGACACAAAGAATTGCAACGAATGTCTTGCCTTTGGAGTCGAGAGGAGAAGTGCTAACATGTATAGTTAAAAGTTGCCCTCAATTTGCTGAAGTTATGAATGAATTCCCTGTGAAGTTAAAATCCCTGCTCCACCATTCTTGGATGTGTCCCCCCATTCAAATACACCTGTGTACAGTCTGTTCACCTCACAACTTGGCTTTATTCCACTCTGATCATCCCTACTCTTGAGCAGAGCCAGAAAAAATGGGGCGGGGACTGAAAAAAAAAACTGTTGCCGTAATGCTCACAAGCGGGTGGAGCCGAGTAAAGCCTAGCCAAACTGAGCTGGTGTAAAAGGGGTGATTTGTCCTTTTGCACATGCGGGTCAGTTTGGAGCCATAAACAGCTCAAAATGGAGTCAGCTATAGGCAGCATTTTTAAAATAAACCCTGCAATTGCAACATAGTCAAAGGCAACATAGCCAAAGATACTGAAAGAGGGAACAAAAACCGCCTCACCGAAGGCAGTATAAAAAATGGACAGGCAATATTAAAACTAGGGCTGGGCAAGTTAACGCGTTAATTCATTAGACTATTAACGGCGATATTTACTTTAACGCGGGTTAACGCATGTTGCTCACATGCTTTTATTTTGTGAAGGTCTGTTGCTGCGGTGTAGGGGTTTGAATCAGAACAGTAGGTGGTGATAATGCGCCAATAACCTCGCTGTCAGCCCAGCCTCCGATTCAAACAGGAAGAAAGGTGCTGGCCGGAAAAAAACAAAGCCGACATGCGGAAGGCGGTGTTTCACGCAGGAATTTGCTTAGGCGAGGCGGTGAGTTGGCGAACGGAACAAGTTTTGTGCGGAGCGGAGCGGGGTCTGCATCGACGCCGTTGTTAAGTCGCTTCTCGCTTCAAAGTATCCATGTGTTTTTGCCTGTTTCTTCCCTGCCATTGACTATATGCACGCGAGAAAACAACAACAAAAAACCGCGTGTTAACGTCAAATAACCATGCAAGCATATCGAGTTAGCAAGCATTTCAGTTTAAAGTTCTTCCAGCACCGAATATGACAGAAACAAGTTAGTTGTAACCACTGCCAAGTTAAACTTTGGTATTGAACATAAAATGGTAATGCTGCTCCCTGCGGTTACCTCAGAAATTGCCTGTTTTTGGTAGATTTTTTCCCCATAAAGAGAATTCCCTGTCAGTGGCAATAAGCTTTAATTTATTATTATTGCTATTTTTTGTTTTACATGTTTAAGTTGAGCTTTACACTAAATATGTGTTACTGATAAGTGCTACAAATGTTACAACACTTTTGTTCATATGGCAGCAGAACATTAAAATAAAAGTGCTCTTTACACTACTTTTGAATTCATTCTTGGAGTTTGTAAATACAATGCGATTAATCATGATTAATCAGGCAAATTATGCGATTAATCGAGATTAAATATTTTAATCGTTGCCCAGCCCTAATTAAAACCCATTCAGTTTTCCCCCAATGAGCAGGAAGATGAGGTTGAAATGTTCTCAACCATAACTCCAGTCAGCTAACCGTTCCATGCCAGCCTGGTCTATGTAAAAGGACGTACATGAGTTCGGGGGGGTGGGAGCTATAACCCATGTGACCTGAGGATAAGGCTGTAATTCACTCCTCCAACCTCCACCAGGTGGCACAGAAATAAGCTCTGCCTCACCCTGGTTACTCCCCTCTTCCAATTGTTGGATGTACACCTGCCTCATCTGAATAATGCAAGCATTCCAAAAGCAATCATCATTATGCTGCAGAAGCCCTGTAAGGCAAGCGGAAGAAAACCTAGATTAAAATATTTTTTAAATTCTCTTTTGTTCTGCCCTGAAAGGCAAGTGGGATTTTATAAAGGCTTATTTTCGTCTTGTAATGCTTGCCACAAGAAACACTGAAGTAAGACCACAGACTTCACTAACAGCTGTATTGATCAAATGGATAGTCAGAGGCCTGGTTTCCAAAGACAAAAGTCGGTGGCATATGCCATTTTTAACTGCCATATCCTGCTAGGCGATGAAAAACCTGATGTAGGTGGGATTTGTGCTGTTCGTCAGAGCTGCTGGCCACAGGGATGTGATCCAAATATACAAAGACGAATGGCAACCCGTGCAGGACCAAATCCATCAACCGCTGAAAGGTTTGAGCGGAGCCTTTAAGGCCGAACGGCATGCGTAAATACTCAAACAGGCCAAATGGAGAAATTACAGCGGTTTTAGGACCATCCTCAGCTGGCACGGGGACTTGGTGATAACCCTGCACCAAATCCACTTTAGAAAAAAATAGAGGTCCCAGAGAGATGGACAGAGAAATCCTGGATGTGGGGGATTGGATAACGATCATTCTCTGTGACGTTATTAAGATGATGCCCACAAGGCCGCCACTGGCCATCTGACTTTGGCACCATGTGCAACAGGGAAGCCCATGGGCTATTAGAGCGCTGCACAATGCCTAAGCACTCCATGTTGGCGAACTCCTCCCGTGCGATAACCAGCTTAGCTGCATCAAGGCAGCGTGCGTGTGTGAACACTGGAGCCTCTGCCGTGGGGATATAATGTTCTGTCCTGTGTTCTGTTTCAGAGTTCGAAAAGTTGAGATCAGTCAGTGAAGGAAACCCGGACAATAAACGCTGGAAAACATCCCAAGAAGCTAAAAAATTAGCATGTACTAATGGCCCAGCTCTGTTAGCAACATCCACAAGCAGCCCATTAACACAGAGAAAGTCAGCAACTATGATGAGAACTGAGCTCACAGCCACTACAAAGATCCAGTGGAAGTCGCTTTTTGTAGCTAGGAGGATGCGATCAGCTTCTTTAGCGGGCGAGCGGTAATCCTTCTTCAGGAGCAGAGAGCGGAGACTTGGCGAGGACGGTCCGCACTGGAGCTGGAAGCTGTCGGAGGAACAGGTGGATAAAGAGGAACCCACCATCGTCTGTACCCAGTAGGGATAACGTGCTCTCCATCAGCTCAAGAGCTGTGGCATCCCCTAAACCCGAGAGAGAGAGCAGCTTATCGGCACGTTCCGCGTTGGAGAGGGAATAGCTGAGTAGAAGCAGCTGCTTGAGAGCAGTGTATTTTCCCTGGATCGGAGAGTCCTGAAGCAGTGTCATCGCACACGGGTGGACAGCGGATCCAGCGAGGCGACCACATAGTGGTACTTTGTGTCGTCTGAGGAAATTCCACAAAGAGCAAACTGTGCTTCGGTGTGAATGAACCATGAAGGCGGATCACGCAGCCAGAAGTCTGGGATCTTCACCGCCACAGCAAAAGAAGCCAGTGATGCCAGTGGAGGTTCGACAGGGGCAGGCATCGTCTGAGAGGAGCTGGCTTCACCGTCGCTTACGGGGGTCACCAATGTGGAGGAGTAAGAAAGACAACACAGGAGCTAGGTTTGATCACCTCGTTTACTCGACTCCAACTGAACTGAGTAACAGGGCGACCACTTTGATGGACAAAAATGGTGCTACATAAATACACACTTAGAAAAAGTAGACCACAAAATAAAAAATAAATAAATGTCTTTCGGTGCTTGAGAAAAGAAACCAACTGAAAAATAAACCAAGATTTTTTCCCCCACTTTACTGTTTAGGGTAAAAAAAAAAACTGTTTATTTTCCCAATGAGTTTTGATTTAGCTGTTGTGACTGACACTGCATGAAAAGTGTGATTTTCGTCACTATGCGGCACTGTAGATTGTCGTGGAAGTTCAGGTTAACGGCTGTTCACGGTAATTTGCAGGCAACACCGAAAACTGCCGTGAATTGTCAGAAATTGACGTGGGCCTTGCTTGGCGTGGTCCCCCCATGACCCCCCCTCCTCCTAATTCTAGGGGAGGCTTTAACATGTAAATGAAAATGCTGTGAGCTATACAAATGCAAATCAGGGTTGCAGGGGGAGTTTACCCATGTCTCGCATTCAACTCCTCTTCAACTCCTCTTGGACGCGATCTACAACTTTCAGCCAGTCCGCAGACTGACGAGAAGAAACTGCTGATTGCTATCAGTGGACTGTCTCATATGAGTCAGTCGGTACTGAAGAAATGCCAAGAGCGTGGAAATGTTCAAGTCAGAAGTTTTGGTTGGGTCATTCAGGTTAAAGTAAATGAAATGGGGTTTAATGAACTAAAAATAAGTCCCACTTTAATGGAGAGGTATAGTGAGGATTTAACTATATACAGATGCATCTAAACTAACTGATAAAAGAATGGGTGTTGCTTATGTCATTCCAAAATTAAACATTAAAGTTGGAAAAAGAATGAGTGATGATTTAGCAGTTTACACAGCGGAATTGATTGCTGTGTGGCTAGCTTTGCTTTGGGTGGAGGACAATAGCTTCAGATTCCAGCTCAGCTTTAATCAGTATTAAAACATTTCAGTCAAAATCAAGGCAAGACATTGTGTATGATATACTGCAAGCTGCAAATAATCTAATAAAGTCAGGAATTAATATAACTCTGGTATTGTACCAGCTCATATAGGAGTAATAGGAAACGAGTTAGCAGATAAAAGTGCTAAGCAAGCAGCTAGACATTCTAATATAGATGTTGAAGTGCACTACAGCAAAGAAGAAATTAAAAGTATGGTCAAAAACATAGTTAAGGGTAAATGGCAAACATTATGGGACGGTGGGCAGACTGGAAGACAGTTCTATAACATTCAGAATAAAGTGGGAAAGAGCAGAAATACAAACAGAAGCAAGGAGGAGGAGGATGTATTTTCTAGAATGAGGTATGGACACACACGTCTAAATAAAACTTTGTTAATAATGAAGAAGCATGCTGATGGCAACTGAATTCTGTGGTAGTCCAGAGACTATAGAGCATGTTATTGTACACTGTAATAAATATCAGGAAGAAAGACAAAGACTAGTCTTACAATTACAAGGAGAACAGATGAGGCTAAACTTAGAAGAAATTCTGCAAAAAAAAACACAGGGGAAATGAGTGTAAACTACGTAATTGGCTTCCTGAGGAATACAGGACTAATAAAAAATAATTTAGTATGATCTTTTTGTTTGTTTTGTTTTGATTGGTTTGTTTCGTTATGTTTGTTTGTGTGTTTGTTTTATTTTTTTGCAACCTATTAGGGAAGGTTAGACTCCAGTACCACACTCCAGTCCAGTTGGTGGCGGTAATGCACCATTAAAGTTAGTTGCCAACCACCATAAAAACTGAAAGAAGAAGAAGAAGAAGAAGTGGACCGTCTCGTCAGCTAATAGTGCCGATATGAAGGAGCGGTTCACTTAACTGCAGAATTCGGTAAACTCCAGGTTGCTGTCCATAGAGGACAAGTTGGCGGCTCTGCAGTCGAACAACTGTGCGGGAGAGACTAACTCCAAGAAGAGAAGACGGGTGCAGAATCCCAAGCTTTGGTAAGAATATGTTCGGTGACTGCTAGCTAAGCTAAAAGTAGCCTAGCCTACAACCAAATCTAAGATTAGCCTAGTAGCCTTGCAAAAGAACAAGCTTTATTAAAGTGTATTTTCATTTACAGGAAGCAGTATGCCGTCTTCACAACTCGGAGACAAATTGCAGGCGCTATGAACCGGAGCGAGGCGGTGGCCTCCTATTTGCTCGGAGCTATGTCTGCAATTCCAGATTGACACGATGTTGATAAAGACGACATTATCTGTAAGTGACTTGTTTTCACTGCTTCTCCTTCCTTGTTTAATGTTATTGTGACTTGCGTTTGATTTTTATTCATACCACTTTCATTTAATTATTTTCCAGCCTGGCGAAGAAGATGGCGTTGTTGGCGTGGCTCTGGATGGATTGGACGGCCGCCGCCATTTCGTAGGCCGGTGTTGTGCGCAATTCTGTTTCCCCCGTGTCGGGAGCGCACTTTGCAGCCGTTTTCCCGGCGCTTCTAGTTGATTTCTCGGTAAAACAAATCCTATAATCATGTCAAGGTTGTAACATTCAGTTTAATCAGCAGCTGTTTACAAAATTGTAAAATAAAAATAAACGGTCTTTCAGACATCTCCCGAAAACTTTGGGAAATAAAGAGCAAATGTTTTTAAATTCTCAAAAATTATGTGTGATAGCATGTAGTATACTAGAAATTTCCTTAATCCAGTAAACTGTCATATTTTATATTACAAAGGGATGTACTGGGAAGTCTACACTCTTGTGTTTTCAGGAAGTCTTAGGCTGTTTCTCAATTCACGAAAACGCGCTCGCATTCTCGTGAATTGAGAAACAGCCATAACAGTGTTTCCCGCAGGAATTTGGTTATGCGAGGCGGGGGGTTGTTGGACGACACGTTGCCCGCGGACCGACTCGCGGAGCGGGGGGGAGACGACGACACGTTGTCCGCGGACCGACTCGCGGAGCGGGGGGGGGGGGGGGGGTTGTTGGACGACACGTTGCCCGCGGACCGAATCGCCGGGGGGTATCCATGTGTTTTTTCCCTGCCATTCACGCACGCGCGAAAGCAACAACAACAAACCGCGTGTTAACGTCACTTTTTTTTTTTTTTTTTTGGGAATGTTGGCGAGGCGGTAGCGTGAGTTTGGCGAGGAGGCCGCCTCGCCAAGATAGCGCTGCGGGAAACCCTGCATAATGTTTGTGTCCTGCTATCAGCCATCCCATCCTCCTCTTTCAGCAATGTAAAATCATAAATACACAGTAGGTGCTGGAATAGTGTTTTATGGCTTACTTTTATTTGTCAGGTTAAAGTGACAAAAGTTGGAAAAAGACCGTTTATCTTGCCATTTATAACACAATACAGCGTAAGAAGACATAGTTTGTTTATTTGTATTCTACAATTTTGTAAACAACTGCCGATTAAACTGACTGTTACAACCTTGACATGATTATATGAGTTGTTTTACCGAGAAATCAATTAGAAGCGCCGGGAAAACGGCTGCAAAGCGCATTCCCGACACAGGGGAAACAGATTTTCACGGGGGAACAGAATTGCGCACAACACCGGATCTCTCTGAACTCTGTGTGAAGCTGCAGTCCCGGTTAGAGGCGACGCCGAAGTACAGAGCCACGCACAGTAGGCGTCTGCACATCGGACCTGCCTCAGAAAGAACGCCGCCAGCAGTTACCTACAACCCCGAGGAGGCAAACGGACAGTTCACGGGGTTGTAATTTTTGGATCCTCGCGTTGTATATAGTTGTTTGTTTTAATAAAGCTCTTTCTTTGCATAAACATCTTCCTGGCAAATGTTCATTTCCTGTATAAATTCATTCATGTCCTTGATGGTAGCCTAATAATAGTGTAGTAGCTTACATAGGATAACATGAATATACAGCATAATATGAATGAATAAATAAATATATATATAATAAATATATATAAATATGTAAATAAGTTATTGGGGATCTGCCAACCAATCAGGAGTGATTTTACTTGTTTGAAAGAAGTGGTTCCATCCAATACTCAGTAAGAACATTCAAGCCTGGCTTGGCCACGTGTGGTTTTGCTGCCAATCAGGAGCGATTTTACTTATTTAAAAATAGTGGTTTCAGCCAATACTGAGTAGGTTATTCAAGCCAGACCTGGCCAGCCGCGCGGGTTCGCTGCATTCATATGCTAATTAGCGCCATTAGTACAGCTGATCGCTCTCCACATACGTCAGAGTCCGGTTCCGACAATTTGTGGCACTGAAAACGGCAACAAGCACGGGTTGCAAATTGTCGTTAACTGCCGAAAATGAGGGAGATCTGCGGTAGTTTACGGGGACGAAAATCTCACTTTTCATGCAGTGTGAAATATAAATATATAAAAACATATATAGATCATTAAAGCATTCATATTTATTTTGCCTTGGATTTACTGTACCCCTATCTATTTTATTGTGACAAGTTATGATAACCAATTACTGACAGCAGGTTTTAAGGCCATTTGCAAGATACAGTCTTGGTCCCAAGAAAGAGCAGTCATGATGATGTTGTCATTTGTCCCAGAAATATCTTTGATTACCACTGTAGTTCACATGAATATAAAAGCTTGATATAAAAACATAGCATAGCCAACAAATACACAGTTTACGTGCCTTCATTTTATTTTATTTTCCATTGTAATAATCTAGTTTAGAACATTGGACACTGGTCTTGGGATCCAGGCCTCTGACTATCCATTTGAAGAACACAGCTGTTACTGAAGGCCTGTGATTTTACTCAGTGCCTCTAGTATTACAAGATAAAAAAGTTAAACCTGGTTCACACGACAGGATTAGCCAGATTTTTGCCCTAGAGGGAAACCCGGAGGGGTTTACAAAAAAAAACGCAATTCACCTCCATATCACAGTACAGAAAACAGAGCCCCCCGTTTGAGTTGTCTCCACTCCTTTAATCAACACCTTTTCTTTTTGTAATGTTTCTCTCTGTTAAAATTAGTCAACAAACTATCGCCATTGTTCTTCCTCGTCGTCCATTTGTATTTACTCTGAAATCACATTTAATCTCGAGAGGTTTTGTGAGATTTCCTGTCTGATCCTGAGCAAAATCTGTTCATGTGTTGTGTTTGCCATCTGACTGGACACCACACACTGTACGAACAAACCTGTTATATCTACGATTTTTTATCGTTACATGTGACGTCTCTTGGGTTTTGAAAATCTACCCACTATTTCAAATCCTGCCGTGTAAACCAGTCTTTGGAAAAATAAGGATTTTAAAAAATTCTCACTTGCCTTTCAGGGCAGAACCAAAAAATATCAATTTAGAAATATTTTAATCTAGATTTATTTTTACTTGGTTTTTAGGGTTTCCGTATTACTTGGACTCAGCGGTCAGTTCCCCCCCAGATTGGTTCTTCAACAGATTCTGGCGAGCTGGTAGGATAGGGTTTTCCTTTTTTGGGTCCTGTAATCTGCACATGATTTTTTTCTCCTCATTTTTGAGAACAGGGAAAGAGACTCAATAAAGATATTAAACTAAAAAATGGGGCACAAATGGCCTAAACTGAACTTTCAGGAAGAGGAAGTCACCCTGGAATTTCTTATGTATTTGAACTGGTCTTTTTTTCTTTTTTTTTTTACTTAATACATTCTCCTTTATCATATCATATTAACTGGTTTCTGTGTCATCATTCACCCACAAGCTCCTTAACGAACGGTTTTGTGGCCGTGTATAAGTATAGTCAGAAATCTATTGCATTAATTCTAGCATCTCCAATAAATAAAGCGTTATATACATTTATTTAAAAAAGACGTTATGTTTCTATAGCAAAGGAAATGTTATATGTATTGAGTACAATTCTTTAATTGTTCTCAAAAATGCAACCAAAAACATCAATGTGACATATTGACCACTGATGCAACAGTGGTATAAGTAGAGGTGGGTAATTATCAGACTGATTTTTATTGTGGGAAAAAAATTTGTATTACGAATTCTGATCTATACTGACATTGATAAACTAATTTAGCCTGCAAACCTCAAAAACTGTCAGTATGGTTGGGGTTGTTAAATTTACTGTTTGAACTATTTTCTTCCTCCAATGTTGGTTCTATAAGAGTATTCTTTAAAACAATATTTTTTTTTAAATATGATTTGATGCAATTATTCTATACTGTTTAGCCATGCAATTGATTATAATTGTAATTAATTCAGAATTTATTTTTTTCATTGTCATTTTTATCATCGTTGTAGTAAATGCCACAAATTATTGTGATAAAGATTTTAAGTCCAAATCACCATCCATACCTATAGGTGAGCCATGAACAAACCGTCATTTTGATCTTTTGAAAGCTTTACCTGGTCTCTGTTGTTAATGTTGGAGTAGGGCAGAGCTCCTGACATGAGCTCATAAAGTACTATGCCAAAAGCATACACATCAGACTGGAAGCTGTAGGGATTCTTGTCCTGCAACCTTATCACCTCTGGAGCCTGAACAAAGACACACAATGTATTTCATTCAATTCATTAAAAGTAAACTGAAACAGATGTAAAGCACAGCAAACTTTTTCAAGGATTATTAGAGGACACTGACCATCCAAAGTATTGAACCAGACAGTTGCTCAAACTGGTGGGAGCCACTCCAACGAGACTTGACTGTAGCTAGACCAAAGTCACCAATTTTTACAGTGAGATCCTCATGGAGGAAAATATCTTGGAGGACATGAAGTCAAGGAAACCTTATTTTCTACAACAAAATTTAAATTATTTCACCATGTTTAAGTCTGTAAACATCAGCATAAAAAGCTCGAAGAAATAAGGATACTGTTGCTCTTCAAGTCTCTGTGAATGATGGATTTGGCGTGCAGGTAACTGAAGGCAGAAAGAAAAAAATGTAATTACACTACTTGAGAAATCTGACGGTCTTTTGGGGGTTACTCACTCCATGCCCTGAGCTGTCTGTCGAGCAATGTCAATCAGCTTGATCATCTCAAATTTGGTCTCGATGATGTGCAGATGGTGGTACAGACTGGAGCCTTCACACCACTGGGTCACAATTGCCAGCTGGGGCTTGGTTGTGTAGCCCATAAACAGCAAGATGTTCACATGACGTGTTTTCCTAATGGAAAAGAGAGAACACAGTTAAATTATAAATGAACTGGAGTTGTGTACAGAACTTTGAAAAATAATGAACAAAAAAACAAAGTAAAGAATCTGCAAAACATTTTTGGGGAGAAATGGTCAATTTGGTAATTTATGCATTCATCTGATGACTCTGCTTCATCTGTCATGATCCTTGGGTGTTTGTGTTTTGATTTTCTTTAGTCTCCTTGATAATGCTTTCTTTTGTTATTTTTATTTTGTCTATATTAGTTAGATTTCTTCCTGTGTTCCTCCCTGTCATTCCCAGAGCTTAGGTCTTTTCTTCACCCAAATCAGGACATCAAGAAAAAGGAGTATTTTGTAGGTGATGCAATGTGTGATGGGGATCCAACAGAGCTGCTGTAAAATAGGTGTGACGTTAAAGGAACAATAAGTAATAATGACACCTAGTGATTAAAATCGGAACAATACATATACAATGCCTTTTACTCAACAGACCATTGTTGCTGGGCGACTCCGCTGACGTTTTACTTACACAGAATAGGTATATGATGTTGTATCTTGTTCTATTTCTGGTCCGCTACTCTTGCTGGCATCAAGGTTTGTAGGCTGCTGCTCTTTTGCCAAAATAAAAGACCAAATGCTGCACTCTGCTTTGGGAATCCTAGGGACTCTCATATGATTGGCTCAGAAAGCAGGAAGTAAACATGGGCTACACACTGACTGGAGTAGTTTTGAACCGTACCTCTAGGCTTGAAAGGAGAAAAACTTGACTAAGACATTGTTGATGGAGATGACCCATTGTTTATAGGGAATGTTACTTCCAACCCAGGTGACAAATGAGAATGATTTTGGTTGATTTTACAGTAAATATCTTACTTATTGCTCCTTTAAGGATTGAAGAGCTGCGTGTAATGATATGGGCGGTTGAACTTTGGAACAATTGTAACTTGTGAAGGGTTTTCTATGTAAGGCCAAAAAGAAGAGAATTACACAAATTTAGACCGGAGGTGACCAAACTTTAAACCAAACAGGAGTGAGGAGTGAGAGAAGGATGGAGACGATTGATGATGCGAAAATGCAAATAGGCAGACCGAGTGATATTATTGACATGGGAGGCGAAGGAGAGGGTGCTGCGGAGGATGACATCCAGATTTTTAATCTGAGGGAAGGGGAAGATTGGGGCATGAGTGATCGATGGGAACAGAAAAGTTATGGAGTCATTTTAATGTAGATTATATGCCTATTAATAGAAGTTCTGTTTTTTGTTATTTAATTTAAGGAAGTTTGATGTGAACCAGGATTTTATTCCAAGGAGACAAATGATGAGGGATGAAGGTGGGAGAGTGGAGTTGGGTTTGGTTGAAAGATAGAGCTGGGTATCATCCACATAACAGGGAAAGTGAATTTGATATGATGACTGAGGGGAAAAGATAAATGATAATGGGGTCCCAGAATACAGTCCCGGGAGATACCTGAGGGGACGGGGAATGCTTGGGAAGAGAATGATTTTAATTGAATGAAACTAGTTAAGAGTTTTAGTGTAATGCCAAGAGAGAAACGTGTCCAGAAGGATGGTGTGTGAGTGTATCAAAGGCCACAGTCAGATCGTTAATTGCATGACTGTGTATGTATATGTGTGTACCAGTGAATAAGTCTGTGCATGTTTGTCTGAATGTGTAGTGTGATTAGAACAGAATATGTAGTGTTGCTTCATTTTATTATTGTATTGTGTATAATTTTTTTGTAATCTGTTAAAGTACTGCAAATGGGAATAATCCTATGCTATAATCTTGTGCAGCAAATCAAATGGTGACATTTATGTTTGAGCTGTGCATTGTCTCCTTTTAAATAAAGTTATTATTATCATCATCAAGCAGAAGAAAAATGGATAAAGAACCAGAGTCAGCAGTAAGGAGGAAGTCATTAGTGACTTTAGGAAGTGCTGTTTCAGTGCTATGAAAAAGACGGAACCAGATTGAAATGGTTAATATAAATTGTTGCAGGATAGATAGGCATGGAGTTGAGCAGCAACTATTTTTTCAAGAATTTTGGAAATTAATGGAAGATTTGAAATTGGACAAAGATCATGAAGATTATTGGGTTCTGAACCAGATTTCAGTGAATACTGAAAATTAATTGGTGGGGACAAACAGAATTGGAGCAGAAGAAATTGACACAGAGGTACATGTAAGCTGTTGATGGATATGTTATATTTTTGAAGAGAAAATTATACCAAAGTGAAATCACAGGAGTACAGGCAGTGAGGAAGTCAATGTGGCAGTTTTGTAATTTTTGCAAGTAGGGAGAAGAGGGCCTTAGAGTTACCATCATTTGAACAAATTAAGCTAGAATAATAAACATATTTGATTGTAGAAATGCAGTCTTTGTAGTGAAGAATAAAATTTGAATACATGTCTTTTGTACACAGTGAGATCAGTTTTTCTGTAGTTTTCAAGTTGAAGGTCTTTTGCTTTTAATTGCCTAAGAGTGGGAATGAACCAAATTGCCGTATGAGTGAATAAAACAGATTTGCTTTTGAGTAGAGCAAGATTATTTAGAAAGTTACAAAGGCAGTTGTAGTAAAAGAAATACTGTGTTCTAGGGAAAAAATCATCTGGGGCAGAAGACCAGAGGCTGGAGCTGCAGAAAGCAGTTAATCCGAATCAGAATCAGATATACTTTAATAATCCCAGAGGGAAATTGCTGAAACAGGCAAACGGCACATAAATTATGGATGCCAAGGACTTCACAGATGTGGCATGCATAAACAAATTGACAGTTATCTTGGGGCAGAATGGACAGGTGGATATCAGACAGCGTGGGAAGAATCAACCAATTCTGGAGCAGGTCTTTGCTGAGCCATACAAGCTGACGTAACCGAGAGTTTGGCACTTTCTCGCTTCCGGATGTTTACCTCTCCACATGGTTTTATGTGTGAGAGTCCAGTACTGAAGCTGTAAACATCCCTCTGCCTTGTTAGATTAAACATGTTAAAGTATAGTTTCTGTTTCAAGGGTCTTTAAAACCCTTTGAAACTACATACTTCTACAATACAGATGACCACTTTTACAGGTAAATTACCAGGGACGACTGCAACAGGGTACGATTAATTCTGAGCAAACTGGTATTTTTTATTTTTGCTGGCCACAGAGGAGATGACATCATGGCTGGTAGTTGCACAAAGAAAATAATGTGAGATTTATTTTCTTTAACTCTAGGGGCTGTGACTGCAATGCAGCTTACCACCGTCAGCGTGTGAATGTGTGTATGAATATGTGAAGCACTTTGGAGCCTTGGACTTAATAAAAGTGCTACACAAGTACAGGCCATTTACCATAAATCACAAGAAGCATGTTTACCTGAGGACTCCCACTTCATTCTTGAAGGCCTGCAGCTGCTGTGGAGTGGGAGCTGTGACGTTCAGCATTTTCACGGCCACATCACCTGGGAGTAAAGGTAGGAGACATCTATGATGAAGTAAATAGACGCTTAATGAGCTGCTATTTTATAAATAATAAAAATAATAATAATAATTGACAGTGAGGGCCACTGCTTCCAAGAAAAGCGGAGATTGGAGTATTTTTTTCACTGAAATACGAAATAATTGTGTTTGTCTAATATGCCAAGAGACTGTGGCTATTTTCAAGGAGTTCAATGTTAAAAGACACTACCAGACGAAACATGCAAACTACGAGAAGGTAACTGGGAAGGAAAGTGACAAAAAACTGAAGCAACTTGAAGCGGTTTTGGCAGCACAGCAGTGCTTCTTCACAAGAGCCTGTGAGTCAAATGAAATTGCCACAAAGGCCAGCTACGGAGTGGCACTGTAAGACGATGAATGGCAAGCACTGCAAACCTTTTAATGAGGGTGAATTTATTAAAGACTCTGATGAAAATAGTAGAGAAAATATGTCCTGAGAAGAAGCAGGCGTTGTCAATTTTTGCCTGGCTCGTAACTAGGGATGGGTACAGAATTCGGTACTTTTATAGTATCCGAATCCCATCGGTACTACCGGGTACCGATTCACGTTAAGTCAAACGGTACCATGTTTCTGTACCTAAACGCCTCACTGTGACACTGAGGGAGTAGAAGAGTGGGTGATTTTCCATGCTGAACATGAACACAGTATTGCACGCACAAGAGCGTGATGATGTCAGTAGCCGCTGGTCCAGTCAACAAAGCATGGCTAACAGAACGCGCTGTCTCCGCTTTTCAAAATGCGCTGCAGATTACGCTCGCTGCAATATTTGTGAGGGGATGTACAAAGCGGGATAGATTTTTTCTTCTTCTCTGAAACTGTTGAACAAAAACAATTCCCTGAATTTTATTCACACACAGCTTCAATCCCTTATTCACCTCGTACCTTTATGTGCCTCTGATAACTGTTGTTTTAAAAATGTGTTTTATTATTACATTGCCGTCATTATTATTCAGGCAATGTATTAAAATTCATAAATTATTTGTAGTTCCCAACGTGTTTATATTAAGAAATAAATGTTGATTTGAAAAATTTTGAGATTTTATTAATAAACTAACATTTATTACTACATAAAAGACACAAAAGTACCGAAAATAGGTACCGTTATGCACTGGTATTACTCATACTCATCTTTATTGTCATTGCCACATACATTCCAATGAAATTTGTTCTCTGCATTTAACCCAATCCTCTTGGGGCGCAGTGGGCTGCCACTGTGCGGTGCCTGGGGAGCAATCTGGGGTTAAGGATCTTGCTCAGGGACCCAGAGTGGCAGTCTGTGGGAGTTGAATCCAGAACCTCCGGGACACAAGCACAATGCTCTTACCACTAGGCCTGGATTCCCAGGTACCGGGATCGTTACTGAAGAACTACTAGACCTCCAGAGTCTTAAGGACCAAACAAGAGGAGACGATTTATTTGCATCGGTGTGTTCTGCTGTAGATGACATGAAGCTAACGTGGAATAACATAACTGGGATTATTACGGATGGTGCAACCGCCATGGCTGGCCCAAAAAACTGGATTATTGACCTTAACAGGTGTTGTGCTATTTCATGACGTGACAGACCACATTTTCCATGATGCAATATGGTCAAAATGGCCACCAGCTCCTATCATGCAACACGGTCATCCTGACACCAGCCTTAACAACGAGATAATGTTGCTATGGCATGTTATAAAAAGAGCCTGCAAGCTAAAATCTTTCTTCTTCACTGGCACGACGCCAACTGGGAAGACACCCACAGCTGTTCATCCCGTTGGGATTCCCCCACGTGGCACGTGCTCGATTTCTCGCTGGACCGAGAACTTCCGAAGCAAACTCATCCCCGCTTGTCCATGCAGGAGGTTGACTTTAAAAGGTACTTTGAATCCACTTCGATCAGAGACTGAGAACCGCTCATCTCCCAGTGATCGTCACGGAACAACGCTTTCGTTTTGGCCAAACAAAGCGTCTGAAATGCCAAGAGACCGAAGGGATTTTCCTCGCGTTCATCGGGATGGACCGGCACCGCCGAAGCTGCTGAAACCACCGATTCGTGGACCCGAAACCAGGGCACCCGCTGAGGCAACGTCTTTAACCCGCTGAGGCAACGTTAAAGAAAAGATTTCCCTTTTATTTCTCTTTTCACCCATAAGGTGATATATTTTGTGCCTGGGCAGAACCTATTAGGATTTTAGTTTAATGCTTAATTACTCCGAGACGGAGTTTGTTTTAACTGCTGGATATTTCTGATGTATGTGCATGCATTTTTGTAAGTGATTCTGCTGTGTTTGGATGGTTACATCTTGGCTCCGACGCGAGCCGATATTCACTTTTCTCTCCGTTCATCCTTATCTTCAGTTCAAACTCTCTGTGCATTCCTTTTTCAGTTCGCGCACTTTCTTTCAATTCCTTATTCAGGAGTAGACCGCCTCTCTGGTCAAAGCCCGCCCCACAGTAGCGGGTGCGCTAAATACGTCATTAAGACCTTCCCCTCACGCATCACGCAAGGCCGTAGGTTATGTGTCGTCATAGTTGCCATCTTGGGAAGGTGCAGAGTAGCTAAGAGGTTAGCTAGCTTGTTCTGAACTACAGAAGCGTCATCTGGTTTCTCAAAGCTATTTTTTTTCTCAATGCCGACGTCTTGAATGTGATGTTTAAACAACTGTGAGTTGAATTAAGAATTGCTACCTCTCATTTTAATCCATTTTTGACTTGTTTATTTTCATTTATTTTCTTTTGCATGTTTATTTTAGTAGTAAGTAGAGTTTCCTAGGTTACTGAATTAGAATAATTACTGTAACAGGGAATTGTTTTGGTTTAATAAATAATAACGTGTGGAATAGTAATTGTTTGTGTTTATTTTGATCCAGAGTTGCATGGTCTTTCAGAATACAGAATTACCTCTTTTTGAGTTAACATCTGAAATCAACAGAGACATTTTCATTGGTTTGTGGTAAAGGAGTAAGGATTAAGCTCTAATTGCCGTTATAATTTGAGTTATCAACGCTTGCTGGATAAATCTCATCGGTCAGAAACCGATCAGATCACCCTGTTCCAGCATAAATAAGGTCATAACAGCTAATTAATAAATGCATTATTGGTATTAATCATTACAAGCTTATAGCCCTGGGTTCACAAACATTTGAACTATATGTGTTATAGCTACCATTTGAGTTTGAATGACCTATTATTAAAATTATAATAGCAAATTATAATAAATAATAATAATAATCATAATCAAACAGGTTTCTGGCATAACACAGGCTTTGTTTTACCAGAGTAAACACTACTTAGACTTGACTAATGACTCTAATGACTTTAACGACTTCCCATTACTAAGGGGGGTGGACCTGTTTCAGTTGAATTTGCATGTTATCTAAGCCATTACAAGGCCTTTGTTGGGCAGTAGTATAAAGCTTGATGCTCCACATTACTCCAGACTTTTTGAATTGAGAAAGCTCCCTGGATAGGAAGTGAAAAGTCTTCAAACTTCGGAAAACAAGTCCAGTTGTTTTGTTTTTTACTTTTTTTGGAATTAATATTTGGCTGGATTATGTGTTGCAATCTTCATATAGGCTGTACAAATGCATAAGTGCATCATCCTGTCATAGGCTAACTACCTCAGTTCCAGATAATGGTGAGAAAATTAAACAGAAATTAGCACCAACTGCAAGAAATATAACTTTTTAAGTTGGTGTGAAAATAAAATATATCAAGTATGTTAGGCAATATTTTCATGCAGGTTTATAGCCTTCCAGCTGTCTTTCACCCCGTACATCTCTCTGAGAAGAAACGTTTTTTCAGTACAAATTGTTTGCATGTTTTATACCCATATAAAAATATATTTCTCAAATTTACCACATTTCCATACATTTTAAAGTATGGGTAGAGCTCTTTACGAAAACTTCCAATGAGTGGACAATCTACTGGCAAAAGGATAAGTCATATGCCACTCAGCGTGGTTGTTTTAAAAAAATATTTCTGTCTATATAGGGATAGATAACAAGATATTGAGTATGGTGCATTTAAAAAAAATTGTTTTCCTCCTTGGTGGGCTGAGTGGATTTTGTTTTGTGTTTCATGCATCGATACTAATGCGTCAGTGCATGAGCAAAAAACAGCAAAGGACAGATTACTCTATACAAACCATAATGTATATGATCTCTCTGCTTTGGTAAGCCAACATATTGTCCATTCTTTCACTGATGAACTGATGCCCCCAACCTTGTTCTAACTTGTTGAATGATGTCTAAAAGCCAAACTTTAGCCAGGATCTTACCATGCCATTTTCCTTTATAGACGGTTCCAAAGGATCCAGAACCTATCCTCTGACCCAGGGTGATTTGACCTTCTGGGATTTCCCAATCATCACTGGAGTCCCTTCTACCCAAGGTTTTCTGTTCCAAAGGACATGGAGCTAGTAAAAACCACACAGTACTCTGGAGTTCAACACCATCTCTGGCAGGCTCTCACCATTTTATTGCGATCCTCAGATGAAGAGGAGGACTTGCGCTCCCTTTGTTGGCATGGTGACTTCTGTGGCGCTTTGACATTGGTCAATGAACCAGGAAGAGATGCTGGAGGTGTGGCAGAAAGCCCTGTGGTGGAGCCTGTAGAAGAACAAATATGAGGTGAGTAGGGCTGGAAATAGGATTAAAATTTCCCATCTTTTGAATAATGGACCAAACAAGGCTTTTCAGCTCTTCAAATCTTGAGCTATTGTTTTATAACCAGGCCCTGCTTTAAACTTCCCAACAACGTTCACCCTGCCCTGGCTAATGTGTGCCTTAGTTTTCACTATGTGATTTGGTTACTAATGGTCTACCCTCTGAGACTTTCACAGAACAGCTGCAATGTTACTGAGGAAAATGTCCACCCAGGTGAAATTATTTATGGCACCCCTAACCTGAGTTTATCTAGGGGTATAGTAATAAAAGAGGGTGAATAAGTATTCATGCAACACTTAAAAAAATACAAATTTTAAAACAAATGTAAAATAAAAATAAAACAATATATTCTTTGCATTTTACAATGGTATTCCAATTAGCATTGGTCTTTTACATAAAATATCAATAAAGGCTGAAGTTTGAAGAACATTGACAAATTAAAGCTGCATGCAGCGTTGGGTGGCCATTGCAGTTTAGCACTACCAGGCTTGTGTCCGAAACGCGGGAGATCAGCTTCGCCACCTAAATGCCTCCAGCAAATCTGCTGTTCCGTTCTGCAGGTAGGCAGTACCATGAGCAAACCTCAACATTACTTTCGGCCAGACTTGATTCTTCTCTGATGAGAAGTGTTAAAAATGTGGCCGAAATGGAAGCCGTGATCACTTCCTCTTTGGTGGAGAAAGATTAACAAAGGCTTCCTGTGGTGTTTTGAAAATACAATGTGAAATTTTTATCTCCTTTTAGACAAAGTTTGAAACTTCTACAGGATGTAATGGAGGGTATATCAGCAAAGAAACCTTTCACATGGTTCTAAGAGGGGGGAGTTAAGTGATGTCATAAACTGATCACACGACATGTTGAACAGACTTCCATGATGAACCACACAAATTTGGTGTGGCTCGAATGATGTAGCAGGGAGATATTTGTTGAAATATGTGACTGGCCACAGCAAAACCAGGAACAAGTCTCCCCAGGGCCATTTTGAGTTATTTACAGATTCTGAAAGAGTGGAATCTAAGCTTTACAATGATGTTAGACTTGTGGAAATCAAAGAATTGTTAATTTGAATTGCTTTACACTTACGGTCTTTTAAAGCACTGAGGGGTTTCTTCATAACTTCAACAAGCATATTTTGCAGTAAAACAAAAATCGCTATTTTCTCAGAAGTTGAAGGATTTTCACGTTTTTCTGACTTTGTGCTCTGCCTACCTTTCCCTACTTTTGCTGTGGTGAGTCACATTTTCTTGGGGTTGGCGTTGATCCAAATTCCAATGTTATCCAATAGAGCTATTTTGGGGTTTAATCCAAATAAGGTTAAAAAATAATTGAGAAAACATCTTGGATGGGAAGCGAAATGTCTTCAGCTTCAGAATAGAAGTCCAGTTTTATTTTTTTAATCTTTTTTGGATTGATCATGATCTGGATGACTGAGAATCTTGACCAACATTTTGGGGTTTACAAAGATCATCCATATCGAGTTTGAATGTTTCATTTAGAGGCAACCGTATGCAAATGGTAAAATATAATAGTTTGCCACTCTCACACTGTCCAGCCAACAGTAACTTCTCAGAGTAGGATTCAACATCACCATTTACTGTCAGAGAGGAAAAAAACAGCGCTGCAGGAAGTTACATTGTTAATTGGTCACAGCTGCAGCTCGTGAGAAACTGTCTGTGCATTACTGTGCGCACAGCAGCCGTAAATAGTTTTGTAAACTCCAATACGCACTGGGATTATTTCACCAGTACAGATTAGACTGAGACGTGCTGTTTCTTGTTTAAAAAGGTAGGACTCTCTAATTTTTAATGATAGAGAATTTGCTGCAATTTATGCCATTATTTTGGGATGTGATGACATTATCTTTGATATTTTTAAAAGTTTATGTAAAATTACTTTGGCTAATGAAGTTGAACAGAAGGTTCTACTGTGAATACCATTTGAGGAATAAGTAATATGGCAATGTATGTGTAGATTTCCAGTAAACATTGAACGTTGTGGTTAGGCTTAGGTTGTTGAGGACATGTAGACCCATTTCTCTCACACTGCTGAATTCTCCTACTATTCTCCAATTTTCCATTATTTCTTGTCATTTCAACTTTTAACTTTATATTAAAAGGATGCGCAGCTACACGTGCATTCTCTTGAACTGCCATGCTTAATGTTGGTTTGGCTGTGGGCTCGGCAGCTTTTGCTTTCGTCACAGGTGTATGGCCTCTCTAGTACAGCTCTTAACTGGTTTAAATCCTACTTAAAGGACAGGGACTTTTTTGTATCAGTAGGTGACTTTACATCAGAAATGACAAAAATCACATGTGGGGTTCCCCAAGGGTCCATTCTAGGTCCCCTCCTGTTCAACATCTACATGCTCCCCCTAGCTCAGATCATAAAAAACATCAGCTACCATAACTATGCAGACGACACACAGCTTTACATCACCATGTCACCAGGTGACTATGAACCAGTTCAGGCACTGAGTAAATGCCTAGAAGAAATCAATGCCTGGATGTGCCACAATTTTCTTCAATTGAATAAAAACAAAACAGAAGTAATAATATTTGGACCAATAGAGGAGAGATCAAAGGTTAGCACACAGCTTCAGTCGCTTCAACTAAAAATCACTGATCAGGCCCGAAACCTGGGTGTAGTGATAGACTCAGACCTGAACCTCCAAAAACATCTAAAGACAATTACAAGATCGGCTTTCTATCACCTGAAGAACATTTCCAGGATTAAAGGACTAATGTCTCAGCAGGACCTGGAAAGACTAATCCATGCGTTTATTTTTAGTCGAATTGATTACTGCAACGGTGTTTTCACAGGTCTGCCTAAAAAGTGGATCAGACAGCTGCAGCTGATCCAGAACGCTGCTGCCCGCGTTCTCACTAAGACTAAGAAAGTAGAACACATAACCCCAGTTCTAAAGTCCTTACACTGGCTCCCTGTATCTCAAAGAATAGACTTAAAAATACTTCTGTTAGTCTATAAATCCCTGAATGGCTTAGCACCTAAATACATCACAGACTTGTTATCAGTGTATCAACCATCCAGAGCACTAAGGTCTTCTGGCTCCAGCCTTCTCTGCGTACCTAGAACCAGAACCAAACAAGGAGAAGCAGCATTTAGTTCCTACGCTCCACTTATCTGGAACAAACTTCCAGAAAACTGTAAAAGTGCGGAAAACCTGAGTTCTTTAAAATCAAGATTAAAAACACATTTGTTTAGGACTGTTTTTGACTGTTCTAGTTAAAAAAAAGGTTTTAAAACTACATTGTGTCTGTCTGCTGAAACAGCATTAGTTCAACTTTTTTAGTCCAACTGTTTATTGATGTTCTATTTTGTTTCTACATTTTATTCCTACTTGCTTATATTCTGTTTTATTTTCCTGTATTTTAATCATGTAAAGCACTTTGCATTGTCTCTGTACTGAATTGTGCTATACAAATAAATTTGCCTTGCCTTGCCTTAAACCATAATATTACAACATGATTGGCCCAAACCATTTTTGGTTCGATCACAAACGGTTGAAGTGGGAGCAGTAAAAGATGGATTCTCGTGTGTTTGTGAATGCAAAAAAATACTGTGAGAATTCAGCTTGCAGGCAAGGTTTGAGAGATATACCTGTGATGGACTGTAGGACTTACCAGTATTCCTATGGGGGTTTAGGGGGAACTGTAGAGTTGTGTGGTCATGCTCATTTTGAATTACTTTAAAATACAAATATTTCTGGAAGGGAAAATATTGTGTAGTTTGGAAAGTTTTTATGGTTAGGCCTCCAAAAAGGTGTTTTAAGGCAGATAAGAACAACAATAAATCCGTACAAGAAGCTTTTGCACATTCGTTGCACAGGCCTAAATATGAACAAGTTTCAAGAGTGTAGGGAATACTTTAGCATGCAGTTCCTACAACTGTTTGGTTTCAACAACACGCCATCGTCATATTTGGACATTACACCAGCCCAGCAAGGTTTGCTTAACCCGCTGTATGTAAACTGAAAATCCTATCCCTATCAAACTCTGTCAAGCATGGCTAAACCCATCAAACAACATCTCTACATGAAGGTAAGACAAAATGTTTCCAAAAAGAACTCTGTCCACAGCATCACACTTCTGTCAGATATGAAAACTGAGATTTCAATGATAAAATCTGAACATCCCACAAAAGATTTTCAAACATAATTTTTTATTATTTGCTTAAACCAACTTTCCCACTTACATTACTGATGCTTTTATTACGGCCACTTTTCCCCACTTTTTCTGTATTTATTGTCCTTAAACTATTTATTTTTTGCATAGTTATCGTAAAATTGTGCATCTTTTTGGCATTTTTTTGTATTTACAGAAATATTTGCCTCTCTCCTTTGCCATTTTTAATTCCTTCTTAGACCCACATGGGGTTTTATTTCAATGTAATGCTTCCAGTTTCATTTGTAAGTCTCTTTATAATGTAAGGGATACAGTTCATTGACAGTTTGGGTTTTAGAACAGTGGCAGTATTTAGACACATTTTTAATCTCACACTTATGCACTTTTTAAATTCAAATATCTACATACTTTTGTTCAGTTTTTAAAACTGATTTATTTTATACATTTGAGTACGCTAACTACTTAACTACTTGTGTTTTGTCCCATAGTTATCTATACCTGGTAAGAGGTCAAAGAAAATCCTAGACATTGCATAGGAACCCTGTACCTTCCGTGATAGATCAGACACGTGACAGGACTTATCAGCTAATCAAGCTGCAATAAACAGGTGTAGATCATAGAATGAAAGATGATCTAAAAGGGACTACAGGTTGAGCATGGTTTCTATCCACTTTATTCATTTACCTGGCATGCTTCACATGAATTATCTGAGATACTTCTGGACCAAAGTTCTTAGCAAAAGGTATTCACAGTGCTTCACCTTTTCCAGCTATGTTTCCTTTTCTGCTAAGTTACATCTTTATTTCAAAATATATCAAATTGTTTTTCTCAAAACTCTACCTACAACACCATCTACTAATGTGACTTTTTTATTTTCACAAATATGTAGAAAATAAAAAAAGTACAAATTATATATACATAAGTATTCCCAGCTTTTGCCATGAAACTCACAATTAAGCTAAGGTGTATCCTTTTTCCATTGATGATCCTTGGAATTTTTCTACAGCTTAATTAGACGCCATCTGTCCACTACAAAGAATTTGGAAAGGGACACACCTGTCCTACACTTGAAAGTGCATGTCAGAGCACAAACAAAGCATGAATTCAACAGAATTGTCTGAAGACCCTAGGACAGGACTGTTTCAAGGTACAAATCTGGGGATGGGTATAAAAAAAACTTCTGCTTTGAAGGTCAAACTGAGTCCTCCATCATCTGTAAATGGAAAACGTTTGGAGCCACCAGGACTCTTCCTAGACCTGTGGTCTTAATTGGCACCCCATCTGGACTTTTTCAGACACCCGAAGGACTCTAAGCCCATAAGAAATGTAATTCTCTGGCCTGATACCACAAATATTGAACTCTGCCATGCATGCCAGACCATATGTTTGTAGGTAACCAGGCTGCGTTAATCAAGTGCCCAGTACCATCCCAATTGTGAACCATGGAGATGGCCGTGTTGTGGGTATATTTTCAGAGTTAGGAACTTGAGAGATTAGTTAGGCTAGGCCAGGGGTTTTCAAATTCATTGAATGTGAGCCTCCCCTTGGAATAGGTAAAGATAACCACGCCCCCCCCCCCCCAAAAAAAAAAAAACCCACAAACCTACCCCACACAGGTCCCTGCAGCAAATGCACCTTTCTTTTGTGTTCCTGGAATCCTGTGTTTCACAAACATCTGATAGCCCAATACATGTTTTTTGTTGTATTTATTTTAACAAAGTACATCCATAAAAAAGGCCTATTCATAAAATCCATCCATTCAAATATTTCCATTTTACATGCTACTTTTACATCACAGACAGAGGGCCTATTTTTAAAGTCGAACTGTCATTAGAGCAAATTCATAAACTGACAAACTGAACTAAACAGACGCCAATGTCAAACTGAACTCACGTCAACAGGAGACGTTAGCTGAAATAATAATAAAAAAGAAAACCTGAATTTAACAGACGTCAACACATCCATATTCCGATTTACTTTTAGGCTAATTATACACAATTTAAACCTATTGCTATTTTAACAACCAAGCATTTCATTATTATCTCTTATCTGATGTATTTCTGATGTTTGGCACTTTGTTTTACCTCGTTTTAAAGTGCTCTTTAAATAATGATAACAATTATTATGATTATGATCAGAATAAACTTTTGCATCACCTTCCAGAAGCTGGAAAGAAAAGAGACACAAATATTTTTCACACCTCACTTAGTAACTCTTAGTAACTCTAATATTTTAGTCTTAATATTTTAGGCTAAAATATTAAACTGAATTAAATTTATTTGTTTTTATTTGTTTTTCTTCATATCCCACGGTGATGATTAGTCATTTCTGCCAAAGGCTGCAACATTTTGATTTAATCCATCTGAATGCAGTATTTGCAAGCCATACTCTGATTGGATGGAAAAAGAATGTCTGATTGGCTGGTTGAGTGGACAGTTTTTGAAGTCGCAGCGCAGAAACAGCCGAGTGAGTGCACAGTTGTTGTTGAGCGTGGAATGAGCAGGTGTGCGCGAGCATAGTTGCGCGCGAGCAGAGATGGAACTCAGCGAGAGGAAAGAAGGATGAGAAGAGTTTTTCAGAGTTGAGCGTGCGCCAGACCAGTTTTGAGTGTTGAGAGTTGTCTCACTGCGCGCTTGATTGGTTCCTGCGCACTCAGACAGAAGGCAAAAATATCGCTACATAATAGTTTCACAGAGCTGAGTAGCAGCGCTGTCTTCTTCTGTCTTCTCGCGCCTCCCCTGTGACTCTTTGGCGCCCCCCAAGGGAGGCGCGCCTCACCTATTGAAAACCACTGGGCTAGGCAAAAAATGCACGCAGCAATCTACATGTGACATTCTGGATGAAAGCTCCCAGAGAGCTTTTCATCTGAGACCAAATCCACCTCAGGAAGTGGTTCCAGAACCATGGGGACAGAAGAAGTTAAGAGATTGTGAATTGAGTATGACATAGTGATGCGATGCAAAGAAAAGGGACCAAATGCACCACAGTTTGCAGTTTCTGCAAAGAAAGCAGGCACACAATCTTCCAGTGTCCATATAATCAGAGAAATCCACTGTCCTGCTGAATTTAAAGTAAATACAAACATACTGAAAATGGGCTTTAACCATTTACAGGGAAACTGCCCATCAGACAACATATAGAGGTGTGTGCTGCAAGTTCCAGGCCACACACCTTTGGTTCTGTAACCATACCTGCATGTTCTGAAAATACAGTCCAGTGATGATGTTGCATTCATGTGTATGATCTGAATGACAAAACAATCACTAAAGGAGGTTTTGTGGTTGTTTGTATTTCTTGAATTTTGATCTGGCAAGGCACTTTTCTTCCCTTCACACAATCCCAGGAAAAAAGACATACACAGGTGACTTCAACATCCAAGACAGGCTCCTTCACCTTGACCAAGAAAGTAAGAACCTAAGCCAAAGGACTGCGTGGAGAGCTACCCGTGACCCATCTTCATCCCCTATTCCCTTTTGCTATTTGAAGAAATAGTCACGAAGCAAAAGAATATATGAGACAAATGAATGTAAATAGACATAAAAAAAAATTCAGCGATGGATCTAAACAGGATGTAAAATTGCCAAAGATAAATATTAGTAAGGGAATGACATCTATAGAAGATGTAAAAACTATTTTACTATGTAAAAAATATCTGAAAATAAATGGCTCCTCATTTATAGAAGCTGTAAGTCCTCCAAGGGTTCCATGGCTGCATGTCTCCCACACTACCCATTTACAGTCTGATTAAAAAAGAAAATTTTAATATAGAGAAAATATGTTAAGTATATATGTAAAAATAAAAAGATCACAGAAATCTTTCAAATATAACATATAAGGCTATGCATAAACTCAATATCTGTAATAACTAACATGGCTGGAAATGAGCCAGCACACCTTCTTCTTAACCATCATCGTACAACTTGTTGCCTAGTTAACAAACTTCAGCAAATGATGACACAGACTTTAAAAAAAGCATTTTATGATTTTAGTGAAGTTAGTTTTCTATATTAACTGCAGTTACGATGTGTAATCTAAGTTTCAAAAGCAAATAATTTATTTTAGAGAACTATAATGTCAAGCTTGCATCAGATGAAAGCAAGCCAAAGTTTTACTAAAACTAAATACACTGTGAGAATCACTGTGATTTCAACTTCTGAACATGAGTATGGAACCATCTTTACATGGTATAATCCAGAATAGCCTCTTCATTTATTTTTCAATATTCGTTTTCTTACTAAAGCTGAGGGATGAATGTGAAAACATTACAAGTTTCTAGTAGTCACAGACACTCAATATCCAGAAGTTGATAACTATGATCCTTACCTCCATCTGACCTCTGCAAGCCCTGATCACGAATAAGGTCCTGAGAAAAGAAAAGGAAACTGTAAAAAATAAAAAAATAAACAAACAAAAACTGCAGAATATCTACTGCTGGTAGTGGAATGTGGTGTCGGTCATGGATGATTGTTTGAATTGAACGAATCATTTGCGTCAAAGCGATTCAAATCACTTCAATAACTGATTTGTTGATTTCTCAGTTCAATTGAGGTAAGCGCGAGCATGCGGTCGGGTGGAAATTCTACATTCTGTAACTCACAAAATGTATAATAAAATTCACTCAGTGGGAGACAGTACCATCTCCTGCATAGTAGTTACACTATTGGAGTGAAATCACTGTCAACCAGGTTGTAATTCGTTCACACTGTAACAGCGCCACAGCCCAAAAGACAGCCACGTACTGCATGAATCTGGACATGTTTTGTTCGCACTCTCAATCACTAGAACAAATAATGGCACTCCCGCTAGGCTAAGCGTAATTTGTTTAGTGATTTTAAAGAAGTTTTTTATACACCAGTAACAGTGACACAAAAGATAAGAGTATCTTTGGTAACACGGTTGAAAGTGCAATGGGTACATCCTATGGTCAATATGTAATTACAGAGGGAGTCATAGGTCAGGTGTCTTTTTCATCAGCCGAAGCCTCAAAAACACTACCTGTCAACATGCTAACAAGTTCTTTGAAGTTATTAGAAGAGAAAGGGTCAAAGGACGTTAAACACTTTTTTCCGAAGTTGGAAGAGCAGCGGAGGAGACGACAACCGCACTTGTTTACCTGCTGACCAGGGGGGGTGCACCGCCACTGAGCGGACTTCATTGACATTAGCCGAGCTGCGGCTAGATCAGGCAGAGCTAGCACCAGCTACCATGGATGCTAGCATGTCATCTGTGAGCCACAACGGTAAACATCGAATTAGCAGATTTAACCCAATATGGTTAGTTAACCCTAAATTTAGTGGCTGGCTCTACAAGAATGAGTATGGTTAGAATGTTTGTACTATATGAAAACATTAACAATAATATGTGTGCTAATTTTACATTGACTTAACAGTAAAATGTTATTAAGTTGAATATTAGATGTGCTTTTTCTTTTTTCTAGAATTGTGGCGATTTTATATATATATATATATATATATATATATATATATATATATATATATATATATATATATATATATATATATATATATATATATATATCTGCCCCGAGTACTCCAATGACCACGGGCACTACTGTTGTCTTCACCTTCCAGGGTCTTTCTATTTCTTCCCTGCAAGGGTTTTTCCTCCCACGATGGTTCTTTCAGTTCCTTCGCTTCCAGCTTCCATTGTCCGAGACATTCATTGAGCGCTTCATCCGTTAGGGCCATCTTCCTGATATATTCTTGGAGCTTGGACATATGCATGGTGGCTCGGATGATCACTAGGCCTCTGCCTCCTTCTTTGTGCTTAGTGTATAGCATGTGGATACTGGATCTGGGGAGGAATCCACCATGCATGGTAAGTAGCTTTCATGTTTTAACATCAGTGTACTGGATTTCCTCCTTTGGCCAACTTATTACCCCAGCAGGGTATCTGATTACTGGCAAGGCATACCTGTTGTCCAGACCTTGTTCTTGCCATTGAGCTGACTTCTCAGAACCTGTCTTAGTTGTAGGTGTTTTGGCTGCTGCTGCTTTCCTTGTGGTCTCTTCGTGGTTGCCATTTATTTTGTGGTATTCCAAGGTACTTATAGCTCTCTTCAACATCTGTTATTCTCCCTTCTGGGAGTGCAATCCCCTCTGTGTGTATTACCTTCCCTCTCTTTGTCACCATCCGGCCACATATCTCCAGCCCTAATGACATTCCGATGTCCCTGCTGTAGATGCTGGTGGTGTGGATCAGCAAGTCAATGTCTCACTCACTCCTAGCATATAGCTTGATGTCATCCATGCACTGGAGGTGGCTGATAGTAGCCCCCGTTTCTGAGTCGGTATCCATAGCCAGACATGATTATTTGGCTGAGGGGCTTCAGGCCTATGCAGAATAGCAGACGGGACAGACCATCTCCTTGGTATATTCCACATTTGATTGAATATTTTTTGTGCAATTGGCTTGAAGTTGGCTTCAAGAGTGGTTATCCACAGCCTAATCGTGTTTGGTATGAAGGTTTTCAGAGTGCTGTTGGCAGTTTCAGGCATTCCAGGATCCATGTGTGTGGCATTGAATCATAGGCTTAATTGTACTCAATCCCGGCAGTGCATAGGTTTGTTTGTCTGCTTTTGTAGTCTAGGGTGACTGTTCTGTCAACCAGCAGCTGGTGTTTGGCTCCTGTGGTGTTTTTACCTATGCCTTTCTAGGCCTCTCTCATGTGTTGATCCATGTGCCCACTTATCTCAGCCACCATGATGCCTGACAGGAGCTTCCATGTTGGGGAAAGACAGGTTATTGGACTATAGTCGGTGGGGGTCATCCCCTTCTGGGGCATTTCATTATCAGGACTGTTCTGCCCTTTGTCAGCCACTCATCGTGGGTCCCATTCATCAGCAGTTGATTAATTTGTGCCACAAGGCATTCATGGAGAGAAATCTGCTTCTTCAGCCAGTAGGCGTGGATCATATCCGGGCAATGGTGCTGTCCAGTCCTTCATACCTGAGAGTCTTTGTTGGATGTCTGCCACTGTGATGTTCACTGGACTTTGTTCAAGGAGATTATAGTGGTCTACTGTTACATCTATTAGCCACTGTGCATCATTGTTATGTGATGCTTCTTTCTCCCATATCCCTTTCCAGTATAGTTCAGTCTCTTGCCTTGGTGGGTTGGCTCGTGTGTTCTTACTCTGCTACTGGGAGTACACTTTAGCTGGTTCAGTGGAGAACAGCCTGTTTATTCTTCTGGCTTCTATCTCCTTTGTGTACCTCTTGAATCTTTTGGCAGTTTCCAGGGACTCAGGTATGGACATCTGTTTGTATTTCTGGAGGGGTTCCTTTCTGGATGCACTCTTCTGGAGTTCTGACAATTGACTTACTTTTTTCCGTGTTGCCTTGATTTTGACTTCAACCATTTTCTCCATGGTGACCGCTCTTACCTTTGCCAAGCATCTCAAGGATCACTAGTGCTGTACTGTATATCAGCTCATTGGTCACTGTGATGGTCACAGTAGGGATTGTACTTAGTGCTGTATTCACATCATCTACAAGATCCTCTGGAGGCACTTCACTGCCATTTGTGGATGTTGGAACACTGAGTTACCAGCTGTTTCGTTGTTAGAGAAAAAGAGTGTGGGTATTAACGTATCCATGTTTCCCACAGTCGTTTCATGTAGCCCCACTGACTAGGGTTACTGGAAAATTCCAATAGTGCCGTATTGTCTTCTCGAGTTCATTGCCTTCCTGTTCCAGTAGCTCATTTGTCGTCAAAGTGCTGTGGTTCCTTGACACAGACCTTGTTTGACTGGGCATGAATGATGCTATGAACTGCTGACACACTCCAGCCACGAGGTCTTGCATTAGGACGAACCCAGGGCCAACCGCACCAGCATGCACCAGCATGCACCAGCATGGATGCTCCAACCGCACCAGCATGAGCTCCTCGGACCCATTGTGATGGGTCCGAGGATCTCATCTCTGTACCTGATGGCAGTCAGACTACCTCTGGCGAGCACATGGAGGGCTGTGCAGCCCTCCAAAGAAATGCCACCCCACATCATTACTGACCCACTACTATATATATATATATATATATATATATATATATATATATATATATATATATATATATATATATATATATATATATATATAAAACAATTTATTTTGTAAGATGTCAAAGAGAGGTTTATAAGCACTGGAACCACTGGAATCTATAATCATCTATAATACATTTTTACTTAAAGTGTAACTCACCCCGATGTTAAGGCATATCCCCGCCCCTAGACCCATTTTGAAAAATGACACTAAAGTGGACGGTTGCAAGAGACAGGGCGGAGTGTTGGGATGAGTGGTGGGAGTTTTAAGTAGTGCTTGTTACTGCAAGCATGTACCGTTTGAGCCAAAGGGAAAATTCAACTGTAACAACCACTGTTCAATCCTAAGAGGGCAGCACTAATATGAGGTGAGTTACACTTTAACAATACCGATTACTTTGAGAAAGACATGATTTTGCATATTCAGCTTGTCCGGTATACTCACATCAATGTTGACAGGCTCAATGGTGTTGATATGAACATTGGGAGCAGAGGATGAACGATCTCGCTGGCCAAACTGGTTACGGTGGTCCTCCTCACTGGTCCGAAAACTAGTTGGGATGGGGATAGACTTAGACGGAGACACTGTAGTGTGGTATATAGACCTGAAGAAATGAATAAGAAATAGGTGAGCTCAACAGAATGCCATCTGCCCTGCTTTTCTATCTAATCCCACAAACATTGGAAATATTGACGATGTTCAAAAGTAAAAGCTGCAATAGACATGACATAAAGCTCTCATACAGTATATGTTCAGATGTCCTGAAAACTGCCATTGTTGATTAAATGCAAGGTAATATTTGCCCATCTTTGCTGCCTTCCTATACCCAACAGAGATGTTGGGACAAGACACCACATAATAATATTCAGCAGATGGCAAAGAAATATGAAAACTATAACAAACAGCAACATTTTAGCATTCATACATTGTTGTAAGTAGAGTATTGTATAGAATATACAGTGAAAAATAAGGATTACACCAGTGCAATGTGGTCATTGGTTGAAGTAGGGACAATTACAGTCACATTAGTGCCAAAGTTTAATAATTTAAATACACTGCATTCACATATTAGGCAAAACACTGGTTGGATAGGTTTTGGGAACAGTATCAGCTGCTGACTCCTAAGTATCAATCTGAGCTAAAGAAACGCTTACCCAGTGGAGTCTGATGGGGGAAGAGATTGACAAAGCTCAGATACAGGAGTTGTTCCCTCAGAGGAGACCTCTTCTTGGCTGAACGGGTGATGTTCAAAAAACTTTGATACAAGCAACAAGCTGCAGAACACACACATTAAGTTTAAATTATTTTTACAATTCATTTAAAAACTCTACAGACGTGTGCTCAGAAGGGGAGCCATGATGCTGTTCAGACCGATGTATACTGTTTCCATAGGAAAACTATCAGGGAACAGGAAACCATGTAGACACAATACACTGTGAAAAGGCCAGTCAGACATTTACTGTTTGTAAAAAATAAGACCACAGCACCATCATGTGGGCCACATGATAGGAGTTTTACAATGTTAGCTCCAGGATGTTATATCAAAAAATAGAAGTACATAATAATGTAATATTATGAACCACATACCTTTATATTATGCTCTGTGTAAAATCCTAATTATAATTTATATTTAAAATTACATTCATTTACAGACATGTTAAAAAAAAAAAAGTCCACCCTCTAAGCTTTATGTGTCAAGACCTAAAATTAATGTCGTCTTTTCAAGGTTCTAAAATTTTACATACAGGGCTCAGCTGTGAGACAGATGGCTTCAAATTGACAGTGGAAAACGTTTGTATGCAAAGGAATCCAAACTGGTTACAGTGCTAACATCTCTAATGCACAGCCTTGGTGCAGTCACTAAAAAACTGATGCTACTGGTCCACCAACTCATAAGCTGGGGACACACTAAATGACTTTTATGGTTGTCACAGATTTAAAAAAAAAAAAAGTCTAGGTGTTCACACCAACAGACTTTTTTTCAAAACTGAAAGACAGAGGATCACACACTTAACTGGACCTGCTGAGTGATCATAAACAAGATTTATAGGGATTTATCAACCCAACTTTTGAAAGCCTTTGACATTAGACCTGTTGATGTCTGATGGAAAAGGTCCCATTTATTACTCAGGTAGAAGTATAAATACTAGGTTTAAAAACATTTCTGTTGAAGTTAAAGTATCAACTTAAACTTTTACTCAAGCAAATGTTTGAAAGTACTGATTTCAAAACATAAGGAAAAGTAATGTAATAAAAATTTGATTGTCGAATTTAACTATGAATCTTTAGTAAACAAGATAACTGAATTAAAGCTATAGTTGGTAATCCTGTTCAGAAACACTTTTTTGTTATACTGGGTGAAATGGTCCTTCCAGCCTAACCGTATTAAATACATTATGTATTCAGAAAAAGGATAGAAAATTAGATCTCTGTGAAAACTGCAGGCCTGTAAAAACTCTCACCAATCCCTGCCGTTCGGTCCAATTCGCAAGGATTTGTCAGAGTTTTGCAGGTATCTGCAAATGAGAGAGAGAGATGTGACACTGATTTATTTGCTTGTTCAAGGAAGGTCATTACATCATCTGCAAATAGCCCTATTTTGTGTTCCTCTCCATTTACTATAACTCCTTTAATTTCTTCTTCTTGCCTTACCTCCTGTGCCAAAGGCTCTATGAAGAGGGCAAACAAAATAGATGACAGGCAGCACCCCTGCCTAGTTTATCTCTGTATGTTGAATTTGTTAGTCAGGCTTCCATTTATTTTGATTCTCGCAGCGGGGTGGTGGTATAATGTCTTTATACACTGCATTGATTACTGAAACCAAATCATTCTAGTGTTGTACATAGAAATTCTCAATTTACCAAATCAAATGCTTTTTCTGCATCTACACTTACTAGTATGGTACTTTGTTTTTTTCTGTTGTGGTTGATCTACTATATTAAGGACTCTTCTAATATTGTCATGAGTTTGACATCCTCTCATGAATCCCGTTTGATCCTCCTCTATCAATTCTGCTCATATTTTTGAAAGGATTGTTGTATATATTTTATAATCTACATTTAATAAGGAAACTGGTCTATAATTACCACAGCGTTCCTTATATCTTCCTTGTTTTGGGATGACTGAGATAATGGCTTTTGTCCAATTGAAAGAAGCTGTAAGTAATGGTGTCAAATCTTCTTTGAACACCTTGCACCACTCTGCTGGGTATCTACACTCGCCGTGTGTGAGCCAGCCTTAAGACCCAAAGTAAGTTATGTAACCATATTCTTTTTACTGAGATAAGGCTTTCTCCAGGTAACATTTCCAAAATAATTATGTTTATTCAATCTATTTTTAATTAACCTTACATAAACTTTGATACAAAACAAGCTAACACCGCCCAAAGTGGAAGAATTGGCTTTTTTGCAGTTCCTCTGACTTTGGAGAGTATTTGCTGGAGCACCCAGCATACAATGAATACAATGAAAGCAATAAGGGTGAAATTAGATTTTCCAAACACACTTTTTCCATTTATAAAGCTCAACATTCCTCCTGGTTCTGACTGGAAGCAGTGTATTTCCGCAAATGGCAGTAGGACCATTGGGGCCTTTAATTTTTTTCATAGATTATTTAACTCATATCTTACTGTCAGGACATAGTGACAATTTTAACAAATATGTGAAAAATACATTCATACTAAAGTTGCATACTTCAGCTTTAATACCACTCACACCCAAGGTCACTCAAATGTGGAGCGTGCCATTGGCTTCTGAAAATGCCAGCGGCAGTATTTGATTCGTCAGGGGAGGAGGGGGACTCTTGAACCCCCATCCCTACTTGCCTCCTTCCCTCCTCGGATTGACGATCCAGATGCACAGCCTCCTCCAACAAAAGAGAAATTTCAACACGGAGCATAGTCCATCCAACGTTTAAGACAACCATAAAGTTCACTATTTAACAAGTTTTTTTTAAATATGTGAACAACATATGTGCTTTTACCTCTGAAGTACACCAGGAAAAAAGGCCTATCTGCGAATTTCTTCAATTTTGTTTTGCTTTTCCTTCATGGTTGCTATTGTTAATCATGAAACAACGATGATCAGCTGACTTATTTAAATACAAATTGGAATACACAAGGTGATTTGCATTAACCATTTATGGTTAAATATAGGCATGTAGAGGGCATATCTTGAGGTGGAACCTTGGACGCAAACTTTCAGGTGCAGCAGTGAAATTGCTTGCTGGTGTGCATGTGCCTGGTTTAATAAATCAGGTTTTTTTCTTTTTCAATGTTTTATAATTGAGACCCCAGATTTTATTTTGTCCTGATTTGTAAGACCTTATAAATGACAGAGGGTTATTAATTAAATTTTGAGAGAACCTTCTTTTTTAACCTCTGTAGGGCATGACAAAAAACATTGACTGCCTGTGCAGCTGCGGAGTTGATTATGTCTACTGTTATTGTTTTTCTCTTTCTGGGACCTGGGAAATTTCCAGCAGACATTAGATGGTGAAAACTGTGGTGCGACATCTTTCATAAAAAACTGGTATATAAGGGACAGCATAGTTTTGTCTAGTTAGAACAGAATCAGACCAGACCTTTTCCAAGGACTGTGTCCCTGCTATTCTCCCAATGAGAACACAATGAATTCTGACTGATAAAAAAACAAAGAAATTACCGATCTCTGTCTTGGTATTTAAGGAAAGCAATGGGAAAGTTTTTCTCTCCAGCTACTGGGTGTGCTTTGTTTTGACAATTACTTATATTGGAACATAATACACGTTTTGTACTGAGCAAGAAGAGAAGGTCTAGTATCCAAGAAAGCCACTGCAGTACATTAGCACAGAGCCATCATAGTCCAAAAGAGCTTTCTTACTAATATTACTGATGACCGTGTAAGGAGTTATTAAAACACAGGTGTCATGACCACAAGTCTGATTAAATTTAGAGGTAAAGTTCCAAGCTGGTCAGCTGGATGAACCCTACATGTCTGGGACTTACTCTAGCTGGTCATAGTTGACACACATGAGAGGAACCTCTGTGCTGCAGCGCTGGTGGAACTTGTAGCCACAGGTCTGACAGCGAAAACCCTGGAAGAGCAGCTTTCTGCAGAAATCACAGAAGGCCAAGGTGAAGAAGGTCTTCCTCACCTGCCAAACACATAAACACACAATCAGAGACATGTCCGTCCAAAACACGGTGAGGTTAGCTTCTTTCTCGAGAGGGAATTTTCAGTACAGCTTGAATGTTAAACCAGTTGGTAATACCACAGCAGTAAAAGCACCAGCTTTCAGTCAAACGAAATTAAATAAAATTTTCGTATGGACTTGATCAAGTCCAGATTATGGCATCGTCTCTGAGGTCCATTGATTTAAACTTCAGTTGCTCAGGTGTGTTAAGTCTCTGTTTGTGTGTATGCGTGTGTGTTAGAAGGTACAGTAGGAGGCTGCTATTGGCTTTCCAAAGTAAAATAACAAATACAGTTTTTAAATTACAAAAAAATAAGACTAGACGATAAGATAATGCATATCATCTAAAAGCTATTTTCCTGGAAACAGAAACATATTTAACACTTGGCATTTTGTAAAATTTAGTGGCTTCACAAATCAGGTGTAACGGTACACAAAAATCATGATTCAGAACACACTTATGCAACATATTGATACTTGCATTATATTAACATTCAACAGCAAATTAATAAAGTAGTAGTAGTTGAGGACCAAAGCCTCTCCGAGAATGTTGAGACAATTCCTTTCACAAACTGCTGTGGTGTAGAATACCCAAACAGTTCCAGGGTAGAAATCAGAGGATGGCAGAGATATCTCCAGCTGTTATTTGAACACTAACCTGGTGCATTATTAAAAATGTGACATTAAAAATTCACCTCCTAGTGTGGTGCGTGAGCCGGAAATGCCAGCTTACACATCTAAGTTCACGGTGGAAAATGTATCTTTATAAAATCGATCTTTGGTTATATGAATCGATCTTTAGGAATTCATATGAGAATCGATTCAGAATTGGAAGATTGATTATTTTAACACAGCCCTATTCTCATATGGTCAGAGGGACCATTAGGATACTACCATAGTGTTGTCATCTTATATGCAACACAGTTTTGGACTGGTGGAATGCTGCAGGCAACTGGGTTTTATCTTTTATCAAGCTGATGTTTACACTCAGCTTGAAATTGTTTCAAGTAAGTAATTCCGTTAAGTGCAGAGCAATCTACATACCTTTTTGCTGTTGAATGATGCGTACGCTGAAAAAGTTTTAGTTCACCTTTCTTTCTCCATTGTTACTGCATAAGACACCTTCATGTTCCCAAATAGAGCAGTTTAGTAGTAGCTGGGAATCGTCTTTGCGTTGTGTTGGTGTCACTTTTTAAAGTTGCACACCAGAACGTTGCATTGTGCACTTGGTTAAGCAGAAAAACACTCTGCATGTGTTCAGCTACATTAATATACGTGCATAACTTTGGAAACTTACAAAGTTATGTGTGGTAAGCGGCACATTCTCCAACACTTCCACATGGAGCTCCTCTCCAGTCAGCCAGGAGATGTCTGTGTCCCAGCCAATAGGCTTCTTCTCTCTAAAACAGGAAATGTAGAGTACAACAGCTGCTGGTTTACCCACCAGCAAAAAAGCATGACAGTTTTCAGAAAAAAAAAAAACAGAACATCCTGCTGCATTAGTATTGCTGTTCAATTTTGCTGATCAATTTTGTAATGTACTGTACCCTGCAAGACTACTCACATGCCGAATTTTGAAAAAGTATCTAATTTCAAATGTAGGTTTTTCATCTTAAACCAGGCATGTCCAAAGTGCGGCCCGAGGGCCATTTGTGGCCCCTGTACTGATTTTGGGTGCCCCTCCCCCCAACTGCTTTTCAAGAAAGATTTGGTCCACCAGTACAGGTGGCTGATGCAGATGGAATATTTTAGTTTTTAATTAGGGCAATATTATTACAGAAATGTTAAAAATCCTACAATTGAAAATGTTAAAGACAACACAAAGTATTCATCTTTTAAAAACACACTTGAAATTCTCTTAAATTTCATAGTGACATCTATCCAATGATATTTAATTACTCATTACTTTGGTGCATTAAAATTTGCTTTGAGTTCAATCATTAAAATTAACTAATAACAGCAAGTGTTTTCAAAACTGACCCACATACTGTTCTTATATTGCAAAACCAAAAAGAGTAAAGCTTAGAGTCAAATTAAAAAATTCAAAATAATTTGCAAACTGGATGACAAATGAGCAAAATCCTTTTTTAAATTTTGGATCTACAATGATTTACACATTAATTTGCTAAAAACAATCTGACTTATTTAAAATTATCATATTTTGTAGAGCAGGTAAAAAATATATGTATATATATTTTTGGTTTACAAATTTTTTTTAATTTTTTGGCCCTCGAGTTCCTTTGACGTGACAATTTTGGCCCATGTACCGAAAAGTTTGGACACCTCTGTCTTAATTTCTTGCAATTAATTTCATCTTTTCATATGACAAATATATTTATAAATTGAGTAGAGGGAGCTGGCGGACCTCTTTGTGGCACAGTGTGAAAGCAATCATCTCATCCTTAAGATCTTAAAATATATGTTTTACCATTAACTGAGTCGAAAAGATCACAGATCTGTGTAGAAAAGAGTGAGGAAAAAACAGGCCTGCCTGTGTGTTTGTGTTAGATGTTAAAGGTTTGTGAATGTGACTAAACCTCTGTTTATCTGTATAAAAGTTGAACACCACAGATTTGAAAATGTTTATTTGTGTCAAGAGAACTGAAGCTCTGAACGCAAATACATTTCGGAGATCGCCTGGCAAAGAAGCAAAGATTTAGCTAAAAGTTTGAATAAAATAAAAAAGACTTTTTAAAAATAAAGTGTGGCATTCCACATTATATCTCCGGCCCAAAATTAAATAAATACGTGGAAAGGTTAACATGGCTTGACCCAAAAATAAATCAGGTTAGTTCAAAATAATTAGAAGCGAAGATAAGCTGTAAATAAGGGTTCATTTGGTTTACTGTAAGACAAATAACGTTCCTGAAGCGTTGAGGCTGTATTCAGGTAAAAACTCAGTATTTCAGTATAAAATTGCACAGAGGTTATGAATAAAAAGAGATTAATTTTTAATGAATCTATTTTCATATTTCGACTTGTCAAACTTTACTGTAGAAGTACCAGATTGGAGGCTGGTATACTGTACTCATTTGGATATTATTAAAATTAAAATAGCAAAGAGAAACAAAGCAGAGATTCTATCACTGATTTTAGCCTTAGATAAAATAAAAAAATAACAGAATAGGAAATTGCTTGTAGCAATAATGATTAATCACAAACCAGTCCATTTAAAAGAAGGCATAAAATAGACTGAGAAGCAATATTTGAGAGGATTAAAAGGTTATGAGAAATTAAGAGCAAGGCTCATTGTAGTTTAGATTTTAATAAATGTGTAGAATGCAGGTCAAATGAATGCTTTAACTTTAATCAACAGTGTATGAAATTAATTTCATACACAAATATACACTCACCGGCCACTTTATTAGGTACCCCATGCTAGTAACGGGTTGGACCCCCTTTTGCCTTCAGAACTGCCTCAATTCTTCGTGGCATAGATTCAACAAGGTGCTGGAAGCATTCCTCAGGGAGTTTGGTCCATATTGACATGATGGCATCACACAGTTGCCGCAGATTTGTCGGCTGCACATCCATGATGCGAATCTCCCGTTCCACCACATCCCAAAGATGCTCTATTGGACTGAGATCTGGTGACTGTGGAGGCCATTTGAGTACAGCGAACTCATTGTCATGTTCAAGAAACCAGTCTGAGATGATTCCAGCTTTATGACATGGCGCATTATCCTGCTGAAAGTAGCCATCATGGGTTGGGTACATTGTGGTCATAAAGGGATGGACATGGTCAGCAACAATACTCAGGTAGGCTGTGGCGTTGCAACGATGCTCAATTGGTACCAAGGGGCCCAAAGAGTGCCAAGAAAATATTCCCCACACCATGACACCACCACCACCAGCCTGAACCGTTGATACAAGGCAGGATGGATCCATGCTTTCATGTTGTAGACGCCAAATTCTGACCTACCATGCGACTGTCGCAGCAGAAATCGAGACTCATCAGACCAGGCAATGTTTTTCCAATCTTCTATTGTCCAATTTCGATGAGCTTGTGCAAATTGTAGCCTCAGTTTCCTGTTCTTAGCTGAAAGGAGTGGCACCCGATGTGGTCTTCTGCTGCTGTAGCCCATCTGCCTCAAAGTTCGACGTACTGTGCGTTCAGAGATGCTCTTCTGCCCACCTTGGTTGTAACGGGTGGTTATTTGAGTCACTGTTGCCCTTCTATCAGCTCGAACCAGTCTGGCCATTCTCCTCTGACCTCTGGCATCAACAAGGCATTTCCGCCCACAGAACTGCCGCTCACTGGATGTTTTTTCTTTTTCGGACCATTCTCTGTAAACCCTAGAGATGGTTATGCGTGAAAATCCCAGTAGATTAGCAGTTTCTGAAATACTCAGACCAGCCCTTCTGGCACCAACAATCATGCCACGTTCAAAGTCGCTCAAATCACCTTTCTTCCCCATACTGATGCTCTTGACCATGTCTACATGCCTAAATGCACTGAGTTGCCGCCATGTGATTGGCTGCTTAGAAATTAAGTGTTAACGAGCAGTTGGACAGGTGTACCTAATAAAGTGGCCAGTGAGTGTGTGTGTGTATATATATATATATATATATATATATATATATATATATATATACACACACACACACCTGTACAAGTTCTTGTAGAATGGAGGTAGAAAAACTCATTCTAAAAAAATGGCCAAGGTCCATCAACACAAAGATCCAAAGGTCAAATCAGATGATCTAATCTGAACTTTGTCACATCAAACAACTTAATAATAATAATAATAATAATAATAATAATAATATTATTATTATTATTAATATAATAATAATACCCTTTCTAGTCCCACAGAGGGGAAATTTGTTTCTGCTTTCAACCCATCATTTAGGGAGCAGTGGCTGCCATAGTGTATGTGTGTGTGTGTGTGTGTGGGGGGGGGGGGGGGGGGGGGGGGGGGGGGGCACCACTCCCCCACCTGCTCTAACAATGAAGAAAATTGTTTCCACACTAACTTGTCAAGTAAACCTCAAAAAGTGGCAGCAATCAGGTCAAAGAATCACATTGAATTTAAATAAATAAAGAGTTACAGAGAATCAGGAATGGTGCCAGTGTTAAACCATTTCATTCTCAGTCCATCATTGAGACCAATACGGATTTTCTAACAGGCAAAAAGAATTCACAACTGCTACCGTCTGCTATCTAGTGTCTATAAAATCTTGGCTTCCCTAAGTTGTTTAAAATTCAGCGTCAAAAACATTGAAAAAGGTCAGAGAGAGAGTTCACATCATGCCAGTTTTTGATTGTCTGCATTAGGCTTGTCGATACCAAACCATTTTTGTCCGTTTTCAACTGTAAACTTTCACTCATTCCTTCTATTACATAGACCTATTTGAGTCCACTCAGTTCCAGATGAGGATTTTGCTTTTTCCAAGTAGCCATTATCGTTTTCTTAGCTTTTACCAAATGAATACTTAAAATCCATGTTTCTCTGACCCACATGTTTCTTTACATATATTTCCCAGCAGGTCTTGTATTTTTGTTTGTAAAATCTTATCATTTTCCTCTTTATCCTTTGAAGAATCTCTGGATTACTAAACAGTAACCTTAATTGGCCGATAACAATTACATTGTATGGGATCCTTTCCTTCTTTGTGCAACTGCATAATTGCATTCTTTGCATAATGTCGGAGTGAGCTCATTTTTAAATTTTCGTAGCGTTCTCCTGCAAATCCTTCTGTCCCTGGTGATTTATTATTTTTAAGTTCCGTAATATGTTTTTTTTATTTCGGTTTCTACTTTTATAATGTATAATTTATGTAGTATTAACTTTTAAGTCTATGGAAAACAGCAGATAAGATAACACTTGAGAGCTAAAATCCTTCATGAAGTATGAACCAAAGATTCAGTTGCTTATTTTTAGAATGCTTATTTTTGCTTCTATTTCCCTGTCAATTGTGTTGCTGATACACTGAAACTACTACTGAGGACAAATAAAATGAGCTGCTGGAACTGGGGAAAAACCTTGGAGTTTACGGACCGCCAACACTAGACTCGAACTGCAGCGGACAACTGAGGCTGTGATATCTCCACTTCTGAGGCCTAAGAGGTGGAGGAGAAACCGTAAACAAAAGCGGGGCAAGCGGAGCGGACTGCACGCTAGGCTAACCCATACAGACTGGCTCTGCCCGGTCTCCTCCTGGCCAACGTTAGATCACTTGCCAACAAACTGGACAAGGAGCAAATCTAGTGGTTGAATCACTCTTTCAACTATTGAGGAGCACCTCAAGTAAGATGGACAGCTGCAGAGCAATATTCACCGAGATGTGGCTGGACAACAGCATCCCTGACGCTGCAGTGAAGCTAGCAGCTTGCTTCGAACTAACAGGACTACAGCTCCAGCGAAAAGGTTTGGCACTGTATATTGATAACGTGATGCACAGCAACAAAGGAGACGAAGGATTTAACAGGGGTGGTGAGGACAGCACAGGGGATTGTGGGATGCAGTCTACAAGATCTAGACATGGTTTATGCTGCAAGAGTCCAGAAAGAGGTCAGAAGCATTATCACAGATCCAACCCACCCGGGCAATTTTAGTCCCACTTCCATCAAGAAAACAATTCAGGGGCATTATATCAAAAACAAATAAACATAACAACTAATAAAAGCTGTGGAGGCAATCATCCCCCGCTGAGAATCAAATACACCACCAGGCCAGTTCATGCCTGTTACATGCTTACAAAGATCCTACTGTTTTTAAGAGAGGGGACCCATCTGCAGGCACTCCAGTCATGGAGCTCTGCAGCCATATTTCAAATCCACACCGGTCCACACGGGAAGTATGCAAAAATGCATCGCTGAATAAAACTTCAGGATCAAAAATCTGTCACTTCTGAAAAAGATAAAATTCCAGATTACCCTAAAAAAAAAAAAAAGTCCATTACATAAATGACTGCATTATTGATCCCAAATCACATCTGTCCACCCATCTCAGTCCTTGGTGTACTGAAAGTAAAGACCCCCACATGCTCGGGCGTACTTCACTCTGCGGAGGTCCGCGCGTACTCGAGGCGGACTCGAAGCAGACGTCCACCGGACATGTCCGCACAAAGATAGTTTTTTACGACCGTGTACGCCTACGCGGTGTCCCACAATAAACTACCTGGCGAGAAACGGTGGTCACGTCGAACCATTTTGTATGCGACACTGAACTGCTCCAAGCAGGCAGTCAAAAGGACGCGCAGCATCACAGTCACTCTCTGTTCGCACTGACAGGTGCGAACAGAGCGACCAGCGCGTGCACCGACCTCAACTTTTTTTTTTATTTGGAACTTTTTTCAAAGGAAATTTTGTGATATGGACAAATGACTAGAGAGAAAGCGGTTCAAACCAAGTCCTCAAAAGATGAGTAGCACTCCGCGCTTCACAAAACTAAAAAATGCAACCTTTACAAAAATGATTTGACATGGCATGAGAGCACCACAGTGATGATACAGCACCTGAAACAACATTGCTGCTGTTTGCTTGTTAGCTGGTTATTGACAGTAGCTATGTTTACAAGCGCAAAATTCCCTGATCGGATCGAAATGTGTTCGGATTAAAAAGGACAGTTTTCCCAATAAACAAAGCTTTATTCAAAATAGAACCTAAAAAGACAAATAAAATAGTTGAAAATCATCAGAATGATTAAGTGAACCTTGGGTTCACTACATATCTAAGTTGGAGAACCAAATTCATCTTAAAGAATGTGGAACGAGGTTAAATTAGCATACCTAACTTAGAACATTTGATGTGTGTGTTCAACCCATTCACAATGCAACTCCAAATTAGATAAAACATTATTTGAGGAAATAACATTTTGAAGAATGATTTGCTAAATTAAAATAAAATCCCTTGATTTTTATTAATGTAATTATTTCTCCAAAAATAATTAAGGCTCAAATTGGTGACTTAAGCTACAGAGCGCTGTAAGCTGACGATCGACAGGAAATGATTTGTCAGCGAACATCCGTTAGTTGGTTTAATTAGTTAAAGGAACAAAAAGTAGTAATGACACCTAGTGGTTAAAATGGGGAAAACACATACAAAATGCCTTTCACAGAGACCAGCCATTTACTCAGCAGTCTGTTGTTGCTATGAAACGGCACTGAAACTCCACTTACACAGGATAGGTATATAATGTTGTATTCTGTTCTATTTGTGGCCCGCTTCTCTTACTGACTTCCATGTTCGCAGGCTGCTACTGTTTTGCCAAAATACAATACCAAATGTTGCGCTCCGTTTTGGGAACTCTCATATAATTGGCTCAGAAACCAGGAAGTGAACACGGGCTACGATCTGAACCGAAGTAGTTCCAGACTGTACCTCTAGGTTTGAAAGGAGAAAAACGTGACAAAGACATTGTTGATGGAGAGGACCGATTGTTTATAGGGAATGTTACTTCCATCCCAGGTGACAAAATGAGAACGATTTAGGTTGATTTTACAGTAAATGTCTTACAAAACAAAATACCTATAAATTCCACATTAATGTTCCCATTTAGGCTGTACCAATGCTCGTAGGACTATTGGACGATGGTGGAGTATAAACAAACCGTAGTTATGTTTTCAAGGGTTAGTAGTAATTTATTAAGGAGGCTATAGGGCTGGGCGATATCCTAAAAATAAAAATCCAGAATACATCCAATTTACAATTTGAATCGATTTTTCTTAAAAAAAAAAAAAAACAAGAAACAACAAGGAAATCATTCAAATAAACTTTGCTTTTAGTTGACAAAAAAAAATTAACAACCCAAGATGAATTTCCCTATTGGGCTTGAAGCACAAACCTTACACTAAGGCAAAATAAATAAAAGGTTCCGCTTGAACAAAGAGTGTCACTATTGTGATTAATAGTGGAATAACTTGCCTCTTCACAAAACTCACAGCAGCTGCCTGTACCTGTGAGACAGCTGAGGGAATAGGCAGACCCCACACAGCTCTCGCAGTTGTCGTGAGAAACGGCAAACAGATTGCTGCTTTCAAGTGAGGCTGCTAAATTGCCAAAAACAGAAAAAAGTCACTAGATCTGTTTCGAGTTGCTTTTTTGAATAAAAGTTGCTAGAGGGGTATGAAAGTTCCCCAAATATGAGTCGCTAAGTAGGAAACACTGGACCGTCGTCTCTAGTTTCCCTTCTCCACCGAAAGCAGAGCAGCGCCCAGTAGCCACCAGCGGCTTGAGACACTAGCAGCTTTGCAACGAGACAGACAGGAGTCAACATTTCATGATATTTAAATTCATCTTAAACTCTGATTATGATTAGAATAAGTGCGCACATATATACAGTAGCTATGCTATATCATATTCTTTACATTGTTTTAACATATTTTTGAATTGATACTGAAGGTGCAGCAGCTTTTATTTTGGTGTAGTAGTGCGCCATGATGAAATACATGTAGTGGAAAACCCTCATCTAAGGGTAAAAAAAAGTTTCCTGTTTATAGTATATCCACAATATACTTTCCTGAACATATATTCAACATTGCGAGCTTTTACCAAAACAATTTCCCCTTTCAGGACTGATATATAAAGTTACAGGGGTGCATTGACAAAAAAAAAAGAAGAAAATCTCGATTTTCCAAAAATTAAATCTTCACAAATTTGAATTAATCGATAAAATTGATTTATCGGCCAGCCCTAGGGGAATAATAGCGGCTAAGGTTAGCAGACATTCTGAGCTTATTTAAAAAGACTTTTAAGCTATATTTTGGTGTAATGAGCGGACCGGAAAACAAACATTAATGCTCCATCGGTGTAAAAAATCCTTATGGAAATAAAGCTTGTCATAACCGTAAAACACAACCCAAACACATCAGCATACCTTTGTTTCAAAGGTTGCTCAGCCTATTAGCTCCAGGTCTTAACATCAGTCAAACCATAAAACATACTGAAAAGACATTAAAAGTAAACCATTTTAAATGATTAACGCCATCCTAACTTTCCCTGCTAAACTCTGCCAAACCTCTGCCTTTGCTGTCCCATTCTGTGGACTTTGGTTTATCCGGTTGCAATGAATTTCTCCAGGGCAAAAGCTATTCGGGCCGGCGGCGAGCAAGCGGCTCTGACTCTCCTTTATTGCGGGTTCTCTGGATACTTCTCTACAGCATCTCTCGCCGTAGGAAGCTCAGCGCTGCAGAGAAATCTGCAGGGCTTTTCTAGCACAACTGTGTTCGGTGCTGGGGAGGATGCAGCGTATTTAGGCACCGTCCGGCCGCAGGAAACCGCCTCATGCAGTCTCCGATCAGCTTTCCTCCAAAAGCTGAGAAAGAAAATAAAATAAAAAAAATTCACAAAAGCTTGTTTCTGTAGAGGCTGGTTCCAGCGTCTGATTCCGCAGAAGACAGACTGTAGCTACTTAGCTTTGTTTTGCAGCTTGAACACACGGTTGCAGGTCCCTCCAATGTGAAACTCCTCCTCACGAGGGCCCACGGACGGGGAGAGAGCGTTCCTCTCCGGTGCTGCTGACGAACAGCGGGCAAAAGAGAGAGATTGGACTGGGCAGCTAGGCTTTATGGAGTGTGCATCCTGCTGTGAGGATAGTCCCTTAGGGCGGGAGTCTCTGCTGCTTCTTATAGCATTAGAGTTTTTATTGTGGCTTTCAGCCAACAGTCTGATATTTACTCTCTCTCTTGGCTGATTTCCCAACAACTGTTTAGATGGACGCTGATCGGATTATAGGTCGACATAAACCCGCCCTGTCAATGAGAATACAATTTTATTCCAGTTGATTGACGGTAACAATTTGTTCATTAAGCTTCAAGTTTGTTGATAAAGTCTGAGTGAAGACACTGCACTGTATGGGAGAGAGGAGCGGGTCTCTAGACTAATTTTTCAAGTATCAAGTGTCTTTGTCATTATGTAACCATACTGAAATTTTGGCGAGACACCAGCTAAGAACTTACATATAACACAGACACAAATTAAAAATACTTCTATAAAATTTTAAAATAAGCGTCCTTAGAGAACACCTAAAGAAAAACTAAGTATTAAGTATTAAACACCCTGTTAGACTCTTCAAAGAAAAACAACGTAACAGGACCTTTGAGCTGTCTACATGACTGCCTGACTGTAATGTCTAAACTAGCATGTTAGAAACAGGGCAGTGTCGTCCAATAGTCTGTCCTCCTGGCAGAGACGGATAGCTCTCCCTCTCAGGAGAGAGCTGTGTTAAAGAGGAAACACACCGGTGTAGGTACCAGATCGACTCGGGTTACCAGATTGACTCACGGTCCTGCGCCTTCTGATGACGTCACTATACATGATTGGTTTAACGTTTGCACAATTACGTAAAACATTGTGATTGGTCTGGACAACTTACTAAAGTAATTATAGCGGGGTGTAGGTTTTATTCGAGAGCGGGATTGCGGTTTGTAAACGGACAATTTTACGAAGAAATTCTCCATGGTCCCTGTGCCTCCCGATGACGTCACAAAATTCTCCATGGGCCTTGCGCCTCCCGATGACGTCACATTATGGCAACGCCACTCAAACAAACTACATTGAGTCCGCGGTCTGCATTTGTAACGACTCAAAAGCTTCAGGCTTAAAGATGAACATAGAAAAATATGAAATCTTAGCAATTCAAAATAATCAACCCACTTTAATTGATAAAAATGAGGTAAAATATTTAGGTATAATGATTAACAAGGACCAAACTGAAAATGACAGAACAAATATTCAAGCCATTTTACAAAAAAAAAAAAAATCAACAAATATTTGACAGTTGGCTCAATTTTCGGAAGAATATTGTCACAATTTCATCTGGAATAATAAAAAACATGTGATCAGAAAGAACGACATAGTAATATCAGTAGAAAAAGGAGGAATAAACGTTATTGATTTTAAAGTGATGAATGCCGTGATAAAATTAAAATGGCTGCAGACTTTTATTAAAAATGAAAAGAGTTTATGGTTCAGTTTCCCTTCACAACTTTTTATTATTTTTTTTAATTGGAGGAAGGAAATTTCTCTTAAGATGTAACTTTGATCCTGCAAAATTACATATTAAATTGTCAGACTACCACAGAAGCATTCCAAAAATATGTTAAAAGTTTTCATGCCTCGATTAAGCTACTGGAAAATAACCGTAAATTAACAAAATAAAATTGATTTGTAACAAATGGAGACCGCGGGCGTAATGTCGCTTCATGCTTGCTCAGTATGAGGGATTGCTGCAAAGCCATGTACAATGCAGACGACTCTCCCTGTGGCTCTACGCTTCTCCAGGAGTGAATGCTGCTTGTCGGGACTTTGATGCAATCAACTGGTTTCCTTATATAGGAACATTTTTGACCAATCTGTATAATCTGACCAAATCTGTATAATATGATTGAACTTAACTTTGTAAAGTGCCTTGAGATGACATGTTTCATGAATTGGCGCTATATAAATAAAATTGAATTGAATTGAATGTAGTTTGTTTGAGTGGAGTTGCCATATGTTGACGTCATCGGGAAGCGCAGGCCCCCCCCGAGTCGATCTGGCAACCCGAGTCGATCTGGTACCTACACCGGCCGCGTTGTAGTGTGTAAACACACCAAAGCACCATATGCGTGTCCTAGGTTCGTTTTTCATTTTAATCAGTCAATAAATTTACACTAGAAGCAGCGCGTATTTACGCTACGCGACGCCTAAACTAGATTGGAGTTCTAATTTCAGACGCGTATTCGCTCCTGTTTGGCAGGGATTGAACGGAGAACAACATCAAAGTTAAATTCTGGAAGTATCCCAAAATAAAGCGGCATGGATGATGTAGTTGTGACAAGCTAACAAAAGTAAAATATGCGATTTCTAATTAGATATGGTCAAGACATGGACTTTTAGGTGATCAAAACATAGGATATATTACTGGTAATTCAATCCCCTACCCATATATTACTGGTAATTTGTCTTTAATTACTTACCCATGACGAAAGTTGTTACGCGGCCAGTGTATTTCCTCCTTAAGGTGACCAGATTTGATTTCTCTAATGAAAACTGAGGACGTCTCGGATTTTGTTAAGAACAGACTCTCTTCCTGGGGGTTGGTTTGTTTTGTCTGAACTGCAACGCCGACGGGGGGGCGGGGAAGGTGCATTCGACAAAGCTCTACGATGTTGGGACAGCGGCAAGACTGGGTAAATACCTCTTGTTGCGCTAAACTTTTTTACTCCATCATGATGCACTGAAATCGGGGACATCTGGTCACCCTACCAGAGGGACGGAGTGATATTACACAGTTGGGAAGATTAGCTAATGCGCCTTATAATCTGGTGCGTCTTATATATGGACAAAGACAGACAGACACTTTAATTCACGGTGCGCCTTATAAGCTGGTGCGCCTTTTGGTCTGAAAAATATGGTATTATACGGCAGCAATACCGCAAGGTACAAGGACCGGTACTTCACGGCAAGCAACAGGTATGCTGTAAGAAAGGTTGCTTGAGAATAATCGTATCACAGCTGGCACCCCCCCAGCCAGAACAGCCACCAGAAAAGAGGAGCAGGGCAGATGGGAAGAACTCCAATTTTTTGATGGGATTGTTTGACGAAATCCTGGAAGAAAACACTGAGGCTGCAGATCACCAGGGAAACAGCAGAGTGATTGCAGAAGTGTACAGTATATATTAAGTTATTTAATGTTTATTAAAGACACAAATTATAACCTGTGTTAATGTTCAAAATACCATCATAAATACATTGTGTTTTTTTCTTCTGTTTCATTAACCGTTAGCTCCAGTCATACTTGTGGGAACCAACACTTCATTTGAGCTGTTGTTCACTCAAGTACTGTAGAAGCAACAAGTACCGCTTTGAGTGCCTGGCCCAACTTGCTCAGAAATATCTTTCAGCCCCTTGCACTAGCATCAACAGCAAACGCTTGTTTTCTACTGCTGGAAAAGTGATGACAAAAAGGAAAAACAGTCTTGCATGCGAGAAGGCAGAGATGCTGCTTTTTCTGAAGAAAAACCTTCCCCAGATCTATCCAGAACGAGAAAAATAGGTAGAAGAATAGTTCTCCAAGTTTTAGAAATACATTACGAATGAATGCATGAATTAAACACATTAAGAATCCCCTTTTTCAGGTTGTTGTTTACATGGACATGTCTTAATTTGTCAATTGTCCATTTTTATTTTATATTTTTGAGAAATGCACCTTTTTCAGGTGGTTGTTTACGTAGACAAATATGTAAAGTTGTCAGCAGTTGATTTTTTTAATATATATTTTTGAGGAATGCACTATATCAGTTTGAACAATTGATTGAAATTATACTTTAATAAAATAAATAAATTACTTGAATTTAACCTTGTGGAATGCACTTTTCGTTTGATCATTTTAGCAAATTATGGTTTGTTAATAGTTTTTCATAAAAATACTATTAGCTATCAGCTCAGATGTACTCTCACCGTTCTTTTTCACTCTTTACACCTCAGAGTTCCAACACATGACAGTCTCCTGTCATCTGCAGAAATACTCAGATAGCTCTGCAGTTGTTGGAAGCATCAGAAATGGACATGAAGCTGAGTACAGGGAGCTGGTGGACCGCTTTGTGGCACGGTGTGGAAACAATCATCTAATCTTGATTGTGAATAAAACAAGGGACATTTTTTTCAATTTCAAGAATAGGTTAAAAATTATTACCATCCCGGCAGAAGAAGTAGAGTTGGTGGAGGAGTATAAATACCTCAGTGTTCACCTGGACAACAAACTGGACTGGAGATGCAACTGTGAAACTGTCTACAGGAAGGTACAGAGCAGACTTTACTTCCTGAGGAAGCTTATGTGCAGATTTTCTATAAGATTGTTGTGGAGAGTGTTATCTCCTCTGCCATCATCTGTTGAGGTAGCAGTATCACAACAACTGACCTAAAGAAGCTCAACAAGCAAATAGAGAACGCAGGCTCTGTTCTGGGGACCCTTCAAGAATGAAGAAAGTCATGGATAACCCTGATCATCCTTTATCAGACTGTCATGCGACAACAGAGTGTCTTCAGTCAGGCTTCTCCAGATCTGCTGTAACAGACTGCTGTAGGAGATCCTTCCGGCCTGCAGCCATCACCACCAACAACAATTCGTAAAAAAAAAAAAAAAAACTTGAGCTACACCAGCATTTATTTTCCCTTTGGGATTAATAAAGTATTTTTGAATTTGAACTGAATTTCAATGCAGGTTGTGGTGAAACAGTCCATGAAATGGGCCGGTGGTTTATTTGATCGTCAACATAGGTGTTTTGTTACGGTTGCACTGTTATGATTTTTTCCCCCAAGGTGGACCAGCACAAAAGTGACGTGCACTCAAACCGCATTATTGCTTTTCATCTAGACAACATTGACTGTTAAATGATTGACTTACAATCTAGTCAACATAAAGTTCTTTATTGGAAGCAAAATTATTCATTATTTAATATTATTGTAACTAGTGTTGCGCCGATGCCATTTTTTTGCCCCGATACCTGATACCTGACTGTGCAGTATTGGCCGATACCGATACCATCTGTTTGAAATTGATGTGTGTGTGTGTATATATGAAGAACTGCAAACTACTTAGGGTAGTAGACCTTTTCATTGCCTACCTGGAATTGGTGACAATAGTTGAATAAACTTTTGGCTCTGAAAGGCCAAAATAGTGCAACATTCGTGAAATTATAACATGTATAATAGTAGTGCAACAGTAAGACAGTAAAATTACATTAATAATTGAATAATCTCTTTTAAACCCTAAGTTTTGGCTCTCAATTGCCAAAATAGTGAAACTTTCATGAACATGTATAATACTAGTCGGGAGAGAGAAGGCTGCGTTCAAGTGACCAACAAACATCAAAATGGTATCGGTGCCCTATTTGTTGGTACTCGCCGATACCGATACCACCATTTTAGTGCTGGATCGGAGCTCCGTCCGATACTGGGATCGGTGCAACACTAATTGTAACAGAACACCCAAGTAGCAATGAGGTTTTTGTGCGCTTACTTTTTCTGTGAGTCCAAATGTTCTATTTTGGAATCATTGATTAATAAAAATAAACCAATTCATCGATTAGTAAAATAATCCTTAGATACAGTCCTAGTTAGGACATTCCATTTTGCAGTTTTACTTCTACACTTTTGCAGAAACAGTTACATTATTAACACTTTTAAATTGTTGTGGTCCTAGCGATGCTAAAATCAGAGCTTGGCATTCTTCAGTTTTTCCCATTCATCCGACTCATAAGAAAAATACCTCTCAACAAAGCTTTCGAATTTTTCTTGTCCTCTAAAGAAGGTCACAAAATCTTCACCGGATGTACTTGTAATTTTATTGAGGTTTATTACTTCCAGTAGCAGCTGAGCGCCCCTATGGTCAGCCACAATGGTTCGGGTCTCTGTAGGGAGGGGAGTGACAGAGTTCATTGGGGAGATGAAAATGGCTGTTTGTCAGTTTTGAGGCAAATGAGTATTATTAAGGAATTCATAATGTTAGAATTTATTTTATAACAAATCTATTGTTTTGATAACTCTAGTCCAGACTGGCAAAGATGTGCATTTTAAAATGGATAGCATAGCAAATTTACATCCAGGCAGGATCATCACTACTGGCTTTCTGGTTCACATTTAAATTTTCATCTAAAATTAGCGATTTTCTTGGCTAACCTGTTTGAAATATGCCTCTTGCAAACTACAGAATGGATTTGTCTTCAGCCCAGTATGTACATCAATTTCCTTGTTTATGTTCATATTAGTTTTGCAGTCTGAACAATCAATAGAATTGTAAGAAACAAAATTGCTTTGAAGTGATGAATCTAGATTTGTTATTCTTTCAAGAAACACATGCTCAATCAGGATAACTTCATAGTTATTCTCAAAGATAGTCTTAAAAGTCAAAGTGATTTTTTCTTTCTGCCTCCTTTGTTCAGCCTAGAATTTTAACAGAAGACTTACCCATCTTGTATTCTATAGACAGCACAGCACTCTGGGATGAGTCCACGCATCATCAGCGCTTTCTTCAATGAGTCTCTCACAGTTAGCCCACAGCGGGCTGGGACCTGAACACAAAATACCACCACTCAAAGAATTGTCATGGCCCAACCACGAATGGAGATTAGCTACAACAAAAGCGGAAACTTTTTGCTGTTTCAACTGGAGGCTCAAGTTGACAGATATGAGTGTTGCAATTAGTTTCACACAATCTGTTTCTTTGGTGTTTTCTCTGTGGTTGCCATTGTTAACCATGTTAACAATGATCATTTGGCTCATTTAAATACAAGTCAACATTCATACAGTGCTTTGCATTGGCCATTTATGGTTTAACATGAGCGTGCAGAGGGCAGAACACGAGGCAGAACCTTGTATACAAACATTCAGCTGATTTAAAAGGGGAAATTGTTTGCTGGTGTGCATGTGCAGGTTTTATAAATCAAGATTTTTTTTGGTAAAAGTAAACTTTTAGTATAAATTCTACGCAATGTTTAACAAATGAGACCTCAAAACCGGTCCAGCACAACTCTCCTCCTTGGCAATTGTCTCAATTGAAGCAGCCAGACTTTAAAAAATGAAGGCAAACAAGGACGTTTTTTACAACCTAATGACACAGATATTCATGGAGGAGGATAGGTGCATAGACTTTCTACACAAATAAATGTAAGCTCAGACATAATTTTCAATTTTAATAAAAAAAATAATTTACTGCCAAATTTATGTGATAATGTATTAAATCTGGAATGTAATAAAACGTCAGTAAAACGGCATTTTGTAATAATCACTGCAAAATGTGTGGTATTTTGCACATTCTCATGATCAGCATATGTTCTACATATTCATGAAGCGAAATACGCAAAGTGGATTGGACCTGCTGTTCTGTTAACTTTGGTTAATCAACCCTGGTTTGTAGATCAACTTTGCTCGCTCAATCATGTTTGTAGGATACTTGCTTTAATACATGCAAAACATTTGATGATCAGACCCTAAACAACCAAAGGTTTAGCATTTATTGAAAAGAGTATCAAAGATTAAAATGTTTAAGATTCAACATGACAGTTACTAAATGTATAATGATTAGAATCACCACAATTACTGGTTTGTGACTGTTTATTGCATCATGTACCAGAATTTTACGTTATCTCAAAAACATAAAAACTGCCGCATTATGCAATAACCGCCACACCAAAATAAAAGCCACCACACCTCCAGAATGAATAAAAAAATAAAATAAAACAATGTTAAGCATTTAATATAGCATAGCCAGTGTATATTTGCTGCGATAGTCTGGCGACCTGTCCAGGGTGTACCCCGCCTCTGGCCCATTGACAGCTGGAGATAGGCACCAGCACCCCTCGCGATTCCAGCAGGGATAAGCGTGTTAGAAAATGGATGGATAGATGGTGTATATTTGCGCATTCATTCGAATCATAATCAGAGTTTAAAATGAATTCAAATATCATGAAATGTTGAAATTTACTTTATTTTGAAAATCCAACACCACCGGCTCGTGTCTGTCTCGCTGCATAGCAGCTAGTGTATGAAGCTACTGGTGGGTACCGCGCTGCTGTCAGTAGGGAAGGAAAACTAGAGATAACAGTTCAGTGCTGCCACCTTAGCAACTCTGTCGCTATTTTTGGGGACTTTTCTCAGACCTCTAAGCAACTTTTATTCAAAAAAGAGACTAGAAACAAATCTAGAGATTTTTCTCTGTGTTTTTGGCAATTTAGCGATTTAACGTGAAAGCAGCAATCTACCTTTACTGTCTCACGACAGCTGCTAGAGCTGTGTGACATCTCCCTATTCTCTCAGCACTGTCTCCCTAACACAGGCACAGGCAGCTGCTGCTGCAAGTTGTTCCTTACTTCCCTCAGCGTTGTCTCACAGGCAGCTGGCTCATCCTGAAAGCCCTGGAAGCATTGTAAGCAGAGAGGAGACCTGCTCTGTTTTCACCCTGCAAATGTATGACGCATGTGCAAAGCTGCAAATGATTCCACCCTGGATTACAAAGTGGGGTATAAATATAATCCATATAGTTTTTAATGTAGTCTATTTTTTTCCCTCTGAATGAGGTGAATAAGTAATTCAAGCTGTGTGGTAATCAATTAATTATATTAGTTCAGCAGTTTCAAAGTGCGTTACTTTTGATTACTGTTTTTGGTAAAATTAGATGTACATAGTGTGGATTCAGGCAATGTATAAAAATTCATACATTTCATTAAAGTATGACATTTTCACGACAGTGACCCAATTCCCCCCACTCCGTTTGACCCCCACCATGATTTTTTTCTTTTTTAAATCCTACAGGAAATCCTGGAAACTATTGCAAAAGGATTTCATTATATTTTGCGGCGATTACAAAATGCGGTTTTAGTGATTTTTTAATTACAATCTGAAGTTCAAATATATTACATTACATAACGCAGTATTACAAATCAGCTAAAAAACTATAAAATTTTAAAAGATCATATTTGACCTTATAAATATTTTTTTTCTTGCAATTGTTTTGTTGAAAAGTTGATTAAAGGATAATTAAAAGTTTTTAAAACATAATGTTTAAAGCAGCACCGTGTAGGTTTTGACCCAAGTATTAGCTTCATTTGAAATATATTAAATTATTTTTCAGGTCAATATACAGCTCTTGGTCCATATCGATGCTCCTTGCAGGCTGCCCTTCTCAAAAACTCGTCTATGTAACTTGAGAACGTCAGATCCGTCCCTGAATGGGTCATGACCCATTAAGCAAAACAAAACAGATATGACACTTACCTTATCAGACATATTTTTGGTTCTCTGATGTAGGATTTAATCTAGAGGGGTGAATGTGGCCTTGTCTTTACAAGTAACTCGATGACTTCTCAATCTGCTGGTCCAAAGTGGTCTGCTATAAGATTCCAAAACAGGGAGGGAGACTGTTTAATTTTGCAAAAGTGCTTAATTTTGTGACAGTGCAGTGTTGCCAGTGGTCTTAATGGGTGCTAAACCGGAAATTCTAGCACCCCTAGTGGTTAAAAGGTACACAGTGCTGCTTTAAATTAAGGTCAAAATTGAAATATAAGAGTCTATGTTTGGTTCATATATTTGTACAGCCGACTCCAGAGGCATCAGTGCCTCACCAGTCATTAACCTCACCACATGTCATGTACCTAGTAGAACTACCAAAAGTGCTCTGACCCTAATGATTTCCTCCCAATGAGTAGAATTTCTGTTGTAAATAAAAAAATAAAAAAGTGTTTATATCTTACAGGTTGGTAGCTTTAAAGTCATGTTCTCTATCGCCACAAGCATGCCATTAGACATACCACTGTTCTCTGTTTGTTTGGCAGGAACACACGGACAATTGGCTTCTGGGGGGAGCGTGGATAAGCCCGTCCAGTATCGGTGGGGGTTTGCAGGACTGCTAATGTGTTGGGGGCAGTTCCGCCTCCACCTCCAGTGCCACCAATCTTCACCTCCAACAGGCCTGGCATAGAAGAACTGGTGCAGGAGAGCTCTGTGCCATTGCCCATGGCCTCCAGCAGCTGCTGTTCCCTCTGTTGCAGGGCGTCCAACTTACTTGTGTACTCTTCATATGCCTGCCAGGAATGATACAAATACACTGCTGACTGAACAGGTTCTGAGCCTCCATAGACTAAATTTTTCCATCTTCCATACCAAAGTATTCTTACCTCCAAATATATGGAGGGAGGGTTGTGCTCTCCTCCAAATTTCTCCAGTAATGCCTCCAAGTGTTCCTGTGTCAGCTTTATCATTTGTTTGATGTTCCAGATCTGCAGAGAAATGCAAGAGCTGCAGTTAAGTGAAAAATAAACTAAGCCTACAGTCTAGAGATCGACCGATACAGGTTTTTTAAGCCCGATACCCAATACCAAGATAAAAATGACACAATGATAACGAATTAGTGTCAATTTAAACAAAAAAACATTTATTAAAAAGGAGCATAGCACAAGGTCTAGAGTTTTTAGAGAAGTTTCCCCCTTCTGTCCAAAAGTTGAAATGACACCAGTGTTGTGTATGGGAGAAGTGGAAAAGAATCTACCGCTGAGACTGCACAGCTCTTTTGTTTAGAGAAATCATGTCTTCTGAGGTAAGAAAGCTATAAATATTGAAACTAGCTCAAGTTCTCGCTCTTATGCATCAATGACAACAAAATCGCCAGGTGAGCGAGAGCGCACCATGTCCATACCCACGCCTAGAGAACACAACCCTGATCACTCTCTCATGAACTGACTATTGACGCAACAGCATTAAATAGAGGAAAACTAATTTTACATGTCAAGCATGTATGAGAAAGGAAAAAAAAAATCTTCAAACTTGTGCAATGCTCCTTTAAAAAATCCATAATATATAAACAATGGATAGCAAACAATCTAGAACATTTAAATATATAATAATAAAAACAATGGATAGCATTGCGCTTGTGTCCCGGAGGTTCTGGGTTCAACTCCCACACACTGCCACTCTGGATCCCTGAGCAAGACCCTTAACCCCAGATTGCTCCCCAGGTGCCGCCCACTGCTCCCCAAGGGGATGGGTTAAATGCATAGAACAAATTTCATTGGAATGTATGTGGTGGTGGTGATGATGATGAAATGTTTGTGCACTTCATGTAGCAGCACGAGCCTTTTGTAGTGCAAATTTACATCCAGAGAACATTTGTAAACAGCAACTTCACCAAAAGAATTTAAAAACGTGAAATATCCGAATCTTGGTGTTTATTTACACCCAATCATCAATGAAAATTACCTTCCTGAGAACATCTTCTGTTTGATCTATATATTAAACTGTTATTTGTTTCTACTTAAAAATGTGACCACGTTTTACTATCCCGTCTATTATGCTCTAAGTGGCCTGAAGGAAACTGTCAAAGACAGACACAGAGAGGAAGAGGCACGCGCGCGCACGTAAGCACGCACACACACAGTTGGAGAGAGCGCTCACACAGCTGATGTAGTTACACCACTCTGTCACAACAGCAAACACGCTTAAATCGGAGGCAACCGGACTTTTACTGAGTTTTTTTTTGCCCAGCACAAGTGCAGCTAATGATCAGTACACAGACCAGCTGATGTAAACAATGAGCTTCAATTATAAAAGTGGCACCGAAAAAACCCATGTTGCAACTCTTAAACGAAACGTGTCACAACGAGACAGTGAATAGGAGAAAAAAGACAGACCACCGCTTCGTATGGACATTATTCTCTGTAAATTTCTATGCTTGTACGCTTTGGTGATTGTTTTCATGTGCGTGCATTATTCTCCATGGCAACACGCAATCACCCAGCGGTGGCAGGTGGCCAGCTAGAGATGACGTTGTTTTTTAGACAGTGGGAAAGGAATTTTATACCGATTTTAAGCAGCTGGGCCACTATTTAAAAAAACAATGTTGAGACGCGAGTTTAAGTGGCGGAGTGAAAGTAAAAAAAAAAGAAAAAAAAAAAAAAGATGACCTGCCTGTGAGTGAGAGAAGCTGTTTCAGCCCGCTCACATACAAAGAGGCAAACATTCAAAGGGTAAATACATCTAAGTTACACAATTAAAAATACAATAAAAGTTTAAAACTTACTGTCTTACAACCAGTCTTACATTACCAGCCGCTCTCTGCCAAGGAGGGAGCAGCAATGTATGCGCTTCACTTGACGTCATGGCATGGCTGCTGAATGCGCTAATGGGTCGGCTAACACATGCATGTATTGGCCAATATGATACAAGAAAAAAACTCAAATATTGGCCGAATATATCAGCCAGCTGATATATTGGTCGACCTGTACTACAGCGCCTTGCAGAATATTCACACGCTTTGGCAATTTTCAGGTTTTGTTACTTTACAAGCTGGAATTGAAATAGATTTCAAGAAAGGCAAGTGAAATTCAACGAGGTAGTTGATAGAGGTAGATTATCAGACTACTGGTTTGTTAGCAACAAACATAGCAGCTCCTAGGACATTTTAGGTCAATAAATTGCCAAACCCTGGACGAGAAGTTTCCAAATGACATCGATAAGTATGGCTGCAACTAACGATTATTTTTACAGTCGATTAATTTATCGCAGGAATTCCCAAAGTGTGTCCAAAATGCTGACAACCCATGGTCCAGACCAGGAAGCAGAGCCGTAGTTTAATACACCTCTTTGCAGCTTCTGTACTGTTACCTACCCATTACCCCATCGCGACGGTGTCTTTACCATGGCCAAAATGAAACGGATTAAAAAAGGATATTCCAGTATCACAGAAATGCCCAGTAGATGGCAATTATGTTGTTTCATCCAATGTACAAATTGACACCTTTGCTGACGGTGTCACTTCCTCGTTGAGTTTTGCATTTGACAACGTAGCCCCTTTGAAAAAGAAGATGCTTATTCACAGGAAGCTGGCTCCCTGGTTTAATTTAGAGGTGGGTTCTTTGAAGCACAATGTTAGGAAATTGGAGAGAAATGGCACTCCACCTCTATCTAGGTATCTAATCCTACCTAATCAGGAAAAACAGTCTACTGTTGTATAAAAAGACCCTTCGCAGAGTTAGAGCAGCATATTTTTCATCATTAATAGAGGAGCATAAAAATAATCCTAGGTTTCTCTTTAGTCCAGTTGTCAAATTTACCCAGAGTCATAGCTCTGTTGGCAACCTTCCAAACATGATTACGTTGTCCTCAGTAAGTGAGAGCGTTGAAGGAATTTTTAGAACCTGATCAGTGTTTAGACGCAATAGAGCTTTCTGAGCCTTCTAAAATTTTAGACGCAATAGGGCTTTCTGAGCCATCTAAAACTTTAGCTTCATCTAAACCTTCTACATGTATGTTAGACCCAATCCCAACCAAGTTATTTAAGGAGGTGTTCCCTTTGATCAGTGGCCCTATTTTAGACATGATTAATCTATCCTTAGTAAATGGATATGTACCACAGGCCTTTTTTGATCAAGATGACTTAATAAATTACAGACCTATATGTAATCTTCTTTTCCCATCTAAAATTCTTGGAAAAGTAGTTGCTAATCAAGTATGCAAATACTTAAAAAGTAATGACCTATTTGAAGAGTTTAAATCAGGCTTCACAGCTCATAGCACTGAAACAGCCCCGGTGAAGGTCACTAATGATATTCTCATGGCCTCAGATAATGGTCTTGTGTCTGTACTGGTCCTGTTAGATCTCAGTGCTGCATTTGATACAGATGATCACAATATTCTCCTACAAAGACTTGAACATACTGTAGGGATTAAGGGAAAAGCATTAGACTGGTTTAATTCTTATCTGTCTGACAGATTCCAGTTTGTTCATGTTAACAATAAATCTCCTTCAAACTGTAGTTCACTTGTGGAGTACCACAGGGTTCCGTCCTTGGGCCAATTCCCTTTACTATATATATGCTTCCGGTTGGCAAAATTATCAGACAGTATGGTATTAATTTCCACCGTTATGCTGATGACACAGCTATATTTATCCATAAATCCAATCAATTACTTCAACTGCAGGCATGTCTTGATGACATAAAAAACTTGATGACTTTAAATTTCCTGCTTTTAAATTCTGACAAGACAGAAGTTGTAATCTTTGGACCAGAGTCCTCAAAAAATTAACGTCTTAATCACTTAATCTGGATGGCATTAAATAAACTTCTGCTAATAAAGTTAAAAATCTTGGTGTTATTTTTGACCAAGACATGTAATTTAAAACCCATATTAAAACAGGTGACCCACACCTGCGCCATTTTAAATCCAGTGTAAAATATAATAAGCAATGCTTTAACTTTATATATAACATTTCCATAGAATTTACGCTGCAGGTGTGGGCCAAGCGTCCAAACTCGTGACAGATGTTACTGAGTAATCTGCATGCATGGATTGCAAAACTGGGCGCACAGTTTAAGCACATATTGCAGAAACAGAGCACAGTTTAGTAATCCGTGAGCACAGATTGCAAAACCGATTTAGTAAAGTGTCACCACGGATTTCCACCTGTTTTTTTTTTGTTTGTTTTTTATTTTTACCCGCTCACACTTGCCAGGCTCCTATAAAAGAAAATAGAAGTTTTCCATTGATTAAAAAAATTGGTTTGTGTGGCCTGGGAGTCTGGATCGATAAAGCGACGGCAGCTGCTTCTGAGTGCGTTCAGAAACAGAAATAATGACTTTGACAGACTGCCGCAGTTTAAATGATCCAGAAGCTACGCCGCCGTGTTTGTGGCTCAAAATTATCTTATAGCTGTAAGGTGATTGTTCCTTGTTTTCCACTGTCAATTCAAGAATGTTCACTTGAACAGAAAAGGTCTTTTCTCGTTCCACCCAGTCTGTATCTTCTCCATAGTGAACTTACAAACATGCAACTTACAACTATAATTATTTGGCCCACTAATTTCTTATTAGGCCTGGCCAAAAAGCAATGTCTGGCTACGCCACTGTTTATAAATGAGACCCCTGTTCATGACCTGATGTCACTGCTAAGCCTCAACACACACTAGTTAGGTTTCCTGCACAGTCACTGAGATGCTGAATAGTAGGAAAATCAACAAAGAGCATGTCACATCATTTTATGAGATCTCGCAAGCTATATGAAAAAAGGGATGGAAGTAAGGAAAGATTCCTAACATTGGTTGCTTTTTGCACACATTTCTGTTGAATCCTTCTTCACAAACCCTGAAAGCTAGGAAGAATTTATTTACTCCTTTCAAACACTTTATACATATTTCAACTCCTGACGGGCAAACCGTGTATGCACTTTAAAAAAGTGTAGGAACTGATCTGAAACTTAGCATTGGCAAATAACGGTTGTGTAATGTGGACAATCTGCTATTGTGTGAGGGGAACGACCCAACCCGATCACAGATGCAGTCAATCACTTTTGAATTTATGAGCTTTTTTGAGGACCAAAATGTTCACATTTTGGACAAAGAAGACAGATGGTTTGAAAGAGGGGATGAAGGAAGCCATTTAAAGCGAGAAAAAACAATTTTAAACAGAGGAGGAGGGCTCGGATTTCAACTTTCAAAACCTTACAGACTTGTGAGCAAGGCAAACAATGAGCCTAACGACTCTCCAATGTTGGAGTGACCAGTTCCAGGTAAATTTACATGCGAATCTAAGCTCTAATGAGGCCTCGCCTGCAGGTCTATAAAGCTTGGAACTCCACACTACTCTAGAGATTTTGAGTTGAGAAAGCTTCCTGGATGGGAAGCGAAACGTCTTTAGGTTCAGAATAGAAGTCAAGTTGTTTTATTTTTTTAACCTTTTTGTGGATATAGACGATAATGTTTACTCCTTTGTTCATACTGGTTAACATGAATTACCATTTAAATTTGATATACAAGTCGCACATGAATACAAGTCAGAGGATCGGCCAAACTGAAAAAAGTGACATAGTCCGAAACAAACCGTAGACTGATTTTTTTGTAGGCGTATAATTTGTGCCAACCTCACTTTATATTAATCACATAGGTTATATTTATATTTTAAGTAAGGGTGGTGTTATTTAAGTGAAGAAATGTGCTGTAGCCCTAACTTTGTTGGAGGTGGGGGAATATACACTTTATTGCCAAAAGTATTCGCTCACCTGCCTTGACACCCATATGAGTTTAAGTGACATCCCATTCCTAATCCATAGGGGTTCAATATGATGTCGGTCCACCTTTTGCAGCTAGAACAGCTTCAACTCTTCTGGGAAGGCTGTCCACAAGGTTTAGGAGTGTGTTTATGGGAATTTTTGACCATTCTCCCAGAAGCGCATTTGTGAGGTCACATAAGGCCCGTTTACACTACACTTTTTTAACCGAGCCGAGACCAGTCCGAGCTCGGTAACCGAGATAACTCTTGTGTGTAAACGGTCAGCAGACTGAACCAGACCGCGCTAACCATAACCGGACCGCGCTAACTGCAGACCAGCTCTTGGGTAGGTCTCGGCCTGGTTCTATTTTATCCCGGTTTCTGATAACGAAGAGCGCATGAGCAGACCGCGTCATCTCCTTACAGTCAGCTGACTGTCAGCGGGTTTTCCGGCGTGTCTGGCTGCACGTCCCGATTCACACTCCATTCAGACAAATTTCAGACATTCATAATAATACTAGCTTCCTTACCGTGCCACACGGTTTCCAGTGATGATTCTGCTTAGCAGCGCAATGAACCTCAGCGTCTGTCGTTGTTTCCTGCATCTGTAAATCCTTATTAGACGTTCGTTTGTCTCATCCACTTCCCAAAAAGCCAACTTTCTCAAGTAAATTCACCAATGGTTGCCTTCTTCCCCTGACTCTCTGCAAACACCGAAATATCACAATATCAAGCATAACTTCCTGAATGTTACGGGCGCAGCTGTGTGTGTTTCGCTGCTTCCGCCTTCAATCCCAGAGAGCGGTAGTACCGCAGTTTGCCACTAGGGGGCGAGGAGCAACCAAGGAGCCGAGATAGCGTTGTGTGTAAACGGTCGTCAGAAACGAGGCTCGGCCTGGTAACTGGACCAAGCTCGGACTGGTCTCGGCATGGCTCGGTTTTTTAGGTGTAGTGTAAACGGGCCTATAGTGATGTTGGACGAGAAGGCCTGGCTCTCAGTCAGGTCAGTTCTATGTGCAGGCCAGTCAAGTTCATCTACACCCATCTCTGCCATCTGTGTCTTTATGGAGCTTGCTTTGTGCACTGCTGCAGTCATGCTGGAAGAGGAAAGGGCCAGCTCCAAACTGTTCCCACAAAGTTGGGAGCACGGAATTGTCCAAGATGTCTTGGTCTACTGAAGCATTCAGAGTTCCTTTCATTGCAACTAAGGGCCTAAGCCCAGCTCCTGAAAAACAGCCCTACACCATAACCCCCCCTCCAGAAAACTTCCATGAAGCTCTCGGTGCTGTTCTTGAGCTAATCTGAAGGCCACATGAAGTTTGGAGGTCTGTAGTGATTGACTCTGCAGAAAGATGGCAGATGGTAACCTCTTCGCACTATGTGCTTCAGCATTTGCTCACCCCACTCCGTCAGTTTACATGGCCTACCACTTCGTGGCTGATTTGCTGATGTTCCCAAACACTTCCATTTTCTTATGATACAGCTAACAGTTGACTGTGGAATATTTAAGTCGTGATATTTCACGACTGGATTTGTTGCACAGTGGTTCCATGCTGGAATTCACTGAGCTCCTGAGAGCAACCCATTCTTTCACAAATGTTTGTGAAAACAGTCTGCATGCCTAGGTGCTTGATTTTATAAACCTGTGGCCATGGAAGTGATTGGAACACCTGATTCCAATAATTTGGATGGTGAGTAAATACTTTTGGCAATATAGCGTATGAGAGGAAACTAAAATAATGAACAATGGAGAATTAGACCTTTCATTCTGTTTTGTTCTTTTATTAATCTTGTGGATCTCCGACACCTTTAAACTCTAACAGCAACAGTAACATTCCTGACAGAGTGACATGCAGCTCCCTCTGAAAGATTTTCTGCATCACCAACATTATTAAAAAGCTGTTGTTGGCATAAGAACAAAGAGCAGCACAAAGAATTTGTTCAGATTTGAGAGCATCCACTCGTTTTAGAAGAGCGATGTGCGGGCTGAGAATATTGAAATAAATCAATGACAGTTGTGAAAAACAGTAACGCCTGAAAATACATTAATCCACAAATGATAAGACATTTAATCATGGACTAATCAGCCTCTCCCGATAGGGATTTCTGTGGAGTATCAGCGTTCCAGCATAAAGGCTCCTCCAGAAAAAGGACACGACTTTTCTGACACTTCCTTGTGCAGATCTCAGCTAAAAAGTAGGAAAAACTCAGTTAGCCCAAACAATTCCGCTCAGTAGCAGGGTTTCTTCACGGAGTAATTTGTTGTCATAATTTGACTCAGGGTCAAGGCTTCTGAGCTTTCTGAAACGGAAAAGCCAGGGTATGCAGGAATTTACCCCAGAAATTACTCTGAATGTTGATTAATCCAGCTTTCTGAAACCAGGCCAATAAAAAATGCAACAGAAAACACAACAGCATGATTAAAAAAGCTGCAAATTCGCCCGAAAAATGGAAGTGCACCTAACCCCTAGGGGCAGTCAATCACCAAGTAATGTGAGACCAGACTAGAGGCTGACATTTTTTCAGGAATCCCATGGGAATCCCGTGACCTGCGGGATGGGAGTCAGCATTAGTAAAGATCACGTGATTGGGACGGTACAGGATTAAATATTAACGGGAGCAGACGGAAGCGGGAGCTAACCAATAGGTAAAATAAACTAGGATCGATGCCAAAAAATAAAATAAAATAGAAAGTAAAAAAAATGTAGGATCACCGCCATTTTGTAGTTTTTTTTCCAAGAAACCTAAACTATAATGCACGTCAAAAGAACTACACGACCCAAAAGCCAACAGTGCTTCCGATCTATGTTTTCCCCCTGTGCTCAAAAAACAGCAATGGAGGGATCTACTGCTAGTGGCGAACTCGACCTAGAAAAGTTGGGTTTGCAATGCAAAGTCAGAAGGAAGGACTTATCTATTTATCTCACAGAGCTGACTGGAAAGTTGCAAATATTAACAAACTTGACGAGAGTTGAATGTCACGGTGTTAACATTCAGTACCCTGCTTGTAAAACGTGTTTCCTGGACTCATTATCCAAGAATGTGTTTTAATGTTCGATGAATGTATTGGTTCTGATAATAAACCCTAATTAGTTTGTGGATATTTTCTTGCAAATGGACAAATACTAGAAAACGTAATGAAGACAAAAAGAATGGGAGTGGCGCAGGAGCGGGAGTCATTCTGAATGGGAGCGGGATGGGAGTGGGAGTGGTTTTACCAGCAGTGGGATGGGACAGGACATTACTTTTTACTCTGGCCCGGGACACAAATTTTTTCTTTGGGAGTGGGATGGGACAGGAGTAAAAATCCACTCCCGTGTCACCCTCTAGACCAGACCCTCAGTAAAGACATTAATGTGATCCCCAGATGAAAGCTGCAGGAAAGAAAAGGTACGTTTTTGTTCACGTCTTTTTAAACATGGGGCCGTAATTTAAAATTTTACAGATCTGCATATTTATGTAGGTAATATTAGTGTGCTTATCTTTACTCAGTTCCCCTACTCCCCCTACTGGTTTGGCAATTCTAGCGACATAAAAAACGGGATTTTGGTGGTTAAAGGGAAGCCAGAGCGACACGACACCTGCGAGGGATGCGAAGCGACAGATGCTGGAATTGAAAAAGCTGAAATTTTGTGTCTTGTCGTGCCGTGACAACCAATCAGGAACTAGATGTGGCTGTGACGTGGGGTGAAGGACTGTAGCGGAGATGAAGCTGTTTTCATTCAACATGGAAGATTCGCTGATAGTGGCGGTCTGCGGTCAGCCTGATTTGTATGGCTCAACCAATTATTTCTACAGAGATGAGTCCAGAAAGGAGCAAGCCTAGAGAAAAGTGAGTGGCGAGTCTGGTGTGGCAGTTAAGTGAAAGCATCACTAGATGGCGCCATTGTACTGCTGTATTTCTGACTTGTCGCCTGTCACTACCCGATCCGTACCGGTAGCACCATCTGTTCCATCAGCTCATTTGCGCACGCGCGAACAGAATAATTTCCGGTAGGCAATATTTCGTTTTTCTTACTTTTTTCGTTTTTCTAACTCCTGCGCCACTGTTGAGATTTATTTTTTTGTGTTTGAATGTTTTAGAGTTTGCATCATTCATGTGCTGGCAGTTGACAACCAGAATCAACCAGGAACAAATACAAATCTTTGTTCGTTTATTTATTGGCATACATTTACAAATTCAGAGACCTACGCATATGTTTATATTGACAGTTATGTTACCCCATAATAATAATAATAATAATAATAACAATAATAATAATAATAATAATAATAATACGTTTTTCATAATCCACTTTACATGTGGATTACATCTCGAATTGCTACAATTAAGAGGCAAAAAAATATATAATTAAAGTAGAATTTAAAAAAATCAGAAGTGATTAAAATAAAGTTGTGTTAAAGTCTTGAACAGCAGCAAAGTTTTCCCTTTATGAAAATCTCTCTGGGATTTCATAAATACAGTAAATTTGAAACCTGCACAGTTGCATTTGAATTCAGGATGGGATTTTTCCTGTGAACACTGTTTTTCTGACTTCTTTTGTGAGTTTACACTTATCCCAAGTTGTATTTTGGGACACATGCTTACATACACACATATCATACATGCAGGTAGAAAGGAGTTCATTACAGCCGGATTAAAAATAAAAAATTAAAAAAATAACCAATATGATGAGAATAAAATTAAAGCAAAAAGAGCTCTGGTATCGGAAACGTATCGGCAGATACCCAGATTCGGGGATCGGAAGTGAAAAAATGTGGACCGGTGCATCCCTAACAGTGTAGGCTGGTTGTCTATATCATGGCATCTGTAGTGTAGGTGATGAGGCCGGGCCTGGCTCATGCTTCCTGGTGTAACAAGGCATTTCTGTCTCAGCTGGGATCGGAAGGCAATTGTTGGGAAACCGATCATATCGGGAAAGCAGCATACGCGGCCAACCACAAACACTGAAAGCGCGTCTTCAGCTAGGATCCGTCTTCATCATCGTCATCATCACCACCTCCATCATCAGTCTTGGGGGTGTAGAGCGAGAGCGAGAGAGAGAGTGAGAGAGAGAAAGCATCTGCATAAAACAACTTTGCCAGGACCCGCACAACGCCAACTAATTGCGTGTGTTTGCACCGACAGCGGCGTGGTGTCCCCGTTTTCTTGGCACCAGGCTGCAGCTGCAGCGAGCCTTGAAAAGTAAGCAAGTAGCGACTGGAGGAGAGCAGGCCCCAAATAAACATGGGCTCCTGTGAATCAAAACCTCTCTCTTGCTCTTATCTTCTTGCTCGCGGTGCCTAAACGGGACTAAAATGGGTCGTCGGAGTTCGGTTCGTCGTCCCGCACGCAGCGTTGCATCCACCTCCACCGTCCCCCGCCCTCCCTCGGTGTGCTTTACAGCCGGTGTTTCCTGAACGTTTCCATCCAATTAGCTCCGCTTGGAGCGAGCTAAGTCTCGCTGGCCCCGCCGCCGCCGCAGCGCTTACCTCCTCATCCTGCGGACCTCCGGGAATCCCCGACGAGCAAGAAGAGTCCAGACCTGGACCCAGCTCCTCCAGACCGCTCTCCCTTCCCGGCTCCCGCTCCGTGGCGTCTCCGTTGAAGACGGGAGATGGAGACTCGGCGCTGCTTAACGCCGCCATTTTAAACTGCAAGAAACTGAGGGGAGAATAATAGAGGAACAGGCAGACTGGTGCTGAGGACAGGAGGGGGAGACAGAGACGCAGGACGACACGACAGTGTTCTAACCTGTTCACCTGGCCATCGCACGTTCAATTCTGTTGATCACACACATGCATAGCCTACAATTTCTGGACGGAGAATTTATTCACGTCATTAATAGATTAAAATTATATCTCAGGGATTCTTGAGGTATAGGACTAAACATGTTTTTTTTTTTTTTTTAATAAACAGTGTTTGTTGTAATTGCGTGTTTGGAAAGAAACATGTTCTAAACAGAAACACGTTTAAATAAACTAAAAATGTTTCACTTAAGAACTTTTTTGTTTTTCTCAACTCGTCAGTCACTAAAAATAACAAATTTTATTTTTCAGTCCAACGTGACTCCAAAGTTTTGAAATGTGGGAGTGATACGATATGGGAGAAACATGTCCCACATAAAAAGTCTTCTTTATATTAAAATTCAAAAATATAATAACTATAAAAACACTGTACAAGTAACTTCTGTCACACTCATGAAAGGGATTTACTATATCAGAAGAGGAATTGATTACAATTTGTTAAAATGTAGGCTATGTACTAATAAAGTACATACAATGTAACCTGTTCTCAGAAGAACTTTACAATATTTACCTTCCCACAGATATGTTTAAAAGTGCTTCAAATGCATAAATATAAATGCCAAATAAACTAAAACATTAAATAGAATACAATATACCATATTTTAATAACTTTTAATTATAAATATAATTTAAAGTTCTTTATATACACTGAACAAAAATGTAAACGCAACACTTTGGATTTTGCTCCCATTTTTTATGAGATGAACTCAAAGATCTAAAACTTTTTCCACATACACAATATCACCATTTCCCTCAAATATTGTTCACAAACCAGTCTAAATCTGTGATAGTGAGCACTTCTCCTTTGCTGAGATAATCCATCTCACCTCACAGGTGTGCCATATCAAGATGCTGATTAGATACCATGATTAGTGCACAGGTGTGCCTTAGACTGCCCACAACAAAAGGCCACTCTGAAAGGTGCAATGTTGTTTTGTTTTATTGGGGGGGTCTGGGGACTCAGAAAACCAGTCAGTATCTGATGTGAGCACCATTTGCCTCACGCAGTGCTACACATCTCCTTCGCATAGAGTTGATCAGGTTGTCAGTTGTGGCCTGTGGAATGGTGGTCCACTCCTCTTCAATGGAGTGGACCAACTCAAAGTTGCTGGATATTGGCAGGAATTGGTACACGCTGTCGTATACGCCGATCCAGAGCATCCCAAACATGCTCAATGGGTGACATGTCCGGTGAGTATGCCGGCCATACAAGAATTGGGGCGTTTTCAGCTTCCAAGAATTGTGTACAGATCCTTGCAACAGGGGGTCGTGCATTATCCTGCTGCAACAGGTTTTAGATCTTTGAGTTCATCTCATAAAAAACACCAAAAGTGTTGCGTTAATTTTTTTGTTGAGTACATAAAATTAATTTTAAAAAATTTCTTTAATAGTGGCTGTTTCAGAAACATTGTAATTATTCCCCTTAGCTCCATGACCTTTCATGAGTTCAACAGCAAGAACTCTATTGTGGGGAGGAAATTAGCTTTGGACTGTTGTCCCAATTTCGGACAGCGTATAACTCATAAGTCATTGCATGGATGATTCTAGTCAAATCTGGACCTACGGCCTTCTCATAAAAAAAGAATAATAATAAGAACTACAAATGGTGCACTCTCTTCTCTTCGGACAATTTAGTCAATTTCTTTGAAGTGGGCTGTGCTAAGTGATGTCACGCAAAGGATTGTGGGATTCCTTATGCCTCCTTTGCGCCAGTAAGGGACATCATGAGTCCCTATGCTGAAGGAACTATAAAGCATGCAGGCTCCTTTTTCTACCTCCTTCCTTACTGACTGCACTGTTTGGACCACTTATTATAGCGAACGCTGATGCACTTTCACTTTGGCTTAAGAGTTAGACCATTTAGACCTGGTTAAATCAGGCAAAATCATCAAGAGAGATGGAAAAGGCTAATACAGAAGGAGAAGAAATGGAGAGATGCCTTCACTTCTGTTGACTTCCATTCATTTCACATTGCCAGACAGTGTGTCCTGTCTGGCAATGTGGCAAAAATACCAAAAGGAGCCCAACAGATTTTACTTTCACAAGTGGAGCTTTACTGCTTTCGCCATAGTGCTCCGCTTGATGTATATATGCAAGAAGCTTTATTAAAATTTATGCTGGTACTATTTTATGTTAAATGGACACAAAAATAGAAAGATAGAAGAGGATAAAAGGAGAGAAACAAATGAGACAAAATGCCAAAAAGGAAGAAAGGGCGAAAGAGAACGAGGAGAGAAAAGAGAGAGGGCAATAGAACATCCTCTGAGTCTGCTTCTATACCTGCAAAGAGAGATATAAAATAACAGTCAAACCAACCAATAAAGTATTACAGGTACAAATAACCAATCTCTTGGTACCATCACTGAAGAATATACAGTATTAATTAATATGAAACCCATAAAGTGACAGCTAAAGATAATACTAGGGATTTTCTGTATAGAAGTGAATCTGTAAGCACCTGAACCCAAGCATCGGGTGTTTGTAAGAGTGCACTTGTGTATTTTCAACCTTTCTGTGTAAACATTTGTCTGGTTGCCTTAAGTATATTAGTACGTCATCTGCAAACAACCCGATTTTGTTTTCTGCCTCTCTAATTTTTATTCCATTTCTTTTTCTTGTTTAATTGCCTGAGCCAGTAGCTCAATAAAAATGGCAAACAAGGTGGGAGACAAGCAGCAACCCTGTCTCCCAGATCATTCTAATCTAAACCCATTTGTGAGACTACCATTTATCTTAATTCTCCCTTTTGGGTCTTATATAATGTTTTAACACAGTTGATTGATTGTGAGTTGAATCCAAACCTTTATAAGCAGAGATAAAGGAATCACCAGCTGACAGAATGGAAAGCCTTTTCCGCGTCTAAGCTTAAAAGAATAGCACTTTGATTTATTTTCTGTATTTCTTCTATTATATGGAGAGTCCTTCTGATATTGTCTTGAGTTTGGCGTCCTCTAATAAAGCCTGATTGATCTTATGTATCATTTCTAAAATAAATGTCTGGAATCTATTAGATATGATTGATGTGTATATGTTGTAGTCACAGTTTCATATTGATATTGCTCTATAACTTTGACAATGCTCCCTGTCTTTACCCTCCTTATGAATTACAATAATTATCGCCTTTCTCCATGAAGGAGGAAGGACACCTTTCTTCAGCGTTTAATTAAAGGATGCTAGCAACATGAGATACAGCTCTTTCTTTAAATATCCTATACCATTCCATAGGATGTCCATCGGTTTCCGCCAGGCTTCCAGCGGTCCAGCTGCTGTCCTCCAGAGCTCTCCTGAGGGTTCAGGCAGTCTGGCCCTCACCTGACTGAGCTTTGCCTAGTCTCCAGATGTCTGGCTCATGTTTTCTGACAACTGAGTTATCGAGGGTTTCTCTTATTTCACACTGAAAGTTAAGTTTTGTCTCTGAAGCGTCCATCCATCCACCTCATGCGGTATAAGGCATCTTTCTGAATAAAGCACCCAGGGGGCGCAGGGGGGTGCTTTTGCAGAGTTGCCCCACTAAAAGGAGCTCGAGCACAGTCAAGCTTCACCATCTCTCCACTGACAACAGCAGTCTGGTAGTACGCACATAATTAAACCAAAACAAATAATGTCACTGCGGTTAAAAATCTTTTAAACTATTAACATGTTATCCCAAAACCCACCATGGCTGAGGCAAAAATATAAAGCTTTAAATTTTAGCTATGTGTCTTAAGTCCCCCAGACAAGGCAACGGTTTGCTTCAGGAGCACTGGCTGCTACAGGGAAGCTCAAGCTGGGCAAGGTGTGACAGCTCGCACCGCTGAGACAGCCGAGGAGTAAGCCGAAAATAAAAAATATTTCACTGCAGTTAAAATCCTTTTTATTAATGTAATCTCCTCGTCCCCGACATGGCTGAGGCAAAAGATCTCATATAAAGGTGTAAATATTAACTCTGTCGCTGAATCAGACGGAAGATGGAGCAGTTTGTCCCGGAAAACTGAAACTGCTCTAGTGAGCTCAAACTCGGCTGAGAGGCCTGAAGCTTGCAGGCTAAACGGCTCCGACTCTCCACTTCTGTCTTACTCTCTCACTCTCAAACGCACAGTTTCAAGGCAGAGTTCAGACAGGCTCTCCCTTATTTGATTATTAGATTTACTCCTTAAAAATATCCGAGGCAATCTTGCATGTACAGTTATAGAGTCATTTACATTTTTTCTTTCATTTATGTTTCATTTACAATGATCTATTTATTTATAATTTACCATTTCTTGAAGGTTTCTTTAAAGTGTCAACAGGGGGTGAGCGATAGAGTGGACAGGGCGGGGCTAAAGCAACACCCAGGAGGCATTTCCTTCTTCCAGGCCTTTCTAGGCTGGTGGAATCACTAAACCAGGCGAAGATAATCCAAGCGGGGAGGAGCCAAGTAGGGTGGGTGAATACGGGCGGGCCAGTGGAACTGCGCCTCTATATAAAGAGTATTCCAAAAAAAAGTAAAAAACAAAGCAACTGGACTTGTTTTTCGTAGTAAAAGTTTAGTAAGTTTTTGAGAGTTGGAACCTAAGGCCCCCTCCTCTGTTTAAGGTTGGTTTTTCTCTCTTAACGTAGATGGCTTCCTTTACACCCCTTTCAAACCATCTGTCTTCTTTGGACAAAATGTTCACATTTTTGTCCAAAGAAGTTCCAACTCTCAAAAACGTACTATACAGCTATAGGATTAATTCCGGCCAATCATCACCTCAATTCTCACCCTCATACGAGTGATCAAAACATCGCTCCCTTAAACCAGGCCAATAACAACCCTAACGACTCCTCGTTACAGAGGAGTGGACCAGTTTCGGTTCAATCTGCTGGCTTAATGGCTTTAACGACCGCCCATTACTAAGGGGTGGACCTGTTTCTGTTGAATTTGCATGTTATCTAAGCCATTACAAGGCCTTTGTTGGGCAGTAGTATAAAGCTTGTTACTCCACATTACTCTAGACTTTTTGAATTGAGAAAGCTTCCTGGATAGGAAGCGAAACGTCTTCAACTACGGAAAATAAGTCCAGTTGCTTTGTTTTTTACTTTTTTTTGGAATGACCATGACCTGGATGACTGAGAATCTTCACTAGCATATATAAAGAGTAGACCCTGCATAGGCTGTTAGGGTATATAAAATACGGTCGCCATCTTGGAGCAGTCGTCCTGCAACCTTCTTGAAACTCGGTGGTTTAAGCACAACAGAAGAAGGATGCTTCAGCACTGTGCAGTGTATTTTTGTTCGAATCAACAGTCTATTGACATTAGGGCCCGAGGTACTTTTCACAAGTAAGAACATATGTTGTTTGTATTTTGTGATTAGCATATTATTGTTCTGTATTTATGTCCACCAATGAAATTCAAGCTAGTTATGTATAATGTTTGGTGCCTGTATCATGCCAAACGAGTTATCCCCAAAAGAATAGGCTAACCGACATCATGTAAGTCATAGGAAGTCTCAGAGGTTTCTTAATCTTGATTTAGATTAATAATTAGTAATAGGAATAGTTTTCAAACAAGCTTACTCCAACCTCAACAGCTTTGGGTCATTATCAACAGATATGTATCAAAATCTCTTGTTGAAGTAAGTTTCTAAGAAATTTCTAAATTTTAAAATACAAAAATATAGAGGAGGTGGAGTGTCTACATAAAAACATTGTACAAGAGTTCAAAGTTCAAAGCTTTGCTCCTAGCATTTTAAACCGGAGGATTTTGACAGGACAGGTCAGATTGTCTGACTGAAATATGGTGTTGTTCCATCATTACTTAGCTTCCCAGTTCACCTCCAAAGAGTAGTAGACATAAGTCTGTTAGCATTCATAATATTTTATTATCAATCACAAGGCAGAGCGAGATATGTATCTCTCCAGTTGTGTACAGCATGGCTGGAGGGGGACTCATTTTCCTCCCTGGAGTGTCACGTCTCAGACCAGCCCACTTGAGATAACAACCTATTATTATTTTTAAAAAATGCAGATTTTATTTCATATTTCATCCTATTCCCTTTCACTTGCGGGCTTTGTGAATTTACTATCAGAGATAGTAAATATATCATATCATCAAATCACTAAGCCCCACCCACATTACAAAGTGACACGTGCCCCGTCCATTCCGGTCCCATCCCCACCACTCCCACTCCCGGTATGACGTCACCCAGTGACCTATGATCTGTCACCCCGTGACCTATGACCACGTGACCTTTGACCCGAGATTTATCATTACCAGATGTGTGTCTTGTGATCCATGACCTAAGATTTATGACATGGTATTTATGACCTATGATCGTCTTAATGATGACCAGATGTGTGACCCTAGCAGGCATGTGAAGATAATTAATGGCTTCCTTTTGTTTAGCATATTACAGGCTTTTTATCCCTTCTAATATCTAAGACCTATGACCTCCATAACAATGACCAGATGCTAGCGGCAATGTTGAGACCACCTCCCAACTATGCCACGTCCTACCCTTGTGGGTGGAGTTTCCGGCTTAATTACGATCGAGAAAATTGCATTAGGTAAAACACAAATTGGAGAAGCAGTCACTGGATTATCTGCAATAGTTATGGATAAAGGATCAACCTCACCGTCTTCAATAACACGGATGCAGCATACGAGGTCGCAACTCTCCAAATGGAATATGTTAAGGTTGACCCCAGGACACTCCCATCTATGAGAAAAACATCAGCTTCGAGAACCTCAAACAATCGACGAATCCTTTCAAGCGGGACATCTCATCCATGACAGGTTTTTTTCACCAAATTAGAGTATTACTTACAAATACTGCATTAGGATGGATTAAATCAAATATGCTACACCTTTTGGCAGAAATAACTAAACACAACAGTGGGATTTAAGAAAATAACAATAAAATGAACAGTTTAATTTTTTTGCCTTAAAATATTCTGTCTAAAATATTTAAAGTAAAAATATTAATCAGACTTTCCTTATCCTACTAAGTGAGGTGAGAAAAATTGTCTAATTTTTTTCAGCTTCTGAGAGGTGATGCAAACATTTCTTCAGATTCTATTAAATGAATTCCTATACTATATCGAGAATAAACATTTCATAATTTGATTGTGGATTTTTCAATATAAAAACACACACACACACACACACACAATCTTAATCTCAGGACTATTTCTCATAATTTAAGCATGTCCAGTTTTTCCATTCATTAATTTATTTACATGATGATTATCATCATTATCATTGTTATTTAAAGAGCACCTCAGCCATCATCAGAAATAAGAGATATCAAATAAAATGATAAAGCTAAACACTCAATAATGTAAAAAATCAAAAAAAAACATAACAAAACCAGCCAACACAACAGATAAAATGAATACCAAGAAAAGTTGTTAGTGAAAAGTTGTTAGGGCCCCAATTGAGAAGGCACAGTCCTCTCTAAGCTTCTGCTCAGAACTGTGAATGACCATGAGCAATTGGTCAGCAGACGTGAGTGAGTGAGCGGGGGTGTAAAGGTGAAGCTTATTTAAGTAACGTGGGCCAAGCTGTTTAAAACCTTAAAAACAAAGTTCTTTAAACTGAACTCTAAGATAAACGGGCAACCAGGAAGGGCAGATGGGGTAATGTGCTCTCTTTTATGTTTTTCCATTAAAAGGTGTCCGGCAGAGTTTGAACCAGCAGCAGACATTTATGTGAGGACTGACCAATTCAGAGATAAAGTGAATTACAGTAATCCAGCCAAGATTAAATGAAGGCTCGCAGTAGAATTTGCTTTGTTTTTAAATTATAAAAAATACTTAACTGAGGCACTTTTTTAACTGCCAACTTTAAAATCAAGGTTCATAAATGTGGGCTAAACATTAATTGCCAGGGGTTCTAGATCAACAGGATCGACAGCTCTTTAGATGTTTCAATTGGTATTTTTGCAAAGAGAAAGTCTGAGTTTTGAAGGCCTTCTTGTCATCACCTTAATTTTATCTCTTTCCAGAGATTCTCTATCTCATTCAATTCAGGACTCTGGGTGTGCCTTTTCATCTAGGTCTATCGAAAAATCTACAGTAAAATAATGAAATGTTTATTCTGGATATAGTATATGGATTCCTTTAATATAAACTTTTGCATCACCTCCCAGAAGCTGTGGGGAAAAAAATCTACAAAAAAGACAAAATTTTTCACACCTCACTTTGTAGCATAAGGAAAGTCTAATTAATATTTTAGTCTAAATATTTCAGACTGAACATTTTTAGGTTAAAATATTAAACTATTTAATTTTTTTCTTACCCCGACCGTTGTTTACTAATTTCTACCAAAAAAAAACTGCAGCATTTTGATTTAATCCAACCGAATGCAGTATTTGTAAACAATACTCTAATTGGATGAAAAAGACCTGTCTGTGATTGGCTGGTGGTGTGGACGTGAGCGCAGAGATGAGTGAGCGCTGAAACAGCCGAGCGCACAGCTGCTGAGCGTGGAAGGAGCAAGTCGAGCGCGAGTGCAGAGTCGCGCATGAGGAGACACGGAGCTAGCGCGCGCAGAGTTGGAACCGAGCACGAGGACACAGTGGGTGGGGAAGAGTTTTTCAGAACTGAGCGCGCATGAGACATTTAAACGCTGAATACCCGTCTCACTGCGCGCTCAGATTGGTGCCTGCGTGTCAATGGCCCAAACATGACCCCTTATGGTTGGGTTGTTTTTTTTGGTTATGACCGTGAAGGGCGCCTGGAATCCGCCCTTGAGGGGTGGGGGAATAACTCTTTAATGTCAAGATCCCCAGGGAATGAAACACCACGGTGGCCATCACGGCGACTCTCCCTCCCATTGCTCGGCTCCTGTATATTGATTCCATTTGGTCAAAACACTTTAATCTTTTTCGGGTCTCGTCGCTTTGACCGTTGTGGTTCTTAATGGACTGTAATCATTCATCTTCGTCTTTACCGGTAGCGTTGTTGTGCTGCTCACTGGAAGTCCTCAGCGGCCATCAGTTTTAGAGCTTCATAAATACCTTCTCCTTTCTTTGGGTACCGTTTAAGTCCATCTGAATTTTTCCTGTCTACCACAAAGCACAAAACGCACCTACCCCCACGCTTGAGGGTTTCCATCTCCGTTCAGTATCTTATTAGTATGCTCGGTCTCTGATTCGGCTGTTGTTTTTTTAAATATGGCGGGTCTGACTCCAACCACTGAGCTACACTCCTGATCAAAATCTTAAGACCAGTCAAAAAATTGCAAGAATTTGCATTTTGCACTATTGGATCTTAAGAAGGTTCTAAGTAGAGCTTCACAATGTTAAAAGGCCAAATCAGTGCAAGAGACAAGAACATTTGAGCAGGGAATTGTCTGAAAACTGCATTTACACTCAAACATGATTTTTTCAGCTGATCAAAAGTTTAAGACCATAGTCTTTAAAAGCCAAAAGCTGTGCAAACATCTGGATTCCATGTCATTTTCTGTGAAGTCTTTACACTGTCAAGACCTCCTGATGGCAAAAGCAAAAAAGCTCACTGACTTTGAACGTGGTAGGATTGTTGAGCTGCATAAGCAAGGCCTCTCACAACGTGCCATCGCTGCTGAGGTTGGACGCAGCAAGACAGTCATTTTGCATTTTTTAAATGATCCTGAGGGTTATGGAACAAAAAAGTCAAGTGGTAGACCCCAAAAAATTTCACCAGCTCTGAGCCGCAGGATCCGATTGGCTGTCCGTCAAGACACGGGACGATCCTCTACCCAAATTAAGGCCATTACTGGTGCTGACTGCAGCCCAATAACCATCAGACGGCATCTGCGAGAGAAGGGCTTCAGAAACAAAAAACGTCTTCAAAGGCCACGTCTTCTTCAACGCCACAGAATTGCCCGTTTGGACTTTGCAAGGATGCACCAAACATGGGACATTGAAAGGTGGAAGAAAGTTGTCTTCTCTGATGAGAAAAAATTTAACCTTGATGGTCCTGATGGCTTCCAACGTTACTGGCATGACAGGGAGATCCCACCTGAGATGTTTTCTACACGGCACAGTGGTGGGGGCGCCATCATGATTTGGGGTGCGTTTTCCTTCAATGGAACAATGGAGCTTCAGGTTGTGCAGGGGCGTCAAACAGCAGCTGGCTATGTGGAGATGTTGCAGCGGGCATCCCTCATGACTGAGGGCCCTCGTCTGTGTGGTAATGATTGGGTTTTTCAACAGGACAATGCTGCAGTTCACAATGCCCGCCTGACAAAGGAGTTCTTCCAACAGAATAACATCACTCTTTTGGACCATCCTGCATGTTCCCCGGATCTAAACCCAATTGAGAACATTTGGGGATGGATGGCAAGGGAAGTTTACAAAAATGGACATCAGTTCCAGACAATGGATGCCCTTCGTGAAGCCATCTTCAACACTTGGAGCAAGGTTCCCACTAGCCTCCTGGAAACACTGGCATCGAGCATGCCTAAACGATTGTTTGAAGTCATCAACAAGAATGGTGGAGCTACTCATTACTGAGTCCTTTTTTTGACATTTTGATTTCTGTTTTGGGGGGTTTTCGGGTTTTTTTGAGCTATGGTCTTAAACTTTTGATCAGCTGAAAAAATCATGTTTGAGTATAAATGCAGTTTTCAGACAATTCCCTGCTCAAATGTTCTTGTCTCTTGCACTGATTTGTCCTTTTAACATTGTGAAGCTCTACTTAGAACCTTCTTAAGATCCAATAGTGCAAAATGCAAATTCTTGCAATTTTTTGACTGGTCTTAAGATTTTGATCAGGAGTGTATGTATATTTAATATGAATAACATGTAAAATATTTCAGCACCTAATTTCCTAGTAGTTGATAGTGTTAGTACATCCACTGACTGTAGAATTACCTGTGAAACGTTTTCACACAGCCAGAAAACCGCTTGTTGTTGCAACCAAATCCTATGGGATTCTGTGAGAGTAGGGAGTAGCAAGATGGCGGCCAGTGACTTCAGTTTTTCGGCAAAATCAGCACTCCAGTGTATTATATAGCTCAGTGATTCCAACTCTGTAGTCGCTGTTATTACATAACCAGTGACTCCACCCGTTAGCCAATCAGATACAGACAGCCTTCTGCGGTGACGTCTCTAAGTCAGGTACTAGATATGGTAAAGTTGGCACTGCTGGAAAAGGGGCATAACTGTATTGGTAGAGGGATGGTGAGGCTGGAACTGCCTTGCAAGAGGCCGAGGAAGACCAGAAAGGACATTTATGGATCGAGTGAAACAAAGAACATGAAAATACTTGGTGTCAGAGTAGAGAATGATACAGAAATTAAGGTTAGGTGCAGACATGACTTGCTCGGGTGACCTCTGAAAGAGAAAAGTCAAAAGAAGATCGTCCTTAAGCCATAACCACCAACATTTCAAGAAATAGTTTACTTTGTTTTAAAAATGTATATATGATTTTCATTGTCTGATATGAGTAGCAATTTTTTTAAAAACTTTCACAACATTAAACATTTTTCAGATATACCTGTGTATTTGGCTATCCTGGTCTGACTTTTGCTGTCCTTTAAGCCCGTTATCAATATAGAACTTCGTTAGCAAGATCAGAAAACTGAGAGGCAGAGGACGGGACATGGAGATGACAAAATAAGACAGAATGGAAATTGTGGGTTAATTGTAAAAATTGTCTTTGCAATATTCAACAATATTCAATATTAGCAGCACATTGATATCTTATTTACTTGTAGACAAAGATGTTTAAGACTGCACAAACATTTTATTTTTTATCAAATTTGAACAATTTAAATAAACACTTTTTTTTTTTTTAGGTAATTCTATTTTAAGACATTCCATCCATAGTGAAGCAGAAGAACTTTAACACTGACACTTTATATGTAAATGAATAGGACAACAGGCAACATTGTTTCCAAAAGCAGGAATCTCTATATCTTATAAAAACAACAGCGTAAAACATGTCCATGCCATTTATATCTAATTTATCATTGGTTCTATCATAGAAAGCCTTTTAATGGAACAATGTTTGGATCAAAATAGGTAAGCAATTTACTATTTATATATTCCCTACAATAGAGGTCCAGTGTTGATTAAAGTTACGGAAAGAAAAGAGGCTTGATTCCTGCAAGATATTGCTGGAGTAAAAGAAGATGCATTTTATTTCTTCTTGCCCGCCCTCTTTCCTTCTCCTTTCTTAGGGGTCCCTTTTCCTCTAAGTTTTCTCAGGCGTCGCATCTCCTCTTTGAAGTCCTCATGCTCATCTCTAAAAAGAAGGAAAAAAGATCATGTCATTGCACCCACAGCTTCTTTTGTTACATCAGTCTAGTTCAGTGGTCCTCAACTCTGGTCCTTGAGGTCTGTTGTCCTGGAACTTTTAGATGTGTCCCTGGTCCAACACACCTGAATCAAATGGTTGAATTAGCTCCTCAGCACGCAGTCACCTTCTCCAGAGTCCTGCTAAGGACCTGATTATTTGACTCAGGTGTGTTGAAGCAGAGTAACAAATAAAAGTTGCAGGACACAGGCCCTCGGGGGCTGGAATTGAAAACCACTGGTCTAGTTCAGTAATTCATGCTTATTTAAAATCATACCTACAGTAAATGAAAAACATAAAAATCAACAAATCATTCTTAAACTTTTTAAGTTTAGGAAATTGTAACAACACATTAAATGTTAAGTAGCTCCCTCCTCTGTGAAATTCAAAAGCAATTTTACACTAGCATATTAGTCTGGAATCATATTTTGATGAACAAGAATTCCCTTAAACTTAATTATTTTGGCATAAAACTCTATTTTACTAATTTTTCTTCTTTTGGCTTTCCTTTTTAGAGGAATGTTGAACTAATAAATGATTCCAACCTAAAATCTTTAGCTGAAATTGAAAAACTATGCTCAGGAGTGTTTTATCCAGTCTACATGATTAACAAAAATCTGGACATGTCTTTCAAAAGCATAAATAGAAAGGGAAGCATGATCTTCTACTCTTCGGTTCACCATCATAATGCTGTATACAGTCATATCCATCAGGGCTAGGAGCATAATGCGACACTAAATCTATAACAAGTGTATAATTCTGCCCCCAGGGGTGATGCCTACACAAACAGCCCCCCCCCCCCCACAGATGGCTTTCCCCCCCCCCCCAATTAATGCCCTATATGTAAGTGTGAAACCTGCCTGCTTTTGCTGTCACAGCTGTTATGGAAGAGCGGGTCCATTCAACCCTGTCTCATTTTTAACCAACTACAAAGTAGACAAGTTTTACTTTTGTTAAAAAGTGAAAGAAGTGTCAACACTATTGCTCAGTTAGTGGGTTAAAAAAAATACACAACCTGTGATTGTTTCAACATACTGAGACTGCCTAATATGAGGAGAATCACTTCTGTTTAATCTCCATCCACAACATTTTGGCTCAATGTTGCACCTTCTCAACAAGTAAATGGCTCTGTGGTCATTTCCAGATTTCTGAAGAAAATAGTTTGTTCTGATTGTCGCTCATGTCCAGAAATTCTGTTTGCTGCCACCAAAACTCCACCTTCCTGAGTCCACTCCAGCTGCCTGCTTTATTTTCCTAAAACAGATTTTGTTTCTAGATAGACCCAAATGAATGGATCAAACAGACCCCAAATGTACAAATAATCACTAAATAAAGTAATTAAGTAGTTTTAAGTTATTGCCCATATTATTACACTCCTTTTATTAAGAATGGAGAACTGCTTTTATATTTTATTTTATTAGAGTACCACTCATGCAGAGTGCCTCAGGCTGCATTCATGGCCTCTTCCTCTTCTCTCTTTACCCCGTCCCTTTGGAGTTAGTCATAAGAAACCAGTGTTTAGCCTTCTTTTTTAGGCTTTTGTGACACTAAAAAGGAAATTAGTTGCTCTAAAAAGAAACTTCTCAAAGGCATTGCAGAAATCATGATGTCAACAAAGTTTATGTTGTTTGGGCGCATTGATGTCTCTAACATCAGTGTTGACCTGGGACCTTAAAGTCAGTATCTGTATAGATAATGTTGAGTTGAGAATATTATTAGTGTTTAAAAAGGGGGAAATATTGTTGTTTTGCAAGCAGAAGTTCTTCAAAAACAGCTCAACAACATCACACAACATTTTTCCTGACTTTAATAAGAACATATTGTAGTTGATCATAAACAGCACAATACGAATTATCAGATTCACATTCAGGCAATGAAACCGCCCTGATTATCATTAATCTACGGGTTTGTTTATCAATGTAGGTCTATGACCTCATTGGTGAATGAAGCTGAGTTTCATCATGTCTATACGGTCCGACATTTTCCCCTCGGCTGCAATATCCTAACGATTGGGCAAATCATTCCTTAAAATGTTATTTTCTTGAATAATGTTTTGTTTAACTCAGGATTTGCATTGTAATGGGTTGAAACAGATACCAAATGTTGTTCTAAATTAGTCAAGCTAATTGGATCTCATTCCACGTTCTTTAAGATGAACTTTGGTTCTCTAACTTGGATCTGCAGTGAACCAGGATTCACTGAATCATTTTGATTATTGGTTTTAACTATTTTGTCTTTTTGTTTCTATTGTGTGTACATAGTTGCTTAGCTTCCTTTTATCTTAATTTTGCTTAGTAGTTTAGTTAAGCTTCCCCAGTGTAGTAGGGAGAGTTTGTTGATTGAAATATACTGTTAATTCAGATAAACAGCATTCTATAGTGGTGTTTTCTGCCAGTCGACCCGGTCAAAGGCTTTCTCAGCGTCGAGACTGACTAAAGCCATACTCAATTGCTGTTTATTGGTTTGGTCTATAACATGCAATGTTTGTCTTATACTGTTGTGAATTTGACGGTCTTTAATGAATCAAATCTATAAGATAATGCTCCATTCTCATAGAGATTATAGAGGTAAAGAGTTTATAATCAACATTCAGTATAGAGATCGGGTGATGACTCACAATATTCTATATTTTTTCCTTCCTTAAGGTGGACAGATATTACAAATACAATTTTGTTATTTGTTCGGTTAACTTAGTTCTTGATCATTAGTCCTTTCTTGTTGTTTTAATTATAAACTCCTAAGTGTTTTTTCCAACTCATCATATTTTAATCGCTTTGTCTTCTTCAAATAGGCAGTTCTTGAAATGAGTCGGCCTCTCATTACTGCTTTAACTGTATCCCAAACCAGAACAGGATCTACCTGAATATTATCATCTCCTACACATTCTGCTAATTCCTTCTTAATTTCATTTATTGTGGTTTCCGTGGTTAGAATACTTATATTTAAATGCCATAAAGTCCTTTTTGGATGATTAGATAACTGACTAGACATACAATTTTGTGGTCAGATACATACATCTTCCTCAGATGTTCCAATTTTGCATTCCTTCACCCTAAACCTATCAGTCGTGTTCATCAAAAAAGAAAGGGGGGGGGGGGGGTTAAATGACATGTCTTGGTCAAAAATAACACCAAGTTTTTTTTTTTTTACTTTATTACCAGAAGCCAATTTAATGCCATACAGATTAAGTGATTGATTAAGTTTATTTTTTAAGGACTTTGGACCAGAGTGACAACTTCTGTCTTGTCAGAATTTAAAAGCTGAACATTTAAGGTCATCCAGGTTTTAATGTCATCATCGACATGCCGGTAGTCGAAGTAATTGATTGGATTTGTCAGGATTTATGGATAAATATGGCTGAGTGGCTCATGTGTGAGGGACATTCAACACTGCTGTGGCTTTATTTTACTAATCATTCACATTTTAGTATCTGCAAAGAATGCTTTTTTTCAAGAACACCTCAGCTCTTGTTCCAAGCATTGGAACAAACTATTATTTCTTGTTATTAAGTATGAAATGTTATCACAATCAAAAGATGCTCTGATCTATGATGAAAAAATTATTGATACTATTAATACCAAGAGCAACAGATGATACAAACCAATAAGAAGAATATATGGGTTTGAGGCAGGGCTGGCCGATAAATCGATTTAATCTATTCATTTGAATTTACGATTTATTAAGATTACATTTTTCGAAAAAAAACAACAACTGTATTTTATTTTGAAAATGCTCTTATTGGGCTTCCATGAAAAGAATAGCATCCACTGCTGAATATATTGTCAAAATGTTGTCTTGTCCTCTTACCATAAAACAAGACACTTTCATTCATTAATTTCCTTTTTTAAGTTAGTTTGAATTTACACAAGTGAAGCCTGTTGTTAGCTCATTGTGTAATTCCACTAGTAGCAAACATTTTGTTAAATCTTCATTGTTTACAATGGCAGGGCCTGCCATCGTGTTTTACCAGCATGTTTCACAGCTTGTATTTAGTTGTACTTTGAACTCAGGTCAACTCCCAGATGAAATTCTTGAAATAAAAGCAAGTTTTTAAAATAATTTCTTTGATTTATTTTTGTGAAATGAAAAGGAGGAAAATAAAATTGATTAAATCGGATTTGGTATAATAAAATCGGATATTTTATTTTTAAGCCATATCGCCCAGCCCTAGTTTGAACACCAACATTTTTCACATTATAAAACTAATAAGAATACTACCTGAACAGTCCCATGAACCTGAGCTTCTGGGTCATGGCGTAGTAAATCTTGTGATGAGGATACCAGTCATAAACCTCCTTTCTCCTGGCCAACGGAGGCTCCTGGAACAGCTGGACCACCTTCATTGATTTTCTGTCTGTCGGGTGTACAGCTTCTCCAAAGATCCTCGAGCTCAGCCTTGCCATGCGCAGTGCATAGCTGGACAAGCCGGCCATAACTGTGAGGAAAGTGTAGGACAAATTCACTAAATGTTTAAACCAAAAAGGGAAATAAAACTGACTAACCTTGAAACCCAGGGTTGTAAATTCAAGAAAATTTTAATGTTAGCTAAAATCCTAAAATTAGTGTTGCGATGTCATAGAACAAATGCTGCTTAAAGTGTAACTCACCCAAGAGAAAAACCTTTAACATATAAATTGTATAAACTGGGCATGGGTGCTTAATGTTGCTGTGATTTTTCCCCCCCCACATTTTTCTGTGAACTTGTTTAGTCCTACAATATTTAAAAATCACCCCACTGTTACCAGCCCATCATACGTTACAATCACTTTAATGTTATGGCCTATTTTGACATTATCTCAGAATATCTAAATACACATTTCTGTAAATGAAGTCTCAAATCATCATTGCACAAAAGCACCTTATTTCCTCATTATCTGTTATCCGTGACTCATGAAGGACGACTAGTTCATAACTTTTGATTCTTGATCGTTTTAATTTTTTGAACGCTATAATGAGAGAGAAAAAACTGTAACCCTTGTTAATTGCCTGTTTGTTTGTCTTTTATGTGTACTCTTAGCTGGAGTGGCCAAAAAGAAATTTCACCACAGTAACTTGGGATGACGATAAAGAATCTTCGAAATTACGCACACATACATATATACAGGGGCAATAGCGCACTACCCTCCCTAAAAAAAATTAAAAAAAGAGAGGGAAATAAGTTTATTTTGCCATTCTAAGTCTTAATAATATTGTCCAATCAGCAGCCTCCTTGTCTCGGTCCTTGTCTTGGAGAGAGAACGACTTTCTCCCAGCGCAATGCTTTCTCCTGCTGGCTTTCCGCTATGAGAAATAATTCAGATATCTAAGCTTAATGTCAATGTTTGGTTAGTTCATTATTATTATTCTCTACAAATAAACTGATAGAGGGGTCGTGTTTAAGTTGAAAACTGTTTTACTAAATTTATTGATTTTGTTTAGTGGTATATTTTAACATAAAGTTAAACATTTGGCTGATTAATGAATTAGAATATAATAAAGACGATAAATCAACATTTTAAATAAGAGGTTGTGGGCCATAATGCCTGGGGAAAATAAAAAAGTAATTTACTGTGGAGACAAACTATGGTTTCCATGACAGCAATATATAACAGAGGCCAAAATAGTAGATTACAATTGTTGTATGTTTTATGGCCACCGTGTAACTGTTATATTGTGGTACCAAATGTATTGTATTTGAGAATTTAACTTATTAGCTTTACTGTACAGTGTGTACAATTCGTGTGTTCTGTTGCCATCTAGTGGCTGAACAAGAAACTACATTAAACATGGCTATGTAACACAGTAAAGTTAGCCATCTGACATCTATTAGTATTCTACCAATTGAACGGGCCACCTTAGCATTCGTCATAACATTTGTGTGCGTGTCTTTTTTGGCAAATACTTAAAAAAAAACATCTCTTTCCCTCTCGCGCGCGGGTTTTTGGTTCGCGCACAAGGGTCATACAGTTCACACGGCTCCTTCGGTCTTGCGCGAGGATCTTAGGTGCACCTGCGAGCCTCTGTACGTCCAGCTTCGTCCACTTTGGCTCTTTATTGCTCCCAGTCCAACACGTTTCACCTATGCTGTGTCCGTAACACTGGGTTGGACTCGGGCATTTTTCTGCTACACGCCTTGTTTAATAATGACAAAAGTCGCTCCTACAGTTTGTCAGCCGTTACTTACTGTGGCGGGCGATAACTTAGATGAAGCTGGTGAAATTGCGAGGTCTCGGGATAATATCTCTGTTGGCTTACTTTGAACGTTTCAACCTTCACAGAAGAAGCTTCAAAACGTCACATTTCTTCTTCTGTTATTTTTTTTTCATTCTTCTTCTTCTTTAATGGCAGATTACAACCATGACTTTTAGGTGCATACCGCCACCTACCATATCGGAGTATATATCATGGATCATATCCAATGTGCCAATGTGATATATATATATATATATATATATATATATATATATATATATATATATATATATATATATATATATACATACATACACACACTTTCAAAATAAAATTAAATACAATAAAAAAAATGTATCTTATAATATACTCTAATATTTATTCCCTTTCCTGAATGTTCTAAACATTCATCTGTTTTACTTTTTCTTAATACAAACAATGTTTTGTTTAAACCAGTATGATCACATTTTAGCCTAGTCAAAATAGTCTCCTCTCTTCGGCTCTTTCTAATCACATCCTTGGCATTGATAGATTTCGGCACGCTATAATATTTCTTTCCATTTTATCCATGTTCCACCTATCCTGCCATTTTTTCTTTATTTCTTTTTTTAATTATTGCCTTAGCTTCTCCTTTCCCATATGGTATATTTAAATTATCATTTGTTCTCATTTATTCTTTTAGTTATTTTGTCTGTTCCCTCATTTCCAATTATTCCTACATGTGCAGGAACCCAGCAAAATGTGAGTTTTTGTAGTCTGAATAAGCTTTGATGAATTTCTAATACTGTTGTTTTTTTTGGCAGTTGGCAAACAACTTAATGATGCATTACCGCCACTAACTGGTAAGGAGTGTGGATCGGGATTCTAATCATTCAAAAAATAAAATTGACAATAAACTAAGTGAATGCATTAAGAAATTAAATCATCTCCAATAAGCCAGTACTTTGAAGAAATTGCAATATTAATGGATAGCATTTCTTGTTCTCTAAAACTTCTTTTAATTTGTATCTTGTTTTATTCTTTTCAAGGTTTCAGATCAGAACAAGCTATTACTCATATTCATAAGCCAACACCTCATAACATAGCACAGGTCAATACATTTTATTGTGTACTACACAGAGTATACACACTGCCTTTTATAAATTTCATGTTTCCGGGGAGGGGGGGGGGGGTAGAGCATCTTGTTTGCGTAACATTCAGGAGTATTTCAGATAACCAGCTCCAAGCCTAGCCATCAAGGTGTCAGATTTAATAACAAGGAGACTGTTTTGTGTCAGCCTTCAAGTCTCTGCTGGTCCAACCCCTCGCAACCTCCTGGCAGCCTTTCCATGGCCCAAACTGCCGGCGAGGACTTCCATATTTGCCAATATATCAGGTAACCATCAGCTCCAATAAGCAGTAATCCTGTTATCATAAATCCAATTATATAAGTATCTTTCACGTCATCGATGGACAAAATGAATGAAATGAAAACTGCAATGACACTAGTTTCTGTATATCTACTACTTCTGTTTGTGAATACATAAGTCTCTGGAATCTGTATGCTACATATTGGATCTATAAGACTAAACAAAGTGGTAACCAATAATATGTAAATAACAGGACATCAGTCTGGTTTGTGGACCAAGGCAAGGCAAATTTATTTATATAGCACATTTCAGTACAGAGGCAATGCAAAGTGATTTGCACCAGTCACAAGAAAGCCAGAAGGATCATCTCCGAAGAAGACTGGTAGCCCTCGAAAGCAAAGGCACCTTATATCTGTAGGATCGGCGGTCTAAAATGTTTTGAAAACGTAAACACCTCTTAATTTTTATGGGACAGATAAAAAATACATCTCTACTAGTTCTTAAGATCAATGTTGTTATTTTTCAAAACTGAAAAATATAGAGGACAAGATAAAATAAAAATTAGAAAAAGGTGGGCCAAAAGATAAGAGGAAGATGATAGAAAATGAGGTGAGCAGAAGGTGAAGAAGAAAACTGAGAGGAAGAGCTGTAACTTTCTGGATAGAAGACAAACTACAATAGAAAAAACATGTAAATCAAAAGCGATAAATAGGAGCAAAAATGACCAAGGTGATAAAAAAGAAGGATAATATGGAGATGGCAACAAACTACTACTACCACAACTTTATTAATAAAGCGCTTTAAAACAACAGCAGCTGGGGCAAAGTGCTGTGCCGACAATCAATAAACATTCAAAATGGAAACAACAAACAAAAGATTACAATAGAAATATAAAATGGAATAAGAGCAAAAGTTTCAACATGTTTTAAAGCCAAGGAATAAAAATGTGTCTTAAGGCGAGTTTTAAAAGTGGACAGTAAAGGGGTACTTCTAATATGGAACGGCTTAGGAGCAACAACACTAAAAGCTCTGTCTCCTCTAAGCTTAAGTTTAGATCTTGGTACCTCCAGGAGCAGCTGGTCAGCTGACCTGAGGCAACGAGCAGGAGAGCATGGGTGAAGCAGCTCAGAGAGGTAAGATGGGGCAAGACCATGTAAACTTTTAAAAACAAATAAAATAATCTTAAAATGAACTCTCAAAGGGAGCCAGTGGAGGGAAGCCAGGGTGATGTGCTCCCTCTTCCCAACTCCAATTAAAAGACGAGCAGCAGTTCTGGACTAGCTGAAGACGATTAAGGGAGGACTGGCTGAGTCCGCTGAAGAGAGCATTACAGTAATCGAGTCAGGTTGTCATAAAGGCATGAATTACTGTATGGAAATGTTGTTTTAAGAGAATCGGTTTTATCTTTGCCAGCTGCCTAAGGTGTTAAAAACTGGACTTGACCACTGCTCAACCTGGCGATCTAGTTTAAGATCACGGTCTATTTTAAAACCCAAGTTTGAAACACTCTGCCTTTAGTAAGGCTCCAAGTAGCCCAAATCAACAGGAGATGGTTCACAAGAGCTGCTAGGACCAAACACCATCACCTCTGTTTTCTTGTCAGTTAAAGTTAAAGTTTAAAGCCATCCACGCTTTAATGTCTTCAAGACACAATAGTAGGGGCTTGATCAAAAAGGATCCCTTTTTAGTGGCATGTATATCTGACTGTCGTCAGCATAAAAATTAATGGAGATTCCATGTTTCCTGAGTATTGAACCTAAAGGAAGCAAATAAAGAGGAAAAAAAGCAAGGGATCAAGGACTGGGCACTGAGGAACCCCATAATGTAGAGGAGTGGATGAGGATTCAAAATCATCTATTTTTATTGACATGGTTCTGTCTGACAAGTAGTTGGAGATAGGCCTAAAATTTGCTAAAACAGTTAGGTCAAGGCCAGGCTTCTTGAGTAGAGGCTTTACTGCAGCGTCCTTCAAACTTACAGGGACAATACCTGACAGCAAGTTGATGTTGTAGCAAGGATGATCTGTCCTAGGATGGGGAAAGCCTCCTTAAATAATTGAGGGTAAGCAGGATCACAAGGAGAACCTGATGGCCTAATATGTTCAACAATATTCTTTAAAAAAGGTCAGATTCATTGAATCAAACGTATCTAACACAGCTGGACAGGGAATCAAACAAGAAATATCCCAACTGGGTGCAGAAATGAGCGCTCTTACAGCAACAACCTTATCTATGAAAAAAAATAATAAAGTTTTGGAACATTCTTCCAGGCAGACAGGTTGTGGGGTGTTGAGAGCAGAAACAATAATTTTAAACAGCACGTCAGTTATTTTGATGGGACACAATAATGTTGGACAGATATTCTCTTTTTGCGTCTTTATCTGTGTTCTGATAAATGACGCCAGCAATTTGAGGATCTAGAAAGAAATCTGTAATTTATCCTTTTTCTATTTCCGTCCGGCTCTGCGGCATTCCCGTCTGACGGCACAAACTTTGTCATTAAAGCATGGCTCAGCTTTGGCTTTAGGCTGCATGGTTTTCAGATTGGGCCACAGTGTCCAGAATAATCCTGCAGGATATGTCCAGTGCTCTGGATCAGAGTCAAAGGGGACATCGAGCTGCTCGAAGGCAGAAGAGAATTGACTAGCAGTAAAAGGGTTAAAAACATCACGGTGACCAGTGGGAGCGCAAGGTTTACCCATGGCACAGGATAGAGGAACATTACATAGAAACAGACATATGATCAGAAATAGTATTTTCACCTATTTCAAGATTAGTCACAGAGAGGCCATGAGGGAGGAGGTCCAATGTGTGTCCATGTTTGTGTGTGGAACCAGGCACCCACTGCACCGGGTTAAAACAGTCAATGAGGCTAAAAAAGTCCTTCACCAGCAGCTTCATGGGACAACATACATGAATATTAAAATTCCCATATGTAAGGACACGATCATAGTCGATCATTATTCCGGACAAGAAATCAGAGAAGTCACTTATTATATTTCGGAGGGTGGTAAACGACGGCACACCACCGCCGTTCCCCCTCCACGTCTGATGTCAGAGGGGGGTTAAATAATAAACAGGAACACCCAGGCGGTAAAAGTTCCACAAAGGCGCTGGAATCACCAGCCTCAATCCAGGTCTCCGTTTGTAACACGGGGAGGTGGAACCCGGATTGTGACAGAGGACGTGGCCCTAAAGCCAACTGGTAGACCTCTTAAATATCAAGTGGCCTAGGGTCTCCCAATTAAAAGTACCCAGGTAGGTCTGGCTTAAAAATTATGAAACAGAAATAGTACACAAAAGATATTTTATTTACACATTCTTTTACAATATTAAAAATAGACTTTATTATTCCAATCTAAAACCCAATAAAGCACAGGAACCCAGGACAGCACTAGAAGCAATCTGAGACTTAAACACAAACACCTGCAAACCAAATTAGTAACAATGCAAAATAACACAAAATAATGTTAGATGCCAAAAGAACAGAAAATCTCACATTGCATCAACCCAGTCCTATAAAGCTGTGCCCAATCAGCCAATATATAGAAAATAAAAAGAGACCTGCACTATTGTTCTGGTTCTGTAGTGGTGGTGCTACCCAATTAACCCAGAGCATAACAAACAATGCACCTGGGTGAGAGCATAATATGCAACAGCAGCAATCTGTAATACCCAAAAAGATGACAATAAAATGTCTGCTGACAATAATAAAGACATAAGGAAAAATGAAAAAGTGGTACCTTCAGATGCTGCAGTAAAAAGCCACTGAAATGGTTCCAGCAGCACAAATATCCAAGATAGTGATGTTACGTGATGTGCCGAGGCTTCGAGGCGTGTGTCGAGTAATGGAGGGGGCGTTTCCGTAATGCGCGTATCGAAGCTTGCTTCATTTAGGGGAGGAGCCGAAAATGATGACGTCCGAAGCCTCGCTGCCCGGCTGTACCACGTGACCGCTTCGGGAAGTGGCTCAGATTTTGGCGCGGGGTTTGACAGCTTTAGAAACCCCACAGGCTCCATTCAAAATGTGGGTTGTTGTAGGCGAGTTGTGGTCAGTCGAGAAAGTGGATAGAGTTTTTATAGTTTGGATAGCAGAGTTTGGATAGTGGTTATTTAGTTTGAGACAGTTAGTTTGGTGTTTGGAGAGTTTAGGAGAGAGATAGATAGATAGGAGATTTAGGAGTGCGAGGACAGGATAGGAGTAGGATGGAGTAGGCGAGAAAGAGGAGGATGTCCCCTATGTGGGAACATTTCGATTTGATAAGCCCTAACAAGGTAAGGTGAACTGAACATTTGCAGATGCATTAGGTTTGCTTATGAGGAACTGTATTTTTCACTGTTTCTTATTTTGTGTAAAGGTGAGGTGTTTATTGTGCTCCAAGGAGTTGGGGTACAATAATAACACCTTATCCATGCTAAGGCACTACTGTGCCTTGCATGAGAATAGGGAGGAAACTGGAGCTTCACCCAGCCAAGGTATTTCATTACTATATTAAAAACACACTTTCACAATTTTTGCATGCTGATGTTTGCTTGTTGTGCAAATAAAGACAGGTAACAGACACTGTATTTATTCCCTTTTATCCAGCCACCAGAAAACAAGAGCTGGATGAAGCTCTAGTCTCCATGATAGTGAAGGATACCCAGCCTTTCACTGTTGTGGATGACGTTGGATTCAAGACATTTGTGTCTAAGCTGGATCCCAATTATGTTCTCCCTACAAGGCAGGTATGTGTGGGTCCATACATGAAACGAATGACTACATTATTGTATGTGTCACAATTTAGCAATATATATATATATATATATATATATATATATATATATATATATATATATATATATATATATATATATATATATATATTTCTTCCTTTAGGCTCTGAAGGCCATGGTGGAGGCCAAATATGAGTTTGCTAAGGAGCACGCTAAGGCTAAAGTAGAGAAGGTGGCTGCTGTTAGCCTTACATCAGATATGTGGACATCCATCAACATGGATGCCTACCTGGCAGTGACATGCCACTTTGTGGAGGAGAATGAAAAGCTGAGCTCGGTGTTGTTGGGAGTGCAGGCATTCCCCCAGTCTCACACTGCTGAAAATATTGCTTGTGTGAAAGCCTCCCTGATGGAGGAATGGGGAATCTCAGGCAAGGTGACATGAATGGTCACCGATGGTGCTCCTAATATGGTGGCATGCGTGAGAGAGCTGAAGCTTCGCCACCACATTTGTGTTGCTCACGGTTTTATGAAATGTTTATTTCAGGATCGGGAGAGATCGGCAAACACAAATAAGGACTCAAACACTGTTTCTGTTAGAATATAAGGCACACATTTATTATTATTCCCCACAGAATACAGCACATCAAAACAACTAGCTCTTCACACCCGCAAAGTAGCAAGCAATAAAGCAACAAGCTTTCAAACAAACGTGACGCTCAACAGATTCTCAGAATCAGCCCTTACCATTGACACGAACTGGGAGCCCTCAGTCCTAGGTTAAGATCAGCGTTCACGATGCCGGTATCCACACACGAACTCACGGCAGACTCACTGTGCTAAGGGCAGTCTCCTCTTTATATACTTGTAAACAAAGAGTCAGATGTGGAGCGAGAGTGGCCATTTCTCCCTCCACAGCTGCCCTGCCTCCCAAAGCATGTTTCCCAAACAGAACCCGTTCCCAGCATTTCAGCAGTGTGCGAAGCAAAATAATATGAGTGCACTCAGAATACAGCAAATATAAACAAAATAAGGAATACAGAATCAGTCTTTCCCACAACACATTGTCATAAGTTCCCACCACAAGTTAAAACAAATTATAACACAATAACACATGTGGTTCTTAGTTTCATGTGAACTCAGCTGCGAACACCACAACAGCAATAATCAATGTGTGAACTGGCCAGTCCTCTCTCTTATTTATTTAACTGACCAGTCTTCCCATAATATTAAAAGTTATAAAACTGAGCAGGTTTTCCCATAATACATTGTTAAAGAGCAAAAATAATTCTTTAATATATCACTCACACCCTCAATCTTGTTGTGAAGAGGGCGCTTGACCAGCACCCTGTGCTCTCTGGCCTCCGGGCCAAAAGGAAGCTGGTTGGCTACTTTAGAAGCAGCACCACTGCTAAGGTATCCTCTTTTATTTTATTCCAATATATAATGTTAATAGTTTGTCTGTACTCCTACTGCAGTGACTTAATGGCCTACTCTTCTGTATCTTTAAAGGAGAAGCTTACACAAGTGCAGCTTCAGCTGGGCATGCAAGCAACCAAGCTGATGCAGGAGGTGGAAACAAGATGGAACAGCACCTACTTGATGCTGCAACGTCTGGTGGAGTTGAGGGAGCCAGTAGGAGCGGCATTGGCTGGATTACACACTGACATTCCCTTTTTCACTGCCAGTGAGTTTGACATTGTTGTAGCGTGCCTTTCTTTACTCTCTCCTTTCTATGACGCCACCACGGAGCTCTCTGCAGAAGAACACGTGTCGGCATCAAAAGTTATTCCCCTCCTGAAGATGATAGAGAAAGCCCTTCAGGAGGAAGACACCAAGTCGGCACCTGCAGTAGCAGTGGAAATAGGAGAGCAGCTCATCAGACAGCTCAGGGAGAAGCTGCTTATAGCATTTTTCAGCAACACAAAAGCTGCTGAAGCAGTGAAGCGGTTGACTTCAGAGTGTGCCACCGTCATCCGACGGAACACAGAAGAGAACACTCACAAGATTCCCCAGGCTTCCACCTCTCAAGAATTCACTGGAGGTAATCTTTTATATAACATTTTGAGATTACTTATTCCTATTACAACACTTACTAACATGACCTGTGGTTTCCATTTAGGTAGCAGACTTTGGCAAAGATTGGACACTAGTGTCATGGAGGCAAAGAGGACTCCAAATGTCTCAGCAGATGCCACCGTAGAGGTCCAGCGCTACCTCTCAGAGGCGAATATAAGCAGGCTGGAGAACCCCCTGGAGTACTGGGCTAATCATTGGTCACTGTACCCCAATCTGTACAAACTTGCACTTATTTATTTATGCACCCCGGCATCTTCTGTGCCATGTGAGCGTGTCTTTTCAAAGGCTGGAGAAGTAGTGTCAAAAAAGAGAAATCGTTTGAAACCAAAAACTGTGGAGAAATTTTTGTTTCTTAATAAAAATGCATGAAATCATCCAAGTTACACAAGCATTAGCCTATTCACTACCCCCTCCCTAGTTCCACAAGCACTTTCACTGTCCTCTGCCTGATTAAGCCCATGCCATTTTTCTAGAGTCACAGAAAAACATTATTACACAACATGCCATATCACATGACACTACTATTTTGGGAATAATTACACACAGACAATACATTCAAACAATGTTTTATTATACACATATGTGTATACATAATTTATGTAGACAAATGATTTCGTCCTACACCTTTTGTGAAGTCATTCCCAAGAGCCATAATAGACAAAAAATCAATGCATCACACGTGTTAAGATACAGCTGGCTGTGATTATACACCTCGCCAGTAGGTGGTTTCGTGTGCACATGAAGGTTCAAGAAATGAACCCTTTCTTGAACCAGTTGGCTCAAGTGGTTCAATGCCTCATGAGGCTTCATCTCACCATCACTAATCCAAGATCCCAATTCTTGGTACAGCAGCCCGACTTGCACAGCGCCAGTGGTCATTCAACTGAGCTCCAACTACACTCCTAGCTTGGCGGGCACACCTGGTGCCTATATACACACACTAATGAGCCCAACAATGCTGCAAACAGGAGAAGGTGGGGAAATAGGGCTGGATGCATTCAAGGGCCTGAAACGGGTGGGAATTCACAGCCACTCCATGTAACCACTGTTCTCAATTAATAAACCACCCAGTACCACGTTATACACAGAAAATCCAGGCAGCTGGAAGTGATAAAGTCTCTCATGATGAAAGTTTTGTTTGCCGGAGATCTGGCATTCACCAGGCCGACCCTGGCATGATCCTGGAGTTCGGCAGACCGAGGAACCCGGAGTAGCGTCCTCAAACTCAGCAGGGTAGCTCCGCACTGACGGAGCCCGGAGACGCGAGGGGGCGTGACCGGGTGTGCACATCCATTCCGGAGACAAACAACAGACAGGTGTGGATGGGATCCAGAAGACGCAGAGGCACCGAGGAAAACAATGATAATAAGATGGCAATAGTGATGGGTCCGGCAACACCGATGCGTCGGCGCATGTGTCGAGCTCACAGAGCGAAACCTGTGTCGATGCGTGTCGAAGCGCGTATCGCAATGGCAAAGTCACGTGACCGATACAGGAACTGTTTCGAACTGACTGACGCGCCAAACTGTGTTTATAAGCAGTGTTCCCTCTAAGCTGCGCGCCTGTGCATTCGCGCACAGCATCTGGATTCAGCGCGCACAGCAAAGCTATGCTGCGCAGTAAATAAAATCCAAGCTGAACTGTAAACACAATAATAATAAATAATAAAGTTATTTCTTTTTTATTATTATTATTAAAGTTATTTCTCCAGGTGCTGATCGGAGCGCACCACTGATTGATGGGTTGGGCAGACGCCTTTATGGTTGGGCAGGTTGCTCTGTGCGTCTTTGTTCTGAGCCTCGTTTCATAAAAAACGGCTGATCTACACTGAGTAGAAAGCTGCTACTCTGAGTAGTTCTACACCACTCTGTCATGCTCAGCGTTTCTGGCTTCAGAACAGATGCATGAGCATGAAAAAAAAGTCCGATCAATGGAACGCAAATAATGTGATTCACCATGGCAATGGCAGGAAATAAACTTGTAAGTGCGCTTGTCCTGCGAGTAGAATTAGAAATCTTTAAAGAAGGCATATGGACAATATTAAACCATAAGATACAACGCTGTTGCTGCTGAAAACCGCAAGAGAGAATTGTTGAAAAAGTCAATGCATGCGCAATATGAAAGTAATGTGATGGAGAATTAAAGCTGTTTTCTCACACTTCACTCGTTCAACACAAAAGGGGGAGTGTGTGTGTGTGTGTGTGGGGGCATTGATTACTAAAAGCATTGAAAGGACATGGCAGCAAATCACGATGAAATGCAGTTTAACCAGGTAAGGTTAAGTTAAAAGTTTTCTTATGTTTAACGGTACTCAACTAAAGCATTAATTGGCTATATTCAACATATGCAATTAATGATGGGATGGTGTGTGTTTTGCCATTGTTCACCAATCCTTCTAAACATGAGTTGACACTGATTGTCTTGCAGATGTTTAATTTGTGCCAACCTCACTTTATATTAACCACTTAGGCTATATAGAATGGAAAATTAGAGCTGGATGTGCCAAAATTTGATACAGAATAAATTATTGCTTTCATTCTGGAACACCATGACATTTAAACTATAACTGAGTAACATTTCTGACAGCACAACATACAGTTGCCTCTGAAAGATTTTCTGCGTCTCCTACGTTATTAAAAAGCTGCCGTTGGCATAAAAATGAAGAGCAGCACAAAGAAATTGTTAAGAACTGAGAGCGTTCCTTCGTTGTCTTAGAAAAGCGATGTGCGGCTGAGGATATTGAAATAAATCATCTGACGAACAAATTATTTTTTTGAATAAAAAAAAAAAAATGCCTGTCCACAATCATCCTCATTCACAACAGGTTTACTTAGAGGTTATTACGTTATGATACAGGTTCACATTATTTATTGGCTGTATCTAAAAAAATCAAAGATATTTCAAATTCAAATGAAAATATAAAATAATACATGCAACATACAATGACTTAAATTGTACTATTGTGTATACTGGGTCATCAAATCAGTGTCAGTTAAGTCTGTCAACTAGGTTGCCTGTAGTGATTTTTAAGGTCCAGCAGGTGTCAGTATTCAGTGACACAGTATCGGTGCAGTATCAATACAGTTTGCCAATGTGTCGAAACGCTTCATGACGCCTCATTGACCCATCACTACTAGATGGCAATAATCCGCAATGGCAGCACGTCCCTCTGCGTGTCTGTATGCCTGTGAAATTTGAGTGGATTTTTAAAAAAATCTCCTTTACGCTATGTTTACGCTTAAATTTTACCAGCCTTGCATTGTTGAACATTTACTTTTTAAGTGCGCTTTCTCATTGATGGATTTTTGAACAGGTCAGTGCTTCCAGCGGTGGCTCGGCTTGGTATTGTGTCGGGTTACGACCCTCATCCCATTGTTACAAGGAACTAAAAACACACAATTGTCTCACTTATTACCGACTCTGGAGTACCTGGACGCCTCGGAACCCCACCTCTGCTGCTGGGACCGTATGATGTAACCTCTCAAAGCTGCTTGCTGATGGGCTTAATTTCCTCATGATAAAGTAAAGTGCTTCCAAATGTTTCTCCGGATGCTTCTGTTGTCTAGATTAATTTCTACTCCACAGCATCCATGCTCCCAGGCACCACTTTTCCTGTTTTTGTCTGACGTCACCTGTGGTGTCATTCCCAAGTAGTGGCGGAAAAACCTGGACTTGATGTGCACGCTACGCTGGAGCTGGAGTCTTTCTTGTTGCTTTGCCTGTCAGTTTAAACACATAATGGCGCTGAACCGCTTTGTCTTCGTTCTAGCTGCAATTTTCGGACTGCTTTTGTGCTGCAGCACTGGATTATATAACGGAACCTGCAGATCCCGTCCATATTTTCAACTTGTTTTCTACAGCAGAGCGGTGAACCTCTGGGTTTGAGCCGTATGTGTCAAACAGCGCCCTCTGCTGTGGTTTTCAGTCACAGTTGAGTTGGTCCAACAATCCAGTCTTATGCTTCTTCAAGAGAACTTCACTATTTCGGACAGGGTGTTCTACAGTTTTTATCTAAAGTACATAACTCGGCCCACAAGTCTTAAGCAGAGATTTTTGATTGTTTTATTGCTGTTAATGTCTGGTCTTGGGCAGCCTAATCCAGGCTCTGGCTTTCATACACCTGCAGATTTTAAAGCAAGATCTGGTCTTGGCTTTCTCCATCTTAATGTACGAAGCATGGTTAACAAAATTGACTTGATTTGAATTCGGCGCCTTCTACAGATGTGGATATTATGATTATTTCCAAAACTTGGCTTAATAAATCTACTATAAGGACATTCACATTCATGGTTATAACGTTTTTAGGGCCGATCGACCCAGGCAGGGTGGAGGTGTTGCAATTAAAAAAAAATAAAAATCAAGTACAGGTTCCCTGTGAATGTACTGGTCTCAAAATCTGTAGTAAAACAATATGATTTTTTAGCACTGGACATTGAGGTATCTAAAAACGTGCATCTAACTGTTGTTGGCGGCTACAGGATGCCATCAGCTCACAACAGTGCTCTCACTTCTTTAATTCAGCTTCTGTCAGAGCTGAAAAACAATAAAATTGTTGTTGGGGATTTCAATCTGAACTGGTTGCAACCAGTTTCTGATGAGTTCAAAGCCCACTGTGATGCTTTAAATCTTTTTCAAATTGCAAACAGTCCCACAAGACTTAATTGACTTAGTTCTTACCAACGTTCCACACAAATATACGCCTGCTTCAATGTTTGCAAATGACCTGAGCGACCACTGTGTCGTTGCAACTGCAAGAGATACAAAAATACCCAAAACAAAGCCTCACATTATCTCAAAGCGTGACATGAAACATTTTTCAGAGCAGAGTTTTTACCGCAACCTGTACAATTTATTTTATTGCTGATGTTGAAAACCAACATAAAAGTATTTTTATGATGGTTTTAACAGCATTGTCAATAAGCATGCTCCTGTTTGAAAATTTAAAGTGAAAGGACAAAACAATCCCTGGTTCACACCCGATTTATACACTCTTACACGATCGTAACTTGGCTTGGGCTAAAGCAAATAAAACAAATATTGAGAAGGACTGACTCAAGTTTAGACACCTTCGAAATTTATGTACAGTTTCCATTAGAAATGCAAAAAGTGTTAAAAATGCAAAAAGTGTTAAAAAAAAAAAAAAAAAAAAAAAAAAAAGAAATGCAAAAAGTGGATCACTTCCTCACTCAAACCACACAAAATCTTAATAAACCGATAAGGTTTTGGAAGACAATTATATCCATAAATCAAACTAACGCAAGTATTGTGCTCCCACCCTGCATTGTAATAGACACACATACAATTTATGACAAAGCAGAGATGTTGGACCATTTTAACAAACACTTCATATCGTCGGGTTCCCTGTTCGATTCACTTCACAGTACTCACATAAACTCAGCAAATTTAAGTGCAGTTCCCTGTGTTGTTATAAATCAACCCTTTAGTTTCACCCCCTCACAGTCAGTGAGGTGCACAAAACCCTTAAACCTTTAAACATCTCGAGATCTCCAGTACCTGACAATCTTGAGGTCTATTTCCTAAGACTAGCCGCTGACTTTATAGCCTCACCTTTGACTCACCTTTTCAACATTATTCTGGCCACAAATGAAATTCCATCAATTTGGAAATCAGCTTTTGTTATACCACTGTTAAAAGGTGGTGACCCAACACTCTTGGAAAATTATAGACCAATATCTAAATTATCCGCCATGGCCAAACTTCTGGAATCACTCATCAGCATTCAACTTAAAGAATTTCTTTCTAAAAAATAATATCTTATCTGATTTTCAGTCTGGTTTTAGGAAGAAACACAGCACAACCACTGCAGCATTGACACAATGACATCATTACCACCCTGGACAACAAACATCACTGTACAGCCCTGTTCATAGACCTTACAAAAGCGTTTGATACAGTTGACCATACACTATTGGAACACAGACTCATTGCATGCAGACTTTCAAATGAAACAGTAAAATGGTTTCATAACTACCTCTCAGACCGGACTCAATGTGTGAAGGCAGACGGGCTCTCATCACAAACACTCACCATCACTAGAGGAGTACCACAAGGGTCAGTACTAGGACCTCTGCTATTCATTCTTTACATCAATAACACAAATCAGAATATCATAAATGGAAATTCACATTTCTATGCTGATGACACAATTATTTACAGCTCAGCACCCTCACCCGCTCAAGTCATCACTCAGTTACAGTCAGCTTGTGACACCATTCAAAATAATCTCTTTAATCTAAAACTCATCCTAAACCGAGACAAAACCAAATTCATGCTGTTCTCAAACACCAAATCCAGCTCTCAAATTCCATCACAAATCACCTGCGTTCAGGGAACTCAAATAGAATCAGTCAACCAATATATATATCTCAGCATCTGGATTGATAGTACACTTTCATTTGCACCTCATATTAAACTGCTTGTAAATAGATTTAGCGTCAGGCTGGGTTTCTTTTTTTTAAATTTGGGCTTGTCTCTCCTTTGAGGTCCGGAGGAGGCTTGTTGCAGCCACATTCATGCCGATGTTGGACTATAGTGATGTATTGTACTTGCACTCATCAGCTCAGAGTCTGTTTGCTCTCGATACTGTCTATCATGGAGCTCTGAGGTTCATCACTGGCCTCAAAGCTCTAACACATCACTGTGTACTTTTTGTTTTGGCTGGCCCTCTCTGGCGTTCTGCAAGCTTCGGCATCTGTACTTACTCATTTATAAATGTTTACTTGGTCAGCTTCGTTGCTACTTATAAATGTGCATTTCTCAGAAATGTACTGGTTCCTATCATATTTGTTCCGCCAACCTATTTTGATTGTCAGTTCCAAAGGTCCGATCTGAGCTGGGAAAGAAGGGTTTTCAGTCTGCTGCTCCTTCTGCATGGAACCTTCTACAAAATGACTGAAAACTGTGGGAGCTGGTCTCCTTGGAATCTTTTAAAAGACTTATAAATGACAGAGATACTGTCACATTACCATGTAGTTGTTTTAACTTGTTATTTTTAATTATATGGTAAAATCTGTTGCTTCTGACATTTGATACTTTCACTGGTTTGTAATTATTTATTTTTTATGGATGACTGTTTGTAACGGACATGTAACCCTGCAGCCTTTTTTGGCGATGACACTCTTGTAAAAGAGATTTTTTTAAACTCAATGAGACTTTTCCTAGTTAAATAAAGGTTAAATAATATATAAATGCAAGGCAAATTTTGAGTTTCACCAGCCGCCCACCGCGCTTAACGATCTTATTTCCTTTATCCACTGTACTGCTAATCATAATTCCCCAGTGAATACTGACAACCAATTTGTGATTTGTCTTCCATGGGATACTTGAAATTCTGGTACAATACTGGCTATTCCTGTCTTTCCAGCTGAAGTTGTTTTAGGCATCCATGTAAATCTGACCATAATTGAATAGTGGGGGCAACACTGACAAAGTCCTGTCAATTCCCAGCAATTCCTGAGAGTTTCCAGTGCTGGCCCAAAACTGTTAACGGCTGTAAACTTCAAGTTTCACAGCAATTTTATGTACAGAGAACTGACAACAATCCAATTTTTAATGCAGCGAAACATTGTACTGCCAAATGTCTTGTTTTTCTGCCCATCCTGTTCCCATACCCCTGACACATAAGTGGCCGTCAATCAAGGATTTGAAGCGAAAAATTAAAGTGTAACAAAATCCATCCGAACTGCACAGTGGTGCAGTGGGTAGCACTGTTGCCATGCAGCAAGAACGTCCTGGTTTGAGTCCTACCCTGGGTCTTTCTGCTTGGAGTTTGCATGTTCTCCCTGTGCATGCGTGGGTTCTCTCCGGATACTCCGGCTTCCTCCCACAGTCCAAAAACATGACTGTTAGGTTAATTGGCCTCTCTGAATTCTCCTTAGGTGTGACTGTGTGCAAGAATGTGTTTGTCCTGTTTGTCTCTGTGTTGCCCTGCGACAGACTGGCGACCTGTCCAGGGTGTACCTCGCCTCTCGTCCACTGACAGCTGGAGATAGGCACCAGCACCCCTCGTGACCCCACAAGGGATAGACGTGTTGCAAAGTGGATGGATGTGCAAAAAACATCTGAAACTGAAATAATTGGACATAAAAACATACTTCAATTTGAAAATAAAAATCTGAAACTAAATTCTTCAAAACATAAATGTGCAATCAAAAGACATCTTGAAATTCAAACTGAAAGAAACTGTAATCTCACTACTTTTAATTTTTTGTATATATATTTTTTAATTCTCTCAAGATCAAGACAGAATATTTGAAAAAAGTAGCTGAAACTTTACAAATAAATGTTGAAACTGAATGTAAAATCTTGATCCTGCTTCGGAGCCATCGCGGCTCCAGCTGGTCAGTGTCCGGGTCGGACAGGTGGATGCTGTGGGTCACGCCTGAGATCAGTGTCCTCTCTGTCTCCGTGGAGGTGCTGCAGAAACGCGGGCGCAGGACAGACGTGGGCACCTGACTACTGAAAATTCATAGCCCGTTTTTTGGAGCCGTGCTACAGGAAGCATTTGCCTTGTTCTTTCATCTAACCCTCCACCCTCTCTGCCCTCCTCCTTCGGATGATGATGATCCCGCTGCTCTTCAGATCAGATGTGAGCCGCGGATGAGCTGTCCGTCTCTCCAAGTGCTGATGCGGCTCTTACTGGAGCAAGCATGGCTGCAGGGAAATTGTTGCTCTACGCCGGGCTCTCCTTGTCTCTTTGTGCCTTGGCCATGCTGGCCGTGGCAATGTGCTCCGATCACTGGTACGAGACAGACGCCAGAAGGTATAAGGAGCGGTGCCGGAGTTTTTCCAGCCGCCGAAAGGACCCTGGTTTTATTTACATCCCGAACAACAGCCTGCCACTGCGGGCTAGCCGAAGCAGCCTGTCTCGCTGGGAGGAGAAGGCGCTATTGGCCCGGAACCGGAGGCAGCTGTTCGCTATGAGCGCCGCAGACGAATGCAGCCGACGATATAACTCCACCAACATGGGGCTTTGGAGGAAATGCCACAGGCTTGGCTTCGACCAGACGATCGAAGATCACATTCGCAAAGGTAAGCGTAAACGACGTATGGAGAAGCAGATATTTCCGGTCACTGCGCAGCAGATGTTTGCAACGACATTTAGCATGTCAAATGAATTAGGCCACGGTGTGGGGACTGACCAGTTGACCAAAGGGCGAGCAAGGGCATCAGAATTCAAATAGATGGGGAGAGGGCTGTCCCAGAGGACAGTGGTCACGGTGCGATGTTACATGTTCCCGATGAGTACTGCGGGTGAAGTTTCCTGTATACAATGTGACACTTGCCTCAACCACACTGTGACATAATCATGGGAATCATGGCATTGCCAGTTCAACCATTCCACATGAAGCAGTGAAGTATGTGGGAAATAAATAAATAAAGAATCAAATAAATAAATAATTAAATAAATAAATAACGTAAATTCGTATCAGAATTTAAGGATATAAACTGACTTAAGCACCCCCCCCCCCCCCACACACACACATACAGTGTGTGTGTGTGTGTGTGTGTGGGGGGGGGGGGGTTGCTTATACTAAATACATACTAAATACTAAAACCCCACACACCCAAATCGAGAAACACCAAAATCCATGTGCAGTTAGGGTTAAAAAAATACAAAGAATAATAGGATTCTAAAACGTGCAGAAGCTTTGTGTGTGTCATTTTTACCCAATAAACCTAAAACATTCAAATACCCCACAAATCTCTAAACATCTTTGAATTACAATTACACAATAAAAAGTATGCTCCCACTCTCAACTTTGATAACGCCAACTCCTTAAAGGCTAGCAACACATTGATCCAACCCTGCCCAGACGTTTCAGTTTTTCAATTTGCTAACTTTGTCATTTCAAAATGGGAATTAATTAGGACAAAAGTCTTACTTTTTATGTGCATTTAACAGTACATAGCCACATTAGTTGACTTTTTAAAAATGCATATTTCAGTAGCTCACTCTAGTTGCATACAAAGTTTTTATGAAAGATTATCACATCCTGCTGATGTATTGGTTATTATTTTGCCGTTTTATGTTTGTTTTTGCTCAATTTGCTCAATTAAACAAAGCCTTTCGTGTTTATTTTTAATAACAGAAGTACAACATTGTGCATGCACAGCATGCATGTGATAAAACAAGGAAGCAGCTAACAGCTATTAGCATTCCCAGCGAAACAATGAAGAATGGTTCAAGATCCAGTGAAACAAAACGCAAAAACATATATGATTCCAAGAGGGAAAAGACAGTAATTTCGCTGGTAAAACAGTATGATCATTGGTGTTCACCGAAGCGGACGCTAAACTTGCCGAGGCTCAGACGTGACCGCAGAGTTGATTGACATGAGGCTCTTAAGTTGCTGTAGATCAGTGTATTTAATTAATAACGGTTGGTCTTTGATCACGCCAAGCTGCCGCTTTACTGTGAGGCATTGCAGAGGGTCCGGCATTATTTACAAGTGATTTATTATTTAAGGAAACTGGCATTACGATAGTTCTGCGATACTGTCAGTAGAAAGGGAACTCTGTGCCTTTTTGCAGCCGTTGATTCGTGTATAGTCCTCCACCAACACGTTTTTCAATGGATAGCTTATACGGAATCCTCCATCAGTTTTTCGGGTAAGATCTGACCCAAAAACATGTGTCCACCTTGACTCTCCGACGCTGGCCAGAGAGCGTATGTTAATAAGCACCTCAACACAGTTTTGATAGAGCTGCTTCTATACACATGAACTGAGAACACCCAACACAGGTGTTCTCACAGAAAGAAGCAGTCCACTCTTACTCTTAACAGTGAAAAGCTGGAGCGAATGAAAGACCTGGAAATATGTAGTCATACTTATCATTTCACTGGGGCATGGTACTCAGCAAATACCCTCAGTGGCACAGGTCATTCCTTACCTTTAGTGACATTTTGCACCTGTACTCTTCAAGATTAATGTAGCTTTGACAGTAAGGGGTTTAAAACATGCACTTAAGAAGCAGCACAGTGAACTCAAGGATTGTGGAAGATTGCACCTGCACCTGCACTTGCCTTTGGTTTTAGTCCTTTGTTCATCATGCTGGAAAATCTTCTGCACAGCCAAAACTTTTTAACCTATGACACTGGACATGTTTTTTCTACCATCCCTTTTGTCGTCTTTTGTATCTGGGTTTGCACATAGTATATATATGTTCTTTACCTCGTTAACAAAGATATTGATCTGTCATATCTGTCATAGTTTATATCATTAACAGTGTTAAAATACAATAGAGATACCTTCCCACTGTGGAGAAATTTGGCTGTGACAATTGCAAAAACAGACAGACGACACTGGATTTATACATCACAAGATTAATTATTATAAAACTAAAATGCAGAATTTAAATTTAAGCTGCAAAGCAGAGGAGAAAGGCTCATATAAAAGGGGAGAAAAAAATTATCCGTTTGCACAAAGTCTTTTGTTGCTGGGACTTTATTTTCACTATTCAAGTGACTTTTACAAAGTCATTGTGATGCACAAGAATTGTAATAAAGACTAATACAAGAAATGGTGAGACATTGCATAAGTATGGTCTAATTAAAGTAGTTTGAATGTTGTCATATAACAGGCAGTCATATCAACAGTCTCTGTAAAGAGAATAAATTATAGAAATAATAAAAGGAGACATTTTTAATTTTCAGAAAAACTGAAATTTATAGCAATGTAGATTAAATGCAGGTCCCATGTTGTCCTGGATGTTGCAGCAATGCTGCTGGATCTTCGTCCACAACGGATGTAGGAGGTGTAGGGGGAGCAGCCGTACTGCTAACTGTTGGTTCATTCTCCCATCTCCTGGTCCTCAGTTGAAATCTCTGCAGCTCTCACCTCCGTTTGTCCGAGATGTAAAATTAGGTTATGAAATCTCACAGTTAATCTCCTATGATTGAGATGATTTATGATTTAAACTCCAGAGAGCATCCAAGCGAGTGTCTGCTTATAACTGATAGTTGCCCTCAGCTTGCTAGGCTAACGCTAGCAGTCTTCTAAAAGCTCTGTGTAAAACAGAACAACATGCTCTGATTCAAACTTATTAGTCTAAAAAGTACGTGAAGGCACCAACATGTGTTGAAAAATAGCGTTGAAAGTGATGTTTGGTCATCTCATGGGCTGCTTTCCAGGTCATTCTGTGTCTACCAGTTAGCTAACAGGTCCCTGGCTTTGCTTCAATGTTGAAACAAAGTAAAAACAAAATCTCACTACATTGTTGTTCTCCTGAAGTGATTTTGTGACCGTGTGTAAATGACACAGCACATTTCCACCATGTTGTAATATAAAAAAATGCTAAAATATTCTTTTTTCCACTGAAAAACATGTTTGCCACTTGAGCAAGATGGAGATAACATTAGACTCTGAAGAAAACTCAAATGGACCATCTTTCCAACAGCATTTAAATGCACCATGTACGCACAAATCTGAAATGAGTCTCAAAACCTCTCGTGCTGTTGTAAACTGATCTGTGCGTAGAGGTAGCTTTGTCCATGTGTGTCAGGCAATTTGTGCAAACATATATACAATTGTGTGTGTAATTTGTGATTGTGCCTGTGTACATTTATTTTGTATTCAGAATTTTTTTGTATTTGTATGTAGATTTGAGCAGACATTTGCAACTGCCCGAAGTTACACACAAAATGTGTTTTATGGTTTATAAATCATGCTTTACACATACAAGTACCCAAAGCTACACACAAACAGGTTTACCAGTTGCAAAGACCGCAGTGGAGTTAGAACTTGAAATGACACTGGCGACATACGGTTGTTCCTAGTTTCCCTCTTCCCTGTTTCCCAGTCACTATGGGGCCAGTTCATAAATAATTCCCTGTGCAATCTGAACTATTCAAAAAGCCACTTATCATCATGTGCCAGCAGGTCAGCAGGATCTCTAAACACAAGCTCCCTTTTTATTCTTCCATCAGCGCTGTCCTCCAGCAGTGCCAACGCTGCCATCGTTCCGCAATTACGTGCATCTATATGTAGCTATTTATAGATGTGTGATTGTCTCCACTTTAGGAATCATCCCACCTGTTTTGTTAGGAATTATTCTGCTGATCTGACTCCATTTTATTTTTCAGTGAGAATGAAAAAGGTCATTATATGATTCACGTTGATTTCATGGGCCTCGGCGCACAGACCCATGCACATTTACATCTACATGTGACAAAAACAGAGGAATAATCACAGTTTACATCTGATTGAGGTTCTTGCCATCATTTAGAGGTGTGTTACATTGTATGAAGCTAAATGTGATTCTATTTCTTTGGATTTGTACCATAGAAGTTTGAACTAATTTAAAAAACATCAGATTTGATGCTCCTTGGGTTAATTAAAACTAAATGGAATGATATTTCAGTGGATTTAGGTGAGTTTTAGTACTTTTGAAATACGGCAGGTCACAACTTTGCGTGGATTACCGCACACTTTCACCCACATTTTCAAGCAAGGTTAATTTTTGTACAATGCAAGTTGAGCGTTAAACATTGCACCACAAGCTTTTTTTGTGCGTATGCACGCTTCGTATATTATGCCCCTGGACACAGCTCATACTACATGAGTCTAGAAATGAACCAGACCAGGGATCACCAACCTTTTTGAAACTAAAAGGAAATACTTCCCACCTATAGACTATCCCACCTATAGGATTCACAACTCATTTGAAGTTTCCCTCACAGTCCCACAGCTGCCATTTCACGAGCAGGAACAGCTGATAGAGCTGTCATCTGATGGGGCACTGTAGTTGCAGTTCAAACAAAAGCCACTTGTGGACTTTTGGACTTAGTCAATGTCATCATACACAATCCTGACAAAGCAGGCCTTGAGAGTTTTGATACCCTTCGCTACAACGTATCTATGCAAGGCTGGTTTCTCTGCTCTGGCAGCAATTAAGACTAAACATCGGCATAGACTAGATGCTGTTGAGAAAGATTTGAGGCTTAAAGTGTCTTCAATTGCCCAAAATAAATAAATACCATGATATAAATGCCGCTTCTGAACATCTGATTTTACAAAGAATTTCTTTGTTATCCAATTTATGACATGTAGCCTACTTGGATGGACAGAATTCCAAGAGGGTGCTGTTCTATTCCGGTATCAATCAGTGCTGTGACTGTGAACCGGCTACAAGCACTGATGCTCATATCACGCCCACACCGCTGCCGCCACCACTGTTGCAGGTGGAAAAATTGGTGGTAGACGCGATTTCCTGACTATGCTCACGCACTATGTTCATTGAATAATGCGATTCAGATAGGTGAAGTTAATTTTAAAGATGCAGTTTCAGCGCATATTCAGACAGGAACAGGGAAACTGGCAACTGGTGGTGAGGGAAGATGAGGTGTGTTGCCATGGGTGTGTTTACCTGCTGAATGTAACCGCTCTGATACAGTCAGGAAATAACTTTATTTCTCTGATTCATAACAGCTTTACCGAGGCCGATAAAACTTTTTACATGAGAGGTTGCTAGTTACAGCATATGAAGTATGTATAGTAATATCCTAACCTTGTGTAAAATGGCCGGTCCCTTTAAGAGCCTTAGCAATGGCCCACAAAGCTTTGGTGCATGTTGGTTGTCCCTTTTCAACAGGATATAGTTTGGCACTGTAACTACTGTGTATATAGCTCTGTATATATATATCCATTTTGTCTGCACAATCAACACCAAGTCAAATTCCTTGTAAGTGCAAACCTACTTGGCAATAAACTTGATTCTGATTCTGATTCTAATAACAAAGCACTTTCCCTCCTAATACCCTGTGAAAGCGTGCGGTAAGTTTTGATCATTTTTCCATCAGGATACACCACGTCAGTGTGGTTCTGGGAACAGATAACAGTTGCTCTAAGAGCAGCTATGAGATCTTGGGCTAGCAAATTGATGGGACATGGTTTTTGGCTAAGAAATTCATGCATAAATGTAAGATAACGGCCATCCATCATGAGCTGATATTCAGCTGGCATAGAAAAATGACAAGTTTGTTTGTTACTGGAAAATCCCATTACTTCAGTGTATTTTGGGTAAAGTGGGAGATCAAAATTAAATGTGTAAAACCTGGCCCCAGAGTCCACCATGAACAAGGTAGCTCATCCGCCTACCATAATGGACATCAAAGGCGCTGGAAAAAAGTTTTTCACTTGGTTCCCCCAGTATGGGATCCCGGAACCCTATTGTGGTATTTGGTTCTGATGAGGGGGAACATATAGCCCTATCGGTGGTTTTACTTGAGCTTCTTCAGGAGGGGCCATGGGTGGCTGCCAAACAGGGGGGAACTCATGTATATCTGGCTGGGTCTTCCTTTGAAGTATCCCTTTCCTATTTGGGGATAATTTTGGGGGCAATTGCAAGAAAGATGACCCACTTGGTTGCAGTTCCAACACAAAGGTTTGGCTGTTGGTTTTGGGGATAATAGCCTCTGTCTCTCCTATTCAATCATCTACCTCTGTCTCCATATTGGGGTTGGTAAGGACCAGGAAAGGCCTGGTACATTTGGTAGTGGTCAGTCCCATAGGCGTATGAATTCACAGGTGGTATAATCACTGGTGGAGTAGGTACAGGAGAGGGAGTAGCTACAGCAGGAATAGTTACTACTAGCTGGGCTGTATTATGGGTTGAGATTTATTGTCCTTCTCCTTTTCATTTATTTTATCTCTATAATCTCTGAGTTGTTCTTCCATTAACCCTTTAAGCCCAGAGGGTTTTAGGAGCAGTTTCCGCCTGAAATTACATATTTGATATAATCCCCTTTTTTGTTCTCTATTGCAGTTGAACCATTAGCTGCAAGCATTAGACAAGACCATTTAATCATCTGTATAAAGATTGTTGGACTAGTAAATCGGGGCACCAGTCAACCATCAGAACGTGTTTTTTTACTTCAAACCCATGTAGTTCCTACCGTACACTACTATTTTAAAAGCTCATGTTTCAAGATGGTCATTTAGGCCCTCCTCCTTTGATTGACACCTCTTTTGACCAAGTGTGTTGCTCCACAGCTTCTCCAGAGCCAGTTTTATTCACCGTAGCTCATTTCTCCGTCCTCCTGTTTTGAGGAACGTTGCTCGGAGGAGTCAGATTAAACACTCATTGCGTCATGTGGAGGTTGTAGACAGTGAAATTAGCGTCATGTGAAAGTAGCGCTTGTGGGGCAGGACATTTAAAGCTCCACAGCAACATCATGCATAAAGCTCATCCGGTTGCTGCACTCTCGGTGCATCCTTGTGTGTAAAAGCCAGCCTTTGGTGTTAGACATACATTTTCGCCAGGAAATATGTGTAAAGCTTCTGGATGACCCGAATAGCAACAAAAGAAGCGGTGGAGTTTGTCACAGGAGTGACAATGTTTTCCTAATTACTTATCAGAAAAGGTTTGGAGAACGCCTAGACATACCTATAGAAAAATAGGTCTAGAATAGTAATTTTTTATCATGTTGCATTCAAATTTGAAACTGAAAGGACTTGTTTTTTTTGGCTCCCTTATTTTTCAGCTAGAATCTCCTAGATCACCAAAAAGAAAACAAAAGCAAAAGAAATTGACAATTTGTGTGTTTTCTAACTTAATAACTAAATATTGGTCACCAGAACACCAAACTGGACTTCTTAGTTTAAAAAATGAAAGTGTAACCTTTACAAAGACACCAAGCTTTTCTCTCTACTCCAAAGGGTTCAAGAGCAGCACCTAATTTAATTTGGGTATATTTTTTTAGCCATTTTTGGAATTTTGGGGGTACCAGTTAAGGGGTTAATATGACATATATTCTCTCTGCGCCCTTTAAAAAACGTTTTAATTTTTCACCTATCTGGTATAGTCGTAAAAAAAAAGGATCCTAAGGACCTTCTTCAAAGGAATTGGCAAAGTGAGATTTAGCAACTTAAACAGAGTAGAATTATTCAATTCAATTCAATTTTATTTATATAGCGCCAAATCATGAAACATTTCATCTCAAAGCACTTTACAAAGTCAAGTTCAATCATATTATACAGATTGGGTCAGATTATACAGATTGGTCAAAAATTTCCTATATAAGGAAACCAGTTGATTGCATCAAAGTCCCGACAAGCAGCACTCACTCCTGGGGAAGCGTAGAGCCACAGGGAGAGTCGTCTGCATTGTCCATGGCTTTGCTGCAATCCCTCATACTGAGCAAGCATGAAGCGACAGTGGGAAGAAAAACTCCCCATTAACGGGAAGGAAAACCTCCGGCAGAACCGGGCTCAGTATGAACGGTCATCTGCCTCGACCGACTGGGTGTTACAGAAGACAGAGCAGAGACACAACAAGAGAGACAAAAAAGCACAGAAGCACACATTGATCCAGTAATCTGTTCTACATTAGATGGTAGTAGCGGGTGAGCCGTCTTCTCTGGATGATGTCACAGTTCACAGAACGCCAGACCAGGTGTACCTACTATGAAGATAAAAGAGAGAGAACAGAAAGTTAAAGCAGAAATGACAACAGATAATGCATAATTGAAGAACAGTAGAACTCTATAGAGTGAGAAAATTAGATCCTGATATCCTCCAGTAGCCTAAGCCTATAGCAGTAAAACTATAAAGGTAGCTCAGAGTAACATGAGCCACTCTAGTTATAAGTTTTGTCAAAAAGGAAAGTTTTAAGATTAGTCTTAAAAGTAGACAGGGTGTCTGCCTCACGGACCAAAACTGGGAGTTGGTTCCACAGGAGAGGAGCCTGATAGCTAAAGGATCTGCCTCCCATTCTACTTTTAGAGACTCTAGGAACCACCAGCAGACCTACAGTCTGAGAGCAAAGTGCTCTGTTAGGAACATACGGGGTAATCAGAGCTCTGATATATGATGGAGCTTGATTATTAAGGGCTTTATACGTTAGAAGAAGAATTTTAAATTCTATTCTTGATTTAACAGGAAGCCAATGAAGGGAAGCTAAAATTGGAGAAATATGATCCCGCTTGTTGATTTTCATCAGAACTCTTGCTGCAGCACTTTGGATCAGCTGAAGGCTTTGAACTGCATTTTGTGGACTTCCTGATAGTAAAGAATTACAATAGTCCAGCCTTGAAGTAACAAATGCATGGACCAGTTTTTTAGCATCACTCCTGGACAGAATGTTTCTAATTTTGGCGATATTCCGGAGGTGAAAAAAGGAAACTCTGGAAACCTGTTTAATAGGGGATTTAAATGACATGTCTTGGTCAAAAAAAATAACCAAGATTTTTTACTTTATTACCAGAGGCCAAGTTAATGCCACCCAGATTAAGTAATTGGTTAAGAAGTTTATTTTTTGAGGACTCTGGCCCAAAGATTACAACTTCGGTCTTGTCAGAATTTAGATGCAGGAAATTTAAAGTCATCCACCTTTTGATGTCATCAAGACATGACTGCAGTCGAAGTAATTGATTGGATTCATCAGGATTTATAGATAAATATAGCTGAGTATCATCAGCATAACAGTGGAAATTAATCCCATGCTGTCTGATAATTTTGCCAATCGGAAGCATATATATAGTAAAGAGAATTGGTCCAAGGACTGAACCCTGTGGTACTCCACAGGTGACCCTAGAGTTTGAGGAAGATTTATTATTAATATGAACAAATTGGAATCTGTCCGATAGATAAGATTTAAACCAGCCTAATGCTTTCCCCTTAATCCCTACAGTATGTTCAAGTCTTTGTAGGAGAATATTGTGATCAACTGTATCAAATGCAGCACTGAGATCTAACAGCACAAGTACAGACACAAGTCCATTATCTGAGGCCATGAGAATATCATTAGTGACCTTCACCAGAGCTGTTTCAGTGCTATGATGAGCTCTGAAGCCTGACTGAAACTCCTCAAGTAGGTCATTGCTTTGTAAATGTTCACAAAGTTGATTAGCAACTACTTTCTCAAGAATTTTAGATAAGAAAAGAAGATTAGATATAGGTCTGTAGTTTACTAACTCATCTTGATCAAGAGAAGGTTTCTTAAGTAAAGGTTTAATAACAGCTACTTTAAAAACCTGTGGTACATATCCATTTACTAAGGATATATTAATCATGTCTAAAATAGTGCCACTGATCAAAGGGAGTATGTCCTTAAACAACTTGGTTGGGATTGGGTCTAACATACAGGTAGAGGTTTAGATGAAGCTAAAATTTTAGATAGCTCAGAAAGCTCTACTGCTTCTAAACAGTTCAAACACTGCACAGGTTCTGAAGATTCCTCCAATGCTGCCTCACTTACTGAGGACGAGGTAATCATGTTTGGGAGGATGCCAATTATTTTATTTTTAATGGCATCAATTTTATTTATGAAGAATCCCATAAAATCATTACTACTAAGAGCTAAGGGAATGGATGGATCAACAGAGCTGTGGCTCTGGGTAAGTTTGGCAACTGTACTAAAGAGAAATCTAGGATTATTTTTATTCTCTTCAATTAATGATGAAAAATATGCTGCTCTAACTCTGCGAAGGGTCTTGTTATACAACAATAGACTGTCCCTCCAGATTAAGTAGGATTCCTCTTGGTGTGTAGAGTGCCATTTTCTCTCCAATTTCCTAACATTGTGCTTCAAGGAACGCAGCTCTGAATTAAACCAGGGAGCCAGCTTCCTGTGAATAATCACCTTCTTTTTCAAGGGAGCTACATTGTCTAATGCAGAACGCAATGAGGAAGTCACATTGTTAGCAAAGGTATCGATTTGTGAATAGGAAGAAACAGCATTGCTGCCATCGACAGGGCATTTCTGAAATACTGAGGATATTAAAAAGGGGACAGACTCTTTAAGTTTTGATACAGCATTATCCAATAAAGATCTACTATAATGGAACCCTCTTTTGGGGGTGGAGAACTCAGTTAGATTAAACTCAAATGTTATTAAAAAATGATCAGACAGGACAGGGTTGTGAGAGAATACTGTTAATTCTTCACAATCAATGCCATATGTCAGAACAAGGTCTAAAGTATGGAGCCGAGAGTGCGTCGGTTTATGCACATTTTGAGCAAAACCAATTGAATCTAGGATAGTTTTAAAGGCTACACTAAGGTTATCACATTCAGTGTCAACATGGATGTTAAAATCACCCACTATAATAACCTTATCAGTATTTAACACCAAATCAGATAAGAAATCTGACAACTGATCCAAAAACTGAGTGTAAGGGCCTGGTGGACGATACAAAACAATAAACAGAAGAGGTTTTATTGCTTTGCAGTTTGGATGAGGGAAACTGAGGGTTAAATGTTCAAAAGAACTGTAATTATTAGTTGGCCTGGGACTAATTAATAAATCAGACTGAAAGATAGTCGCCACTCCTCCTCCTCTTCCCACAGATCTGGGAATGTGGAAATATGAATAACTGGAGGGGGTTGACTCATTTATACTAACGTAGTCCTCTTGTAGCCAGGTTTCTGTGAGACAAAATAAATCAATCTGATTATCAGAAATCAATTCATTAACTAGCAAAGTCGTTGGAGGGAGAGACCTTATATTTAATAGACCACATTTAATTATTTTATTTTTTGGTTCAAAGTGATCCGTATGGATTTGTATTAGATTTTTATGATTTGTTCCTTTTAGATCAGTTTTTGATCTGTTAAGTTTTGGCCGTGGGAAAGACACCGTCTCAATAGGATAATGGGTGGGTAACAGTACAGAAGCTGGAGAGAGGTGTGTTAAACTACGGCTCTGCTTCCTGGTCTGGACCCTGGGTTGTCAGCATTTAGGAGAACTAATAAATCCGGCCAGATTCCTAGAAAGAAGAGCTGCACCATCCAAAGTGGGATGAATGCCATCTCTCCTGATCAGACCAGGTTTTCCCCAGAAAGTTCGCCAGTTATCAATGTAGCCCACGTCGTTTTCTGGACACCACCTAGACAACCAGCGGTTGAATGACGACATGCGGCTAAACATGTCATCACTGGTCAGATCAGGCAGGGGACCAGAGAAAATTACAGAGTCCGAGATAGTTTTAGCAAACTCACACACCGAAGCAACATCCAACTTTGGTGACCTTTGATCGGCGTGACCCGGTGTCATTACCGCCAGCGTGAATAACAATTTTGCGGTATTTACGGTTATCCTTAGCCAGTAGTTTTAGGTAGGATTCTATGTCGCCCATTCTGGCCCCTGGTAGGCATTTAACTATGGTCCCTGGTTTCTTTAGTGCCACATTTCTTATTATGGAGCTGCCAATAATTAAGGTCGGCTCCTCAGCGAGACTGTCGCTGAGAGGGGAAAATTTCTTAGAAACGCAGACGGGTTGGTGGTGATCTGGGGTCTGTAATCTAGAGCTATGCTTCCTACGAACCGTCACCCAGCCAGCCTGGTTACCCGGCTGTTCAGGTGCTACTGCTTTAGGTTCGCTACGTGAAGTTACTCTATGCGGCTCCGCGCTATCAAAGGAGCGGCTATCAGCTGGTTTTTCAACAGCACGGAGCCGGGTCTCCAATTCTGACACCCTCACCTCCAAAGCTACAAAAACACTACATTTATTACATGTACCATTATCACTAAAGGAGGCAGAGGAATAACTGAACATCTGACACAGAGAGCAGCAGATAGGACACTTAGTCAGAGACGGAGAAGCCATTATGAGGCTAAGGCTTGGCTAACGCTAAGCTAAAGCTAGGCTAGCGCCCTGTTATTGCCCCAAAGAACAAACCGTGTGGAACACGAGGAGTTCCCAAACGTGATGAGCAGCCACATAAAATGTTTTAAAAGTGCTTATGTTTAGAAACAGATGTTACAGCAAAGAGGTTTAAGGATAAAAAGCGAGAGAGCCTGGAGCAAAAATCCGTTGTTACACAGCAACAACAGGAAGTGACACAATACGCCTTACCGCAAACAGGAAATCAGTTCATGCAAGCATCACATAAAAATCTTTCTATTAATTATTAGAAGACTGTCCCAATTTCTTAAGCAGGGAATATTTATGCAATTAAGATGATAACACTGCCATGTTTCCTACATCTATTTCAGTCTATTCCATGCAATATTTCTCAGCCACATTTTAAGCAATTAGATTCTGTCATTCTGCATTTTATTTGGAGCTACAAAGCTGTAAGAATTACAAAGAAACATTTATGTTGTTATGCCATATAATAAGGCCGGTCGGACTATGCCTCCCAGCATGCAACACGGCTTGAGACCAACCTAAGTGCACCTGTTACTCAACCCCCCAAGGTGATAAAACCACCGTGCAGACAAAGACACGGCTCCTTTGGTTGCCGTATGCTGTGTCAAAGAGAACCCATTATCTCAGCTGAGACTCCTTCACGTTTGGTTGTGTGTTGGACCACGTGGTCGACGTTTTGCTGGACAAAGCCACAAACCACTTTTACCTCTTGTCATGGGATTGAAAATGAAGGTCCTGTACTCTAATTAGGTTGATGTGCACAATCAAAGAGAGAAACAACGAAGTCCCCCCCCCCCCTCCTTCTCTCGGTAGATGAGGCAAGATTTTTCCTGCTTTGGCCATGCAGGTCCCAAAGGCCGCTCCTGCGACGCATCCCCCAAACAGACCGGGGACCGATGCATCTCCACCCCGCCGAAGAAGGTGAGACGTGGTAACGAGCCACGTTATGACCTGATCGATTTCTCCCGTTCCCGGGAGCAACACCATGAACATCATTGCTTATATGGAAAACGGTACTTGAATTCAAATGGTTGCCTACTGGAGGTGAGATTTCCTAATGCTGTCAGGATGAAAACCACAATCCACTTGATATATTTTACCTTTTGGAATGCATATTTTTACCTTTTAGAATGCAGTTCCATCAGCCCCTCTTCAGACTTATTTTCCTCTTGTTCATTTAATCAAGTGAAGAGAGCACAGTGGGTCTGTTGGAAGAAGCTACATCAATCAGACCCTTATTCTGGCTTCCTAAAGACTGGTCATCTGTGAGGATGGAGTGCAGATGAAGGGGGCTTTGTGGTCACAGCTGACTCCCTCACAAGTAAGGTCATTTTACTCCTCAAGATTACTGCATAATACAAGAACTATGTTGTATAAAAGGACCATTATTTATTTAATAAGGGCATCCAGGTCCACTGCATATTGAATAACGATGGTAGTTATCTTATATTTGTACTTTCCCTTTGCTAATAACATTGCCACACTAAACACAAATGACAAAGTTTAAAATCCACAAATATACAGAGCAGCCTGAATGAGAGGCGTCATCATTAACATATTTGTAATAAGAATGGAGCCCCAGTTATGCCTGTAACAGATGTGATTCAGGGAGTCATTGGCTGAGCTAAGTATACCCCAGCTACTCAGTAGCTCCTGACTACTATAAAGGAATAGCTATCAAATATTTTATGATGATAATAAATATTCAACATATTAAGATGTTTTTTTAATTGGGTCAGATCAGAAGATTTTAGGTTTGCTCACTGAAGCCAAAAGTAGAATTACAACCATGAAACAACAACCGAAAGCACAAGAGTAATTTTGACCACATGTATTAAATGGAATTCATAAGAAATATGAATAGCGTTAATAAATAAATAGCATTAATAAGTAATGGCAAATATTTACAGCGAAATAGTCAAGTGGAAGAAATGCGATCCCAAAGATTTCAAAGTACAAAATAATATAAAAAACAATTGTGAGTGCACTCAAAATAAAATAAACCCAGGTCCTTTAAAATAAATGTGGTTTTTCAACTCTGGTAGTAGATTATTACTGGTAATTTAGGATTAACTGGTTTCGGTTCGGTTGAGAATAGGTCAACATAGAATTACATTTCTGTTGAAATCGCTTTCGTAGGTTAAGGTTGGTGTCAATAAACCCAGTACTGCTAATCACAGTTCAGTTGTACAACATATTACATTTCTTAATATATAAACTGCTTGAAATGAGGTGCATAGTTATCACTAAGGTAGAAAATACATAGATGCAACAAACTCAACAAAAATACCTCAATAGCTCTTAATTAATTGATAAAATGCATGAAAATCTGACCTCATTCAGACTTAGCATTCAGAAGTATTATCTCAACAACCATGGTCAACACAGCAACTTAAAATTCAACATAGAACACTGTTTTAAAACATAAAACATGCCAGAGCATGAAACATTTCAGTAAATAAATAAGGATTGTGGACTTTACACGTCAGTTTATGTTAGCATCGGCAAGACTAAAAGCACTTTTTGCATTGTTAACAATGGGTACACAATGGCAGACATTAGCATATAGGCTAACGGAAAAAACCAACTCACCAGTGGCAACGATCGTTACTGAGCTTGAATATGTCCTCCAGATTAGATTCTCTGTAGGGTATCACCTCGACAAGTACAGTCATGAGATCACAGAATTTATAGTTATTGTACCGCTGCGCTGCACTGACGTCACTTCCGGTCTCTCTCACCAGCTCATAGGACTGAGGAGTGGATCCAAAACACTATAGCTAGAGCATAGTAAAGGCTGGTTCACACGGCAGGATTTTAAAATAGTCAGCTGATTTTCAAAGCCTGAGAGACACCACACGTAACAATAAAAAAATCTTAGATAAAACGTGTACCCGACAACTGCAGGGTCATCTGAGTATTTCTGTAAATGACAGAAGTCGGACTTGTGCTGGAAGTCTGAAGTGTACAGAGCAAAAAGGAATGGTGAGAGTGCTGTCCCCTGTGGTGCTCTTGTGCTGCTGACTACCTGGTTAGACACACAATCCTTCAGTCTCACAAACTGTGATCTATTTGTCAGCTAGTCTCTGATCCAGATGATTGTTGAGGCCTCCACCTAAGTCTTCTGGAGTTTCTGACAAAGCAAATCAGGCTGAATTGTGTTAAATGCAATGGAGAAATCAATGAACATGATCCTCACAGTGCTGCCTGCTTTGTCCAGATGACATTGGGTTTGTTGAAGCAGGAGTATGATGGCGTCTTCAACTCCAACTCCATGGCGATAAGCAAATTGCAGGGGGTCCTTATTTGTGCTGGTTTGCTTACATAGGTGGGCAAACAGGAGTCTCTCCAGGACATTCATGATGTGGGATGTCAGGACAACGGGTCGTTGTTGATGACTGATGGATGAGTTTTCTTTGGTACCTGAACCAGACAGGTTGTCTTCCACAACAGCGGTACCTTCTTTTGGGTCAAGCTTAGATCTAAGACGTGCTGCAGAATCCCACAGAGCTGCTGTGCACAGACCTAACTTTAACACTTTTCCTTTCTCAAAGAAGCTTTCAATGTCTTTTCATTGTCTTAATACAACAATTGTGTAGCATCTGTAGCAATTAAATCCACATTAAAAATATATTTAATGCTTTTAATACATTGTTCAACATTTGAACAACAAGAGAACATCTTTTAAGCATAACTTGTTGAATAAAGTTTAACCCAGCTGAGCACCAGCTCAAAAGTCACACTGGTTTGAAACATACCTACACCTACATGTCACTTCAACCTCAGTTGCACCCTTGTATAGGAATTCCACAAGAACAAGAATGTGCTTTAAGCGTTATCAACTATACAAAGTCAGAAAGGCTAAATGCTACTATGTTTGCCACAGGCTAATGCGCTAACGGCTAGCCGGGGGCTAATGCCTTTTGGAGCTAGATAACATTTTGAAACATTTATAGGCAAAATATATAACTGAATAGACTTTCTTACCAATCGACAAGATGCTTAAGCCACAACAGAAGTTTTGTTTGACTAAAATCAACATGACACTAACCAGGAGGCCTTGCCCACTGGAATATGTGACCCACAAAACCCAAAATGATTTGTAGCTGACCAGAAATCAGCTCTGTTACTTTTAACACCTTAATGTTACTACTTGCACACTATCATCTCTGAATATCTAAATACATATTGCTGTAAACGAAGCCTCAAATCATCATTGTTCAGTAAACACCCTACTACCTTTGTCAGTTTTTTATTATTTTTTTACTTTTTGCCTTCATTATGTGTAAGGTGAACTGTAATGTGAACCGGAGAAGCCAAAGAGAAATTTCGCTGCGGTAGCACACGGTGACAAATAATATATTCTTGATTCTAGTACAGCTATACTACTATGTGAGCGGGTCAAAGCTCTGCTCCCAAACTCTGGAATTCTCTCCCTCTAGACATCTGCAGTGCAAGTCTAAACTCAAAGCTCATCTGTTCAAAATGGCATACACTCTGTGATTGCTGGCTCATTGTAACTTTTATTGTTTGTTGTTACGCTAACGTTTCATCTTTATTGTTCTGTTTGTTCTGTACAGTGTCCTTGAGTTTCCTGAAAGGCATTTTTTAAAATAAAATGTGTTATCATTATTCATGTGATCATTGGACGACCTCACTCTCACCCCAACCACTTAGAACAGGAAGTTATATCCCTATTTTACCCTCTGACCCACAAAAGTTTCCAACAGAGTGTGATCCAAAGAACAACTCGTACTCTGAAAAGTTACTGTTAGACAGTGTGGGTGTGGCGGAGTGGAAAATTTCCATAGCTCCCCGTTTGCATATGTTTGGTTTTAAATGACACACACAATCCAATTTATTCCAAACTTATTATTGATGATATTAGTCAACCCCCAAACATCTCCAATTGATTATATATTAGAATTTGGACAGCACCTTGTAGATTATTCTGAACAGCAATATCTCCATGATACATCATCGGATCTACACCAAATGTGGTGTGCTTCACCATGGACAACTGTTTGACAGGTTGGTATGCCCAATTGATGACATCACTTTAAGTCTGCCCACTGAGTGACAGGTTTCTTTGCTGACTGTAACAGTTTATAGAAGTTTCAAACTTTGTTGAATAACAGATGATAGTTTCCGATTACATTTTCCAAACACGACAGGAAGTCTTAATTAATCCTCGCCGCCAAACAGGAAGTGACCACAGCTTCCATCAGGAGCATTACATTTCGGCCAAATTTTCAACGCTTCTCACTGGAGTAGAAATTTGGCTGCTATCTTACACTGACACCTAGTAGTGATGTGAGACATCGAGCGGCAGACTCGCCTGAGGCACAGAGGGGGCTATGCAGGACACCTGCGGTCGTGACATAGGCTGAAGTGCCGCTAAACTGAGAGGGCCACCCAATGCTGCTTGCAGCTTTTATTTAATTTTATTTAATTAATAATGCCAAATAAGGTTGTATGTCTTGCTTCCACCTCTGACACTGACACCTCTATTTCCCATTCAGTAAATCTCCCCTCCTAGCTTTACTAACCACCACCATTGCCATGCTTATTTAAACTCGTGGTAGGAGCCTTCCAGGAATTTATAGTACTTTGCCTGTTGGTTTGTAGGCCGGCAAGGAGCGATTCAGGTTGCATGTGCTGCTGAGCTAAGGTTTCTGCAAATGACCATGCAAGAAAGAGGTGTACGGTGACATGTGTACGCGCTGTTTTATACATCTGTATATGTTGTTGTTCAGCAGGTTTTAAAATTTCTCCCTACTGCCAATCTTTAGTGTGTAAGCTGCCCACTGTTTCAGGAGCAGCTGGTCAGGGAGAATACACCTTAACTTCCAGAGAAAATAAAGTCTTTGTTGGGCTTTCCCCACTTGGTATGACATGTGCGTGTTCCATTTGATTTTGAATAGCCAATGCCTTAGAAATGTACTAAAACAAGTTAGAAACCAATACAACATTTCTAAGAGGAGTTTGTCTAAACAAAATCTGTAAAAGGTCAGACCTAACAGAAATGAACACTGCACAAGTGTTTAATGTTTAATGTCAGGCTTCCAGAGTAGATTTTTTGCAAATATGATTCAGAGTAATTTTGTTCTATATGTATCTGTTTTATCTGCAGGATCAATTGCAAGATGCTCCTACATCAAGTACCACTACTCGTCAGCTGCAATACCCAAAAATCTATCCTACAATATCACCAAGACAATAAGGCAGGATGAATGGCACTCCCTACGTAAGTCTGCTATATCCTCTGCTCTTCATCTCATCATACACCTAAATTAATTTACATGGCAACATATAAGTATTTTTAACTAAAGAATTTTAAATAATTAACATAATAGGCCATACTTTATTAATCATTTGAGACTCGCTCATGAGGGTATTTCTGGTGCAAAACTATTTGTTCATTGTTACTGTGAAGTGAGTCACAGAGAAAGATGCTATGGGAGTTGTGTAACTGTAGATCACAAAACTACAGGTACAACTTTTCAGAATAATTTATTTCCTATGAGTCTAACATTAAAATCCTCTTATAGTCACCATTTTTGCTTCAGTTGATCCAAAACAAATGGTGCAAAATGCATCCACATACCATACGTGTGTGAAAGTAATTACTTTTGTATATATATTTTTACCCACAGACACAAACTGCTGTTACACACTGAAAGAAGTGAGCATCTGTGTCATTTAGTTCAATTTAATTTTTAAATTGTTGCAATGGAAAATTGGTAATTCTGATTTGAAACTGTCAATTTCACTTTGCCTAAAATAAAAAAATGTCTGACTATGACAAAAAAAATCAATGAAACTATTTGTAGCTATTACTTCAAGTCAAAGCCGATTATGTCAGATGACCGCGTGACGTCAATCACATCGCTCGGTGCTGCACTGTGTCCGCTATTACCTCGCTTAAACGTACACCGAAGTCTGGATGGTTTCACCGAAATGCTGTTTCCCACTAGGTAAGGATTATATATTTTATGATTTGAAGCCAAGAATATCAATAACTGTTTGTATTTTGGTCGGATAGAAAGCTAATTTGCAGACATTTGAATTAGATCTTGGGACAACACAGCTTTAGCTAGGTTAACGGTATTTCCTAAATTGATTGTTCTTAGGATGACAAATGTATATATTGGTAAGGCCATTTGAAATTAAATATATGGGAGTTTTTTTTTTTTTTTTGAAGAACAAATCATGCCTTTAACACAATTAAGACAATAGCAGCAACATTGTCTGTTAGTTGCAACCTTGCATTCCCAGCGGCATTACAAGTGGAAAGTCAGGTTCATGTTAATGGTTAGTTTGATGTTGTTTTGACCTTCTAAAGGGCTTAAATAAACAAAGACAACAGATGTTCTTATTTAAATGTGAAAATGTTATCTGCTGATGGCAAATTTGTGTTCTTTTTTGCCACAGAGGCAGGTTGCTACGGTCTGTACTTGTCTAGAACTCCTGAGGACCCTAAAGTTCAAGTATTTCTTATTAAACTATGAATCACTGGGATAGAACCAGTGTTGTCAAGTGACTGACTTAAAAAGTCAGTCACTTGGGACTTTATTTATCCCAAAGGGAAATTAAATGCTGGTGTATCTCATGTTATTCTATGCTCTTTTGTTCAGAATGTAAAGGTATGTTATTCAAATAATTTTAGCTATTCAACATTTATGTAGCATAACTTTGTTTATGTATAATTTCATAATAATTGCATACATTTATATTGTTTACAAGGGGCCTCTGTATTACATTGTGGTGGGCTGCCTGTTGGGCTTGTTTTTATTGAGCAGGTTGCTAGTTTCTCTCACGAGATCTGGCAACGCAGGACAGAACGTGAAGCGTGGACATGACCGTGCAAATGAGATTGGTTGGTCACCCTATAAGTTGAAAGAGGTGAATGTAAAAAATTCAAAAACAAAGATAAAAAAGTAAAGTAAGAATATATTTGGAACATAAGAAAACACAATGCTGTTATTCAAAATAGCATGCTCAAATTAAAAGAAATATGCAAATAAGTAGAATAATTTGAAAAGTAAACAAAACATGCATGTACATTTGTGCATGAAGACAGACTGTAAAAGGCATGTCCAAAGTACATTCCTTGTAATTATTTTGTACTGCCTTCCAATTATATTTAAGCAAAGATTTGGCCCAACAGCACAAGTGGCTGATGCAGATGGAACCCTTTTATTTTTAATTAGGGCAATATTAATACAGACAGGTTAAAATCTTACAATTGAATGTTAGATACAACACAAGGGATTAATCTATTAATAACCACACTTTTTACATTGTCTTTAATTTCATAATAAATGAGACCATATCTATCTAATAACCTTTACTCAATTGCAAACTTTTGTCTATTAAAATCTGCTTTGAATTAATTTATAAATATTGGCTAAATCCATTTTCATAGAAATACTTCTATTGTTCTACTAGCTCTAATAAAGTAATATTCTTCCAAGATAATAAAGTCTTACTTGATGAAATATGCTTAATTATGTGTACAAATAATGCTATATGTCCCTATGCTTAACCAGTAAACTTACTTAATAACATACTTTATATGTTAACGGGTTCTGAAGAGGCTACATGTGTAGCCATATTACCGAACTGGGTAAGTCGGAGAAGGAATGCCTTTCCCTTTTTTTGCATATATTTTTAGGTATGATCAACAAAACCAATTAAAAATCCATAATTATCAAGGATTTCGAATGTTGTTGGGATTTGGATGTATACGTACTAATGCTATGTGTTACGGTTTTTACGCAGACTCTGAATGGGACGGCAAGCACAGACCCAGATGAAGAGTTAAATGGATTTATTGATAATTATGGTAAGATGGTGGCAGGCAGAAGGTCAGGACTACATGAAAGGTTCTGAGGCCTCATTTATAAAACGCTGCATAAATAATTTAATTCAAATCCAAAGTGTATGTACAGCAAAAAACAAATGGGGCACGGCAAAAAATACCCATCTTATATATCACAGCTGCACCTGAACATTTGCATACCAGGCTCTGCCTCATGTACTGCCCTCTACACACCCGCTTTCAACCATAAATCGCCTGCCTGCTCTTCAGTGATGTGGGGCTGGGCGTCTTGTGCACTATGAGCCAATTCAAATTTTTTTCGTATTCTTCCCACCCTGAATATAAGAAAAAAACTCTTTGTTCTGATGGAGTATGTAGCAAGCTTTAGACACGAGTGTATTTTACTGTTACTCTTCCTTGAGTCAGGGGGGCTAGAGCACCTGCCCCTTTTTCCTCCTTGCCCACAAATGTCCTTTTGATTTTTTCCCCTTCTCTGATATAGAATGAAATTATTAATATTTTAAAAGTATTAATAATGTAAATGTTTTTTTCATAAAGGAAATGTCATGCAATGCCCCCCAACCACCTCCTTACCTTTGACCTTTACCCCTGTGACGTGCCCAGTAACTGCTTTCTGCACAGTGAGACGTGAAAGCAAAGCAGTTTTTTATTCATAAAAACTGCAAAAAACTGCGCTCATTATTAGTCTGCCATTATCTTGCGCGTCCCAGAGGCAGCTGCAATGTGCCACAGCACACCGATGGCAGGGCGCTATGTGGAGAAAATGCAGGCAGATGAAAACAATAGCAATGACCTTCTCTGTTCATGTGAACCTCTTTAAAATAGAAGAAAAATGTAACCAAGACCTGTGGCAGCCTGGCAAGGTTATCGTTTCATTTTCTGAATGCAGTCTCAGTCAGAAATGGCTACCACAAAATCTCTCCAGAAACCCAGGATGCACAAAACAGTTTTTAATGGAGAACATCTGCTATTTGACATTTTCTTTTATTAAAGACATTATCATAAAAATAAAAGAAAACTGCTGTTTTGTCAACAGAAGTTTAACAAAAACAATAGCACGACAAAGCAGAAGAAAAACCTTTGATTTGATTTTTATTTCTCTGAGTTTAATAAGAAAATATTCCAACTGCCGATTTACAAAGGCAATGAAAACACCCTTTTTTATCATTATTCTACCAGTTTGTGTGTCAGTGATGGTACTCATGTCAAACGCAGCTGCCTTCGTTGACTAAAAAGCTCCCTCTAGCCATCAATTTCCAAACAGCATCTTAACATCCATAAACTCCTGCCTGACAGCCTGGAGCTGAACAAAGTTCACAACTTCATAAGTCACTTCCCGCATCAATTAATAGGCCACATACTTGACATAATGACATAAATGTTACATTTGCACATCTATTTTCTCGCTGTGTTGCAAACTTGACAAAGTTTCCGTTGTTTTAAGAATGTGTTATCTGAATTGGCTCCGCCCTGTCTGTTGCGCCGCATCTACCAGCCACCTGAACCCTGCGTGTTGGGCTGACGTCAGAGACTCGGTGCTCGTTAAATGAAATGAATAAAAGCTTGTGTTACTTTCCTTGTTTTTCCTGTCAAAGTAAACTTTTGTTGTTAAACACCTCACTTGAATTTGGGGCGTCTGCAGGATTATATCTGGAAGGTGCGCACAAACCATCAGCACACCTGACCCACACAACACTACTTCTACAACTTGATGCGCGAGGCGCACAAAAAGAGCACCATCGCATCACAAACCTGCAGGTCAGGTCCTCCACCACACAAGTATGCCATATCAGTGCGATGCGCATGGCGCACAGAAACAGCGCATCCATCCACACAATGGCCCAGTGCGCAACGTCGTGACGCACGCTCTCACAAACAAACATAGAGATTTGCCTACATAGCTTATTTCTAACAAATTACAATAATAAAAGGAAGAAAAGTCCTAACCCTTCACACACTGTCTGCCAGGACAGGAGGTGAAGCAACAACATTTGCCTCATTTCTACTCTTTTTGGCAAACTTTTCAACCAGATTTGACTGTTTAAAAGTCGATTTTCTTATTTTTAGTGTAATGATTACTGCTGGTGAACCCGATATTCAGTCGGACACAGTGATACGTTTAAAAGGGTTAAATTGTGAAGATGAGTAGTGGCGGGTGAGGCAGACAAACAGCACTGCAGCACACAACATTTTGGGATGATCATCATTACCTCCCACTCTCTCAACAGCAACACCATTCTGTGTGCTCAGAACAGTCGTCCTAACACTTTCGCGTTTGTTGTTGTTTTTTTCTGCATGAAGAAGTAAAAAAAAACTTCTGCAGTTGTTTTATGGAAATTCAACAACTTTGCTAATGTCAGAGTTTCTACTTTGAATAAAGCTTGGTGCAAGTAAACAAACGGTGCATTCAGAATACTTTCTTTCCCTTTAATCCAAACACATTTCAATACGATCAGGGAAAGTTGTGCATGTAAACAAGCTCCCATCATCAACCAGCTAACAAGCTAAGAGACGAGCTACCAGACTGACATTAAGGCTCATCTCATCTCGTCTCATCTAGTGTGATGTGCTCTGCCTCTACCAGTTCCTGTGTGCTCAGCCAGCTGGCCTCTTCCGATAAAAGTTGCCTGAGTCTGCGTGTTGCACAAGTCTGTCTGTTTCCCCGTGAGTTCCAGCCACTCGCTCTGCCCGTTCTGGTGGTTCCTCGGCCCACATTACCTGTTCTGCTCATCCTTGCCTGCCTGCACCATAAGCCATTAGGCATCTGTTGAAGTCTGGTTCAGCGAGTCTTCTGCTCAGCATGTTTAGGGTGCAGAGTTCCCGTCTTGGTGCTCTGATCCCCCAGAAAGGGGTCGACATCAGTGTAAAGAGCAGTCCAGCCCTCCATCCAAGCATGCGGGATCAGCCTCTTCACCTTCTCCCATTGATTAGTTTTGCACTCCTCCCGTCGATTCCTCTGACACTGATTATAAGATGCATGAGGAGAAGATATTTTGCTCCTGTTTTTAAGAGGATGAGAGAGGTTTTAATCTATAATTATTCACCTGTGCTGGAGGAAAAGTTAAAGGAGCTGGAGAAGGATTTTAAAGCTGCTTTAAAAACATTTCATTTCCATCCGTCATCACCCACTGTCTAAAGTCTGCCACCAGAGGTCAGTCTGATTCCAGTAATCAAGCCACAGAACTAGCCCATGTCAGTGATTACACTTCTGAGCCTGTCTCCATCAGAGAGGATGCTTCTGTGGAGCGGAGCAATCCGGACTCCTTGGTTATTGTTCTTGGTGACTTTAACAAAGGAAACCTCACTCATGAACTTCCTAAATATAGACAGTTTATTAAATGCACGACCAGAGAGGAGAACATTCTGGATCACTGTTACACCACAGTCAGGGATGCTTATCACGCCGTCCCCCGTGCTGCACTGGGCCAATCTGACCACGTCATGGTTCACCTGATCAAAGAGGTGGACCAGTGAGGCTGTGGAGGATCTTCAGGCGTGTTTGGACTCTACTGACTGGGACGTCTTCAGGGCTGCTACTAACAGTCTGGATGAATTCACAGAGGCTGTGACATCATATATCAGCTTCTGTGAGGACTGTTGTGTTCCATCATGAACCAGGGTGAGTTACAATAATGACAAACCCTGGTTCACAGCCAAACTCAGAAGGCTAAGGCTGGAGAAGGAAGACGCCTTCAGGAGTGGGGATAAATGCAGATTCAGAGATGCAAAATACAAGTTTAGCAGGGCGGTGAAGGAGGCTAAACGACTGTATTCTGAGAAGCTGCAAAACCAGTTTTCAGCTAATGACTCTGCTTATGTCTGGAAAGGGCTTAGGCAGATTAATTACAAGCCTAAAGCCCCCCACTCCATGAACGACCGACACTTAGCCAACGACCTGAACAACTTCTACTGTCGTTTCGACAGACAAAGGGACAGTCCTGCATCCACCCCCCACGACACCACCCAACAGATCACCTCCACCTCCTCCTCCTCAGTGACAACTCTTTCCATACATGAGAGATGTTAACAAACTCTTCAAAAGACAGAACCCCCAGAAAGCTGCTGGACCAGATTCTGTCTCTCCATCCACCTTAAAGCACTGTGCTGATCAGCTGTCTCCAGTGTTCACAGACATTTTTAACACCTCACTGGCGACATGTCACGTGCCAGCCTGCTTCAAATCCTCCACCATCATCCCTGTTCCCAAGAAGCCAAGGACCACAGGACTTAATGACTTTAGACCCGTCGCTCTGACCTCTGTGGTTATGAAGTCCTTTGAGCGCCTTGTGCTTTCACACCTAAAAGAAATCACTGACCCCCTCCTGGACCCCCTACAGTTTGCCTACAGAGCCAACAGATCTGCAGATGACGCTGTCAACCTGGCCCTTCACTACATCCTCCAGCACCTGGACTCTGCAGGAACTTACGCCAGGATCCTGTTTGTGGATTTCAGCTCTGCCTTCAACACAATCATCCCTGCTCTGCTTCAGGAGAAGCTCTCCCAGCTGAATGTGCCGGACTCTACCTGCAAGTGGATTACAGACTTCCTGTCTGACAGGACGCAGCACGTGAAGCTGGGAAAACACGACTCTGACTCACAGCTCATCAGCACTGGTTCCCCCCAGGGCTCTGTTCTTTCTTCTCTGCTCTTCTCCCTGTACACCAACAGCTGCACCTCCAGTCACCAGTCTGTCAAGCTCCTGAAGTTCGCGGACGACACCACTCTCATTGGACTTATCTCTGATGGTGACGAGTCCGCCTACAGGTGGGAGGCTGACCATCTGGCGACCTGGTGCAGGGAGAATAACCTGGAGCTCAACGCTCTAAAAACAGTGAAGATGGTTGTGGACTTCAGGAAGAATTCAGCCCCAGCTACCCCCATCACCCTCTGTGACTCCACAATTGACACTGTGGAGTCTTTCCGCTTCCTGGGAACTATCATCTCCCAGGACCTAAAGTGGGAGCTGAACATCAACTCCCTCACCAAGAAAGCCCAGCAGAGGATGTACTTCCTGCGGCAGCTGAAGAAATTCAACCTGCCAAGGACAATGATGGTGCACTTCTACTCCTCCATCATTGAGTCCATCCTCACCTCCTCCATCACCATCTGGTACGCTGGTGCCACCGCTAAGGACAAGGGCAGACTGCAGCGTGTCATCCGGTCTGCAGAGAAGGTGATTGGCTGCAATCTTCCATCTCTCCAGGACCTGTACGCCTCCAGGACTCTGAGGCGTGCAGGGAAGATTGTGGCTGATCCCTCGCACCCCAGTCACAGACTATTTCAGACACTTCCCTCTGGCAGGAGGCTGCGGTCCATCAGGACCAAAACCTCACGCCACAAAAACAGTTTTTTCCCATCTGCTACCGCCCTTATCAACAAGGCCTAGAGCCGCCCATGACACTGGACACTGCCTCTCTCCCCCGTTCAGGACTTACAAGCTTCTGTGTTACATTAACGCACAGTCTACTGTGTGTATATAGCTTCTGTATATATATCTATTTTATTTTATTTTATTTTGTCTGCACCATCAACACCAAGTCAAATTCCTTGTAAGTGCAAACCTACTTGGCAATAAACTTGATTCTGATTCTGGTTCTGTGCCTGTCCATGTCAGGATGGACGCCTCTGTTCCTGAGTCCAAGGGTCCGACAAACGCTTCTGTTCCTGTCTCTGTGGTTTTGTTGGACACCTCTGGTTCTGTTCCTGTCTCCGAGGGTTCTGCGAGGAGGGGGTCCAAGCGGGTCAGTCCCCAGTGTCTGGTCCTGTGATGATTGAGGACACTCAGGCTTGCCTGCCAGCTGTCGCTGGGGTTCGCAGAGACCTCACCCAACGAGTTCACTCTGGCCAGGCTCGCCTGTCAGCGGGTCTCTGCCGCTTGCGACAAGTCCAAGCACAATTAAAATTGGCTCATAATCCTGATGAACTGACTGCACAGATGAAGTTTGGAGGTATGCTTTCTCGTCTAAAATCTTCTTAACATAACTTTTTGTGATAAATTAAGGTTATAAAATTGATAGGTTTGTAAACTACTCATTTTATCACTGCTCCTTACTCCACCCTGTGGCAGACAGTGTTTCTTACTGCACGCAACCCTGCCCCCTCAACAAGCCCGAGAAAGAAGAGCAATACTGGGTCGTTCTGGGGACCAAAGCCCCGGGAAAGTAAAGCGCGGAGAAAGGGAAATTAGTCCGGTAAATGTGTAACGAAATGCTACCCGTAATTTGCAAAGATCCAGGCTTCTCAAAACCCCAGACATTTGAGTGGCAATGGAAAATGGGGTTCATGATATGAATGCGGCACCTGGAGAGACTACATTAAAATTTTCTGCATTCCTAGACACTCCAAGCACACAAAGAAATGCATTATGTCCGCTCTAAATGGCTATTTGCACACTTTCTTTCCTGCTCTGGAAGTGTTTTTCTACAATCGTGTTGTTATTTTTTAAGTTTTTCCATCTTTTTGCTGCTGTTTTCCTTCTTTTTAACTTGAATTGTTTCTGATTTTATTATGAACCCTAGAAGCTGAGGTAACTTGCATATGCCTTAGCTAGTTCGGGATGCTGCTGCACTACCATGCATAGTACATAATATATTATCTTGTGTTCTGTAAATAGGCTGGAGTCTTTTCCACTGTTAAACTTGAACATTTCATCTTCTTTTTCACCTGAGTGTGCAATATCAATTGTGCAATATTTACTCTGGTATTTACTTTTTATCTTCTATTTTTGTTATTTCTTTGGAACCAATTTTAGATTAGACTAGTTTGTTATTTTTTTCTTCCTCTTTTCATTGCTAATAATTGTGTGGAACTGTCTGTGTGGTTGCCACTGTCACACCCAAATTTCCCCATTGTGGGACAATAAAGGAAATCTTATCTTATCTCAACATTTCTCTTTTCATCTGAGTATGCCAATTTTAATAATTGCACAGTTTTTGTCTTGTGCTGTATAGTTTTACTATTTAGATTTTTGTGTAAAAATAAAGTTTAATCCAGGTGTGCCTAAGAAACAATACGAGTACACATGGCGCTGTAAATGTCTGCCAGGAATTTAGTGGGATTCACAGCAGTTTACATTGACGTAAATCCCACTTTTAGTGCAGTTAAAAGTAAAAAAATGTTTTTGCTGAATTAAAATAATTGGAAATTTATATTCACTGCACATGTTTGAGGCTCAGACTTTGTCATTCAACTGCACATTCACAGGTACATTTGAGCAAAATATCATTGCAAGGCCTGTATAAAAACAGAAGACAAAAAAGAGCTTATCTCCATTGCTTTTCACGATATTTTTTAGAGCCATTAGCCTTAAAAATATGTGCAAATTTCGGACTCCGGATTCTGGAAAACCCCTCTGAGCATCCTGCCTGTCGTTGTTATCACGGTTCTGACCCTCTGCCTGTCCCCTGACCACCGAGTACCAGTAAAGGTCCACCTGAAAGTTTCCCTGGCCGGATTTTGGATCATAACAAGAGTCGTCAGCGTTCTGACCCACCAGCCGGAGCCAGCACTCACTGTCTCCGCAAATCCCCGGATCGTAAGAAGGTTAGTGACCGTAAAATCAGTAACAGTTCTGCAGTGTAAAACCTGTGTGGTCACTAACCTATTGTCTCCGCTTCCAGAGGTTCCTGCCTTAGACGCTGACGGTTACCCCGCTACCTGCTGCAGTTTAACTATCAATAAACTTTCTTTAAACGTCTGCTGCTTGTCCCAGTTGAATTCTGGGTCCTCTGTTTCTGGTCCTGACACAAAACAAACCCAGTGGTGGAGTATTGTAAGTTATCTGATGGAGTAAATAGAGCAGGTCTATTTTATTAAGTGTTTAATAATTTAAGAAAGGACATGTGTGATAACTTGCGAGTTGTTTGGCAAAGAGACTTGGGTTGTAATATAAACAAGGAAGACTGGGGCAAAATACTTTCACAGTCAGCTAAATATATAATGGAGGCTAGAGGACAATTTACCCAGTATAAACTTATAAACAGATGGTACTATGCACTATCTAAACTCAAAAGGATTGGCATCATGGCAAATGATGTGTTGGAAGTGTCACTTAGCTCCTGGAACCTTTCTGCATTCTATTTGGGAACGTGGAGTAGTTTATCCTTTTTGGGAAAGGGTACCGGAGTGTATGGAAGGGTGGATTGGCAGAACAAAAACCAGATCATCGAGATCATGTTTACTGGGGGACCGCTCAATGATACCAGGGATAACAAAATATGAATATGCTGTCTTAAAGACAGGGGTGATTACAGCAGCACAGGTAATTCTTACTGTGTGGAAGGATCCCTCTCCTCCAAATTTTGATAAATGGATAGCTTATACAATGAAGATATCATCATATGAAAAGTTATTGGCAAGGTTGAGCGATAATTCAGACTCCTTTTTGAAATCATGGGGACATATTTTAGATTTATGACTAAGTAATAGAGTTCAATGAGGGGAGACACTGCAGGTAAAACTTATTTTGGTCATCCCCAAATTGTTATCTAAACCCAAATCATTTTGGGAGTTATGACATGATCAGGAACCTGTGAGGTATTTATTTTTTGTATTATCGTTAGGATAAAAAAAATTATTCACACAGGACAGGTACATGAGACTTAAAAGAAATGTCTAAGAGATTTTTTTCTGTTCTCCTGTAGTGTTTCGCCTTGGACCCAATTGAGGAGGCAAATTTTGTACATGAGCTAGGCTCGGGCAATCTGAGTAGGAAAAATTTGCTGAGTGTTTTCAAAATTTAAACAAAAAGAAAATGTTGTTTTCAAGGGAAAAACAATACAGACTTTGGATCTGTGACATTTAAAGGTCTGAACGTCGCTCCATATTACCCATTTTATTTTCAAAGGAACACTTTCAATCTTGATACATTGATATTTCAATTAATCGTTCGGCCGTAGTGAACATTGTGGACGTTTTTATGGCCATTTTTGTGTTAATTTTTAACCTTTTACTTTTATCCCTTTGGCTCAGATAGGGTAAAGTGAAATATGTTTTTGCTGTCTGTTATGTTTAAAAGTTGCAAAATAAAATAAAAACTTGAATATAAAAAAAACATCCTGAAAGGCCCTACTCCTGCAACTCCCCCCACCAAAGACCTTGTGGGACAAAGTAGTAAGTGTTCTCCAGGCACACAAAACACATGTGGACCAGATTGGTAACCCAGCAGATTGCACCAAAATTCCAACCAGAAATGGTGTTGTGTGTTAAGAAGTTTATTATGAGATATGGACTTGGTGAGTATCAGAAACCTATGCAGGAGCCAGCTGGAAACCTGGCAGTGATGAACGCTGACTTACTGACTGCAGAAGTTCCATACAAGATGACTAAGGCTTGATCATGATTCAGGGGGAAGGCTTGGGTGAGCAGATAAAGGCAGACAGATCCAGGGTCTAGGCAAGGCTCGTTTGTCACGATACAAATCCAGAAATCTGGGTCCAGAAATCATAAGCTTGGTAGATGTCCGACAAGGGCAAGGCAGGGAAATCAATGGAATGTGAATGTTATGAACGGAACTGAACGGGTGGACTCAGTATTCAGGCTAACAAGCAGAGATTTCAGGTTCAGATGTTTAATTGCTCTCAGACAAGCAAGACAGGAATAAGCAGGCTCAATTGTCAAAATGGCAGTCCAAAAACCGGTACACAAAAAGCAGTCCAAAACAGGCAGAGGTACAGACAGGGATAAAGCAAGCTCGGATAATCCTGGGACAGAATCAAGTCGGTTAAACGGTAAATCAGTCAGACAGGGCAGGAAAAACAGGTTCGGGGATCAGGCTGGCTCAGAATCAAAAAACACTCGGGTTTGCATCTACAGGTCAGTCAGAAAAGAAACGCTGGAACAAAACTCACCAAGTGGCTCGAAAATGATCTGGCAGAGAACTGAAGACCGAGGCAGAACTATATAGTGGAGTACACAGGTGAAATGGAGTGAAAACTAATTACAGGGAAGGCAGGTGAAACTAATCAGGGCAAGAAAGCTGACAGATTGCTGAGGGGAGACCAAACAGAGCTGATAAAGTGACAGGTGGAAAACAGGTAACCTAAACAGAACAACATGTCTAAATCAAAACCAAACAAGATCCCAAAAGCAGAAACTTAACTAATAAATCTGATAACATAAACCAAGACAAAACCCAAATCGTGACAGTGAATGCAGTCTAGATGTAATTAGGCATGAAAGAAAGGCGAGACATCTAGTTACTGAAAGCTGTCAATAATCTGCCGCTGCATTGCTGGACTCTATCATCTGTAAACTTTAGAATGGGAACAACAGGCAGGCCGTCAACCCTCATAATCTTAATGTAAGGCACCTGAGGAGTCAAAGTGCTGACTCTTGGACACTGAAGCAACGAGGAGCAGACACTAGGGATTTTCTGCAGCAAAGAAGCTTGGCAAGAAACATCAGCTGGTCTCTAGCAGGTAGAAGCAAAGGCGTCAGGCAGACCCTCAGTGGCATGAGCATTGGTGTCAGGCTGACCCACAGTGACTATCGTGGATGTGCCAGCACAGGATGGTGAACCACTGTTATAATCAGTAACTGCTGCTTCATAATCCTTGTTCCATCTCCTGTAATCTTTCCATAAAGACTGGAAGAGGATAGAGATTGGCATTGTCACTGTGACATGGCAACTTGTTTTGCCCCACCTCTGCTGCCTGCAATTTATCCAGCCTGATTGAACACACTTGCTCCCTATCATCTCCTCCTGGGTATTTAAGCAGTCTGTGCCCTTCCTTCCTTGCCAGTTCATCTTAGCTTCTCCTAGCAAGTGTTCCAGCCCTTTTTTCCCCGAGCTCCTAGTCTCTAGTGATTTTTGAACCTTTTGTGCTTCGACTCTGCCTCTGCCCAGTATTTTTGGATACCTCTGCCCTCGTGACTGATTCTCTGTGTACTGACCTTCGGACCCTCATTAAACAACTGAATCTTGGAAACTGTCTGAGTTGTCGTTTGAGTCCTGCATAGTCCTTAGGGTGCTTACCCAGCTTCTCAAACAGGGCCCAAATACTTCAAACAGGTGATGATGATGATGCCATCAGTAATTTAGCTGTAGAGCTGAGATGAGGTAATGTGGCAGGCAAGGGTGTGGCTGCTGCTGCGACTACTGTTGCATATATGGGCAAAAAAGCCACAGTGGTAGACATGGATCTGGAATAAGCCTTCTGACAGTGTCATCTGCAGTGGGAGTCAGGAGGTGGAATCAGGGGGCACAGAGATGAGGGCTTCAAAGATCTCTGGGTTTGATGTAGTTAGCTGCTGTCTGTGACGGAGGAAGTGTGTAGTATGAGGCAGAGGATCTAGCTTTGAGGAGGGAAGAGGTTGCTGGCATCCTGAGTGACGAGATGGTGGTCCGCGCTGAGGACCAGTTCATTGTGGAGGGGTCGCCAGTCTTGATCCCTGGAGGAATGATTCCCACACAGTCTCCAGCACCCACCGAGAGAAAGGCAGAATCTTTGTGCTTCTTCCATCTGCAGCTGGATTCGATGATCCAGAGTGGCGATTCCCCATAACGCAACATGCATGTCAGCAACAAGTCCACCTCATGGTAGCTGTGGCTACAAAGTAGCTTTCCGGTGTGTGAATGTGTGCCTGACAGGGTGAATGACTGAATGTAGTGTAAAGACCTTTGGGGTCATCACACTTGATAAAGCACAATAAAAGTACAGACCACATATCTGCAGCTGAATTAAATGCTGTCTTAAATATCTACATATTAGGTCTTCTTTAAGATCAGCTCCAACTGGCCATTCTTTTTATGTGTTTCTCTGCAAGTACAGTATTCTGTGCAAACAAATATTAACTTGGGGAATTATTCTCTATATCTTTCCCTCCTCAGACTTGCGGCGAATGACAGCTGGTTTCATGGGCATGGCGGTGGCTATCATTCTGTTTGGCTGGATCATCGGGCTGCTTGGCTGTTGCTGGGACAGAGGTCTCATGCAATATGTGGCTGGCCTTCTCTTCCTCATGGGGGGTGAGTATAAGACAAACTTACACAAAGCTTATTTTAGTCACATACATACATACATAGGGCTGGACGATAATTCAATAACAATATATATCGATCGATAGACATGTGGCGCGATAGAAAAAAATAGGGTTGATAATACTTTGATAGAGAGTTTTCCTTCCTTCCTTTCAGCCTATCATATTAGTTGATGCTACAGTCACTACTTCCTCTCGACCAATCGTAATCGCGGTCCCAGGCACGCTGTCACAAAGCGCCGCCCTCTCAAACCACAACACAGAGCATGTGAATATGTCGCAGGAAGTAGCGGCGGAGGAAACGGTCCCAAAACGGGGTTTTACTAGTTCGCCAGTCTGGCAGAAATAAACCACAGTGATTTGTAAAACTTGCAAGGAACCGGTAAAAACAAAGTCTGGTAACGCAACTAACTTGTTTCATCACGTAAGCCGCTGACACCCGCAGCAGCGCGAGTTGTGCAGCCCCGCGCGACACAGCTCACACGCGCAGCAGCGTGAGCCCATTCAGCCCCGCGCTGCTGCGGGTCTTCTTAGGAATCTTATGGAACTTCTTCCAAAATAAAGCAGGTATAGCAGCTAAACTGGGCTCCCTTCTTTGTGATAAAATTAAAAAGCGTCCAAGCGGCGTAAGGATATCACGCATGCAGTAACGTGCTTCATAGTGATTGATACGTCTGCAGCTGAAAAACCTGGCTTCAAACAATTACTTGCCACTCTTGATCCGCGATATAAAGTTCTGGGACGCAAGTTTTTCTCTAACAGCGCTCCCTAAATTGTGCAACGAGTGCCAGGAATCAGTGCAAAATGAGCTGCAATCTGTGTCTTCCCACGCCACAACCTCAGACCTCAGCCCTGCGCCAGCCTCTCAATAGAAATAGAATGGACCCTGAGGAGCAACTAGTGTACTATTCCCACCTAAATAGGCTATTTTATTTATTTATTTGGTATATTTATTTTGGTAATTTTACTGGTCACTTTAGTTTATTCTTTGTCATTATTTAATAACATAACTCAGGTCTCTTAAGTTATTTTTCTTTAAAAAAAATTCTGTTATGGTTAGAAAAGTTGGTTAAATAAAGATTTAATTGGAATTCTGTGTTTGTGTTCTTTATTAAAATTAAATCATTTAGCAATATCATAAAATGTCCAGGCAGAGCTGCACATTAAATATGGTTTTAAATATTTTCAATAATTATCGATATCGATCAATATGCATTTTTTTTATCGATAAGCTTTTTTTCTATATCGTCCAGCCCTATACATACATACACTATATTGCCAAAAGTATTCACTCACCTGCCTTGACTCGCATATGATCTTAAGTTACATCCCATTCCTAATCCGTAGGGGTTCAATATGACGTTGGTTCACCCTTTGCAGCTAGAATAGCTTCAACTCTACTGGGAAGGCTGTCCACAAGGTTTAGGAGTGTGTTTATGGGAATTTTTGACCATTCTTCCAGAAGCACATTTGTGAGGTCACATACTGATGTTGGACGAGAAGGCCTGGCTCTCAGTCTCCGCTCTAATTCATCCCAAAGGTGTTCTATCGGGTTGATGTCAGGACTCTGTTCAGGCCAGTCAAGTTCATCCACACCAGACTCTGCCATCCATGTCTTAATCGACCTTGCTTGGTGCTCTGGTGCACAGTAATGTTGGAAGAGGAAGGGGCCAGCTCAGAACTGTTCCCACAAAATTGGGAGCATGGAATTGTCCAAAATGTCTTGGTATGCTGAAACATTCAGAGGTCCTTTCAATGGGACTAAGTGGCCAAGCCCAGCTCCTGAAAAACAACCCCACACCATAATCCCACCTCCACCAAACTTTACTCTTGGCACATTGCAGTCAGACAAGTACCGGTCTCCTGCCAACCACCAAACCCACTCGTCCATCAGATTTCCAGATGGAGAAGCCCGATTCGTCACTCCAGAGAACGCATCTCCACTGCTCTACACCACTGCATCCTATGCTTTGCATTGCACTTGGTGATGTATGGCTTGGATGCAGATGCTCGACCGTGGGAACCCATTCCATGAAGCTCTCTGCGCTGTTCTTGAGCTAATCTGAAGGCCACACTTCAATTTTCTTATGATACAGCTGACAGTTGACTGTAGAATATTAAGGAGTGAGGAAATTTCATGATGGGATTTGTTATCACAGTTCAACGCTGGAATTCACTGAGCTCCTGGGAGCGACCCATTCTTTCACAAATGTTTGTAGAAACAGTCTGCATGCCTAGGTGCTTGATTTTATACACCTGTGGCCATGGTAGTGATTGGAACACCTGATTTCAATCATTTGGATGGGTGAGCAAAAACTTTTGGCAAAATAGTATATATATATATATATATATATATATATATATATATATATATATATATATATATATATATATATATATATATATATATATATACATATATATATATATATATACATTATATACTTAACAGAGTGCTATTACTAAAATTTAAATATCTGATCTTTTGCTGGCAGCAAAGCTTTTCCTGAGTTGGTACACGTTATCTTATCTAGGTTAAACCTAGACACATCTTGTCTTATCTTTACAATTCTCAGCTTTATCTACATCTTACAATAAAATTTATTTTATCAAATAAGAGAAACTGCTTCAAATCAAAGCTGTTCCATTTTTTAATAAGTTGAAGTTTTTTATTAGTTTTTATTGCATGAGCTTTTAAAATGAACAACATATAAAATTACTGTGATTCATGAATATTACAAAATACCTGTAAAATGGATTTTCTATCAGGTCAAATATGTGATTTAAACAGAATTATTACCAACCCAAATATTCAGCTGAAATGGCATTTGGTTTTTATTTTTTGCAGGACGATTTAAATTTCCTCCTTTTATTTCTGTTTCCAAGGAGGGTCAACAGTACTTATTAGAGCAGAAATTAATTTGCAAGAAAATAAAGTACAATGAACTGTATAGAGAAATCATGTGCAACAATGTTTCCAATTTATGGACAAACATCGGATGTTTCACACACAGCATACTACTTTAGCTTGGCAAGAGGCAGCTCCACACTCAATTATGATCAGTCTTGGATTGAGACTGTTCCCTAGAGTTGTATAATGGATAGGCAATTAAAAGGTTAGTTATGTGCCTTGGTAGTGAAAGCATAAGAAACAGGCTGCAGGAGCCAAACCCCAGCTAAGCAACACATAGGGTCACAGAGCTAACATGGAGCTTCCACATCGAGCCCAAATTAAGAATTTGATTCTTCAGCTGCTTTAGTTAAGTGTCCAAATAAAAGCAGACCATTGTTATGATATGCAATGAATGTAGCCTCTAAATATATATTAATGTCAATGCCAATTTCATGGTGCACACATATCACTGTGTCTAGAGTTTTCTGCATTATTAAATCTACTTATACAGCAAAGATCTGTGGTTAGGAAATGATTCATCAGGAGACAAACAGCTGCACATTTTTTCTCATACAACTGGCCAATCTACTGTCAATTTTTTTGTTTGTTTACTTTTGTTTTTACAATGTTAGAACTATGGTCACTAGCAGTCCTTATAATGCAATGTTTGGAGCCTTTTAGCTTCCGCATAAGAGGCAGTCCAATAGAGCTCAGTAATCAATGAATTTACTAGGGGATGTGATTGTCTAGGAGTAAAGAAAAGCATGTTTTAAGTAGTCAAAAAAGTTGGTCAGTCACCAATTGGTTATGTACTCAACCACTTAAACACCTGGACCCTTTTCGCAAAGATTCTCAGAGTTCTGTCAGAGAACTCATATTTTAGCTTGAGAGTGATAGCTGATGAGATTGACTCTGAGCAAAGAGCGGACTGAATTTCCTATCTTAGTGAGGATGTGTGGTTGACCTCATTGCTAAGTGTGATGCTATCTTCTAAGAGCTGCGATTGGTTGGTAGAAGAAACAAGCAAAGAAAATAGTACCGTATTTTTCCGACACACTTTTTTCATAGTTTGCCCGATCTTGTGACTTATATGTCAGATTCAAATGGTAATTTATCTTGACCAGCATGAACCAAGGGGTAAGCATTACCATCTATAGACACAAGAGGGCTCGCTATGCTTGTGAAAGCTATCCTGCTCCTGTACCTCTTAAAATAGGGTGACCAGACTTCCCCAATTTCCAGGGACTGTCCGCGTTTTTGATGACCTGTCCCCGGCAAAAGCTGTCCCCACAAATGTCCCCGATGGAGTAAAAAAGTTTTAGCACAACAAGCGACATTTACCTATTCCTGCCACTGTCCCGGCTTAGTAGAAGAGCTGAGCCGAACGCACCTTTCCCACCCTGTCGCCATTGCAGATCATGCGAAAACAACCAACCCCCAGACATAAATTCTGAACAAAATCAGAGACGTCCTCAGTTTTCATCAGAAAAATCAGAATCAGAATCAAGTTTATTGCCAAGTAGGTTTGCACTTACAAGGAATTTGACTTGGTGTTGATGGTGCAGACAAAATAGATATATGTATAGAATCTATAGCTATATACACAGTAGGCTGTGCGTTAATGTAACGCAGAAGGTTTGGAGATGCTACGTCGGTGTAGCTTGTAGGTCCTGAATGCTGGAAGGAGAGAGGCAGTGTCAAGTGTCATGGGCGGCTCTTGGCCTTGTTGATCACGCTGATAGCGGATGGGAAGAAACTGTTGTTGTGGCGTGAGGTTTTGGTCCTAATGGACCGCAGCCTCCTGCCAGAGGGTAGTGTCTGAAATAGTTTGTGACTGGGGTGCGAGGGATCAGCCACAATCTTCCCTGCACGCCTCACAGTCCTGGAGGCGTACAGGTACGGGAGAGATGGAAGATTGCAGCCAATCACCTTCTCTGCAGACCGGATGACACGCTGCAGTCTGCCCTTGTCCTTGGCGGTGGCACCAGCGTACCAGATAGTGATGGAGGAGTTGAGGATGGACTCAATAATGGAGGAGTAGAAGTGCACCATCATTGTCCTTGGCAGGTTGAATTTGTTCAGCTGCCGCAGGAAGTACATCCTCTGCTGGGCTTTCTTCACTGCATGAAAAGTGAGATTTTCGTCCCCGTAAACTACCGCAGATCTCCCTCATTTTCGGCAGTTAACGACAATTTGCAACCCGCGCTTGTCGCCGTTTTCAGTGCCACAAATTGTCGGAACCGGACTCTGACGTATGTGGAGAGCGATCAGCTGTACTAATGGCCCTAATTAGCATATGAATGCAGCGAACCCGCGCGGCTGGCCAGGTCTGGCTTGAATAACCTACTCAGTATTGGCTGAAACCACTATTTTTAAATAAGTAAAATCGCTCCTGATTGGCAGCAAAACCACACGTGGCCAAGCCAGGCTTGAATGTTCTTACTGAGTATTGGATGGAACCACTTCTTTCAAACAAGTAAAATCACTCCTGATTGGTTGGCAGATCCCCAATAACTTATTTACATATTTATATATATTTATTATATATATATTTATTTATTTATTCATTCATATTATGCTGTATATTCATGTTATCCTATGTAGGCTACTACACTATTATTAGGCTACCATCAAGGACATGAATGAATTTATACAGGAAATGAACATTTGCCAGGAAGATGTTTATGCAAAGAAAGAGCTTTATTAAAACAAACAACTATATACAACGCGAGGATCCAAAAATTACAACCCCGTGAACTGTCCGTTTGCCTCCTCGGGGTTGTAGGTAACTGCTGGCGGTGTTCTTTCTGAGGCAGGTCCGATGTGCAGACGCCTACTGTGCGTGGCTCTGTACTTCGGCGTCGCCTCTAACCGGGGCTGCAGCTTCACACAGAGTTCAGAGAGACCCGGTGTTGTGCGCAATTCTGTTCCCCCGTGAAAATCTGTTTCCCCTGTGTCGGGAATGCGCTTTGCAGCAGGTTTTCCCGGCGCTTCTAATTGATTTCTCGGTAAAACAACTCATATAATCATGTCAAGGTTGTAACAGTCAGTTTAATCGGCAGTTGTTTACAAAATTGTAGAATACAAATAAACAAACTATGTCTTCTTACGCTGTATTGTTATAAATGGCAAGATAAACGGTCTTTTTCCAACTTTTGTCACTTTAACCTGACAAATAAAAGTAAGCCATAAAACACTATTCCAGCACCTACTGTGTATTTATGATTTTACATTGCTGAAAGAGGAGGATGGGATGGCTGATAGCAGGACACAAACATTATGGCTGTTTCTCAATTCACGAGAATGCGAGCGCGTTCTCGTGAATTGAGAAACAGCCTAAGACTTCCTGAAAACACAAGAGTGTAGACTTCCCAGTACATCCCTTTGTAATATAAAATATGACAGTTTACTGGATTAAGGAAATTTCTAGTATACTACATCCTATCACACATAATTTTTGAGAATTTAGAAACATTTGCTCTTTATTTCCCAAAGTTTTCGGGAGATGTCTGAAAGACCGTTTATTTTTATTTTACAATTTTGTAAACAGCTGCCGATTAAACTGAATGTTACAACCTTGACATGATTATAGGATTTGTTTTACCGAGAAATCAACTAGAAGCGCCGGGAAAACAGCTGCAAAGTGCGCTCCCGACACGGGGGAAACAGAATTGCGCACAACACCGGCCTACGAAATGGCGGCGGCCGTCCAATCCATCCAGACCACGCCAACAACGCCATCTTCTTCGCCAGGCTGGAAAATAATTAAATGAAAGTGGTATGAATAAAAATCAAACACAAGTCACAATAACATTAAACAAGGAAGGAGAAGCAGTGAAAACAAGTCACTTACAGATAATGTCGTCTTTATCAACATCGTGTCAATCTGGAATTGCAGACATAGCTCCGAGCAAATAGGAGGTCACCGCCTCGCTCCGGTTCATAGCGCCTGCAATTTGTCTCCGAGTTGTGAAGACGGCATACTGTTTCCTGTAAATGAAAATACACTTTAATAAAGCTTGTTCTTTTGCAAGGCTACTAGGCTAATCTTAGATTTGGTTTTAGGCTAGGCTACTTTTAGCTTAGCTAGCAGTCACCGAACATATTCTTACCAAAGCTTGGGATTCTGCACCCGTCTTCTCTTCTTGGAGTTAGTCTCTCCCGCACAGTTGTTCGACTGCAGAGCCGCCAACTTGTCCTCTATGGACAGCAACCTGGAGTTTACCGAATTCTGCAGTTAAGTGAACCGCTCATTCATATCGGCACTATTAGCTGACGAGACGGTCCACTTCTTCTTCTTCTTCTTCTTTCGGTTTTTATGGCGGTTGGCAACTAACTTTAATGGTGCATTACCGCCACCAACTGGACTGGAGTGTGGTACTGGAGTCTAACCTTCCCTAATAGGTTGCAAACAAATAAAACAAACACACAAACAAACATAACGAAACAAACCAATCAAAACAAAACAAACAAAAAGATCATACTAAATTATTTTAATTAGTCCTGTATTCCTCAGGAAGCCAATTACATAGTTTACACTCATTTCCCCTGTGTTTTTTTTGCAGAATTTCTTCTAAGTTTAGCCTCATCTGTTCTCCTTGTAATTGTAAGACTAGTCTTTGTCTTTCTTCCTGATATTTATTACAGTGTACAATAACATGCTCTATAGTCTCTGGACTACCACAGAATTCAGTTGCCATCAGCATGCTTCTTCATTATTAACAAAGTTTTATTTAGACGTGTGTGTCCATACCTCATTCTAGAAAATACATCCTCCTCCTCCTTGCTTCTGTTTGTATTTCTGCTCTTTCCCACTTTATTCTGAATGTTATAGAACTGTCTTCCAGTCTGCCCACCGTCCCATAATGTTTGCCATTTACCCTTAACTATGTTTTTGACCATACTTTTAATTTCTTCTTTGCTGTAGTGCACTTCAACATCTATATTAGAATGTCTAGCTGCTTGCTTAGCACTTTTATCTGCTAACTCGTTTCCTATTACTCCTATATGAGCTGGTACAATACCAGAGTTATATTAATTCCTGACTTTATTAGATTATTTGCAGCTTGCAGTATATCATACACAATGTCTTGCCTTGATTTTGACTGAAATGTTTTAATACTGATTAAAGCTGAGCTGGAATCTGAAGCTATTGTCCTCCACCCAAAGCAAAGCTAGCCACACAGCAATCAATTCCGCTGTGTAAACTGCTAAATCATCACTCATTCTTTTTCCAACTTTAATGTTTAATTTTGGAATGACATAAGCAACACCCATTCTTTTATCAGTTAGTTTAGATGCATCTGTATATATAGTTAAATCCTCACTATACCTCTCCATTAAAGTGGGACTTATTTTTAGTTCATTAAACCCCATTTCATTTACTTTAACCTGAATGACCCAACCAAAACTTCTGACTTGAACATTTCCACGCTCTTGGCATTTCTTCAGTACCGACTGACTCATATGAGACAGTCCACTGATAGCAATCAGCAGTTTCTTCTCGTCAGTCTGCGGACTGGCTGAAAGTTGTAGATCGCGTCCAAGAGGAGTTGAAGAGGAGTTGAATGCGAGACATGGGTAAACTCCCCCTGCAACCCTGATTTGCATTTGTATAGCTCACAGCATTTTCATTTACATGTTAAAGCCTCCCCTAGAATTAGGAGGAGGGGGGGTCATGGGGGGACCACGCCAAGCAAGGCCCACGTCAATTTCTGACAATTCACGGCAGTTTTCGGTGTTGCCTGCAAATTACCGTGAACAGCCGTTAACCTGAACTTCCACGACAATCTACAGTGCCGCATAGTGACGAAAATCACACTTTTCATGCAGTGCTTGGTGAGGGAGTTGATGTTGAGCTCCAACTTTAGGTCCTAGGAGATGATAGTTCCCAGGAAGCAGAAAGACTTCTCAGTGTCTAAATCTGGTTACCTTAACTTAAAAATTAACTGAAACATTAACTTATAGACAACAAAGACTGAACACGTTTGTCTGTTGTTTCACTGTTTCAGCATGCATTCACGCAGGGGAGCGTTGCGTGGTGCAGCTGGAAGGACCCAGACCGCAATAGAACCATGTTATTGGCTAACAACAAATAGCACTAGCTTACAAGTCTGTTGTCCGGGTGGGTTACAACTTCGCTGATGCATGTGAGCTTTATGTTGCTTTGAAACATCGGCGTTGTAATGTTAGCTTAGCACATAGCTCACAGTCTAATTTAATCAAATTTCAGCGTAACAGCCCATTAAGCTGAAATGCGCTGGATAAAACCTTGCTGGTTGGAGTTGCTAATTTACCCTGTTCATCCTTAGACTTAGACTTAGACTTTCTTTATTGTCATTTTGTATACACAGAGTGGATACAGAACGAAATTTCGCTTTCACACAGCTCAGAAAGATTGCAGTAACTCTACAGGATACCTTGCGGTGAATTACAGTACAGGATAAAGTGCAGTGATAAATCGCAGTCACTTACAGGATAAGTTTCAATTGACTTCCGGATAAAGTGCAGCAGTGAGCAGTAGGCAGTTGAAATGTAAACAGTGTAAAACAAATGTAAACAAATACGCAGTAAGGTGCAGCAATGATTTAAAAGTAGACAGTTGCATTGTACACAGTTTTGCAGTACGTTTCCCGGTAAGGTGCAGCAGCAATTTTGCAGGATACGATACAATGTGCAAATGTGCAGATGTGCAAATCAGCGAATCGAATGTGGTACACAGTCCGTTTTTATACTTTAGCAGTTCAGCAGTTCAACAGTCTGATGGCAGCAGGGAAAAAGCTTTTGCAGAACCTAGTGGACCTGCAGCGGATGCTGCGAAACCTCTTTCCAGAGGGCAGCAGGGAGAATAGTCTGTGGTGGGGGTGTGAGGGGTCCCTCCCAGGTATGTTCCATGTTATTCAGCCAGCTGTGGATGCAGCTGTGTAATTTAACTAATTATTTTACCAGATTAAATGTCAGTTTTTAGTCTTGGATTGTGTGAAATAAATGTCTAAATAAACGCATATGGTCCAGTGCGATGTATAGTCCGGTACAACTTATATTTGTTTTTTCTCTTAATGACACATGTTTTGACTGATGTGATTTATATTCCAGAGCAATTTATAGTCCAAAAAATACAGTAATTAATGGAGAGAAATTAACCGATTAGACTTCATTAAGGACTATGTGACATGGTGATGAAACTTGTTTGAAAGTACCTAATTTACGTTCTCATCATTATTTTGATTTTCTTGCTGTTATGTTAGCAGCTAACTGAAAAAATGAAAGTTTATATTTCCGTGGGGCTCTCCAGAGGCCATTTGTCCTTGGTCTTATCCGGCAGCCAACAGTTCAGAGAAAAACATCCACAGATGATAGCGAGGAAGGTGAGGGGGGTGCAGGGGATTTGTGCGATGTCGCCATAACAACTCAGGGAGAATTTGATAGTGGAAAGTCTGATTTGAAAAAACAGAATTTGTTATGAGAACAAGCTGAAACCAACTTTTTCTTTCAGCTTTAGAGTCTTTTCGTCGCTGTCTCCTGGATCCAATTCCAATATTCCAATTGATGGGCTAGTTAACGTTCACACTTCCAGGTTTTATCCAATCTAACCCCTGTGTACCACCACTGCAGTCAGCTTCTCAAGCCGTCCGTTTTGTTCATTCAACGTCTTAGTGATCATGTCGACTGCCGCTGGTAGTCTCATCAAGGCCATGTTGACCGCCAGCAGCTTCTGAAGGTGTTGATACATTAAATATCCTCCGAGACCAAAAAAGAGGAATCCAAGTATCGTAAATCCGAATAAGTAGACATCTTCGACGTCCTCAACAGAAAGAATTGAGAGGCACACCGTGGACCATTTCTCCCACGGGTCCAAGATATATCCCGCAAAAAAAAGTTCCGTCGGGACAGGCACACTCCCCGGTCCTTTGCTTTCCTGTTGAAAAGATTTGATCAATAGCATTTAGAGACCAGCTGACGAGATCCATAATTTCCTTAGAGCTTTCGGTTGCTATGAAGAGATTACACAAAAGACACAAAACGAAGCAAAATAGCAGGAGAGACGGGGGGAGGGTAATGGCAGATATGGAGCTCTGGAGAGCTGAAGAAAAACCGACTGACCTCGAGGAGAGACAGAACAGAATGCCCCAATGTAAATCTTTCTTCAACAGATTTTCAAGGGCAGCGCCTGTGGACTCCGTGTACGGCGGGGTCTGAGTCAGTTTGGAGGAACGCACCTAACGGCTGCGCTGAAATAGCAGTGGCCGACTGGCTGCGTTCCTTGGCAACGCAAGGCCTCAGTCAATCGTTCCCCCAAAATGTTTGTTAAGTGTATGTGATGGACGGTTGTACTGGAACTGAATTTTCGATTGCAATGCAAATTGTAGTTGACAATAAAATTGATTGATTGATTGGTTGGTTGGTTGATTGATTGATTGCTTGCTTGATTGATTGATTGATTGATTGATTGATTGAAGACAATCTGGCAATTCTGGTGAGATTTTTAAAAAAAGTGAAATTATTTTTATAGATTGGATTTTGAATATTCACACTGAGAGATCTTTGGTCAAAGGAGCAAGGATTGGTCTCTCCTTTGATTACTAGGAGTGCATTTGTGTGTGTGTGTGTTTTTCTTGTACCATCAACCAATCACAGCTCTTAAAAGACAGTGTCACACCTAGCAACAGGGTCAACCACACCTGCTCACAAAAAGTCGCTCTCAGCAGCTATTTGAATCACTCTTAAGCTAAGACTCCTAGGTTGGAATGTTTAGGCTAAGAAAGGAGCTCTCTCAGAGGACTGATTATCTTTGTGAAGGGCACTGGCTGACTGCAGGTAGAAGAGATTTTGGTGATCAGTACAAACAATAACAGGTTGCTAATTGTTCTCCAAACAATGTCTTTTGGTATTTTCAGCATAGGAGCAATGTTTAGAGAAAAATGCATAAAGGTGCAGCTTACCAACTGAAGATGACCACATACAACACCTACTCCACAATCAAAGATATCCCCCTCCAAAATGAACTGGGAGGAGGAATCGGAATGAACCAGGATAGGAGAATATTTTCTAAAATTCAGAGAATGCATCATCAGCTTCTGTGTGACTAGGTGAAAGGTTTTTAAGTGGAAGTGAGAAGGGTAAAGGGAGGAGTAAGTAAATGAAAGTTATTGATAAACCACAGAAAGTGTTGAAGCTGCATTCTAGAGCTAGAGAAATGGCTAGACATGGGGAAAACCTAATTAAACTAACATATCTAACAGAAGGTAACTGAAACAGGAGCTGAAGCTAATAAGAACTAAGGCAAGCATAAAATAAGGATATAAAAAAACAAATAAAATAATAACGGAATAATCTAACTAAACAAACACTGAATCAAACAGATACCAAATAAAACTATGAATATAAATACTGAACCGAAGTAAAAACTAATAACAGAAACAAGGATCTCAGGCAAAACAATGCTAGAGGTGAAAAATACACACAGACTACCAAAGTAGGTAGGGAACTACCAAAAACCATCAAATCCCTGGGAACCCTAACAGAGATAGTATAGACAGGGCTAAATCTTTACTGAAAAACTATTGTAAATTGTGTTATTCAGTGGGGACATTTCAAGAATCAAGAATCTTCATTGTCACCATGTATTACCATAGTGAAATTATTTTGAGAGAGACACCGGCTCAGGATGTACACAGATTACATATAACACGCAGACACAACATTCTCCCGGTCACTGACTTCATAATTCCTCTCTGGTGGTGTGAATTGCAGAAAGAAGAAAGCATACAGGTAGAGGTTACTGTCGTACTCAGGACATTGAGACAGGATGACTTCTGCTCTGGTATCTAAGGAGTTGACTTCCAGGATGAGTTCTCGGAATCTGGATGATTTGAGTATGGAAGCCATGGAGAAACACTTCTTTAGTTCACAGAAGGCTTCGTCAGCTTTAGGAGACCAGATGAAGGCTTTCTTGACAGATGGGAGTGTAGGGAGTGCATGAGTAATGAGGCTGAAGTCCTTGATGAAGCATCTGTAGAAGTTGGCAAATCCCAAGAACTGTTGAAGCTGTTTCCGGTTTATGGGTGTGGGCCAGTTGACCACCGCCTAGACCTTGCTGAGATCGGTTTTTACTTGTCCAGGCTAGAATATGTAACCCAGGAATATGGTAGATGGAGCATGAAACTCGCACTTTTAAGCTTTCACGAATAGGCGGTTCTCCGGCCGCCTCTGCAAAACCAACCTAACATGCTGTCGTGCTCGTTAAGGTTTTTGGAAAAGAATGAGAATATTGTTAAGGTAACAGATTACGAAGGTGTTAATATTGGTCAACCTAAGAACGCAATTGAACTTATCCTGAAAGACAGTGGGGATGTTAGTGAGACAAAAAGGCTAACAGATATTCAAAGTGACTTATGGGTGTTTTGAATGCGGTTTTCCATTTGTTCTCCTCCCTAATGCAAACTAGGTGGTAGGGCTGGGCAGTATGGCTTAAAAATAAAATCTCCAATTTTATAATGCCAAATCCGATTAATTGATTTTTTCCCCCTCCTTTTCATTTCAAAAAAGGAAATTAAAGAAATTATTTTTCACCTGAATTCAAGGTGCAACTAAATAGAAGCTGTGAAACATGTTTGTAAAATAAGATGGCAGGCCCTGCCATCGTAAATAATGAAAATATAATAAAATGTTTGCTGCTGGTGATATTAAGCAATGAGCTAAGAACTGGCTTCACTTGTGTAACTTCAAACCAATTTAAAAAGTAAATGATTAGATTAAAGTGTCTCGTTCTATGGTAAAAAGCAGATTCCTCTTTATAATATTCTGACAGTAAATTTTTCTAAACACATATTCCGCATTGCATGCTATTCTCTTCATGGAAGGATTTGCAAAATAAAATCCAGATTTTCCAAAAATTTAATAAATTGTAAATTCCAATTAATTAATTAAACCGATTTACTGCCCAGTCCTATTAGGTGGTTTGCATTGCGCAGATCTAATTTGGTAGAGATGGATGACCCATAGACTGATTCGAAAGCAGATGGGATTACTAGTAAGGAGTATTTGTCTTTAACTGTGATCTGATCGAATTCTTCGTAGTTGATCTAGGTCTCAGGGTCTTATCTTTCTTAGTGATAAAAAATAACCCTAACCCTAACCCTTACAGCCCTAAAATTCTAACCATAGCCCCTATTCTGGCCCTAAACCTAACCATAGTCCCGATTTTAGCCCTAAACCCAACCATGGCCCTTATTATAACCCTAAACCTAACCAGGTCCCCAATCATAGCCCTAAACCTAACCAGGTCCCCAATCATAGACCTAAACCTAACCGGTCCCCAATTATAGCCCTAAACCAAACCATGTCCCCAATTATAATCCTAAACCTAACATGGCCCCAATTATGGCCCTAAACCAAACCATGTCCCCAATTATAGTCCTAAACCTAACATGGCCCCAATTATAGCCATAAAATATAACTCTGTATTAATATTTCAATAAAAATAAACCTTTCCAAAGTTAATTCTCACTGGAATAAAGGTATTTAATCAATAAGGCTGATATTTATCAGAATAAACTTCTTTCCAAAGTTAATTCTCCCTGGAATAAAGGCATTTAGTCAATAAGACTGATATTTACCAAGATAAACTCCTTTCCTAAGTTAACTCTCACTGGAATATAGATATTTACTCAATAAGACGGATATTTACCAAAATAAAACTCCTTTCCAAAGTTAATTCTCACTGGAATAGAGGTTTTTAGCCAAGAAGATTAATATTTATCAAAATAAAACTCCTTTCCAAGGTAAATTCTCACTGGAATAAAGGTATTTAGTCAAAAAGGCTAATATTTATCAAAATAAAACTCCTTTCCAAAGTTAATTCTCACTGGAATAAAGGTATTTAATCAATAAGGCTGATATTTATCAGAATAAACTCCTTTCCAAAGTTAATTCTCCCTGGAATAAAGGCATTTAGTCAATAAGACTGATATTTACCAAGATAAACTCCTTTCCTAAGTTAACTCTCACTGGAATATAGATATTTACTCAATAAGACGGATATTTACCAAAATAAAACTCCTTTCCAAAGTTAATTCTCACTGGAATAGAGGTTTTTAGCCAAGAAGATTAATATTTATCAAAATAAAACTCCTTTTCAAAGTAAATTCTCACTGGAATAAAGGTATTTAGTCAAAAAGGCTAATATTTATCAAAATAAAACTCCTTTCCAAAGTTAATTCTCACTGGAATAGAGATAACATTTTTCTTTCACAAATCTACTTCTACTTGGGCAGACACAAGGAATTGAGCTCTTGAGTGACAAGCGTCGGCCCGTGCCTTGCCTTTGACTCCCTACACCAAACTTTTTCGGTGAAACGACTGATTTAGGGGGATGTCATCGAGACAATTAACCCTAACCTAACCCAATGGGGGAAGAATCTTGAGTTCTTCCAAAGCAATCGAGACAGAATAGGAACCAGTTCAGGATCCAGATACAAGCTCACACCTTTGGGGAGGACACAAAGCAAGAGCTCAACAACAGCAGGAACAAGGTACGGTTAGGTTACAACTCTGCCTGAGCTAATGCTCTGATGCCTTCCTTCTGACTCATGTCTCCTTAAAAGCTCCTTTTGATTGGTGCTGATGGAAAACACCTGTGGCTGGTGTCACACCCTGCCTTCAGACCTGAGAACCTGACCCAATGATTAATCATCCATTTTGGCAAAACAATTTTTCACTAATACTACATTATAATATTAAAAACAGTAACTTTATGGCAGTGGTATTGGAGGCTGTCGCCGCCATAGCAGGACGAATGCAAGGACGTCTGCAGAACGGCTTGAATCTGCCTGGCTTGAATCTGGCTAGCTTGACCCCTGGTTTAAACTAAGCAGGTTCGGTCTCTGGGCAGAGCTTGGCAAATTACGAGACCTAAAGCTTGGCGTCTGATGTGATCCAAAGCCTGGCCTCTGGAGTAACCCGAAATTTGAAGTCTGGCATGACCTGAAACCCAGCATCTGAGGTGACCCAAAGCCCGGCATCTGAGGTGACCTGAATCTTGGCGTCTGACTTGACCTGAAAAGTGCTATATAAATAAACGTTCCTTGGCCTGCCTGGCCTTGGCAGACAGAAACCCACGTAGCAACCTTGGAGACGAGAACTCACGCAGCAGCTCAGGAGAAACGACGAAACGTTTCATTAAAGAAGAACCCATCCAGAGGACCTACTTAATTCTTTTTTGGCAGTATTACCCTTTAATTTTCCTATTTTTTTTTCAAATGGTAAATGCTTTCATCATCATAGCCCTGCTTATTACATTATCTCCGTCAGTACACCCCCATGTCGAGTCAGACTAAGGTGTTGGAATTGCAAGCATTGTCAGCATTGATTGATAGTGTCTAGCGTTTGTTACCGCTTTGAACATTAGCTCATGCTACCAATGATGCTAAATTCTCCACTTAAAAAAACGATCAATGACAAAACCACCAATGTCATCCTGGTCACTCTTCATGTTTCAACATATCCCTTTCCCTTGTCCTGACCACAGCCTTGCTTAGAACCCACTACACATCCCCACACTTAGCCCTTCCCCTCAGGATCTCTTGCCACTGCCCATTTTGGTGGCCTTTTTCAAAATTTGTATGTGGTGGGATTATGCTTTCACATCAAGGTGAATTACACTTTAAACATAATCTGCCTTTCAACAAAAGGTAGTTTGATCAAAAAGCAACACTTCATGCCCCCCACCCCAAAAAAACAAAAATCAATGAACAGGTTAAATCCCAAGTACCTCTCTGATAACAGTAACAGCAAATTTCTAATGGTTTGCGACTCTATTGAGCAATAGTGAAAGTAGTGCTGTCAAACGATAAAAAATTTTAATCGCATAATTTCAATAGTTGAATCGAGATTAATCGCAAATTAATCGCATATTTTATCTTTTTATTTCTGAAAGTGTAAAAGCCTATTTGGGCATTTTAATATGCAATGTTGCAATAAATGACACTAGTAAAAAACATTCTTGTACAAAAAATATTTTAATTTTTCAAGCACTTGGAATGATAACATCCTGGTGCCATGAAATGTTAAACTCTGGCCAATAATGGCTAAATCACTAATCATAACCACCTGATGTTTACACAATGTGTAAACAAATGTGTAAATAAATACATATTTCATGCCGAAATATTTTTTTTTGCCTCTTAAACAAAGATAGACATAGTATTAAGCATTTATATATAAATTAATATTAATTTTACATTTTAATAAAGTCACAAGTTTTAATGTTAATTTTTCCCTCTCTCACACACATCTAATCCTGAGCTTTCACACCAACAATATATTTTTTATTATATTTTTGCATGCTGTTTATATCCTTGTCTATACACAGTTTTTTTCAAAGCCTGGAAAAAGGTTTAAAATTTCCAGGTCATTCCAGAGTCTTATATTTTGCTTGCAACGGGGGCAGGAGCTTAATACCCTTGGAAGAGACTGTTTAGCACAGCTTCATGTGCTGACACTGTAACTCCAGGTACTTCATTTGACAATGTGATTCAGCCTTAATTTGTCAAATACAGAGACAACAAATTAATAAGTATGGTTTATGGGTTGGGTTTCTGCAATGTTATCAGCGTGTAAAAACTCATCTTCAGAACCAATCTCTGCTCAAAATGGTGATCTGCACCGCATAATCTACTTACAGCAGTTATCACAGGTTATTGCAACCGTAAACTGCAGAAAATACGGGCAGAGCTGCTCCCTCTGCCTTTACTACCGTCCATCAGCTCCTATGTCAGTCTAGAGGAGGATGCGCTCCAGTGCGTTATGAGGCGGAGAGGTATTTTAGCTGTTTATACTGAAGTGTCTGTAGTGCAAACAGGTCTCTTTATAACTCCTGTTTATCGTCACTTATTTTAGAGCCCAAATAAGCGACTTCACTTTCAGAAACAAGCCCAAAAAACCGCAACCCGCGACTCATGAAATTTACAAGCGACTTTAGAAAAAAGAAGCTCAAAGTTGCATAAAATAAGCGGATCTGGCAACAGTGAGCGCAGGTCTGTTATGCTACCGTCTCTATTAGGGAACGGTGTGTGTTTTGATGCGCGATTAACGGCAACAAAAGAAATTGTCGCCGTTATGGTCTAACAAAGATAACGCATTAATAACGCGTTAAAACTGACAGCCCTAAGTGAAAGCCATTATTTGTTGTACAAATGCAGAAAGCATGGAGTCGTGAAGCTTCCCAGAAGTGGCCAGCTTATCAAAATCCCTCTAAGAGTGCAAGAGCAACTCGTCCAGGAGGTCCCAGAAGATTCCAGAACAACATCTGAAGCACTTCAAGGCTGACTCCCCACAGTTAAGGTCAGCATTCATGATTTATCAATAAGAAAAAGACCTGGAAAAATGGCATCCATGAGTTATGAGGTCAAAACCCCCGCTGACCAAAAAGATCACATAAGCCTACTCACATTTGCCAAAAAGCATCTTGATGTCCTAATTCAATTCAATTCAATTCACTTTTATTTATATAATGCCAATTCACAACACATGTAATCTCAAAGCATTACATTAATCTCAATTCAATTTCTCAAGTCAAATTCAATCAAACATCCAGACAGATTAGTTAAAAAGTCTCCTATATAAGGAAACCCAGCAGATTGCATAGAGTCTTCATAAGCAGCATTCACTCCTCCTGAAAGAGCATAGAGCTACAGTGGGCAGTCATCTGCATTGTTGTTGGCTTTGCAGCAATCCCTCATACTGAGCATGCATGAAGCGATAGTGGAGAGGAAAACTCCCCTTTAACAGGGATGAAAACCTCCAGCAGAACCAGAACCAGGCTCAGTGTGAACGGCCATCTGCCCCGACCGTCTTTTAGAGAAGATAGAGAAGAAACACAAAAAACACAGAAGCACACCTTGATCCAGGAATTCTTTATGTTATATGGTAATGGCAGATGAATGCCAGACCCGGTGTACTTACTATGAAGAGAAAAAAAGACAGAGAGAACATAAAGTTAAAAGTTGAAATAACAAACAATGCAAATTGGAGAACAGTAAGAGAACTCAGAGAAAATGTAATCTTGATGTTTCCCAGCAGCCTAAGCCTATAGCACCATAACTATAGAGATAGCTCAGGATAACCTAAGCCACTCTAACTATATCAGGACCTGAAATTCAGAGTGGGATTGCGTGTTTCGCGCGTTATATAACCGATTCCCGCAAATCTTGTTCATATAATGCGGGACGTTCCTGCATATAGTAACAGCGGTATATAACGTGACCATTTGGATCAAAGTCAAAAATTAAAACGAAGAAGAGCACTTCCGCTACGCACTGCGTGTGCGCTCTACTTCTCTCTAGCAATACGAGTGTGCTCTCTGCTGTCGGGTTATCTGTTTTGCTTGCAAACCTGCAAGGATTCAACGCTATTAACCGCGAGGTAAGGTGTAATATCTAGTATGAACCTACATGGTGGGCTTGAATGCTAAAGGAAGGAAAACTTTTCTTCTATTGAACATTTTATTCACCCGTTTTTTGATGTATATCGTTATTGAATTGTCATCCGGCACTACTGATAGCTATTACCCCCCCCCCCCACCCCCCAAAAGTGTATAAAACCCCACTGCAAAGCTTGTAAGGGGGGAATTCCCCCTTATTTAGAAAATGTAAGATTCTGCTATATGCTTGGTCAAGAAAGAAAGTTTACGCCTGTTCTTAAAAGTAGAAGGTTGTCCAAAACCGGGAGTTGGTTCCACAGGAGAGGAGCCTGATAACTAAAGGATCTTCCTCCCATTCTACTTTTAGAGACTCTGCGCACCACCAGTAGACCTGCAGTCTGAGAGTAAAGTGCTCTGTTAAGAACACATGGGGTAATCAGATTACCGATGTGTGATGGAGATTTATATGTGGAAGGAGAATGTTAAATTCTATTCTTGATTTAACCTAGAAATTCTGTCCATAAAAGTTATCAGAATCGGCGACAAAGGGTAACCTTGGCGGAGTCCAACTCTCACCGGAAACGAGTCCAACTTACTGCCGGCAATGCGGACCAAGCTCTGACACCGGTCATACAGGGACCTAACTACCCTTATTAAAGGGACCGGTACTCTATACTCCCGGAGTACCCCCCACAGGATCCCCCAAGGGACACGGTCAAATGCCTTCTCCAGGTCCACAAAGCACATGTAGATTGGTTGGGCAAACTCCCACGCACCCTCCAGGATCCTGCTGAGGGTGTAGAGCTGGTCCAGTGTTCCACGACCAGGACGAAAACCACACTGCTCTTCCTGAATCCGACTTTCGACTATCCGACGGACCCTCCCCTCCAGAACCCCACAATAGACCTTACCAAGGAGGCTTAAGAGAGTTATTCCTCTGTGGTTGGAACACACCCTCTGGTCCCCCTTTTTAAATAGTGGGACCACCACCCCAGTCTGCCAATCCAGGGGAACTGCTCCCGATGTCCACGCAATATTGCAGAGTTGCATTAACCAACACAGTCCCACAACATCCAGAGCCTTAAAGTACCCAGGGCGAATCTCATTCACCCCCGGGGCCTTGCCACCAAGGAGCTTTTTAACCACCTTGGTGACCTCAGCACCAGAGATGGGAGAACCCGACCCGAAGTCCACAGGCTCTGCTTCCCCTATGGAAGACGTGTTGGTGGAATTGAGGAGATCTTCAAAGTATTATGCCCACTGACACATGACGTCCCGAGTCGAGGTCAGCAGCACACCACCCCCACTATAAACAGTTTTGGTACTGCACTGCTTCCCCCTCCTGAGACGCCAGATGGCGGACCAGAATCGCCTCGAAGCCATACGGAAGTCTTTCTTCATGGTCTCTCCAAACTCTTCCCATGCCCGAGTTTTTGCCTCAGCGACCAGCCGAGCCACCTGCTGCTTGGACTGCTGGTACCTATCAGCTGCTTCCGGAGTCACACAGGCCAATAAAGCCCAATAGGACTCCTTCTTCAGCTTGAAAGCTTCCCTCACCGCTGATGTCCACCAGCGCATTTGAGGGTTGCCACCATGACATACACCGACAACCTTGCGGCCACAGGTCTGACTAGCCGCCTCAACAATAGATGCATGGAACATGGTCCACTCAGACTCAATGTCACCCACCTCCCTCGGAACGTGTTCAAAGTTCTCCCGGAGGTGGGAGTTAAAGCTCCGTCTCACGGGCGACTCTGCCAGACGTTCCCAGCAAACCCTCACTATACGTTTGGGCCTACCAGGTCTGACCGGCCTTCTCCCCCGCCATCGGAGCCAGCTCACCATCAGGTACTGGTTGGTGGAGAGCTCCACCCCTCTCTTCACCCGAGTGTCCAAGACATGCGGCCGCAGGTCAGATGACACAATAACAAAGTCGATCATTGAACTACGGCCTAGGGTGTCCTGGTGCCGAAGAGCACATACGGACATCCTTATGCTTGAACATGGTATTCGTTATGGACAATCCATGATGAGCACAGAAGTCTAACAACAGAACACCGCTCGGATACAGATCAGGCAGGCCGTTCCTCCCAACCACACCCCTCCAAGTCTCACTGTCATTGCTCATGTGAGCGTTAAAGTCCCTCAGCAGTCAGAACCCGTCCCCCCACACGTATGCGGAGGGAGGCCACCCTGTCGTTCACCGGGGTAAACCCCAACATACAGGCACCAAGATGACGGGAAACAAGTATGCCCAATCCTCGCGCCTGTCACCAGGAGCAACTACAGAGTGGAAGAATGTCCAACCCCTCTCAAGGAGACTGGTTCCTGAGCCAGAGCCATGCGTCAAGGTAAGTCCGACTATCTCTTGCCGGAACCTCTCAATCTCGCACCAGCTCAGGCTCCTTCCCCACCAGAGAGGTGACATTCCACATCCCAAGAGCCAGCTTCTTCAGCCGAGGATCAGAACACCAAGGTCCCCGCCCTCGGCTGCCACCCATCACACAATGCACCTGACCCCTTTGGCCCTCCGACAGGTGGTGACCCCATTGGAAGGGGGACCCATGTCCCCTCTTCGGGATGTGCCCAGTCGGGCTCCATAGGTAAAAGTGCGGCCACCAGGCACTCGCCAGTGTGCCCCACCTCCAGGCCTGGCTCCAGAGTGGGGCCCCGGTGACCCGCGTCCGGGCGAGGGAACATTGCGACCATTTGTTTCATTCATCATAACGGGTCTTTGGGCTGCTCTTTGTCTGGTCACTCACCTAGGACCTGTCTGCCTTGGGTGACCCAACTAGGGGCATGAAGCTCCTGACAGCATAGCTCCTAGGGTCATTGGACTTGTGGACTTCCTGATAGTAAAAAAATTACAACCAGCCTTGAAGTAACAAATGCATGGACTAGTTTTTCAGGATCACTCCGGGGCAGAATATATTTTTTTAATATATTTACTACCAGAGGCCAATTTAATGCCATCCAGATTAAGTGATTGATTAAGAAGTTGTTGTTTTTATGACTCTGGTCCAAAGATGACAATTTCTGTCTTGTCCGAATTTAAAAGCACAAAATTTTAAGTCGTCCAGGTATTGATGTCATCAAGACATGCCTGTAGTCTAATTAATTGATCGGATCTGTTTATTTATGGATAAATATAAATAAGAGTGTCATCAGCATAGCAGTGGAAATTAATCCCATGCTGATAATTTCGCCAATCGGAAGCATATATATGTATGTGTGTATATATATATATATATATATATATATATATATATATATATATATATATATATATATATATATATATATATATATATATATATATATAGCAGCTTCCTAATGCTTCAACAATGCAGCTCTAAATTAAACTAGGGAGCCAGCTTCCTGTGAATAATCACCTTCTTTTTTAAGGGAGCTATGTTGTTTAATGCAAAATGCAATGAGGATCCAACACCATCAACAAGAGCATCACTTCGTGAAGGGGAAGAAATAGCATTTCTGACATCAGCTGGGTATTTCTGTGATACTGAGGAAATTAAAAGGGGGACAGACTCTTTCAGGTTTGATACAGCATTATCTGATAAAGATCTATTATAATGAAACCTTCTTTTGGGGGTGGAGAACTCAGTTAAATTGAATTCCAATGTTATTAAAATGGTCAGATAGGACAGGGTTGTGAGAAATTACAGTTAATTCTTTGTAATCAATGCCATATGTCAGCACAAGGTCCAAAGTATGGTGGCAAAAATGCTTCGGTACATACACATTTTGGGCAAAACCAATTGAATCTAGGAGAGTATTAAAGGCTACGTTAAGGTTATCACATTCAGTGTCAACATGAATGTTAAAATCACCCACTATAATAACCTTAAACCCCTAAATTAGATAAGAAGTCTAAGAAATGATCTAAATACTCAGAGTAAGGGCCTAATGGACGATACAAAACAACAAACAGAAGTGGTTTTATTTTCAAGAGTTTTAGGGGAAATATTCTGAGGACTGATGGGACAGAGCTTTGTTGGTCCCAGTACATCTGGTATAACACTAAAACAGCATTTCAGAAAATATTATCCAACAGCCAAATTTGGTGGTGGCAGTGTGATAATCTGCGACTGATTTTGTGCTCAGGACGTCTCCGATTAAGATGTGTTCAAACATACTGTTTATACTTCTAACAGAACTGAATTGCAACAACTTTGCAAAGAAAAGTGGCCCAAATTTCCTCTATAACAACTATGTGAAAGTTACCTGTTATTGCAAAAGCTTGATGGACCCGTTATTAGGTTTCCCTAAACCTAACTGTTTTATCCCTATAAAACAGTTATTCATATAAGTTATAAGATGGTTATTTTAAATAGCTTTTTCTGTTTGTAAATGGAACAATTTAAAAAATGCTAAATAGTTTTTGAACAATTACGCAATTTAAAATTTTAAAATTATTAAACCAATTTGATCTGGAAGTGTGACCTTAAAGCAAAAAAAAAAAAAAAAAAAAGAAATCTGTAAGGAAGAAAATACACGCCCTCACATACCAGAGCTGACTATACAACCACATGGTTCCTCGGTCAGTGCAAAAACAAAAACATCCACAAAAAATGCAGAGATGTAGAACTTTTACCAACTCTGTCTGGGAGCTAACAACTTCCTTATTAACACAGTCAACTAAAATGATAAAAACTGACCTTGAAAAATGTTAAATGTCAGATTAATCTTTGGCACAAATTACATAATTTCAACCAATTTCAACATGAATCTTTCTTTTTATACAAATTTCAGAGATGACATACAGAGGACAGGATTTTAAAGATGCTGGCTTTGAAATAGTGATGATTTATTCAATAACTGTGCTAAACATCAACTTTTGTCCAACTTCTGTTGTTACAGGAACTTTCTGCATTATCTCCCTCTGTACCTGTGTTGCTGGCATTAACTTTGAGCTTTCCCGTTACCCGCGGTTCCTATACAGCCTTCCTGACGACATTGGCCATGGTTATGGGTGGTCTATGTTTTGCGCCTGGGGAGGTCTTGGCCTTACCCTTATCTCTGGTTTCTTCTGCACCCTGGCTCCCTCTGTCCAGCCAATACCCAGATCCAACTGCTCCAAAGCCCGGCAAGAGAACGGCACCATCTGCTAATGCTAGCAACTGTAAACAGATCAGCTACATCAATCGATAAAAAAATTGACAAACTGTCGAATCACTTCATTGGTCTACTCATCTCTGTTGTGTTCTGGGTTGAGTTTTTTTATTGTGTATGTTTATAATGGATATCTTGATAATCTGCTATCTTTAGCATACAATAAAAAAAATCAAGAATTTAGAAGACATAATATAAAAAATGTGTTTTGTTTTATTGGAGCAGATGCATATATTGACAATAGATGGAAAAATGTTCCAAGGCTTTAAGGAAGATTGAAGGAGAAAACAATTGAATGAGGTGTGTGGAGTGTAAACTGAAGTTGCGCTGTAATCTAAAAAACTGACAGTGATAATCTGTTGGTGATTCATTCCCTGCAGTTACACAATGTGATCCAATTAGTGTTGTGTCCAAACAGTCTGATAGCAGAAACTGAAGGCAGGTGTTTCATGAACCTCAGATCCATTCAGAAGATTTACAAGAATTGCACTAAACCAGACTATGGTTATCAGCTGTCCCTCTGTACTGTCTGCACCAAGCAGTTAGATATAACAGATGAGCAGGGTGAAGATGAGACTTCTGCAGTTGTGAAGTAATGTACAGAATATTCCAGAAGTCACAAACAAGACTTTTCGTATCAGATTTTTTTTACTCTGTCTAGGTGCATTCCATTCCCTACAGTGATTCTGTATGCCATTAAGCAGTGTGAACTTTTTTTTACCTAGCTTTTTATCAAATCTCCCATGTTGTGAACAAATGAATTGGTTTATTTTCAGAGCAAATGTTTTCTGTGCTTTTTCTTTTTTTGTTGTTCACTTGAGACAAACAAATGTATGTGTGAGTAAAAGCATGTTACCGAGAAGGTGGCTTTGCTGTCTCTATGGAAAAACTTTTTTATGTAATAAAACAGATACATGGATTGGATATGTATGGGTTTTTAAAAATATCATCTGAGTTGTTGATGAATCAATTCAAAAGCTTGTCTGAAGTGTCTTACCCCCAGATTCCACATCATCTGTTCCTGTATGTCAGTTCCATTCCAGACCTCCTCCATGAGTTTGTGAAAAACAACGGCTATTACATCCATGGTTACTTGGTCTAGCTCCACTCCAAAACTTCTTAGAGCCCAAGGATAGCATGTGCGATCATCATCATTACAAGCAGAATGCAAACTGATTTGGAGAGGATTTCCACATTTCAAATGAAATGTTGAAATTACAAATGTGCTTCCTTATTTGGTGCAAAAAGAGTGGTTTGCACCTGATATTTAAATAAAACAGGTAACTTTATTGTAAATGATAAAAAAGATCTCTTTAATTTGTGGTTAACATTCCCAATTTACACTGTTTAACTTTGACAAACCAGATGTTGTTGCTGTTCTTTTTCCTGTTTTCTAAAATTTAAATTGTGGAGCTTGACCCAGCAGGAACAGAAAATTGGAGTTGGTCCCTAATGTGGCGGTTAAGCTCAGAGAGTGGGTCTGTCAATGGTAATGTTCAGAGTATTCACAGAGAATGTGGAACCGTGTCATTAATTAACATGACGTAGGTCCTCCATCAGTCAGAATTCAACAGAACGGAGCAAGCACAGAGGATGTGGAATCTGGATGTTAAATTTCCCATATCTCCCTGTGTGGTCGACAGTGTGGGCCACACAGAGAGACATGGGCAGGGTGGGCAGGGTGTTCCACCCTACTACCTGAAAAGACTGTTCACCTTGAGTTTTAAAGCGGGTTTTAGCCAGAAGAATAAGACATCAACATTTCAGTGATGTATTGGGGGACCTGTCCATTAAAAGCTCTAAAAATCAAGGCTGAAATACTTTAATCAATTGTAAATTTCACATGTAGCAAATGTAGAGAGGATAAAACTAGTGTGATGGTTGCTCTTCTGTTAGTTCCTGTTAAAAGCCTTGCTACAGCATACTGGACTTAAAAACAGCCAACAGCTGAAACAAAGTGCTGTACATTGCTACAAGCTAAAACACATCCATTAAAAAAAGAATGCATGAAAAAGCTTAAAAGTAACAATAAAACCAAATAAAAATGAAAACTAAGCCTTGCTGGTGGTAAAAGCCAAAGAATAATAGTGGGTTTTAAGGTGAGTTTTAAAAGTGGGCAGTGAAGGAGCCTCTCTTATGTGCAGGGACAGGTTATTCCACAATTGAGGACCAACAATAGAAAAGGCCCTGCCCTCTCTGAGCTTCTTCCTAGACCTCAGTACCTCCAGGAGATGCAGTTCAGCTGACCTGAGAGGCAAGTAGGGATGAAGAAGCTCAGAGAGGTACGGCGGGGCAAGGTTATTAAAACACTTAAAAACAAAAATAAGAATTTTAAAATTAACTCTAAAATGTACTGGGAGCCAATGGAGTGAGGCCAGAATAGGGTAATATGCTTTGTTTTTGGAGTACCTGTTAAAAGACACGCAGCAGCGTTTTGAACCAGCTGTAGATGAGAAAGCAAAGACTGATTCACTCCAACATAGAGTCCATTACAGTAATCCAGGCGGGATGATATAAAAGCATGAATAACTGTTTCAAGGAGTTATCTTGAGAGAAAGAATTTTAATTTTGCCAGCTGCCTTAAGTGACAAAAACATGATCTAACAACTGCTCTGATCTGACAATTTAATTTAAAATCACTGTCTAACTTAAAACCCAAATCAGTGACACTTGGTTTAAAATATGCTGTTAGGGGTCCCAAATTAACAGTACAAGGGTTACAGGAGTGACTTGTCCAAACAGTATTTCCTCAGTTTTCTTATAGTTAAAATTTAAAATGTTCAGGGCAAGTCAAGCTTTAATGTCTTTCAGACAGTCCAGGAGGGCCTGCACTGACAAGGCATCACCCTGCTTCAAGGACAGATAGAGCTGAGAATCGTCAGCATAGAAATGAGAAGGAATTCCATATCTCCTGAGGATGGAGCTTGAAGGTAATAGGTATAAAGAAAAGAGTAGAGGTCCTAAAATTGACCCCTGTGGGACCCCACATGATAAAGCAGCCCAAGATGATTCAATGTTTCAAATGCTGACAGAAAGATCGATCGGCCAGGTAGGATCTAAACCAGTCCAGAGCAGTGTGCTGAATACCTATTAAAGAGGGGGGGGGGGGGGGGTAGGGGCGACGGATCTGATGAACACCGCTTTCACCAAATCCCTCAAGAATACTCCTTTTGATGGCTGATAGCCATGTTTCAAGGACAGCTTTAGTTTTATCATCCATCCACTTCTTTTTCCACGGTTTCGGCACGAAGGTAGCGTGGGAACCCGGAACAGGTGAGTCGGAATGTTTAACAGCAGGGGAGGCAAGGATTGATGTCCATCCATCCATCCATCCATTTTCCTACACGTCTATTCCTTGTGGGGAAGCGAGGGGTGCTGGTGCCTATCTCCAGCTGTCAATGAGAACCAAGGTATTGTTTGATAAAAATAACTTTCTGTTCAGGAGCAGTCATCAGGGTTTCTGTCTTACTAGAGTTTTTCTGGACATAGTTTTTAGCTAGCCAATCCTTTATACAACAAACACAATTTAATATGTCAGCTATGTTGTGTAACAGAGATGAGCACGTTTGGAACTCGTACTTGGGTCTCACTTAAGTCGCATGTATAGAGACTTCAGACTCAACTTAAGCTTGTGATTTCAGACTTGTGAACAATCTTTAATTGTTTGTAATGTTTTTTGTTTTATTTGACAATGTCTTCTCTAGCTGATCGCCCGTCTACTCCCTTGCACCCCTGCCCTCTCATTTCACGTAGCGCTGCGTCACGCATGTGATGGCTTGGAAGCCATCACAAACATGGAGGCGACGGGGAGCACACCTGTCTCTGTCCCACCATTTGTAATTACTTTTGGGTACAAAAACTTCAAGCAAGGATCAAATAAAAGAGCAGGAAACTGCAACACCTGTGGTAAAAAAAAAATTACCACCACATCTAATTTTATTCATCACCTATAAATCCACCCGGAAAGGTTAGTCACTGGGTAATATGAAAGGTTGATGTCAGCATCTATGCTACAAACAAGCTATATATATATAAATAATCCTTGTATTGAAAAATAAATGAAAGTACATAAAACAAACAAAAAAGTTACACACCTTGTGAGCCAACATCCACGAGGGGCTAAATATTTAGTTTATGCTGCCCTTCCTTCACTCTGGCTTATTTCTCATATTTTAACGTGTTTTCTTTGTTTCATAAGGCTGTATACCAACTGTCATGGTGACATACTTCCGTTTATATCTGAGCCAGCACTGCGACTTCCGGTTGCCCTCTGCTTCCCATTGTTTGCTTCTGAGATCAACCATGATTAAAGATTTAAATATCAATGAGTTTCTGGTACAACAGCTGAGCATTGATGTGCGCCTTAGTGCCAGGCATCAAGCAGGTACAATTCGGTGCTTAGCTTTTTCACTTTTCCTGCTGATAAGGAGTTAAGGTGCCAGTGGGTCATTGCTATTCGCGGTTAGATTGACTAACAATTGAGGATTAAAGCGACAGTGAAAATGTATACTAGACAGACGGGAGGAGGTAGAATTGCACACTGTCACCTGCAAGGTTTAATGGGATTTAATATCCCTCCGCTCAGACATGAATAACCAAATAGTTCTCCTTTTAACCAGATGTTAAAAAATCCTTGTGGAAGAGTAAACATATTGTTGTGTTTAACTAACTCTTTGCCAAGGGTCTTTTAGGCCAGGATCATTTAAAGATTTTCCTCTTACCTACACTAATGAAAATAAATAAGGCCAATTGGATTAGTTGGACATTTTGGATCTGGTCAGGATAGCAGAGCGACTGCTGGACACAAGGTGATAATAAAGAAGAACAGCTTGAAGAAGAAATTGATGTGTGAAGGTTGACTCTGAGGAACATTAAAATTGTAATGGCACCCAACATTGGAACTCCTGCGCAAAGACCATTTTGAACAGGACTATGCATGAGTGTTTTGCTTTACAGGTGCTGGACTTGGACTGCACGGTTTCATGAAGGTGACCTGGACGTGTTGGCGGTCAGGAAACCTAGCTGGAACATACTCTTAGACTCTAGAACGAAGAACATTTAAATATGGTGATTAAACCAAGATGGTGGAGTGAGGTGACAAACTTTTGCAGGCGCTGGCAAAGTAAGTCTGTTTCTCTGTCCTTAATGCGGAAATACAGAAGTAAGTAAGTCAACAAAATAATTCTTCACAGAAAAGAAAATTTGGTCTAAATAACTGATTTTATGGTGACCTTTTTGAAGACATCCAAGCTTTTGTTGAGCTACTAAGCAAAGTGATCACGACTATAGCACTATGGCTGTCGCGAGTGAGTTGTACGTTTCGGAGGGCCATGAAAATATGGAAGCAGGACCAGAGAGGAACTCCAATAACAAGACACCAGTGCCAAGTCCAAACCCCAAAAAAACTTAAAAGAAAATATAAAAGAGAAAACCAAAACCAAAGTGAAGCATCAAATGAAGATATTATCAATGCCATTAAAGCTTTAAGAGATTTGACGACCAAGATAAACGCCTGACCAGTTTCGAACGCAAAATGGAGGAAATTGTGCAAAATGTGAAGAAAAACAACAAAGAAATAAACAAAGTGAAGGATCAAATGCCCCAACTTCAGAAAGAAAATGACACCCTCAAACAGGTCTGTTTGGACTCGTTATAAAAGGAGGTGGAACCTTCGTCTCATCGGACTGCCTGAAAAAGAAAGAGAGGAAACTATTATTAGCTTTGAGGAATGTATGAATAGAAACAATTAAGCTTTTAATTTTTAGTGATGAAGCTCATTCCAGTGACAAAATTAAACAAAATAAGTTATTCTATTTGTAGCTTTGGAAAGGTTGGACAAAATTACTTTAGATCAAAAATCCCCAAGAATATACTTAGCTTATTTCATATTATTAATAGAAACAATTAAGTCTTTCTGTGTGTTAATGTATAAAAGAAATCTGGTCAAGGATTTATTTAGCTTATGCCTTTGTTTTTCCTATGCCTGTAATGTTTTTAGTTCATGTACAGTACTTTGAATAATCTTGTTACTGAAAAGTTCTATATAAAAAAACGTGCCTTATTATTTTTAATGTCCTACATTGTACTTCTGTTTCTTTTTGTATTTTTGCTGCCCTCTAGCGTTCAGTTCTTATTATTTGTTTGTCCTCTATGAGAGTTTGTATTGTACCTATTTTTCAATAAAAAAAATAAAAAATCATACACGTTATTTAGCTTCCTGCATGTGTTGGTACTCTGTAACGCCTGGGTACTGAATTTCGTAACGTAATTTAGCCTTAGTTTGTGAAATACTAAGTGATAGTTCGATCTCTGTTTTTGTAAAATACTGTTATGGAACAGTTAAGCTTGTTAAAATGTGGCAGGACTGTATTAGCAGATATTTAGCAGCTCTTATCCTGCATGAAACATTGCTACAGCCATGCACTACAAATAGTGGTTGATTTTACCTAATTTTCATACCGCTTGATTTTTTACAAAACCGCAGAGATGTGGTTATGATACAGTAAGCTGTCAGACATAAAAAAAAAAAGTTGTAATGCTTGAAAACATTGTTTAAACAACATATAACAGAAATATGTGGGATATTGATGTATAAATAAATTATTTCATACTGAAATACATTGTTTTATGCTATTTTAACAAAGACAGACAAGGAGGTGGAATGCTATGACATAGTATTAAATATGTAAATAAATGCATGCTTTCATGCTGAAATACTTTGTTTTATGCTCTTAAATAAAGAGACATTTGGTATTACAAATTAATAAATGTATAAATTAAGACATTTAATATTTTAATGAATAAACAAGTTGATTTCTTCATTTAGATTTATTTTACTCAATCATGAGCTTTCTTTACACACCAAAATTAATTTCTTCATGTTTTTGCATGCTATGCATACACACCTGCATACACATTTTTTAAATGAAAGTGTTCTTTAAAATGTCCAGGTCATTCCAGTGTCATACACTGCTTGCAACTGAGGCTGGAGCTTATGACCCTTGAAGAAGAACTGTTTTGCACAGCTTCTTGCATGTGTTTGTTCTTTGTAACTCCAGGGTGCTTAATTTGGCAGCATGATTCAGCCTTAGCTTCTGAACTACAGCGATAACAAATTAATAAGTATACAATTATGATGAGTGGTGGCCTAGTGGTTAGAGCAGTGCACTTGCGCTCCGAGAAGGATGCAAGTACCTGGTTCGATCCCAACTGCATGCACTCTGGCTCCCTGAGCAAGATCCTTAACCCCTGATTGCTCCCCGGCGCCGCACATGGCAGCCCACTGCTCCCCAAGGGGATGGGTTAGATGCAGAAGTGAATTTCTCCATTGTGAGATTAATAAAGTATCTATTATTATTATTATTATTATTATTATTATTATTATTATTATTATTATTATTATTATTATTATTATTATTATTATCCATCTATTGGGTTTCTGCAATGTTCTCACCAAGTAAAAACTCATCTTTAGAGCCAATCTCAGCCCAAAATAGTAATCTGCACCACCTGATCTACTTCCAATAGTTATCTCCGGTTATTGCAACCGTAAACTGCAGAAAATACGGGTACTCCCGTTGCTGCTATGCCAGCCTAGAGCAGGAATGACTCATCCAATATGGCGGCGACGCAGAATGCGCTCCATTACGTAATGGGGCGTTTACGTATGTCTATGCTTTAAACATGGTGGCCCGTCTGTAATTGTATTAATAATTGTTACTTTTTGTTTCCATAAGGTTACATGGGTTTTAAATCGTGTGGACAATCAATTTTTTTTAAACCAAGACATTGAAGTTGTATGATAGAAATTTCGATTTCGACAAACATCGGTCCAAGTCGTTCAATCCGGGAGCGATCGAGACTTGTCGGAGATGTCCGGCGGAACATCCGGCTGTAGCTTCTCAACATAAACAGAAATGGCGGAGGCAGCAGGAGCGTCTACGGTGGCATCTTTGGTATCAGGAGGTTGGACAAAGAACGTAACCTGCAGGTAGAGTGTTCTAATCGAGTACGACAACGCCGGGATTTATTCAGCTAAAAGTGGACACGAATATTTCTTGTGAGGACGCCTTAACTGACGGTTAGCCGTAGTGTCTGGCGACAAGCTCGGCTCAGCTGAGCTAGCTGTTATTGTGTTCACTGTGGCCACAGAGCTACTTTAGCGGCTGGCTAGCTACGTTTCGCACATAATGAACAATTAGTCGGCTAGCTTACGTGTCAACCCTATCCATACTGCGACACCTTGATAAAACCACAACGAGTTCATCGGTTCTTTGTACACTTTCACTTTAAACCAGCCGTAATAACTGGAGGGGAATTCCTGATTGGTCATCCCAATAATTCCATCGTCAGTCGAAATATCTTTGGTGTGGTTTCAAAGCATAGCGTGATGGACGGAGAGGCGCAACGAAAGGGCTGAAGGATTATCTCACTTCTAGACGATTGTTCAAAGTTTTAGTGCTGACAAAACCAGCTCTGCGTTTGACATTTTGAAGCAGTCGCATTTTTTCTTATCCATAAAGATGAAAAAACAATAATAAAACTGGACTTCAGTTCTTGTAGTAGGAAATGTTTCGATTCTCCATCCAGACGAGGATGTTCAGAGCTTTTACGCCGTTTCAGGTGTGCTGTTCTGCGTATCTAAACGGACAAGCAGCTTGAACTCGCTGACCACAGAGTGTCGGTAGCGCCGTTGTTTGCCTGGGTCACTGAGATATGTTTGGGCACAAGAAGGTGAAAAAGCGTTTTCAACAACATAAAAATTCAAGTCCAGTTTTTGTTTTGTTTTGTTCAAGCATTTTTGGATTTACCATGTCCTGGATGACAAATAATCTCGCGCGTTTTTCTTTTCTAATTCTTGTGCTGTTGTTGTTCTCTCTCTCTCTCTTTTTCGTATTTGCATTTGCAGGTATTTCATGCATGGTCTTTGCAAAGAAGGAGACAACTGTCGATACTCTCATGATCTTTCAAGCAGCAAACCTGCAGCCATGACATGCAAGTTCTTTCAGAAGGGAAACTGCGTGTTTGGAGACCGTTGCAGGTATCTATTCCAGCGTGTTTTCGCGTCAGAATAAACGACTTTCACATTCTGACATGCAGATGTGGATGCAAATGTAATGGGATGCACATACTCCTGCTGTACTTCTGCAGCGTAAAACAGAGCTGTTCATCCAGCTTGGCTATTGCTTTCCCAAAAGGAGCTGGTCTCTGGGCCTAAAACAGTCTTGCTGTATGGGCATCTTAAAATGTTGCTCTCTCGCTCCTCAAGTAACTAATATCTGAGGCAGCTGCTCTAGTCGACGTTTTGTGTAGTTGCTGTTGAGCTCAACAACTTCTCTTTGCTGAGAGGAAGCTTTCATAAAACAAGAATTTGTAAAGTGTTTCGGTTTTGTTTATCAACGTGCTGCTGTCTTGGCCGGCTCCTTTGACTATCTTTCTGGTGGCCTTGAGGTTAGTAGTAACACTAGCTATGTTTACATGTGCAACATTTCTTGATTGGAATGAAAAAGAAAATGTGATCTGAATACATCGTCTATATGGGCACATAGTTAATTAATCTGATTATGACGTTACGTTTACATGCACCAGGTTTTATTTAAAATGCAACCACTCTGACATGCGCACAGTTGCCAGATTTCCATAAAAAACACAGAAGTTGTACTTCCGGCTGTGCTGAAAAACAACTTTATTGAATAGTCATATACAAACAATCACCAAGAACGAACACCAATACATATACAAACAAACAGAATTGTGTTCCTTCTGTATCTTCTTAGCGCTCAAAATGGACCCATGCCAGCTTCTAAGAATGGTTCAGATGTTACTGCACTCCTACAGGTTCAGCAACACATGCTGTTCTGTGTTTTATATTTTTGAGCGTAACTTTAGTCAATTCTAATTTTCTTACATTTGGGATCTGCTTCTGATCCATTCCTGGGGTCTATTCTCGTTTTCCGAGAATAAAGCAGTCATCTGTTTTCAGTGATGGGCTTAGGAAGGTGGATTTTTGTTTCCAACAGACTTTTGGTGATTTGCGACAATCAAAGCAAATGGTATTTTTGTAAGACATCTGAAAATGACCATAGAGCTGTTTGCTTGTTGAGAACGTGCTGCCTTGAGTGTAAATTTTTATCGAGTTTGAACAGACGTGATCATCCTCATATTTGTATCAGGCAAACGTTCTCAGTATATTGAAGTAATGAGGTTCCCCGTGAAATAAACAAATGCGGCCTTTTTCAGTTGTGACACAGTGACACAGGAGCAGTGCCGTTTTTGGTATGATAAGTTAGGGGGGCACAAAAACGCAACACCTATTAGTAGCAACAAATTTTTTTGTGATGCGTACAACCTGTCTTTGATCAATTTTAAACTAACAGATAAATTAGCATAAACCAACACACTAGAAAATCCATTTTATATAAGCTAAATGTAATTAAATTTTTATACATGAAATTATAAATAAAGGCTCACTCATAATGTTCATTTATTGAACAGAAAAGATTTACATCAATCCTTCAATGAGCCAGCAAGGACGATCAACACTAGATTAATATTTGCTTTTAGTTTACATTTTCCCTTGTTTTGTTTAAATTTTCCTACATTTTATTCCAACTGTTTTTTTTTTTACTTTCTTTTATTCTATTTTTATTTTCCAATGTTTTAATCATATAAAGCACTTTGCATTGACTAGTAGTGAAATGTGCTATACAAATAAACTTGCCTTGCCTAGATGATCGCACACCATCTGGCAGAACAAAAATGTAATGTGTGGAATTGAAGTATTTTGATTGGTCGATCCGAGCTTGGGGCCAGAGGATTTGTGCCCCACAGCTGTCTACTGAGAGCTTGTTGGGTATGCGCACTGCCATTTCAGATGTTCATTGTTTAAACAAACGTTGGTGGGCCAGCTCCAATATCAAGGCGCATCAAGAGGATTTAACTACTGAGCTTGTCAGTATTCTGGTTAACTTGGATATATAAACACAAATGTTTCTAACAAAATTTTATTGCTACGGGAATCTGTCCTTTTTTCTTTTTTACAATATTGCTCCATAAAACAATTCTGATTATTGTGAACATAGAGCTCCACGGCGACATTCCACTGGCCCCAAATGCAGGGTGGGAGATATGAATGCAGATATTTCAGATAGCAGGTCTTTATTTATGAAGCATATGCTTCAGTTCTGTGAAAAACTTTTAATTAAACATCTTTATTGTCATTGCAACATACATTCCAATGAAATCTGTTCTCTGCATTTAACCCTCCCTTAAGGAGCAGTGGGCTACCATTGTGCAGCGCCCAGGGAGCAATCGGGGGTTAAGGCAGTTGAACCCACAGACCACTAGGCCACCACTTACCTGTGTCTAGTCTACTGCTGTTACCATCAGATAGGTGGACAGCATCATGGTTGGACCATTGTATTAATACTGCTGATGCACATGCTTTTCTGAAATCTATTGTAATCTTTTAGCAGTATTCTGTCTCAGATCATGCCACATTTGTTATCCTGCTGGATATAAAAGGAGTTAATGTAGATAGTAGAGATGATGCCTGAAGGGTTAGTGGAATGTTCTCATGACTTATTGGACGAGAACTCATGTAGCTTTTCAGGGTTCTCCTCAGAAATTTAGAGTATAGTGGATCATCAGGCTTTGTGTAGCGCTTGCGTTTTGTCATGATTCGTCTCGTCTCGATGAACAGAAAGTCAGGAAAAGTTGTTTATGAAATTCACCTGCGAAAATGGTTTAAATGTTTGCGTGCGGTCAGATCTCCACCAATAACCGCGCTTAATTTGAACGCATCGCAGAACAACCGACCAATGAGAAGCAAGTCTCGCGCTAGATATTGCGAGATGACAGTACTACGGGATTTTGCTGGAAAACAATGGCGCCCGTGGAAAGGGAGGTTGACTGATACAGGTTTTTTTAAGGCCGATACCAATTATTTTCACATTAGGCAAACCGATACGTGGGGCCGATTTTTTTTATTTTTATTTGGGACGATTCTTGAAGCCAAGATGACTTTTCCTTCTTCCATTTACATGAGAAAAATGACACAATGACAACAAATGCTACACAACTGTCAATTTAAACCAAAAAATAAACTAATTAAAAGGAGCATAGTTCCAGAGTTTTTAGAGAACTCCCCCCCCCCCCCCCCTCTGTCCTGATGTTGAAATCACACCAGTGTTGTGCATGGGAGCAGAGGAAAATAATCTGCTGCTCCAACTGTACTGCTCTTTTGTTTAGAGTTGTCATGTCTTCTGAGATGAAACAACTATAAATATTGAAGTTAGGCTGTGTTCTCTCGCTAACGCATCAATGACGATGGAGACTCAAAGTAACAAGGTGAGCGCATAGTGTCACAGAGAACACGGCCCTGATCACTCTCTCATGAACTGACTAATGAAGCCTGTAGAGCAGGCATGTCCAAAGGGCGGCCCAGAGGCCACACTTAGAGCAAGTGTTTTCAAAGAACAATTGATCCAAATATTGTTCTTATATTGCTAGACCAAAAACAGTTTAGTTTATTATTGTTAGTCAAATTAAAATATTCAAAATAATTTGCAAACTGGCCTTGTCTAATTTGAATGTCAACAAATGAGCGAAACCATTTTTTTAAATTTTGGATCTAATAATTTACACATTCATTTCCTACACAAAATCGGACTGATTTATTGACTTATTTCTTTAAAATGTTCATATTTTGTAGAGCGGGTAAAAAATTCACTTTGTGTTAATTTATTGGCCCTCGAGTTCCTTTGACGTGACAATTTTGGTCCATGTACCGAAAAGTTTGGACCCCCCTGCTGTTGAGGTAATTGCAGTAAATGAAGGAAACCTCATTTTACATGTCAGGCATGTATGAGAAAGGGAAAAGAAAACTTCGAACTTGCGCATAGCTCCTTTTAAAAAAACACACAAAACATTAACAATGGATAGTAGACAATGCAGAATATTTGAAATATATCAATAAAAAATAAACACTTAATTGTTTGTGCACTTCATGTAGCACCACAAGGCCTTTCTAGTGCAAATTACCTTCCTAATAACATTTGTAAACAGCAATATAGCAACAAACTTTAAAGAAATGTGAACTAAATCACAATGATCTAAATCTTGTTGTTTATTATACCAGGTCATCAATGCAAATTACTTTCCCGAGAACATCTTGTGTTTTTTATTTTATATATATATATGAGACAAATTTTTTTTCTACTTAAAAAATCACTGTTATCCAGTCTGCTCTAACCGGCCTGAAGGAAATTGTCAAAGACAGAGAGGAAGGCACTCGCATACACACACACACAAAGAGCACTCATAGCCAATCTATACCACTCTGTCATATCTTTCTTCCTCATACTTCAAATAGCTTTGCGACTCTTAAACGAAACTTAATGAACGTGTCACAGCGAGAAAGGTGCTTGTTGTGGGGGGGAGGAGGTGAATAAAGACTGACCACCACTGAACATTATTTTCTGAAAAGTTAGATGCTTTAAGCATAGTGATTGTTTTCATGTGCATACATGATTCTTCATGGCAACGCACACTCATGCAGCGGTGGCAGGTGGCCAGCTGTAGATCAGACGTGGGTTTTTAGACAGTGGGAAAAGTGTTTTTTTCTGACTTTAAGCAGCTCAACCACCATTTAGAAACCAATGTTGTTTTGCGAGTTTCAGTGAGTGAAAGTGAAAGTAAAAACCCCGCACTGCTAGGCTGCTTCATTCTGAAAGGGAAACAGAGCTGTTCCCTCCCGCTCACAGTGACAGAGGCAGACATTCAAAGGGCAAATACAGCTAAATTAGATGGTTAAAAATACAATACAAGTTGAAAATTTACTGTTGTTGTTATTGGCAATCAGTCTAATAACATAACAGGGAGACGGCAGCAACGTACGCACGTGACGTCAAAGCATGGCGGCTGAATGTGCTAGCACGTATGGACCGATACAAGACAAAAACACAAATATCGGCCGATGATATCGGCTGGCCTCTAGTGGAAAATGAGGCGCGGGCTGAGGCATTACGATAAATTTGAGGAAAATGATCGGGGGAAAATAGGAAAGAAACACCCTAGATTTGAAAATCAGTATAGCGGTGCTGAGTTATGGGTATAGCGGCGCTCCGCCCTTATTCCATCCTCCAGGGAGAACCCCGAGCTTTAAGTAATATACATCTTCCTAAACGTGCTATTCTTTGTGCTGATGTTAATTGCAAGGACATTGCTGACTGTAAAGATCTTTGTAATAAGTATGAGTGTATTGTTGAGGGTGTTCTTAAGAGTTGTAGTTTTTACCTTACATGTGGCAAACGTAAAGGCATTAAACCAGGTTGGAACAAGTACCGTATTTTTTGGACTATAAGTCACTCCGGTCAAAGTCGCATCAGTCAAAAAATGTGTTATAAACAAGAAAAAAAACATATATAAGTCACACCGGACTATAAGTCGCATTTATGTAGAAATTTATTTCACACAATCAAGACAAAAAACTGATATTTAATCTAAGGCAATTTATTCACTTAAACAACTTCATCCATAACCGGCTGAATAACATAGAACTTACCTGGGACGTTGAATGGGGTTAATTCAATCCAAAAAAGGTTAAAAAACAACAACTGGTCTTCTGTTCTGAAGCTGAAGACATTTTTCTTCCCACCCAGGAAGCTTTATCAATTAAAAAAGTTCCATGCTTTATAGACCTGCTGGCAAGGCCTCATTAGAGCTTAGATTCTCATGTAAATTCACCCGGAACTGATCGCCCCAACAATGGAGAGTTGTTAGGCTCATCGTTTGCCATGTAAATGGCTCCTTCACATTTTGGACAGAGGAGACAGACGGTTTGAGAGACGGGTGAACGTTTTGGTGTCCTTTGTCCTTGAGGTGCAGGTGGACAGCTCAGTCTTGTCCTGAGGAGGTAGCTCTCCTGTGTTGAGCCATGCGTCTTTGGAGAGGTTGTTTGGTTTCTCCAATATAAAGATCAAAACATTCTTCTCTGCACTGAACCGCATACACCACTCGGCTCATCTTAGGCTTGGGTTTTTTGTCCTACCGATGGACCAGCCTCTGTCTCAGAGTCCTGTTGGGTTTGAAGGTACAAGTGCGCCTTATAATCAGGTCCGCCTTATGATCCGAAAAAATACGGTATGTCTCAACATCGTCGCTCCTCTACTTTCAGCTCTCCGTGTCTCGTCGCACAGACGTCTGCTGTCCATTCGTCTCTTGCTTGTCTCCTATCTCTGTCATTTTTTTTCTTTGATTGTTCTTGTGTTCCAAACTCTCTCTGTAACCGTGTTTCCATTCAATTCTCCATCGAATTTTGAGCAAACTTAAATTGTCGCAGTGTCCATCAACCTTTTCTAATGTGGTATTTCAAAATGTGCATTAAAAAGGTTTATGGAAACACGTGTGCGTCTGTCTGTGTGAGCGGGAGTGCGTTTCTCTGTCCATAGTTTCTCTGTTCTACTTCTGTCTAGCTTTCTCTCCCTTCTCTTAGTACAGTCTCTATCCTCCCCTCTGCCATTTCACTTCCCACAGAAGGCTCTATCTCGCTGTTACTTCTTGTCATTTTATATGGCATCAGATGATGAATGCTGGACTACAGATAAAATATTTACAACTTTTCTTAAAATTACAATGGAATTTTCATTTTGGGGTATTTGCACACTGTTATCTGTTATTTGCGTTGCATGTGATGTTATTTAACGTTAGTTGCTTGATGTTCTTTCAGCTGATTAATTAGTTTGAGCCTTTCCTTGTTATCAATATTCCATTGGGAACATTGCCTTGTCTAATTTGAATGTCATTGCATTTTGTTTTTATTCTTAAAAAAAAACTGCTTTCCTAAGTCCTCTGGAAATGCATTTGGAATATTTATGTGTGTGAGCTCTTAGTCGAGACAAATTCACAGTTACACCTTCATATAGGTAGGATAAAGTTTTGTCTTGGTTGAGCGATGGGCCATCATCATACTTGGGTTAGTGCTGTGAATCCCCCCAAAAGAGCCTGCTTCTTGATTTTGTGTTGGTAGTAAAAAAAAAATTGTAGAGGTAGTAAAACAGGTAGTAACAGGTAGTTATTTCATGTCTGGAATTCCTGTATTAACTGTGGTTTTGATTTTTGTCATTAGCATATGAAGCTTGCGCCTGTCTCGCTCTCCTAGTCTTTGTTTGTGTTTCTCCCTCCATTTCTCCTGCGGCCCCTAGGGCCAGACAGACTACACTGCAGCCTGTTTTGTAGTTGCATAACAGCCTTTTGCTGTGCTTCTCTCTTTTGTCAGACTGACCCCCTCTCCTCTTCTCACACCGCTGTTGTTGGGTTTACCAAGTTCATTCTGCTGCAGCTCACTCCTTTTTCTTAGTCCATAGCTTCAGCACCCTCCCCTCCTCAATCTCCAGAAGTGTGTTAGGTACAGACTTTGCATTTACCTTTTTTGCTGACTGTTTTCCGAATGAAGGTTGCATCTTTAATGTGCATTTGTCTCTATGGATGCGCTGATGTGTAAATAAAGCTGATTTGTTTTTTATCCTGTCTTTACATTATGTAATTGCTTAATTACTTGAGTAGTAAACATTATAGTAAATAAACATGGTGGGAGTTCTGTTTTGTCACACCTCAATGACAAAAAAAAATTTGCACTTTGATCAGGTATTTGCAGCTCATTAAAATTCAAAACTCAAATGTTTGTAAAAGGATTGTTAGATTCAAGTAAAAACGTGAGATGGGGAACATTTACATTATTCATTTACTGATTCTATAATTCTGTAGACTAATAGTTGCCCAATAAATGCGCACACATAAATATTCTCAAATAAAGTTAAGCTTTTACTTTTTTAATTTTATTAAATATTAAACATTGATGTATAAACAATTTTAATAGGCTGCGAGCCCAGTAAATTAGGAAAAATAAAATGAACCCTCAAAAATACAAATCTCAATAACTAATATGTCTATTAAAATTAAATTTTCTCAACTTAATAGACTGTGCTTAACATAAAGTGAATAATGAGCAATGTGTAAAAAGTATATTTTTTCTCACCACTGGAATCTAAATCAGACAAAACCTTTCCAGTTTAAGATCAGTTAGAATTATCTCCAAGGTGGTCTATAACATTTATTTATGACTTAAACAGTTTTTCTTCTCCACAAAAATCCCAACTTTGACAAACGCAACATAAATTTGTGCCACATCATTCTGCTGAAATGACAGGCCCTGTGTGCTTTCAGAGCAAACAGTTGAAATTGTAAATCCAAAGGGGCAGTACGTACAAGAGGTTTTTTTTTTTACACATACATACATGTCTGCAAGATAAGGAAAGGCAAGTTTATTTATATAGCACTTCTCAGTAACAAGTCTGAGGGAGTCAGGGCTACAGTTGCTGTAGACGAGCTTTATATTAAAGGTCAGCTGTTCAGGGATCAGAAGGTCACGCCGTGGCTTTATTAGCAGCACAACAGGTGAATTTAAAGCATGTGACACTTGTTAAAAGAGAATAGAACTGAACACGATGATAAATTAAACGTACGCCTTGTCCCGGTCCCGGTTCATGGCGGCTTTCGGTGCTGGTTCTGTCGGGGAACATGGGTCTGCATGGTTTGGGCGGGCTGACTTTTTTTGTTTTATTCTTCCTCCCCCTGGAGCGTCCAAAGGGTGGGCGAGTGGGTCGGGGGTGATGGTGTTGGTCTCAGTCTGCGGTTGGCTCTCGGACCCTGCTGCCTATCTCTGGCCCCGCGGACTATGGTGGTCCGGCTGGCGGAACCTCCCTCTCCAAGTGAGTTTTCGGAGAACAGGGGTGCCTAATGGAGTCAGTGGGGGAGCTGGCTTCCTGGAATGCCTTGTTTCTCCCCAGTCATTCTTCCCCATCCCTGGACATCTCCCTCTGCCTGCTCCATCACACTGCCACTCATGTAGGACCTTGGGGGTGGGGGCGTCGCTGGGGAGAGGGGCCCATGGCTGGATATGCTGCAGCGTAGCTGGCTGCCGATGGAGCCCATGGGCTCCTCCCCGCAGCTCCCTGGGGCTTCGCCGTTGTCGCTGTTGGCTGTTGGGGGGGGGGGGCAACTTTCCCTGTGTTTGCCCCTCTTGGGCACCTTTGTTCTGGGGGGCATCTGGGGTTTTGGTTCCCCTGGCGTCTGCCTCGGTGCTCTGGGGGGACGGTCTTTCGCTCCTCACTCTATTGAGCGTTCTTATGGAAATCCTTAAATACCCAAGCTCACTCTCACAAACACCTACATGTGCTACGATTCAGGTACTTACAGATTCACTTCTATACAGAAAACCCCTATTATTATCTTTAGATGTCAAATCATACATGTCGTATTTATTAATACTGTATATTCTTCATTGATGGTATCAAGGCGTTGGTTGGTTGTTTGTACCTGTGATACTTTATCAGTTGGTTTTGCTGTTCTTTTTATATCTCTCTTTGCAGGTGTAGAAGCAGACTCAGAGGATGTTATATTGCTCTCTCCCTTTCCTCTCCTCTTTCTCTTTCACCTTTTCTCCCTTTTAGCATATTGTCTCATCTGCTTCTCTCCTTTTTTCCTTCTCTTACCTTCCCATTTCAGTGTCCATTGAACATGAAATAGTCCCGGCACAAAATCTAATAAAGCTTAACAAAAGTAACAAGACATTTCAAAGTGTTGTACAAGGGAAAAACATTACATTATATATATATATATATATATATATATATATATATATATATATATATATATATATATATATATATATATATATATATATATATATATATATATATATATATATAATCTTTATTATCATCATTACCATGAGATGTACAGTAGTATAAGCACTGACGTTCCTGCAGTCAAATTGGGAAACAGAGAAGTTTTTTATGAGGAGCTAAGGTAACAGCAGTTTAAGGCAGTCTTCATTTAAATGTGGCCCACCATCTGAAACAAAACTTTCACTGGCTTTTGACTTTCCTATACATTTGTATAGTGTGCTGTGTTTCCACTGGCTGGTTAAATAAACCAAGGATAGTCTATATTGGAAAACAGGTAATGTGTAACATTGTGTTGCAAAACTAACAATTGTTCAGCTAACCCACTCTGATAAACCAGTCTGTGCAAGAATTGCACAAATTGCTGACCTGTGATTCTTAGTGCTTTTCTGTTGCCACATTTTGAACACTTATTGATGCTCATGGCTAGGAGAAATGTTTTCTGTACCCATAAAATTTAGGATCTTGCTATTCAAGGGTTTTATTTAACAAACTAAAATGATTTATGTAATTATCCTTTATTTAAATTCAGTTTGTTTTTCTCATTTTCAAATGTCTCTATCACACCCGCCAAGCGAGTAGACGGTTTCTACTTTAACACTTGGTTTTGTTCTTCTTCTTTAGGTTTGAGCACAGTAAACCTACAAAGAAAGAAGAGCCGCCAACCACCCAGACGCTGCCTCTGGCCTCTGTCTCCCAGCCCAACCCATCTAATTCTGAACCCTTATCAATATCACCTGGATCAGGAGCTCAAGACTGGGTCAATGCTGCTGAGTTTGTTCCAGGGCAGCCATACTGTGGACGAGGTGACTAACCAACACCAAGAATATGCTCATCAATGCTGACCTTAATGTTTGACCATATAATCATAGATATTTCAGTGATTTTAGATGTTTTTCTTTGCATCAGGTTCAATACTGTCGTTGGCACTGAACAATTTGCTGCTGCATCTCTGTTAAATATCATACTAAAGCTTATTTATTTTATTTATACTAAAAATTATTAAGCAAAATAAAATATATCAATTCTGTAAAAAATCGTATGCTATATCATAAGCATAGAACTACTAAAAATCTAGAGTTCTGTTTTTTTTTAACATTAGATAAGACCCATAGATTTTTTCCCCTTATATACACAGTAATGTGAGTCTACTGAAAACATGTCTATGTACCATACAGTATATGCACTTCATTCTTGGTTAGGCTTTCATTTGCATGAATTTAATTCAATTTATGTAGCACCAACTAACAACAAATGTAATCTCAAAACACTTTACACAAACATCCAATTCATACCCAAAAATATATAATCAACTTTAGATACATAAGAAAATATCCAACACCAAATTCTTCTTAAGGTCAAATGAAATGTTGTTTATTGCTAACAATATGTACAAATACTAATAGAGAGGTAAAATACATCATGTTTACCTTCAATTGGTCTATCATAACAAACTACTGCTCTGTTTATTCTTACTCAAACATATCCATAAGGGGTGACGAGTCCCCACCAGCTCTGTCCGTTAAAACTTGCACACCACTGCCCAGCACCAAAATGTCTTGGTATCTTAAGAAGTTCGATCTCCGTTCCGCCGTCTCTCATCTTCCTCTTGACAACATCCAAGAAATGTACTATGGGCTTTAGGTCAGGCCAGTTTGCTGGTTGATGCCATGATGATTTGTGCAATGTGAGCATGTGGCTAGTCCGGATGTTTTTGTGATGTTAAAAATTTTAGTTTTTGTAAAACTGTAAATAAAAAAAAACATCTTCAATAAGATTGGAAAAAGCCTTAATTGACATTACAGCAGTCCAAAACGTTTATATTCCTTCCAGTTAGAAGGAATATTGGTCATAGTAAAAGATCACTTTAAATCTGTTTGAATAATATTAATTTGTTGATTATGTGTTTGTATCAACAACAAAACTTTACAATGAGTGGTTTTTCTGTTGTGGTTTATGCCCAGCTGAGCCAGTGAAGGTGGAAAGTTCTGCCCCTCTCATTGAGGAGTTCGACAATGATGCTGGCCTGAACAACAAAGAAATGAGGAAGCAGCTCTGTCCATATGCTGCTGTTGGAGAGTGCCGCTATGGAGTCAACTGTGCATATCTCCATGGTGATGTGTGTGACATGTGTGGCCTACAGGTCCTCCACCCCAGTGACAGTAACCAGCGCTCAGAGCATACCAAGGTAAAACAATTAGGAGGGTTGTTGAAGTAGAACACATTTATTCCAAAGAGTCGGTTCACAGTAGTTTTTTTACCAGCTTAAAAAGAATACAGGTGTTGTATAGTGTCGTGTACAGTAAACTTCAGAAACATGTATGAAAATGCAGTACTGCATGTCCTCAGTATTACAGAGTTCACTATAGTGTGATTGTATCCTGCTCAACTCGCCAATGACATTCCATAGGCTGTAGTCTTTGTATTTTTTAATTAGATCTTTTCTCCCAACTTGATTTCTTTTATGCAGAACAGCCTTAATACAACACCGGCTTCTGCTGGGTTTAAAATGCTGCTACCACATTCTGATGATAAGATAGATAGGAAATTCTTTATTGTCCCACAATGGGGAAATTCGGGTGTGACAGTGGCAAAGACACAGAGTTACACACAGTTTATGGTAGTGAAAACAAGCTAATCTAAAGTTGGTTATAAAAAAGCAGAAGATGAGCTTTATCAGAAATACCAAAAATAAAAGTAAAAAAATAAATGCCAGAGCAAATATTGCACAATTATTGATAATATAGCATTCTCGGGTAAAAAATATTAAGCACGATTATGCATCTTCTATTTGGATGGCTTGTAAGGTTTGGAACTATATTTTGTGGACTTCCTGATAGTAAAGAATTACAATAGTCCAGCCTTGAAGTAAGAAATGCATGGACTAGTTTTTCAGCATCACTCCTGGACAGTATATTTCTAATTATGGCAATATTCCAGAGGTTAAAGGAATAAATCCTAGAAATCTGTTTAATATGGGATTTAAATGACAAGTCCTGGTCAAAAATAACACCTCTAGATGTGTAGAGCACCATTTTCTCTCCAATTTCCTAACATTGTGCTTCAAGGAACGCAACTCTAAATTAAACCAGGGAGCCAGCTTCCTGTAAATAATCACCTTCTTTTTCAATGGGGCTACGTTGTCTAATGCAAAACGCAATGAGCAAGTAACACCATCAACAAAAGCATCAATTTGTGAATGTGAAGAAACAACATTGCTGGCATCTGCTGAGTTTTTCTGTGATACTAAGGAAATTAAAAGGGGGACAGATTCTTTAAAATTTGCTACCGCATTATCTGATAAAAGATCTATAATGAAACCTTCTTTTGGGGGTGGAGAACTCAGTTAAATTGGACTCAAAGGTTATTAAAAAATAGTTTGATAGGAAAGGGCTCTGAGGAAATCCTGTTATTTCTTCGCAATCAAAGCCAGATGTCAGCACAAGGTCTAAAGTATGAATCCGAATTAATAGGAAACTATCTGATTTAACATTAAATCAGATAAGAAGTCTGAGAACTGGTTTTATTGCTTTGCAGTTTGGATGAGGGAAATTAAGGGTTAAATACTCAAAGAAACATTCTCTTTATTACATAATCAATCTGGTTTCAGTTAATGATGTGCAGACAAAAATGACAGAAAGAAGTAGACTCTCCTGTGTCATTCTGTCTCTTAAATTCTCTGAATTGCTTTACATTTTTATCAAATTTAGAGAGTAGTGTTCCACCTAGCCTGCAACAACCACATTGTGCAAGTGGACCGCCCTTTTAAGGATATTGACGCAACAAAAAGATTGGGTTTGCGTCATACAGAGCAGTTTTGCAATATGTGTATATGAAAATAGTCTGTGAGGTTTAGAAATGGGTTCAAGTTTGTAATTGGTTGGATCAAAACCAACAGTTTCAGCTTTGACTAAATGTTGAAGAACCTGTGTTATGTTAAACTCTCCCTCCTTCTAGGCATGCATTGAAGCTCATGAGAAAGACATGGAAATTTCTTTTGCCATCCAGCGCAGTAAGGACATGATGTGTGGTGTGTGTATGGAGATTGTGTTTGAGAAGTCCAATCCAACCGAGCGTCGTTTTGGGATCCTCTCCAACTGTAGCCACTGTTACTGTCTGAAATGCATTCGCAAGTGGAGGAGTGCCAAGCAGTTTGAGAGCAAGATTATCAAGTGAGTATACCTACTTATTACATTGCCATTAAAAGTGACATAGCAGAGAAGCACTCTAAATGTCAAAACTGTGTGAAGAGATAAATTACGTTGTCTTGCTTTTTACATTATTTTGCACCATTAGTCTAGTCTAAGTGACAAATTGTGCATAACCTTGTGTTCAAATTTGGACTAATGTACTATTCATAACTCTTTTTCCTGTCTAAATGGATTCTTCTGAATGGGAATTCTGTCATGTTTTGGTAGTGATCGCTGTAGGACCCAAAAGCAGAGAGACAAAGGCAGGGAGCTATTATGGGTGAATTTAATGAAAGTCCAAAACTCACAAAACACTGGAGGGTGCAGAAGCTCGAGTAAAAACAAAACATAGGACTGGGAAGCAAAGTGGCATGAAGCAAACAGTAGGAACCATTGGTAAATGGGACAATGAGAGGAGCTTAAAAACTGGGAGGATGAAAGTTGTAGCTATGGCAGGGGTTGATTGACTAATTGATGGCAGGTGTGGAGAAGGAGCTGGAAGAACAGCCGAGGAGAGAGAGCTAGTGGCAACAGGGGACGAGAGAGAAACGGAGGATCAAGAAAGACAATCTAAATGTAACTGAGGATAGCTAGATACACGCAATAAACTAAATACATTGCAGAAGGGACCTGAAACAAGGCTGTTCTGATAAATACCAAAACCAAGAACTGGTTGGCCCCCCGAGGGTGGATTCCAGACGCCCAACGAGACCAAAACCAGACTAAAGTCCATAACACAAAACAATCCAACAAGGGGAACTACGGGCTCAGGCGGGCATCCCGAAGGGCAACCTTGGCACGGCAGGATCACTGGAGGGCGACCCCGGTGCAGCTGCGTCTCTGGAGACCTTGACCGGCATAGCGGCGGGTGAGTCACATGACCATCTAGGCGGAACAGGGCCCTTGGTGGCCGGCGAAGGAGCAGGCCACTTGGCAGTCGATGACAGGGCCCTGAATGCAGAGGTTGTTCGGTGAGTTCTCTGCGAACCTCAGCGACAGCTGGCAGGCCAGCCTGAGTGTCTACATTAACCATCTCAAGAACAGACATTGGGGACTGATCCACTTGGATCCTCTCTTCGAGTAACTCTGGATCGTGGACAGGAGGCAGATCTACCTGGACCTCCTCCTCGCAGGCCTCTGGAGAGCAGGCTGGACCCGAGGCGTCAGCCGAACCCTCAGCGACGGGAACAGGACCTGAAGTGTCCACTTCAACATGGTCGGGCACAGAAATGTTCTCTCTGGTGTGAAAAGGCTCAGAAGTGTAGTCACTGACACGGGCTGGATGAGCTACAGGCTCAGCTCTGGGCGGATGAGCGGCTACAGGCTCTGCTGCGGCTAGATAAGCTACAGATTCAGGTGCAGGCAGAGGAAAAGCAGATGTTACTGACTGGGAGGCGGAAGAAGTGACCCAAGCAGCCGAAAAGGGGAATATCTCTACTCTGTCACCATAAAAAAAAAATTCCACAGAAGAAACTCCTTGAGATGAGGAGCTTTGGCTGGTGGAGGAGTGGTCTTTGCAACAGGTCTGGAAGTTCTTACTCGTGGAGCAAGCTGTGAATCATGGAGGTGATGACAGAGACAATGGGAAACTGTGGAACACCTAGACTGACTCACCGGAGAAGATGTGGACGCCTCGGACTGTCCCATCTGAGAAGCCATGGCGGCATCAGGCCGAAACTTGGGAAAGGTGACGGAGATGTTCTTGTGGCGGCGACGCCAGTGTTTGCGCTGGGAGGAATTAGACGCCAAAGGGGAAACTGCAGTTGGCAATGAAGAAGCGGGAGCGGCAGATGCAGCAGGTGAGTGGTGGTCTGGGCGGTGGTGGCTTGTTGAGGAGATGAGCAAAAGCTGCTTGTTGGTTCCACTCGATTTCCTCAAAAAGGCCAGTTATTCCCAGGAGCACCAAGAGTGTAGTCCTCTCTCTCCAGATGTCCCGCATTTTAGCAGCTGCACTCATCCACACCCAAGGCGGGCTAAGTGTAGCGATGGTATCCAAACCTTGTCTTTGTTCCTTTTTAAAGGGAGTTTCCACCACGGATTTTTCCTGTGAACACTGTTTTTCTGACTTCTTTTGTGAGTTTACACTTATCCCAAGTTGTATTTTGGGATATACATGCTTACATTCACACATATCATATATGCAGGTAGAAAGGAGTTTATTACAGCCTGTTAAAAAAATCAATAACATGGTAAGAGTAACATTAAAGCAAAAAGAGCTCTGGTATCAGAAAAGTATCAGTATCGGCAGATACCCAGATTCATGTATCGGAATCGGATCAGATCTTGCCTGTCACAAGTCTGAGACTCTACCTGGCTACATCCCAGGACGGTAGATGCATACATGGAAATCACAGAGCAAGCAAGCGGTACTGTTTTGTGTAACAAGCCTTTTTGGGTTTGCGCAATTGGTAGCAAGGTATGAAGGTGCAATTACGGTTGAATGTGGGTCCTTTTATTATCGACCTCTGGCCTTAACATAGAAATTATACCTTTTAGACTGCGGCTCCTGATCCACAACACTAACTGCAGTTTTCTTGTTGAGCATTAGGTGTTAGTACAGAAAGAATCTGCTTCTATTCAACAAATAGTAGCAGAAGAACCATGGATGAAGTACTTTACGCGTGTTAAAGTTTACCAACAAATTTTCACCTTCATTTAAAATGTATAATTTATGTGGTTTTTAAGTTATAAATTTAAATAAATCTTTCCTCTGCTGTTATACAGGGGGAGAAATAAGTATTTGATACCCCCCTTCCTTTCCCCTCCCAAAAAACATACACAAACAGCAACAAGATGGATGTAAACATTGGTTATTAATATCAACCCAGTTTTACTTATGAGATCAATACCATTATGTTAAAAATGTCAATGCCGTTTATGTCGCGCATCCCTATTGAATACTCGGGGTGTTTACCTGTCCAAATGTAAGAAAATTATTTCAGGATAAACAGGTTCTGACTGAAATACATTAAACATACTTTTCAATAATGCAGCTTACTAAAGTTATGTAAGGTTAACCGGTGTAATCAGCTTTAAACATTTTTGGCTAAGGTGACGTGGTTTAATGAAGTCCTGATTACGTTGCCTCACCTGATCAAAAAGATGATTTCTATCATCCAAGAGTCTATTCCTTATGTTTTTTTTCTTTTCTTAGGTCCTGTCCAGAGTGTCGTATCACATCCAACTTTGTCATCCCGAGCGAGTACTGGGTGGAGGATAAGGATGACAAGCAGAAACTTATCCAGAAATACAAGGATGGCATGGGGTACTTGTCCCGTTTCCTTAACATGCATCGTTGCTCTCTGCTTACTGTGTACTATGGAGGATCAATATTTGTACCGGTTGACCGGAACAGCTGTCAGTTCAGGCCATGCTGCCTTTGTTTTAATTTAAAAATTAGATTTTACTACAGACTTAAATTTTGTAATTCCTCAGATTTCTCGTCTGTTTAGAACTTGTAAGGTGATCTAACACCTGAAACAAGGCTGACCACACTACTTCTAAGGTTATATCATCACACATGTTTATTTATTTCATTAGGTGACTTATTCAGCATGGACAATGTACATTAATTAAAATTTCTGTAAGCGCTCCAGAATTAGCCAGTAGGCCTTTTTTTTTTTTTTTGGTTGTCCTTGGACAGCTGGAAATTTTTTTCTCATTAAAAACAATAGTAAAAACAATTAAGTGAATAATACAAGGTTAAAATAGGCTTAACTGTACAAATTATTTTAATAAATACAATAACGAAACAAAGCAGTATGAAGGTATATCTCGAATAAATAATTATCACTAAGAAGTTGATTTCAGTACCGTATTTTTCAGACTATAAGGCGTACTTAAAATCCTTAAGCTTTCTCAAAAATTGATGGTGCGCCTTATATATGATTGCCGTTGTGCTTAGTGACGCCTGTAAGCCACGCCGCTTATGTCACGCGGCCAGTGTATTTCCTCCTCAAGGTGACCAGATTTGATTTCTCAAATGAAAACTGAGGACGTCTCTGATTTTGTTAAGCACAGAATCTCTGCCTAGGGGTTGGTTTGTTTTGTCTGAACTGCAACGCCGAGGGGGGGGCGGGGAAGGTGTATTTAGCAAAGCTATACTACGTCGGCGACAGCGACAAGACTGGGTAAATACCTCTTGTTGCGCTAAACTTTTTTTACTCCATCATGATACACTGAAATCGGGGACATCTGGTCACCCTACCAGAGGGACGGAGTGATATTACACACTTATACCTTATAATCCGGTGTGTCTTACATATGGACATGTAAATTCACAGTACGCCTTATAATCCGGTGCAGCTTATGGTCCGAAAAATACGGTAACTCGGATTTGTTTTACATTTAAATATTTTAATTGTTCTTTTCATTTTGATGACTGAAAACCAGTATTTTTTTTTTAGAAAACTTTATTTAGATTTATTCTGTTTTTCCATTTTAGAATAGAGCAGAAAAGAAATGACGCTTTATTGTCCCTTATTGGTGAAATTCATGTGTGCCTGCAGCAAAGTGAAACGTAAATGTATGTGCATGTAGATCATGGGTTAAAGTTCTCTGTTGTTGCAATGGATTTCCACCAATTGGAGAATGAGAGCAAAAAATAGATCCACTTGGTTCAGTTTTTTATTCAAGGTTTTAAACTTAAGCTGCTCTCAACCAATGAAACTGGCAAAGCCAGGACATTAGCCAATCAGAAAGAGAGTAGGGCGGGTCTTTGCAAAGCGGACATGTGCCAGTCTGAGGTTTGTCGGTGTTACATCATTTTAACTTTTGGAAGAGCATCTCAAACTGACCACAGATGGCATGAATGAAAGTAGTGGTGGTCAAAGGTTTTCTTTGGATTTATGCGAACCAGCAACTCAGAAAGTTCAGCGGATTGAACATCTGACAACTCCCTCGGTAGGGTTATCTATCGCTATTGGCTCCTCTTGTAATTAGTGGATTTTCCACCTGTGGCCATGTCATCTGTCAGTGTTTATTCTCTCACTTCCAGTAACTTAGCAGATAAACGTGGGCGACCAACCAGGTATCTTCTCATGACATATGTGCCAGTAAAGGAAAAAAAACTTGTTCTTATGATCTTTTTTTTCTTGCTTCTCCATTTTAGTAAGTCATTGAGAAAATGTAACAGTTTTTATTACGCTTTTTCTGCAGGAGTAAACCATGTCGATACTTTGATGAGGGCCGTGGAACTTGTCCTTTTGGCTCAAACTGTTTCTACAAACATGCCTTCCCTGATGGACGTCTAGAGGAAGCTCAGCCACAGAGACGACAGACTGGATCCAATAACCGGAACCGGGTAATGCTCGCCTCTTTCCTTCATAAATAATTCCGCTAAAATACATTAGCCTGCATTTACTAAGATTTACAGAGAAAACATTTCTGAATTCTGGTAAGGTTGACTTATTAAGTGACTGTTGATGAAACAAACTACCACAGTAGCTTCACCCCTTATGAGAGTTTGGTAGTAGGAAACGATTGAAGGGTATAAAGAAAATGGGAAAAGCAGATCACATTCAGTCGTTTTTGTGTTTCTGTGTAAGAGCTCGCAGACACTTTGTAAGAACTATTCCAATTCTCAGAACCCTAGGCGGACACCGCTGTGGGACATCTTCGATGAGAGAGAAAGCACCGACTCCTTTGACAACGATGATGAGGAGATGGTGACGTTCGAGCTGAGCGAGATGCTTCTCATGCTGCTCGCTGCAGGAACAGATGATGAAGTGACAGATTCAGAGGACGAATGGGACTTGTTTCATGATGAGTTAGATGATTTCTATGAGATTTACCTATAGCGGCTCCCTCATTAACCCCCACCACCCATATATTCTAGACATTAGAATGGACTGTCTTGTGTGAGTGATGGACAGTAGCTTCCCCTCTGTATTGTGGCAGTGCCTTTAAGCAGGCCATGAATAAATGAACTTATAAAAACATTTAAAAAAATCCACCTCTGTGCGCTCGTGCTAAACATTTTATAGACCTCTATCCTTGTGAGTTTTTCCTGTGTGGTTTATTAAAATACAAGATGAAAAGAGGTTGATATAAAATCTTACTAAAGTAACCATGTGCAGCTATTGCTGAAATGTTGTCCAGTTTTTGTGGGTTTGACTTGTTTATCATCTATCCAGGTATTCGTTCATACTTCTGAGCTTTGAACTTGAACTTTCTCAGCACCATTTACTGTAACTCAGATGGGCATGTTGTAAGATTTTACATATGGTTGTCGAAGGCCGGGACTTCTTTTCTCTCTGTTTATAAAAGCTGCTGATGTTTAATAAATTTACCATAATCACTTTCTTGTGTGTTTAAACTGTCAATTGCTTTTGCATTGCCTGATTATTTTTTGTTTGTTTTTCATGATAAATCTAATCATAATGATGGTCTATTAGAAAAAAAATCCATATAAAAGTTCAGTGAAAGCAAAGCTGTTGCAGAAAAAACTGTTTGACACACTCAAGAAACAAGCTTCCGGCAGAATGTTTGGATTGAAGATGAACGCTCCTCAATTTCTTTAGCTTCTTTCACAAACTATGACCTTTTGACATAGTTTTAAAAAAGCAATTAAAGATCTTCTATGTTTTATGTAATATTTTAAAAGCATAGTTTGTAAAATCAGTATCATGTGAAAATGATACTAACCATGAGATTGGTGACCTTTTTAAATTTTTGCCAAGAGTGATTGGTGGTTGGTATATGTCAGTCCAAATTAATCTTGACATAACAAATTGTCGGTTTTACCAGATGTAAAATTATTTCATTGTCAGTAAATATGTGCAACTGTGCAAAAACAAATTACATTTTCACATTTTATTTGAAAAATAGAACAGCTGTGTGAAAACTAACGAACATGCTTCTATAGGTGCGACAATGGTGCAGGAGTTAGGGACTTCATCCTACAATTGGCGGGTTGCCAGTTTGATCCCCTGCTCCGACTGCCTCAGTCGTGTCCTTGGGCAAGACACAATTCACCCGAATTCTGCCCCAGGGCAGTTGTGGCTACTATAACATAAGTCACTGTCAGGGTGTGACTGTAGTGTAAATCGTTTGGAGTCGTCGGACTTCATAAAGAGCTATACTAGTATAAGCCGTTTACCATTACCATAGGATTTAGGGGGAAAGTAACAGCAATGTGCTGCATGATTATTTTGCAGAAAATACAATATTTTTGCTCCATTTTCACCTCTTATCCAGATGAGGAGTTTCTGGTTAAAAAACATTTAAGGTTTTTCAACCCCCGGTCGTGTCTAATTAACTTATTACTTTTGGTTTATAGACATGGGGTGCTATTGGCTAGATTTTGTGTCTAGCTTCCGCGTAATAATTAGGTCAACTCATGTGAGATTCAACACATGGAAAAGAGTAAACGCACTGGTGAGTAGCATGGCCTCAATTTGGACAAAATAAAGCTGTCTAATATGTGTAGTTGTTACCCAGAGGAATATATTTGTGTGGTAAACAGTGCAGTAGATTTGGATTGAAACAGATTGATTAAATACATCAGAGCTATTTTTAGTACATAGGCCCGCTGTGAGTGTCATAATGTTGCTTGATTTTAATTTTTGGCTTTCATTGGGCATTGTGACCTAGTACTATTTCGAGAGGCACTTTATTTGATCTATTTGGACTTTTCAGAATATAAATGAAACTTAAGCATTGTTACAGTTTTATTTCTTTAATTCATAACTTATGGTTGACTATATGACAAAAAGCACCTTTAGATGGCGAAATATTTCATTATGTTGTAGCAATTTCATTCTAGTAATTGGATAAAATACAAATGAAATCGAATAAATAATTAGAATACATCTAAAATGTTTCAATACATAAATATGGAAATAAATATATCAGTTCTATTGGAATAGTTAAAATGATTAATGCTAATTTCTGCTAAAAATAGTTGTATTTCTTAAAATATTTATAAAACAAAATATTTACATTTATCTAAAAAAGTAAAATACATTTTAATTGATGCGATTCTAGGGGACAAGGTTAAAACTACATACTATTCACCTTTGTGTGTTCCTGGTTTTAAGGTTTTCGACCTGCATCTAACACCTGTGAAAGGTAAAAATAAAGGTGAAATGAGTTGACCCTACGCCTGCTTTCTTCCTGGGTCTTTTCATGTTGGACCAGCATTGATTTAAGGAAAAAACTTGACAGTTGAAAACCAAGCATACAGCAAGGAGTAAAGATAAACGGCATTGCTTATCCAAGTGCTGCGGTTGTAGGGACAAAATGGCAGAAGCCAAGAAGCTCCAAAAGCAGTGGGCTGTTGCCAAGAGCCTTTGACTTGTCAAGCCAACAAGATCATAAAAGATGAAAGTCAGTGGCGCCGAAGTCATTCTTATGGGGGGGAGGTGGAGGGGACATGGAGGTTTTTCATCAGCTTGCCCTCTATTCATAGGCACCTTTACTGTAATGTGCACATGCTCATTGTTGTCACACAGTAATGTTCACGTGTAGCCTTATAATCACAACCATCAAAGCAAGTCGAAAGGTACCTTACAAAAATAATCTTTTTTGAAATGGAAATTATGTAACAAACTGCAGTGCTCATGAATATGTAGGGTTTTTTCATAGAAAGGACTGGAAAGGTATTTCTCTGTGTTTATCAATGGTGTATTAGTAGTAAAATAAATCGCTTCTTTGCTGTTCACACATCTGCGGTGGCTAAAATGCATGGTCTCCTGTCATTATCCACGTGATTTATTAAGAATCATGATGATTAATAAAAGCAACTGCTTCAAAATTATTGACCATGACCAAAGTAAATAGAAACAAAGTTGCGGTGTATGTATCCCAGTCTTCTTACACGGGAGATGGTGAGTAAAGAAAATGATTCAATGGCGCCTGAGAGAATGTACGAGCCCCCTTATGTCAAATCACATGATTTATAACCCATGACCTTTGACCTATGACATCACTATGTGACCTAGGATTTATGATTCGTGACCTTTGACCTAAAATTTGTGATATGTAACCCAAGACCCGTAAAATGGTATTAATTACCTGTGACCTATGACCATCTTAATAATGACCAGATGATAGCGGCCATTTCGGGACAATGATCCCTTATGTTTACCACATTACCAGCTTTAACCCAACTAATGACCTAATACCTATGACCCCATTAATGATGACCAGATGCATGAGCTTAGCAGCCATGTAAACATAATCAATGGCCTCCTTATGTTTAGCACAATACAGGCTTTTTTTAAACGTCTAACAACCTAAAACCTATGACCACCTTAACGATGACCAGTGGCCATGTTGAGACGATCTCCTAACTGTGCCACCTCCTAACCTTGTGGGTTGAGTTTCCGGCTTGAATACGGTCGAGAAAATTGTGTTAAATACTCCAAAAATTGCCTTTTTTTAAAAAACAAAAACAAAGACTCGTCACAAATTGGAGAAGCGGTGACAGGATCATCTGTGATCTTTATGGATGAAGAATCAACCTCAGCTGTCTTCGATAACACGGGTGTAGTGTGTGAGATTGCTATTATCCAACCCCGAGAAATTAAAAATATGGAGGATGATCCCAGTACACCTCCCTCTATGAGTAAAACAGCAGCTTCAAGAACCTCAAACAATTGACGAATCCTTTCAAGCTGGACATGTCTTCTATATGAGACCCAAATCTCCATCTTCCAAGATTCAAGCGATACAACTGTGCCGAGGCAGACGCCAGGGCAGCCAGAACCCCAGATCCCTGAAGGGACCCCCTGATCAAAAGTGCCCAAGAGGGGCCAACACAGGGAAAGCTGCCTCCCCCATTACAGGGAAGAGCAGAGATGGGCCCCAAGAAACCCCCAACAGCCACAACGCCGAAGCCCCCGGGGGCCACGGGAACGAGCCAGTGGGCTCCGCAGCCAGCTACGCTGTACCAGATCCAGCCATGGGCCCAGGGACCCAATGCTTAGGGGTGCTCCGCCCCCGACAGAGCCTCGGGGGCCCAAGCACCCAGCCCTGAACACCGAGGACTACCAATGCACCAGCAGGCCAAAGTGCCTGCCAGTGGAGGAGGGCAGGATGGGGGGATGGGCTCCACACTTAGTGGAGACCTGAGATGTCCCAGGAGAGGGGGTAGTTCAAACCCAACCAGACAAATAGACAAACAGAAAACCACGTACACAGTCACATTCACATGTTCCCACCCTAGTGCCCCTGCGAACATGCGAACACTCCTACCACAAAAAAGGAGGTACACACACTCGTACTCACCAGACACATCCTATATTCCCAGGTCCAGGCACCGACATCCCAGAGGGGTATCAAGCCCCCAGACCCAGGAACTAAACCCCATCATCAGGATTGTGGGACCACCAGAACCCAACCTACCCAATCCGGTCCTAACCCCCCACCCTGATCCCAGACCAGATGACCCATGGGCCTATCCACCCGTAGAGAGGGCCAACATGAACCGAATGGGCCAACTAACCAGAGCCCACCCCAGAAATCCTGAGGTGCTACCTCCCCCACACCATGCTCTCCATACTTAAGCCCCCCCCCCCCCCATTCCGGGGGACAGCAAAAGCGCCAGCCCCAGCCAATCCCCAGGATCCAACGTCCACCCCCAGCCAAGACCGACCAAGTGGCCGCTCCTCCTCCAGGCCCCGGACTCCAGGTGGCAATCAGACAACAAGGATGAGAGAAAGACCCTGAGCCTGCCTCCAACTGCTCAAATGTCGTGTTGTTGCATGGTGTTCTCAAGTGCATTTAAAACTGGGAGGGCCAATAAGGGGGGGGGGGGCTGGCACAGTCCACCCCACTACGGAAGGTAGCAGGTGCCTGCGCATCCCCCCATGCACCTTACCCAGAACCCTCAATCCCTCAATGTCTAAATGTGAATGGGGGCAGAGGAAGACACCAGGGATGCGGCGTACACAATCACCCTCCCCCCAGTCGTCTTACCCCCCACTCCCCCAATTAAGTCCCTACATATATGTGTGTTTTGAGAATGTTATAAATGAAAGTTTTAAGATGTAAAATAAAATTGGGGTCAAGGACGTCACCAGACAGTGGGGCAGGGAAATCCTCCCCTCTACCCAGTGACGCCCCCACGCCCCCAAGGTCCTACATGTGTGGCTTCGTGTTGGAGCAGGCAGAGGGAGGTGTCTGAGGATGAATGACTGAGGAACAACATGCTCTCCCAGGAAGCCAGCTCTCCCGCTGTCTCCAATAGGCACCATCGTTCTCCAAAAACAACAAATCATATCATTACCCCCAGACCAGATCAATTTGTTGCCATGGTCCCTTGAAGGGATATACTTTGTCCTTTCTTCATTTGTTAAAATACAAATGACCCTTGTCAATCTGCAGTTAGAAATGAAAAGTATTTGTTTACTATGTATACTCCCATTTTCATACAATGACAAGACAAAATTGGTCTGAAAAAATGTTTACACTTACAATTTGTCATGGTTTAAGTTTTGTCTGGCTTCTTTCTTGTTATTTTGCAGTTTACTCAGCTCTCCCTCGCTCAGCTATTAGTCACACCTGTCTAATTAGTCTTTATTCCCGTCACCTGTCAGACTCCCTTTATAAACTCACATTAGTTGTGTTCTCGTCCATAGTGTTCACTCCTGCTCAGTTTCTGCCAGAATCCTGTGTCAGCTCAGTTTTTTGTTCCAGTCAGCCAGAAGTCTTTTCTCCAACTTTGTTTTGTTCAAGTCACTGCCTAAGACCCAGCTCAGCTCTGTTCCAACTCAAGTTCTCAACTCCTGTTCACGACTCCTGGGTTCCGTTCTGCTCTCAAGTTCCAACTCCTGTTCTCAACTCCTGGTGAGCCGTTCTGGTCTCAAGTCCTCGGCTCTGATGTTCTGGTCTCAAGTCCTTGGCTCTGATGTTCTGGTCTCAAGTCCTTGGCTCTGATGTTCTGGTCTCAAGTCCTCGGCTCTGATGTTCTGGTCCCAAGTCCTCGGCTCTGATGTTCTGGTCTCAAGTCCTCGGCTCTGATGTTCTGGTCTCAAGTCCTCGGCTCTGATGTTCTGGTCTCAAGTCCTCGGCTCTGATGTTTTGGTCTCAAGTCCTCGGCTCAGATGCTCCGTCCTGGTCTCAAGTCCTCGGCTCAGATGCTCCGTCCTGGTCTCAAGTCTTCGGCTCCAGAGTTCCTCCCGGTCAGTCTCTCAACACGCCTCCTGCCGGCCAGCTTCTGCACCCTACACCTCTGGGTTCCATAATCATCCATCTTCCACACTATTCAATAAACTCACTCCTAAGAACTAGCTCTGTGTGTGCGTGCTGTGTCCGGGTTCATCCTAGAAAAATATCATAACACAATTAAATTGGGTACAGTCTTGGATATGTTAGTTAGGTTGTATTAAATATTATTACAATATACACTTTCATTTGTTTTAGGTCCTCTTCTGGAGCATGACTTGACTGAAGGAATGTTTCAAGGTCTTCATCTATGTCTAAATACAATAATTTGTATAATTTAGACCAACTCCACATTTAAAAACATTTTTAGCAGACAAAGCTTTTAATTAATTCCACAAATGATAAAACTAACTTTCTCATCAAAACACTTTTGGCAAATAGTCATAAAAATCATATTCAATATTTCATAAAACAAAAGAATATATGCTGTTAATGTAGAAAGGTGTGTTTGTTTTCATACAAAATATTTCGTTCATGTAATATTAATACAACATATTCTGTGGTGTTTATGTTATAATGAATCCAATTTGGGATAAAACATCCCAATTATTTTATGACTTTATGACATTCACAGAAATTAAAAATCACACCAATATCTGTGTTGTATTCTTTCATCATTACACTATCCTGACACTATTCAGTATCCTGACAGAATATTCTGTCAGGATACTGTCTACATTCTGTCAAAGATGAAGACTCAAGTATACGCTAATGTTTTGAATAAAGCTTTGACCAGTTCTTGTAACGTACCATTCTTTGTTGTGATGTTACCCTTATGTGTTCTTTCTTTGTCATTGTCAAACTGAAATCATGAAACAGCGGAGGATTATTCTGCAGATGTACTTTAAAAGTGTTTGAATTTGCATACTCTTGCATTTTATATTTCACAGGATGGGAGCTGCAACTTCTGTAGCCTACATTTCCTCTTTCCAAATAATGGAATGCGCATCTGCACCCACTGCTCCTGGTCTCCTTTCTTTCAGCAAGGGGACGAAGCATGTCTGTCTGTCTGAACTACATGTTAGCTACTCTACCGGAATTTGTCAACAATTCTTCTTATTATTATTATTTCAAATAGCTGTATATGTTGTCATAAATATATCATTAAACAATATGAAATATTGAAAATTCCTGGGTTTTATGTTAAATTTAAAATGTTCCCCTGTTTGCTTGCAGTTTTGTCAGGAGTGCTGCTGTTCCAAAATGCACAGCTTTCACAAACAACCTTCACAAGGGAACGCAAAATTAAAAAAATCCAAAGTATCCCCTCACGGGCTTTGTACCTAATGGCCTTTTCTTTGGGAAGTGAACTGAGGTGTGTCTAATGTTTTGAAACATATCAGTAGCATTCAAAATTATATTGCTCAAGTCAAAATAAAAGCAAGATACTGTAAAACTAGTCTAAAATGATCTCTTTCAAATATTAAAAAACATGCTCCAGTCAAAATCTCTCTAGACATGCTTTTTTTCTTTAGGTACTTTTAAGAAAATCCTAAAATTAACATTTTACTGTCACTTAATGATGAATGTATACCCCACTTATAAATCCACCTGGATGCGTGATGGTGGAAGAATTTTTGTTGGAAGTTCTGTTTCTTTTTAGACTGCTACGTGGTGGAAGTGTCTGATTTGAAATAACTGGAATAAATAAAGCCGCCTGCAGACTGCAGACAGGCTAATCAGATGTAGTCCATTCCTTGATAGTCCATGCCTTTCTTTGCCCTGGCTCCTAAAGATAATCAGCAGGAAGGCAGAAACTGGAGAAAGGGAGGCGGCTGGCAATAGCCCACAAGTACAATGATCTCTGAATTTGGCGGCGTTAATCCGAACAGTGAGCATCCTTCTAACAAAGTAAAGAGCACCCAGCACGCCTCCCATTACGCCGCAGCCTGCCGGGATACCCGCAGCACCAAGGACAGCTTCCAGCCTCTGTTCTCCGCCTGCATCATGACATCAGGAGAGTTCTTGCCAAGCTCTGCTCTGCTGGCGCACAAACCCAGAAGGAGCCTGCTGTACAAGTCGCTCTGCTTCCTCCTCCTCTTCTTCCAGGGCGGCGTCCTGGATTTCTATCTCATCCTCTTCACTGACCTGTACTGGTGCTCATGGATAGCCACGGACCTGGTGGTCATCTCCGGCTGGGGGGTTTTCTTCCTCAAGAACGCTCGGAGCCAAAGAGAGAGGGCCTGCGGTTTCCACCAAAAGAGTTCGATTTTTGGCTGCAACCTCGGGGAATTCACCTACGCTTACCTGGCTTGGCTGATCTACGTCATCGCCTGCACCCCTAAGATCGTGCTCATCCTCGAGACCTCCATCCTGGAGCTGATCGCCCTGAAGGTGCCGTGCGGGATGACCGGCTTTAAGATTACGGTGCTGCTGTCCGTGCCGCTGCTCTTCTGCCTCATCAGCTCCATCGTGGTGGATTTAAACGGCCCAACCCACCACCACTCCCAGAGCTGCTTCACCAGCACCTGCCTCGACCTGCTGGACAGTTTCACGCTAATTGAGATGCTTCTGAGCGGCGAGGTCCCCTCCGTGTACCTGAAGTACACCGTGATCACCGTGTACTTCGTGGCCTTGGCTGTCCCGGTGATCTGGCTCTACGAACTGACGGCGACGGAGCTGCGCTGCCGGTGGCTGTGGAGCCGCTTCTCCACCGGGCTGCTGGTGAACGCTCCGCTGCTGATGGTGCGGTGCTTCCAGGTGTACGTTTACAAGATGCCGGTGTCCGTGTTCATGTTTAAGAACGTCTTCCTGTTGGCGTGCCGCCTGCTCGAGCTGCTGGAGCAATGCGCGGCGGCGCAGGGCCTGCGGCGGCGGGCTGGCACCAGCAACCCAGCGCAGTTCTCCCACGGCGTGTCCGAGAACGACATGTGTCCCCACGGATACGTCAACACTCTGGCCGTCACGCAGTCTTAATGTGCACGCGCTGGTGGAAATGCTGTCCTGCCGCTTCTGCCGGGGGAGCAACAGAGGATGCACAACTGTTCACTATTCACCATGAAGTGACGCTAGAAGGAAAATCCACACTCTGAATTAGTGCATATAAACGGACTGCCGTAGATCTCTGTGTTTTAACAGGTTTCTTAAGCCTGGAAGTTGGATATTCAAAAATTTTCTGGAGCAGTTGAAATAAAAAAAAAAAAGTTTAAATATGTTCAGCTGGTAAGTAAGAAATACATTACGATAGCAAACAGCCTTTTATGACCAAACAAGTAGTCTCCCGGAAGGTTTTAAAATGTACCTTAATTACAGTTAAACAAACATAAAAAAACAACAACATTTTGCATCTTCAGAGCAAATATTAAGCAGTGGAATTAGAAGTCTACACTCCAACTGATGTAAGGAAGCTGATAAGTTGCCTTTAAATTTTTTTAAAAAAAATCTCTGTATTGATTTTCAGTTTTCATCTCTGCAAATTTCAGAGGTGAACCTGACCGGAGTGCCTGTCAGAGTAGGAAACAGGTGATGTGTTGCTGCAGAAGTGTTATTTAATGACACAATTGTAACTTCTGATGGCTGTGCCTCTAAAGCCTCAAGATTTTAAATAAAAACGGTCCTTTTGAAGAACATCAGTCGTCATGGTATGATGACATGCAATAACAAGTCCATGCTTCAAAGACATGAGCCTGCTCCTAGTATGAAGGTGTAAAAAGGTTAGGTTTTGAAACAGCTAACATTTTCAATTACCATGAAAGTCACCAATTTGTTTCCCGATCAGTATGGAGCAGAGACTTGTGCTGCCCTCCCCTTCCCTCACATATTGCTGCACACTGCCAGGGTTTAACTTTTCCCTCGTTCATCAGAAAAAAGTAACTTGGTGGGAAAAAACAAGACAATGGCGTGAAAAAATAAAGAAGGCCACTCCTGACCCTTATTTAGGTAAGTTTTTTAAAGGTACAGCTGAAAAGCTGCTCACTACAGGCTGGAACAGAAAAAATAGTCTGCTTAAAGAAGCAAATCAGCTAGTTAGACACAATATAAATAGCAAAACTGCAGAGATATTATTTTGCACAATAAATGCTTGGAAACTAACATTTAATTTAGGGGTATTTATATTTTGCTATAAAAATAATAAATGTAAAGATCAGATTTTCATTACTGTCATATGCGTTGTTGTATTTAAGCAACAGGATAAATAATTATTGCTTTTCCGTTTTCAAATGAAAGTTATTAAACCAAACACCTTTGTTTCACACTGTCAGAATGCCTTATTATAGACTTTATTTGCACAGTGGCTTTTTAGGGGTAGCCGTCCGTAAGCAAACCAAAAGATGAGGGCAAGTTTCTTATTACATAGATCTGTCCATGATCAGCATGTTGTTCTATCAAACACTCCTACACCTTTGTTTATTCTGCTCTTTCATTTAGTAAAAGATCAAGAGGGGAAAAAGAGATTTTTTCCCCCCACAAAAACACCCCAAAACTTTTCTCAGCCACCAGTGATTCGAGAGTTTTTGCCAAGTGTTGTACGAGCTTAATTAAAAGGCAGTCAAACTTCATCGGTGGGGTTTAACGCTATCTTTTGTAATATGAATGATGTGATTTCACATGACTTCAGTTGTCAAAAAAGAAAAAAAAGATAATGTTGCTGATTCATCTCTATGGATGCCCACAAGAAGGATTAATGCTGCGTTCCATTTACCTCGGAATAACTAAGAGCTTTGAATGGAGTTCACCCGAGTAAAAAAAGATATCTAAAAAACAAAAAACAAAAGGTCAGGATTCCAATATGGCGACAGTGAGGAAAGCTGTTGTTTTGTTCGTAGTACCTCTTATAAACATTGTTTAAAGCTGTACTTTCCACATGTAGACACCACTTTTAATTTGTTTGGTTAAGAGGTTCAGCTGCTATGTAACATTGATTTTAGACGCACTCTTACAACTGTGTCTGGTAAATAGATGTTTTCATCACAGCTTACGTTGATGCCATATCAGATCCAACAATTGGCCTTAAAACGTTTTTCCAACTTTCCGAGGGGAAAGACTGACTTTGACGGCCGCTCCAGTTAATTCTTCCAATCGGAAGTCCGGATTTCTGAGTTGCAGCTGCAGCTGGAATGCAGCATAAATACCTGGGATTCTCATCAACCAGAACAGTAAGGCATTAATTGTCTTCACGAATGAGACAGAAGTTCATCTGCCTTCTCTTTTGGCATTTATGGTTATCATGACTTGAAAAGTTCAGAATAAGATATACCGTTACATAATAATGTGTACTTCTAAATGTGAGCAGTTAATCAAAGTTTGTATCTTTTTTTAAAGCTTGAATGTCATGCCCTGTCCTGCTTTATGAGATTGTCCGTATTGTAAGTTTAGGGGGGTATTGTGACGATGTGGCAGAGCCGAGGATGACAATGTGCAATATCTGAGGAACACAAATTTAAAGGCCTCTTGTTGAACATGAAATTCTAGTTATTTGGGCTTTGTCTTGTGTGGCATCTCTGAATAGAAATAGTCCTCCATAAGGACACCCAATTCTGACATAGTTTAATGTGCTGTACAGCGTTGCTGTACTGATTTACAACATGTCTGTACAGAAAACTTTCAGGCACATGTCTAGTTTGATCACCTTTGTGATCTAATCACCTCGATCTTTGTCCTGTCGGTAGACAACCTTGGTGTGGCTGGCTGCACTTTAAACTTGTGGGTTTACCTTGGACTTAAACAATATTGAAAAACTTGAGCGTATGCCCTTCACGGCCACCTTGAAGGGCATACATTAAATCCATTTACTTCTAAAATGGTGGCTATTTGAGATAAAGGCTACAACAACAGTCGATATCAATGGCTATATAAAAGGCAAAATACGAAGATTGTTTGATTGTTGTGTCTGCTTAGTTCTGTTGTATACAGTCTTTGTGAAATTCTGAATTAGTTGCAAAAAAAGGACGCCTCCCTCTCCCACCAGATCCATTAATTGAATTCTTTTAGGCTACTACCTGTCATAGTCAGAGAACAAAGAAGGTGGCCTGTGCACATGCACATGTTTGATGACAACTGAGAATTATGGCTTTATGCTCTGGTGACAAGACTGGTTACTCGTGAATCTTTGCAGCATCAAATTCAACTGTTTATTGCACTTTTTAGTGTTGATGTTCTGCACAGAATAAAGTTAACTCAAACATCATAAGAAATTCAGCTGTGCTCTGGTTTAGCTGTAGTCCAGGAGGTAAACTGGTGCTCCTCCAGCTGGGCTCTGCTACCCCACATGGCCATATTCATGTGGAAAACATTTTAAATTGTTGTGGGGACAGGAATCTAACATGTACTGTGTAACTTTGAGTGGTCATGACTAAAGTATTAATGTATACATTTGATCTATTTACTGCCCAAATTAAGGGAAGTGAAATCTTTATTTTTTTATTGAATATGAAACTGTCTGCTGGTAGATTACATCTTCTTGTTCTTCCCAATTGTTGTCGATAAGCCCCAAAATAAACCCGACTGAATTGAATCAAGAAATTAGTTAATTTTTCGGCTGTCTGAAGGCAGTCCTACAGAAACTAACTCTGTATCTGCTGCTGAATGATTGTGTTTCAAAATCTAACTCCAAAGCTTTATGTCCCAGTTTAGTATTAAAGACTTAGAAAACGAAGCAAACCTTTACAATCAAATGTTAAAATGTTTATTCTGGAAGTCCTTCGAATGTATTTAGACTGTCTGTGACCAGCTGAACAGTGGTAATAATAGTCTCATAAATGTTGCAAACCATTTTGGTCTCTGGACACTTTCACTCTTAACAAGATTTTCAAATGTTTCACCTCAACGATATTTGCACATATTGCTTCACCTTTTCGCCAGTTAACCCAATTATGTTTTGTTAAACAGGAGGAAAGTTGGACAAAGCAGCCCATGGAGAACTAATTCTCCTCTTTTTCTCATCTACAATATTTTTGCATTCTTGTTATATTCATGTACCGTTCTTAACTGCTGACCTCGAATGTAATGTTTAACTTACTTTGTATTTTATTTAAAAGGAAATTCAGTTTGGATTATCTTAACCCAGGAGTACATAAATCATAGCCTAGTTTTAATATCAAGGTCATCCAGCCAAACTAAAGGGAGCCTTTAGAGAAAACCTCTGGTGCTACCAAAGCCATTTACAGATGTTTGAAAGAGCCCATCATAGCAAAGATTTAATGCTTTTATTTTTTCCTGAGCTTTTCTGGGGTCAAAACGCTTGTTTCCTTTTCCTTAACCCATTTTGGAATGTGCTGTAAATTATGTGATGTATATCTGTATGGCTATAGTCAACTTAGTTTAAGCTGGAGTAATAAATGGTTGAAAACTGAAATAAAAAGCAAAACATAAAAGTTGTACACATCTGTATTTATCAGAAGGAAATAAGAAACCATGAAAAACAATCATATCTTTTAGGCATTATCTTTAGAGTAATATATATACAGTTAGAAAAAACACACAGTGGCCTGTAAAATACTTTTACAGTATTGATATTTTTAATGTTTTGTTTCGTCGCAACCTGGAATTAAAATGGATTTTTCAAGTTTGCACCATTTCACTTACAGAACATGACAACTTTTAAGATGTATTATGTTTTTACTGTAAAGCAAACCACAAATAGGGCACAGAAAAAAGAATCCAGAAAACCTTTACCCCCATTAGAGTCAGTACTTTGTAGAGCCACCTTTCGTGGCAATTACAGCTACAAGTCTATAAGTGTGTCACATGTGGCCTCTTTTTTTTTGCCCATTTTTGCCCATTGCTACAGGCAAATCTGCTCCAGCTACTTCATGTTGGATGATTTTTGGGCTTGAACAGCGATGTTAAAGTCTGCAGATTCTCAATTGAATTGAGGTCTGGACTTTGACTAGGCCATTCCAACACATTTCCTCCCAAACTACTTGGCTGTTGCTTTCACAAAGGCAAAGTTATTTATTTATATAGCACATTTCAGTACAGAGACAATGCAAAGTGCTTTACATGATTAAAATATAGGAAAATAAAACAGAATAAAAGCAAGCAGGAATAAAATGTAGAAACAAAATAGAACATGGGAAAATAAAAATTAAAAGCAAACAAGTAAAAACAGTTGGAATACAAAGTAAACTAATTATATTTCAGTAATACAGTTCAATTAGAACAGGCGAAGGCAATCCTAAACAAATGTGTTTTTAATCTTGATTTAAAAGAACTCAGGCTTTCCGCACTTTTACAGTTTGCTGGAAGTTTGTTCCAGATAAGTGGAGCATAGGAACTAAATGCTGCTTCTCCATGTTTAGTTCTGGCTCTGGTTCTAGGTATGCAGAGAAGGCTGGAGCCAGACGACCTTAGTGGTCTGGAGGGTTGATACACTGATAAGTCGCAGTATGCTTCTGGTTGTTGCCCTACAAGAAGGTGAACCTCAAATCACAGACAGACAAGTTTTGCTCTAGAATTTTCAGTTTCCCAATCCCTGCAGCTGAAAGACATTCCCACAGGATGATGCTGCCACTACCACATTTGTGTGATTATGGTGTTCTTGGTGTGATGGATGTGTTGGGTTTGCACCAGACAAAGTGTTTCCCTTGGTGCTGAAAAGCTCATATTTAGTCTCATCTGTCCAAAACATCATCCTCCATACGTTTGGCGAGTTACCCATGTGCCTTTGGGCAAACTTAAAATGTGCCTTCTTCTTTTTAATACTAAATGGGTTTTTTTCTGGCCAATCATCCATAAAGTCCAGCTCTATGTAGGGCATGGCTTATTGTGGTCCTATGGACAGATCTTATGGTCTCACTGTGGAACTCTGCAGCTCCTTCAGGTTACCTTTGGTCTCCATCATTTTGGTAATTTCCTTATTCAGGGGTCACTACAGCAAGTGGCGCAAAGAGTTTCCCTTTCCATCCTGACACAAACTTATCCTGCAGAGGGACTTCATTAAAAAACATTCATATTCAATGAGCATGAAACCTTAAGTAAAAAATACTGAGTTGTTGGTTCCATTTTATACTGTCTATAAACAAAAAACAATTTAATGCACATTTTGCTTTATAGTTTAGGCATGTAAGTCTGTTCATAAAGGTCACATATGAACATAGAGAGTGCAATGTCTTTGAGGATCTAAAATACTTGGCATAAGTTAAATAAGTTGGAACTTCAGAAGCTGGTTTCAGGAATAATGACTTCAAATTGTTCACCGCTGTCTGGTAGAAAAAGAGAGTAAAGGGCCAGCACTCTCATAAGGTGTCTTTATTATCAGAGTATCCAAAGTGGAACAGCGCCTCCTGCAGTCTTGCCAAAGCTTTCAGTGGATCCTCTTTAAAAGTAGCTTCATGTTGGGATGAGCCTTTGGAGATGTAGCCTTGGTCAGATCCACTGCTTGAGCGTGTTGCAGTTGGCTCTGAAACTTCCTCATCCATCTCCACAGGTTGGGAGAGGCTGAATTCAGTTGGTGATGATGGGGATTCAAATGAACTTGTGTCAAGACGGTTCTCTAGAGCCAAGCATTTTTGGTCTGAACAGTCATACAACCTTCTGTTCATATGCTCCAAAGAACCTTCTTTATCATCCTCAGCAGGCTTTTGAGCAGATGATTGTTCACTGAGAGACACCCAGTTCTGTTGGACAGAAGGTTGGCTCTTAAAAACAGGCTCAATGATGTAAACAGACTTTGGACTTGTGATGTGGGGATACTCCGGGTCCTCTGTTACCACTTCCACCTGGCTTGGTGGGTAAATATTTCTGCACTCAGAATTCATAGTTGGTACAAGTTCTGCCACTGATGACAGCTGCTGCTCTGGGTTTAACTCGGGTGTAAGAATGTGAACAGTGCTGCAGTTGTCATTAATCTCAACATTGTGAACAAAGACTGGAAGCCCACCTCTGACTGGAGGAATGCACTCAAAGACTGGAGGAGTCTGCAGTGGCTCGATAAGATGGTTGGCCTCAGAAATGACGTCCTCTTCACTATGAACACACTCCCTTTCAAACCAATCCGGATTTTCCATCTGATAGGCTTTGAAGGTTTCAATAGCATTTTTGAGGGCTCTACCTGAGGCACAGCTAGAATATTCATCCACATTGATTCCTTCAATGTGGTTGATTTGACCTGGCTGATACTTCTCAATGTCTAAAATACGGAAGCATAGTTCCTCAAAGTGTTTCATCAGGTTGTATTTGATTCCAATGTCAAAAACTGAAGGCACATCTCTCTCACTGCTGATGTCTTCAAAGTAAGCCACCATGTACTTGCCGAGCATGCCTGCTTGATGCAAGTCAGGCAGGAAGAGATTGAGAAACGGAATGAGCATGTCATCCGTAGGAGAAAGCACATCTTCCTTCAGTGTCACCTGGCCGTGACCACACATCGCTCTCCACTTTGCCTGAACGCCGCGCGAGCACAGCACCAGGATCTTGTCTGATGGGTTTGTTAACTGCTGTCGTTGCCACTCTAGCCAGCGGAGACGACCTACCATGCTGACCGAGGACGTGTCCAACAGGTCTACCAGCACCCTGGTGCCACATTTTGCCTGAAGAAAGGCACACAGCTTGAGCACAACTTCCCTGTAGAGGTGGTGGTCCTGGGAATAGATAACCAGCACTTTGGGTGATTGTTTAAGTGGTGTCTGTAGTGCTCCATCTTCCGGTTTTGATCTAGTGATGTTAGATTTACCTAAAGGTGGACAAGATAATCTATGAGTAGCATCCTTCAGGGAACAAAACTACATTCATTAAATTCAAAAGCAAAAAATATAGTGCTCACCATGCTTTCTGCAAAGAACACACATCATTGCTGTAATCATGATGCACATGGACGTAAGTCCAATGGCAACAAACAAGTATACAGGGGTACGTACAGGTGTTTCTGTAAAGAAAAGACATAATTGATTAGAAGGTTTGTCAAGATTTATTATCTTTCTCATTTGTGTTAGGCCACGAACCATGCCTTTGTTTTTTCTTTTGGTTTTATGCACTGCATTTGAAACCCTTTCAAAGATTTTGGATGAAGCATGCTAACAAACCTTTTAAGTGTTTACGTTTTAAAATGAACAATAGTGGGCACAGCTAACCAAAAGGTTTGCTTCACTTCTAGTGTTTATGTATCCAGTTAGCTTCCGTTCATTGTAGCGCTGCTGCTCTGCTGAAAATGGTGGAGAGTGGCAAGAAGCAAATTGTCTTACAAGTTTATGAGAAGAGGAAGGCCTTTCTTTCACGTGATCCCCCTGAGGAGTAGGTAAGATGGTCTTGCACATGCGCAGTTATTCAAATAAGAACTTGGACATTTCTTACCTACATTTCTGGAAACATCGTCTACTCTACCTTTAAATTCTAATGCAACCAAATACCTTTAAAAGTCATGTAATTAGTGATATTAAGTCCACCTGTGGGCAATCTAAGTGTCACATGATCTGTCAGAATAAACACACCTTCTCTGAAAGGCCCCAGAGGCTGCAGTACCACATTTTTATTGTGTGCTTCGCATTGCTGTTCGGCATGAACATGATTTGTCATTTAGCACAAGCTAACGCTACTGATAGCCTGGGGTGACCGGCAGACGTCCCTGATATTTTGATGAATGATTAAAAATGTTGTGTGTAGAATATTATTACGGTACCTGGGTAAACAGAGCAAGTTTGCATGTTGTGTGTAACAACAGCTGTGCTCCTGTTGCCATTAAAATGCAAGAAGAGCAGAGCACAAGCTTGCCACCACAACAGGGAACTGTCCTTTGTTATTATGGTATGTGAATTAATTCATTTTGTTTTGACTGGGCTGATTCTGGCTGGTTGTACGCTAAGAACCATGTGCTGACTAACTTGCAGGAGTTTTTCTGGTCATCTTTAACATCTCCCTGGAGCTCTCCATGGTCTCTGCCTGCCTGCCATAAAAACAATAACCAACTGCCTCACTGACTACCATCCTGTTACTCTGACCCCTTTCATCATTAAGTGCTTCTTGAGGATCCTCCTGAAATACTTCAAGGACTCTATCCCTGCTGACCTGGACGGCCTGCAGTTTGCCTACATGGGGAATCATTCTACAGAAGATGCTGTCTTGTTGGTACTTGACATGGCTCAGACTCATCTGCTGCATCCCAACACCCATGATGGGATGATGTTCGTGAGCTTTGGCTCAGCTTTCACCACCGTACTCCCAGACATGCTGGCTCTGATGCTGCACAACCTGGGATTATCTGCATCACTCCTTCTGGATAAGCATCTTCCACACCAACAGGCCCCAGGTGGTAAGGATAGCGAAATTCACATCTGTCCCACTGATCCTCGACACTGGCACCCAACAACGTTGTCTCCTCAGTCCTGCTGTCTTCAACCTCTTTCCACAGAACTGATCTACTATCCACCCCACAAACATGGTTGTTAAGTTTGCAGACGATACCAATGTGGTGAATCTCACATCCAACAACGATGAGACCCACTACAGAGAGAAGGTCCGCAGTCTGACACAGTGGTGCTCCAGGAATAACCTAATCTTGAACACCAACAAGACCAAGGATGTCATAGTGGACTACAGGAGGTTCAGGAACATTGAACATGCTCCTCTCTACATACATAGAGAGGTGGTGGAGCGTGTGGACAACATAAAGTTTCTGGGCATTCCTCTGACTCTCCTGGAGGTCATTTGCATTAACTGAGCAGTCGGAATATATTGTCCACACAAGCTAACATGTACCTGAAACATATGAATTACTTTTGCAAAGAGTACTTTTATCTATTTGTTTACATTCTGATAATGAATTGTATAACTGTTAGTTATTCTAATAATTGTTTTGCAGTTTTGATAAAGTTTTTTAAAAGATGCATTTCTTTTAGGAAAGGAAGGAAGCAGTAGTCCTTTGGCAAAAAACTAAGATTCCATACCTTTACAAAAATATTGAGTTTTTCTTTGCCGCGTACAGTCATTGTCACATTGTGGGAAAAAAGGTTTAATCTGCAGAAGAATAAGAGAGTCGAGAGAGATGAGTGTTCATATGTAGATCATGCAGCAGAAGCAATGCTTGTTAAAACATGCATGTCTGCATTAATGGATATTTACCTCAGCATCAAATTGGCAGCAGAATCTCGGCCATTTGTCAAGACTAAACTTTACAGTTGTTGCCTCCTGGTTTTCCTGGGGGAGAGGTTTATGGGAAAAGTTAATATTGCATAAACTTTTTAAAGGGTGAATAAGCCCACTCACACACACACACACAAAATATTGTCAATCCTAGGGGAAAGAACATTCTAGAACCTTCATTTGTCAATATCTATACTGTAAAAACATTAATTCTTTCTTTATAATTTTTAGCCAAAGTTATTAGAAGACATTTTGGAAGGTCCAAACAGTACGTACGAAAGTGTGAACACACGCACACAAACCCACTGCAATTGTCAAAGAGCTTTTAACCCTGTTTCTCTCCAAGACAGAGCCATTGGCTGACGTTCTGCAAATAACTGTATATTCTGCCTTTCATCCTTTAGAAGTGGAAACTGGCTCAGAGCTTATCCGTTTAGCTATGCTTCTCTCCTACATGAAGTCACTACAGGAGCTATTTCTGCTGCTAGCTCTTTACTTTTTCTTTAACATAAAAGGATTCCTGGATCAGTATCTCTGTGTTCATTTGTTTGGCGTGTATGCTCAGTCATGGTAGATGCCCGTTACTGATATTCTTCCCTTATCTGATAAGTTAATTCTCTTCTGCTTTACAACAAAACTTTAAATGAGCTTTTTTATTCTTATCACTTAATCTAGTGTTAATTCTGATGTATCCTGTCAATGTGTTTTTGCCACTGTCATGACCAAATTTACCCATTGTGGGACAATAAAAGGTATTTCCATTTCAATTTCAGTTTCACACCAAGCCTGGTTCTGATGGAGGCTTCCTTTCTGCTGTTCCTAAAATCGACGACACAATGAAAGCAACTGTAAACTGTTGCTACATGTTTCTAAGTATACCTTTCGTGCCTGTTAATTGTGGAGATGATATTTTTTCAAGAATGCCGATGATCAACAAATGGATAAAAACGGCACGTGCTACAAAATCTGAAAATCTTATTGACAGTTTTTTGCTGGGAGAAACTACATCTTTTCATGAAAGACAGATTTTATCTTAATATGTCTGGAAAAAATCTTACTTCCAACAACTATTCGGTAAATCACACACCAGCAGCTTTCCCCTTGAACAAAGTCCAGTACAACAGGAATCTGCTTAGATTAGTCATGCAGATAAATATGACACAGAACGAAACCTCTACCCTCATTACATGAGGACATCCACCAGACTTCAACAGGAAAAAAGTGGATCCATCCACAACCTCAACAAAGAACTCAAAACTTCCTTCCCACCAGACTCCACCCACCTCTCCACTAACGCAGATTTCCATCTCCTGGATTTCACTGACAACATAAAACACATCTCAAAGACTGGAACAAAACTATAACCCAACTCTCGCCAGATGGATTTCATTCCACAGAGCTCCACACGGCTCCACACATCCATCTGGAATCGCTGCCATTAGGAGGGATTTCAATACCACATAAAATGGACGAGCTAATCAGGATGTATAACCTATATTTGCGCAGTTATATTAACCACAATCCAAGTTTGAAGTGAAAAACCAACATCACCTGCTCCTCCCTGTCTGGCTGCGAAGCTGCTAGTGGCTACTGTGCTGCGCTGAGCAGCACTAGAGACGACAATCCAGTGTTGCCAATTTAGCGTCTTTGTTGCTATATTTGCTGCGACTTTTCAGACCACTCTAGCAAATTTCTTTCAAAAACAACATGTTTTGTTTTAATGGCAACTTTACAGAAAGCACCCGGTAGTGACAGGGTCACAAATGTATGAACAAATATGCAAATTAGATGACGGCACACAACTCCTACCTATGATTAAACGTTAGTAGGGAAAGTCCAATTCAGACACGCATTATCCTGAACAATTAGAGGCTACATGGGAGTAGCAATCTTACAGTTGCCGCCACATCAATTGGCCATTGGCAAAGAGTAGAAGAGACAGAGTTCCAGGGAACTGCTTTATTCCCAGGGGGAACCATTTAAAAATATTGGCCTAAAAGCAATGTTTGATTTTATGTTAAGAACTAAATATGAGCTCAAAAGCATTGAGGTTTTTTAAACACCATTGTTTTAAATCTGTTTAAACTGTTAACTGAAACATTGCAAGTTTAAATTTGTAGTCCTACTTTTCTTTATCTGCATTTATTATCACACTAATGTGTAGTTTTCTCCCTGTTCTTGCTTATGTTCTATTCATGTAAACCACTTTAAATTGTCTTGTCACTGAAATGTGCAATACAACTAAACTTGCCTACATGTTCATCGAGGAGGTGTGAACGCTCCAAATAAACGACTCAATGCAGCCTCTTGGATTTCCCTAGATAGAAAACATTTAACCAAATCCAAACCAAAATTGGTTGAGGGAAAATAAACAGCTAGTGCTTTTCTGGCCCCGAAACTTGCTTCAAGTCCTTTCTCCTATTGAATTCTTATTTTTTCTCTTTCTTTGAAAGCTTTCTTTTAAATTTAAGTCCAACATTTAAAATTCCAAATCATGCACAAAAACTTTGCCTTTCAGAGGAGAGACCCTGACGTAAGTTTGATTAAACTAAATCTTTATTCAGCTAATTATACAGTAATCACTCCGTTTTCTTTTAACATTTCTCTTTTATTTTGTTTCTTCATTCTGTCTTTGTGTTGTTAACTTAATCATTAAATGCAGTATATTTTTAAAATCACTAATAAGATCTAAAAGTGATTAGTTCCAGTATAATCAAACTGTCTCAACTAATATTTCATAATAAGTTTAAAAAAAAAAATCCAAAAAGTTAACACCACACTGAACATATTAAAATATGTAATAGTCATAGTCAGCCTCACCGTATGCACAGTGGAAGTCTCTGTGATGGAGCCACATTTCACAATAACCAGGTACTTCTTAGACAGGTTGTCAGGGCTAAAGCTGATAGCCAGGGAGCCATTGGGCGTACCAGGAACCAAACTTATGTTTGGCTGCCACAGACTTCCTACAGAGATTGCAGAGAGTTAGCAGCCCTTAACACTTTAAACTGTACTGTAGAAATAGGCGTGTGACTCACCTCTCTCTATGCAAAACTGGGTCATCTTCATTGTGGCGTCGTTACAGTCTAGAAAAAAAGCAGAATTCAAATTTGTATTAACGGGAAATGACAAAAGAAAGATGCAATGAAATTAAAGATACTCTGACATGTTTTGTTTTGCTTCAGTAATTAAATAATAAAGAAGTGAACTCATTATTTCTGTCACTTTGTGACTGAGGTTACATCCACACAGAGCCGAATACTGTATCCACACAGAAAAGCTTTAGCATAAAGATAAAACTGCACCAGGCCAAAGGAGCCTTAAAAGGTGTTGTAATAACCATGCCACACAGGTGAGTTGCGTGGTAATGCTGCTGCAGGAGTAGAGAAGGAAAAAGACAGAAGAGCAGGGTGAAACAAGGAACACTATAGAGGAACAAAATGTGGGTGCAGCTTTATACTTTCTCATTCTGGGAGCAGGTTTCAAATGATGCCAGTTTCAGTGCCGCTTCATCTGGATGTAACCCCTATCACAAGGACCGCGGAACCGGTAGGGCCGGTAGGACCTACTTTTGATGATCAAGTCCTCCCCCGAGCTTGTCTCTTGAACCCCCCCCCCCCCTCAGGGAAAAGCGTGTCTCTCCCCGCCGCTCGGCCGCGTTTGTCCCCCCCCCCCGCTCGGCCGCGTTTGTTTCTCTACACCCCCCCCCCCCCCGCGTTTGTTTCTCTCTCCCCCCCCCCCCCCCACTCGGCCGCGTATGTCTCCATGCGCCCGACCAATTTGAAATGCGTTCCGCGGTCCATGCCCTATCCTACTAAAAAGTTTGCTGGATACAAGCAAAACCTGTCTTTATGAGTTATGAACAAGCCACATACAGTCGAGTTTTATTTTGAACACCCTAACCCACAGATTTCACATCTTCCAAGCTTGCTCTGTTGCGTTCACGTCGGACTGATGAAGCAACCATGTTGAAATGTTAATTAATGAGAACGGTTCCACATACTCTATGACTACTTCGAACTTCAGCATGGACTGACCCACTCTCTGTCATTCACCATCAAATTATGGAACAACTCCAATTTCCTTCCCCCGGGCTCCGGCCGGGTCAAGCGCCACCATTCCAATCGTAGTAAACAGGAAGAAAATACACCAACACCCTCCGGTTTGTCAAATTAAATTGTGTAATTAGAGAACGTTAGCCACAAATTAACAACTTTTTAAAAAAAAAAATCACAATAAAGTAAACGTTTTATTTAAATATCAAATACAAACCACTGTTTTTGCAGCAAATAAGGAAGCAGATTTGTCATTTCAACATTTACTTTGAAACAAGGAAACATTCTCCAAATAGATTTGCATTCTGTTTGTAATGATGATGATTGCACATGCTGTCCTTGGGCATCAAGAAACTTTGGAGCAGAACTAGCTGGAGTAACTGCAGATGTGAAAGGCGTTGCTTTTCACAGACTCACGGAGGTGGGCTGGAACGGAACAGACACGTGTGGAAGATGTGGAATCTGGGGGTAAAACAACTACATCCTGGTTCAACTTACCAAGGACCTGAACTTCTGTGCGGATGTCAAAGCTACTGTGGCCCTGCTCTGGTTTGGGGATGTTGTAGACAGACACAGAATACTGCTCCCCGGGATTCAGCACCAGCACACTAGAGGAGAAAAACCACTGAAAACACAAGAGTAAATTAGTCCAAAGCAAGAATTCTACACACATAATCTTAAATGGTCCCCATTTTTCAGTGTGGCCTTTAGACAAAAAATAGAAGTCAACAAAAAAAAAACAGCAGTCTTGACCAGCTTCATCACGTCTTTTAACGTTTATTTAAAGATAATTAGCCAGATTATTGCTGGTTTGATTTACATCCTGTTAGCTCAAGGAAGATACATGGTTTACAAAAGAAATCTATGGCCAAAAATATTTAGTACTTTTTACAATTAGCATTGTTATGCTGTATAGGGTCAGAGTAAAAAAAGGTTTGTGAAAGTGTAAAAAAGATTTATGTTATTCAGGTTTGACAACTGTTCAGTGAACGTCAGATTAAAGACAGAAACTAGAAAATAACAGCCATTCCTCTTCAAGTTGACACTGAATGTGATAACCTTAATGAAGCCTTTAATACTATCTTAGATTCTGTTGGTTTTGCTCAAAACATGCATAAACCGACACATTCTGGTCTTCATACTTTGGACCTTGTGCTGCCATATGGCAAATTGCAAAGAATTAAAGAATTTCCTCACAACCTTGTCCTATCAGACAATTTTTTAATAACCTTTGAGTTCAACTTAAATGACTTCTCCACCCCCAAAAGAAGGTTTCATTATAATAGATCTTTATCAGATCTGTATGAAACTTTAAAATCAAGATTTAAAGAGTCTGTCCCCCTTTTAATTTCCTTGGTATCACAGAAATACCCAGCAGATGGCAGCAATGTTGTTTCTTCCCCTTCACAAATTGACACTTTTGTTGATGGTGTTACTTGCTTGTTGCGTTTTGCATTAGACAACGTAGCCCCATTGAAAACGAAGGTGATTATTCACAGGAAGCTGGCTCCCTGGTTTAATTTAGAGCTGTGTTCTTTGAACCGCAATGTTAGGAAATTGGAAAGACAATGGCACTCTACACAACAAGAAAAAATCCCACCTAATCCAGAAAAACAGTTTACTGTTGTATAAAAAGACCCTTCGCAGAGTTAGAGCAGCATATTTTTCATCATTAAAGTTAGAGTGGCCAATTTTTCCAGAAGTGTCCCCAAGTACTTTTTTGAATAACTGTGCATGCACAAGACCATCTTAACTTGCTCTTCAGGGGGATCGCGTGAGAAAAAATCTCCCAAATCCACTCTGATCCTATTTCTTTCTACTGAGCCCTTCCTCTTCTTCTCATAAGCATGAATGCAGGTCACGTCTTGTGACTCTCGGCCATGTTCAAAGAGTGAGAGCATGCTGCTCAGCTGAGTGTATAGCAATCTCGCTATAGACTATAGACTGAGAGTGACACTGCTCTCAGTCATCGACACTGCGGCAGACATACAAACATGGTCCAGATTGATGGAATGTTTGAAGGTGGCTGCCCAGGCTCATGGTAAACAACTTTTCCACAACAACTTCTATGGCTGTAATGAGGACGCCACTGAAGTCTAAGTTATTTGATGGCTGCAATGCACATTGGAATGGAGTGGTTGTTGAGAGTTAGCAGCTGTGGGATAGAGTACTTGTGCAGCTTCATGCCAGTCACCAAGAATGTTAGACTGGAGCTAGCCGCCAACCAAACAAAGAGATGGACAGCGGGAGGCAACCAACAATCCGCCGATGCTAGAGGAGACGTCAGTAGGTGAGTAAAGCGTTAAATTTTCAATCAATCCGTGCAAAAACTCAAAAGAGAAAAACGGCAGAGAAGTGGCTAACAACAAACGGCAGCATCCTCTCCCCGCAAATGATCATCCTGAGTCAGTCATCGTGGGTTACTAACGAAATAAAGGAAAACATACAATCTCATTGGTGTGTCCAAACTTTTGACAAACAAAAATTTGCTACTCACCTTCTCATGTGATGGGCTTCTCATAGGAAGGATTTCTTTGAAAGAATATCGAATACACAGCTGCTCATTGGTGGACATTACTACAACGTGAAGCTCAGTGGCGTTCAGGAAATGTATGCTACCTGTTGATTAATCAGCAGATGTTAATGTCTGTGCCCACTATGTTATTGTACACATACACTTAAAAAACAAACTTAAGTGGGAGCCAGGTGATCCGTCAATTTAGCAGACACTAACAATGTTACAACATTACAACAATGCAACAACATGTTACAGGACCAAACATTGCCTTCAGATAAACAGTGACTCACCCTCATCCTTTAATGTCCAGTTAGCCTGAAGGACAGGCTGCAGTTGTCCTGTGTCATCCAGTCTGGTGACTATTGACACTTGCAAATCCGCTGGACCACTGGGGGTGTACTGGTGACTAATCAGCCACCCTGGGTCCATGCAGTTACCTGCATAAAGAAGCAAGCACACACTGAAATGTCTCAAAGAGCATTCACCATATATTATTTTGCTTTATTCTAAACTGATTTCATGTTACTTAATATTTTAAATTGTGTATGTGTTTATTATCTAAATGTATAACATTTAGATAATAAACACAGTTTTACTATTACTAGCAGCACTTCAGAAGAACATTTCCACATACAAAAACACAAGTACATGTAAACATTTTCATTAAATGAAAATAAAATTCAAAAACAAAGAACCTAAGACCTACATATAGAATGTGCTATATTGTTGTTAAGGAGCCCTGTGGCTTATTCTGGATTTTTTCCTTGTTATGAACAAAAGAGCAAGAAGGCAAGGCGAGTTTAATTATACATGGTGATGGGCTCAATGAAGCACCTCTGCTACTTGGCTGCTAACAGAGGAAATGATTTCGCCTCTCATGATGAGATAAGGAATCCTCCCAAATCTCCCTGGCCACCCTTGGTGTGACTGACTGTAGCCCACTAATTCCCTTAGACAATTGCACTGTAGAGTGGATTCCTCGCAGTGCCGTTTCCCAGTCCATTTGAGAGAGACCCAGAGATGACCTGGCCTTTCCTCGTCTCATTTCGCCTCCAGCCTGTCAGCCTCTGTGCAGTGTACATAGCTGCAGCATCTTCTCACAGCTAGCATGCCGCATGCAGCTGCAAGGGGGGCCAATTCCTCACCCAGTGATATGATAGCTAATGGAAACCTGCCTTTGCGACGCAGGTGATTTATTTCTTTTCACTGTGTCTCATTGAAAAAAGTGCTGCCACGGTTGGCTGTCCGGTTTGCCCGTGCTGCTACTGTTTGCGTATTTATTATTTTATTTTTGAGGGGGCGGCGCATGTCATTTGAGCGGGAGACGCCCCAGTGTGCAACCTAGTGGCGCCGGACCTGTGTTGTACTGAGAGGAAAAAGCTCCACCGTAACCTACAATGCAACGGACTTATTTTGTTGATTAAACCGGAGCCAGAGCAACACGACACCTGCGATGGATGCGAAGAGACAGTTGGAGTATAAAAAGCTGAACTTTTGTGTCTTGTCACACTGTGACAAACAAGAATTGGATGTGGCTGTGATGTGGGGTGAAGGACTGAGGCGGAGACAAAGCTGTTTTCACTCAACATGAAAGACAAGCTGATAGTGGCGATCTGCGGTCGGCCTGAGTTGTATGACTCAACCAATTATTACTACAGAGACAGATCCAGAAAGGAGCAAGCCTGGAGAAAAGTGAGTGAGGAGACTGGAGTGGTGGTTAAGTGAAAGCGTCACTAGTTTGCACCATTGTACTGCAGTATTTCTGGCTTATTGCCTGCTGTGCAATTGCTCGGGATGCTGTGCACGCACCTTAAGAGAGTGGGGGGATACACATGGGACCCGTTTCAGAAAGCTGGGTTAGTGGATATTCAGAGTAATATCTTGGGTAAATTCCTGCATACCCTGGCTTTTCCGTTTCAGAAAGCTCGGAAACCTTGACCCTGAGTCAAATTATGACAACAAATTACTCCGTGAAACAACCCTGCTACCGAGCAGAGTCGTTTGGGCAAACTCTGAGTTTTTCCTACTTTTTAGCTGAGATCTGCACAAGGACGTGCCGGAAAAGGTCGTGTCCTTTTCTGGAGAAGCCTGTATGCTGGAACGCTAATACTACTCAGAAATCTCTGTCGGGAGAGGCTGATCAATTCCTCAATTTTTCTTCACTTAAATACCGCCAAATCTACTTCAACTTACAATACAAATATAGCTTATATGATTATTATAAAGTGGCACAAAATAATACACCTACAACAAATTTTTAGAAGGATGGGTTTAGCCAAGTTCTGGCAAAAAGAAAATTAATGAACATGGAACCACATGCAAATTATTTCAATAACTCTCACCTTCCCATCATTAATCGAGAATGTTGATTATAGCCAATTAATGCCCTAGTTGTTTAAGGTTAAACATAACAAAAACTTATAACTTAACCTAACCTGATTAAACTGTATTTTCATACTTCATCTTGATTTGCTGCCACATCCTTTTTATGCCTATCAGATTGCGTCCAGACAATGCACCCCCCCCCCTTTTTTGTTGAATGAGCGTAGTGTGAGAAAACAGCTTTAATTCTCCGTGAAATTACACTCATATCACTCCTGTATTAACTTTTTCCGCAATTTTCTGCAGCTAACTCACGTTTTTCAGCAGTGACAGCATTGTTTCTTTTTGTTAATTATGGTTTAATATTCTCCATATGCCTTGTTTAAAGATTTCTAATTCCCCTCTCAGGAAATGCGCACTTCCTGGCTTCTTACTTCATGCTGTTGCCATGGTGAATCATGTTATCTGCGTTCCATTGAGGAGGGCTTCTTTCATGCTTGTGCTCAACTCAGGGTTGATAGGATGCCGAGTTTAGTTACCAGATTAATATCACCTGTTCTGAAAACGAAAACACTGAGTATGACAGCATGAGGTAGAACTACTCAGAGTAGCTGCTTTCTACTTAGGGTAGATTGGCCATCTTTCTTAAACGGGGCCCTGACAGAAGGGGTGTGTTTATTATTAAAGTCAAATCAGACGTTATTGGTGTGTTCCTTTTGCCTTCGGAACTAACAAGTCGCAGATCACGTCATCTCCGCCTTTTTGCGTTTCAGTTTCTCTTGTGGGACAGTAGTAAAAAAACATGGATGCTAGCATTGTTCTTAAAACAATAACAACGCTGTTCTAGGTGGTATTTTGTGCAAATAAACAGAGCTGAAACATCCCGTCTGATGAATACTAAAAGGCAGCACCTGTACAACTGACTAAATATTACATAAATAATAGAGAGCTGCTTCAAACAGTCAAAGTATGATGTTTTACTTCATGTTGCTGCAATTAGCATCAATCATGAGTACAGAAGTCAGGTACGATCCTGTTGCACCGAGTTTCCGACTCATAATCCCGACTTTCGGGGCCTTCTCAGTGACATTTTTCGACCCGGAGGTTGAGAATTCCCACTACTGGGGACAAATGGAACACACTATATGGCAAAACTTTCTTAAAGAAAGCTGTGGGTAGAACATCAAGACAGCTTGAGGAGGAACTATTTTTTCTAATCTTTTGTGCTTTATTTGGCTGAATTGGGACATTTTGTCAAGATCAGTTCTAGTTGGCGACAGCTTTGTTACTGAACTTCATATGGACGTACAGATTGCCCCTCTAATCTTTTGGATTCTCTCAGTAAAGAAATTAACTAGGGCTGTCAGTTTTAACGCGTTATTAACACATTAATTTCATTATACCATAACGGCAAAAAATATTTACGCATGGTAATCGTGAGTCAAAACACACACGCTGTTCCCTATGTTTTGTTTCCCGGAGCGCTCTCCAGACTGTGTTTCTTTTACCCTCTGCGCTTTCCGTACTTCCAAGACTGCTACAGACTGTAGCATAACATACCTGCTCTCACTGGTGCCAAGTCCGCTTATTATAAGTGACTTTGGGCTTCTTTTTTCTAAAGTCGCTTGTAAATTCTGTGAGCTGTGGGTTGCGTTTTTTTGGGCTTGTTTCTAAAAGTGAAGTCGCTTATTTGGGCTCTAAAATAAGTGACGATAAACACGAGTTATAAAGAGACCCGCTTGCGCTGCCGCACTACAGACACCGAGAGTATAACCAGCTGAAATATCCCTCCGCCTCATTACGTGCTGGAGCGCATCCTGCGTCGCCACCATATTGGCTGGGTCTCTTCTCCTCTAGACTGACATAGGACCCAACGGGAGTAAAGGCAGAGGGAAGCAATGTTGCCCGTATTTTCTGCAGTTTACGGTTGCAATAATCGGTGATAACTGCTGAAAGTAGATCATGCGGCGCAGGCAGATCACCATTTGAGTGATCTGCAGAGATTGGTTCTGGAGATGAGTTTTTACGCTCTGATAACATTGCAGAAACACAACCCATAAACCGTACTTTAATGCTTATTAATTTGTTGTCTCTGTATTTGACATACTAAGGCTGAATCACATTGCCAAATGAAGTACCATGGAGTTACAGTGTCAGCACATGAAGCTGTGCTAAACAGTTCTCTTTCAAGGGTATTAAGCTCCTGCCTCAGTTGCAAGCAAAGTGTAAGACTCTGGAATGACCTGGAAATTTAAAACACTTTTCCAGGATAAAAAAAAAACTGTGTATGAACGTGGATATAAACAGCATTCAAAAAAATATGAAGCAATATTGTTGCTGTGAAAACTCAGGATTAGTGTGTGTGAGAGAGATTGAAAAAAATGCACAATAAAACTTGCAACTTTATTAAAACGTAGAATGTATTAATTTATATGTTAATACGTAATACCATGTCTATCTTTAAGAGGCGAAAAAAATATTTCAGCATGAAATCAGGTACTTATTTATACATTTGTTTACACATTGTGTAAACATCAAGGCGTTATATTTAATGATTTAGCCATTATTGGCAAGAGTTTAACATTTTATGGCACAAGGATGTTTTCATTCTAATTTCTGAAACTTGCTTGAAAAAAAAAGAATTTTTGTACAAGCATGTTTTTTACTCATGTCATTTATTGCAAAATTGCATATTAAAATGCCCAAATAGGATTTTACACTTTCAGAAATAAAAAGGTAAAATATGCAATTCATTTGCGATTAATCTCAAGTTAACTATTGACATTATGCAATTAATTGCGATTACATTTTTTAATCATTTGACAGCACTAAAATTAGCACATTTTTTGCAGGTCCTGGTGGAGTGAACTTCAGAAGCCATAGACACAGGAGGGTTAATAAACCTGTCAACAGTGGCAAATAAGGCACGAGCATTATTCATTTTTTCGTGGATGATCTCAGAGAAGAAAGATATTCTTGCATTTTTTTAGCTGTAAGTTATATCTGTATCTGGAGTCTCGTGTTTCGCCACCTGCATTCAGCTTTTTCCACTTCTAACTGCTGGAGCACTACTCCACTGAGATTTTTTTTCTTCCGGGAAACAACCTTCACTTTAACTGGAGCACAATGCCTGAAACTCTAAACTTAAAGTTATCTAGTGAGTAGATGAACCACTAGGACAAGCAAGAAAAAAAATGTCTGCACCAGGAAATGAAATAAAAAAAATACTCACTGTAACTGGAAGTACAGCGCAGATCCTGTTACAAGAACAAAGATGGCAACATTATAAAAGATGTTTTATAAACTGCCATGATTTTTTTAAGTTGCCATTTTGTACATATGAAAGTTATTTAAAGAAGAAGTATATACAAAGTCATGGAAAAAGAATTAAGTCCTTTTTCAGTTCTGGGGTTTTGGCAGAACGCTAATTTGACCACCAAAGTGTATTTTAACACAGTGCCACTGTAGATGTCAGCAATAAACTCAGAGCATTGTTGCCATCAATCAATCTGAGATGTGTTCCAAGGCTGTTTTCAAATCATTTCAAATCCATCAAGTGGCAAAATTTTAAGACGGCTGCCAATTTTACCAGGAGTGAAGTAGCAAGAAAGTGAGACGTCATGTTCGGTGAAACCAAAAGAGTGTTTCAGCACACCTTAAATCAAATGTTAAGCACAGTGGTGCAGGAGCCATGGTTTGAACTTGTTTTGCATCCAATGGCCCAGGGTACTTTGAAGCTGATTGAGCTCTTTAGTACACCAAAGTATTCTAAGGTCAAATATGAGCTAAAAACTAAAGTGGAGTAATTAACAGTAGGATGATCCAAACACAGCAATCTACATCTATAATTACAATTACACCAGAAAGGCGGAAAAAGAAAATAAGTGGCGAAGTCTCGGGAGTCAGAGCACCGACCTCAACATTATTAAGATGCTTAGTGATAACGGCCTGAAATAAATTCTTACAACAGAGTAAAGAGAAATTCCACAATTCAACTGTATCGCTGTTTTTAAACTTGACTGTGTATTATCTTATATATTCTCGTTTACACAAAAAAATATTACTTCATATTCTAAACCGTTTTCTCGATGAAGTACATACTTCCTTAAATTCAGCCAGGTAATTACAATGACAACAGTTAAATACAAACCGACAACATAATATTGCTAGTTTAATATTACGAATACGCTCACAAAACAAAACAAGAGCATAATTTCCGGTGTTGAGAAATGCTGGAAACATAAAGGTTGCGCTGTCCGTCTCACCTGTCGCGAGCATTTGAGCGCGTGCGGGGATAGAATCCTGATGCAGGACGAGCCCACTGCCCCCATTAAGACCAACAGCACTGAAGCCAACCTCATGTTTAATAACCATCTCAAATTCAGCGTCGCTGCTGCCATTCCAGTCAGATTGGTAAAGTAAACTAAAGACAACAGCCTATTGCTCCGAAACCCCGACGTGTGTGTTAAACTTCCTGCACTACTGTGGGAAAACCCCCCGCGCAACTAACAGGAAAGTTCACCTCATGTTGCCTTCATTAGCCTCGGAAAGTAGAGATTTACTAATGGCTACAGCTTACTGCTGTCGCCACAGTTATGACTGCTTGCTACTTTCCCATTTGGATCCTATGCCTATTGACAACGTGTTTAAAAGAGGTTTATTTCATTCAGTCTGAACCCTTGAACAATGAGGCGGTAAATGTTTACTCCGCCTGTTGACTTTACCTTTTAAATACATCGTACATGTCCGTGTCTGTCAGACCAACCGTACCAGCATATTTCAGTACTGCTTAAAATAATTTCACAACCACATTTCTTCACTTATTGTTCCAGAGCAGAACTCCACAGAGGTTGTAATAGTCATGCCATAATAGTAGCCCTCCCCGGGAAGTTTCAGTCTGTTTTTTCTGAGTTTTTCTGTCTGCCTGTGAATGAACCATGAACTATTTAGTCTGCTTCCTTGTTCTTTGGAGCTCAGTATACCTTGGTAGCAGAAACAGCATAACAATGCAGAGGCTTCACACACTGTACATTGTGAACAACCAGTTAAAATGAAAGTTGAGTGCCATATGCTACACTAAGGTGCGAATCCAAGTGAACTGGATAATCTTGAATGTATACAGGGGCATATACATTTTACTTGAAACAGTCTAGTGATCTCCTAACCTGATCCTAGCCAGATTGATATCGCTCCGCCTAGCTTCACTCACATCCATCTGGGACATCTCCCATAGAAAGTGATTTCTCCAACCAATTTTATTGTCCAGCCAATCAGGACACAGGGCTGGAGTTTCATAGATGTGACGTAGTGGAGAAGCGACCGTGAGACTGTTTTGATTCAGACAATGGCGGCTCGCATCGAGGAAGCAAGCGTTAACATTGATGCTGCTATTTCTTCCGTGTTGTCCAATCTACCTAATATTGTTTCATTAAAAGAACATCAGAGAACGCCTCTGAAGGCTTTTGTTGGTGGAAACGATATTTTCGCCCTTCTCCCGACCGGATTTGGCAAGTTTTGTTTTCCGGTGGTGGAGCGGTTAGCGCGAACCACATTAGGAGGCCTTTAGTCCTCGACGCGGTCGGCCCGGGATCGACTCCGACTCGTGGCGCTTTGCCGCCTGTCTTCCCCCCTCTTCCTGTCAGCTCACTGTCAATAAAACGCGTGCCACTAGAGCCGCAAACACATTTAAAAAAAAAAAAGAAAAGTTTTGTTTTTTCCTGTGTCGCTCTTACAGTGTCACGGGTTGGCTTCGGTGAGTGGTTGAAATAGCACGTCGATAAAGATGACAGACAAGTGGCTTATCCAATCATATGCAAGGATTTTTGATAAGGCCCAGCCTTCAAAAAAGGCCATTCCTATGGATCATGTTAAGATCAACTGTACCAAATGCAGGACCTAGATCTAGCACAGGGGTGGCCAACTCCGGTCCTCGAGAGCCGGTTTCCTGCAACTTTTAGAGGTTTCCCTGGCCCCACACACCTGAATCAAATAGCACAATTAGCTCCTCAGTATGCAGTCAGGTTCTTCAGAGTCCTGCTAATTAACTGATTATTTGACTCAGGCGTGTCAGACCAGGGAAACATCTAAAGGTTGCAGGACACCGGCTCTCGAGGACCGGAGTTGGCCACCCCTGCAGATGGCTGCAGAATATGGACTTGTATAGACACAAGTCCATATTCTGCAACAATCATATAATTATTAGATAAGACAAAGTTTATCATCCCCATAGGGGGAAATTAATGAGTTTCAACGGTCCGACGGGTTAAAGGCGCGGCTCTCGTAACGTAATTTTATTAAGGATAAATAAATAGTAGGAAAGTATTGAATAATTATGAAGCAATATATATATATATATGTAAGAGGTGAGAAAGTATTTTTTTAATTGCATGATGATCAGCAGAGAAAAAGGATGCGTTGGTCTGTGGCAATACGCTTCAAAGTCCGTGTATCTGCTCCGTGATCCGGGGACTAATTTACTTTTTAACACTACTCTCTTCTCCTCCCAAAGGTGTCAGTTCATGTTTTCCACATATTTTTCTCCCTTGTATGTTTCGTCATTTTGCAAAATACAATCGTTGTATATTAGCAGGCAATTCCAGTAAATTGCGGACAGGTTAGTGCACATTAATATCAAATAGATTGTTACGGATTATGAGATAACAGAGGTGGGGCTGCAAAAAACTCATGAAGCCAAGGACAAGTGGCATGCATAAACAAATGGACTGTTATCACTGGCCATGGATATCCCTGGAGCCAAGCTCTCATGCTAATGGTGATGTGGATCCCAGAAGACAACATGGGGGAAATCGTCACTTATCTCTCATACCACAAAGCAGTCCACCAGCTCCCTGTACTGAGCTTCCTGTCCATCTCCAATGCATCCAACAACTGCAGAGTCCTCTGAATATTTCTGCAGATATTGGAAGTCTGAGGTGTAAAGAGTGAAAAGGAATAGTGAGAGTACAGTGCCCTGTGGTGCTCCTGACTACCGGGTTAGACATACAACCCTTCAATGTCACAAACTGTGATCTTTTTTTCAGGTAGTCTCTCATCCAGGCAACTGTGTTAAGTGCACTGAAGAAATCAAATAACATCATAATCACAATGCTGATTGAGATGTGGATCTTCATGACACATATCAAATGATAAAACCTGTCCAGCTACATCAGTAAGCTGCAATGCATGTGGAAAAAAGGAAAATTTCACTAAAATGTGCAGATCTACAGTGGGTGAAGTGAGAGAAGCTCTGGTTCCAGAGCTTGACGTCCTTTGTGTAGATAATGTACAAGGAGTGGGCTCTGCTCATGACAAAATTACCTGCAATATTAACATTGATATACCTGAGAGAAATTCTCATACCTTTGAGTTAACAGCAGATACTGGGGCTGCTGTATCCATTCTACCTGAAACTATGTACAGACACTATTTTTCAAACAGCTCGCTCAGTGTTCCTAAACTTAAATTAGTCACTTATTCCAAGCATGAAATTCCTGTTGTTGGCTACTTATTGGCTACAGCAGCAATAACAGGTCAAAACAATTGGAATTGATTTTGTAAAGTGCCTTGAGATGACATGTTTCATGATTTGGCGCTATATAAATAAAATTGAATTGAATTGAATTGAAAACAATAAGATTGCAGCCTCATTCCATATTGTCAAAGCTGGAACACCCTTGCTTGGCCTGGACTTACTTAAGATGCTCAAGTTATACATCAGTGGAGGCAAAGTTGTTGGCTATGAGCCAGGTGAGATTACAGCTTTTCTGATTCCAGGCAAAAATCCACTGTGTCAAACATTGATTCTGCTTCCCCACCCCAGGTGGGCTGTGTTAAAGGAATCATTCACAAGGTCCAAATGAATAACACAGTTCAACCTGTACGCCAGAAGTTGAGACGTCTGCCACTAAGCATACGTAAGGAAGTCTCAGCTGAATTGGACTGTCTGCTCCATGTTGGCATCATTGAATGTATAGATGCATCTGAATGGGTGAGCCCCTTGGTTGTGGCACGGAAGCGTGGAGAAAAGCTTTGACTGTGTGTTGATTTACACTCACCGGCCACTTTATTAGGTACCCCATGCTAGTAATGGGTTGGACCCCCTTTTGCCTTCAGAACTGCCTCAATTCTTCGTGGCATAGATTCAACAAGGTGCTGGAAGCATTCCTCAGGGAGTTTGGTCCATATTGACATGATGGCATCACACAGTTGCCGCAGATTTGTCGGCTGCACATCCATGATGCGAATCTCCCGTTCCACCACATCCCAAAGATGCTCTATTGGATTGAGATCTGGTGACTGTGGAGGCCATTTGAGTACAGCGAACTCATTGTCATGTTCAAGAAACCAGTCTGAGATGATTCCAGCTTTATGACATGGCGCAATATCCTGCTGAAAGTAGCCATCATGGGTTGGGTACATTGTGGTCATAAAGGGATGGACATGGTCAGCAACAATACTCAGGTAGGCTGTGGCGTTGCAACGATGCTCAATTGGTACCAAGGCGCCCAAAGAGTGCCAAGAAAATATTCCCCACACCATGACACCACCACCACCAGCCTGAACCGTTGATACAAGGCAGGATGGATCCATGCTTTCATGTTGTAGACGCCAAATTCAGACCCTACAATCCGACTGTCGCAGCAGAAATCGAGACTCATCAGACCAGGCAATGTTTTTCCAATCTTCTATTGTCCAATTTCGATGAGCTTGTGCAAATTGTAGCCTCAGTTTCCTGTTCTTAGCTGAAAGGAGTGGCACCCGATGTGGTCTTCTGCTGCTGTAGCCCATCTACCTCAAAGTTCGACGTACTGTGCGTTCAGAGATGCTCTTCTGCCCACCTTGGTTGTAACGGGTGTTTATTTGAGTCACTGTTGCCCTTCTATCAGCTCGAACCAGTCTGGCCATTCTCCTCTGACCTCTAGCATCAACAAGGCATTTCCGCCCACAGAACTGCCGCTCACTGGATGTTTTTTCTTTTTCGGACCATTCTCTGTAAACCCTAGAGATGGTTGTGCGTGAAAATCCCAGTAGATTAGCAGTTTCTGAAATACTCACACCAGCCCTTCTGGCACCAACAATCATGCCACGTTCAAAGTCACTCAAATCACCTTTCTTCCCCATACTGATGCTCGGTTTGAACTGCAGGAGATTCTCTTGACCATGTCTACATGCCTAAATGCACTGAGTTGCCGCCATGTGATTGGCTGCTTAGAAATTAAGTGTTAACGAGCAGTTGGACAGGTGTACCTAATAAAGTGGCCGGTGAGTGTATGTGAACCAAACAAACGCATTATTATGGACTGTTACCCTCTTCCTCATATGGAGGACATCTTTGCTGAATTAGCTGGGGTGACACATTACAGTCAAATTGATTTGAGTTTTGCTTACCACCAGTTACCTTTGCATCCTGACAGCTGCAATCTGACAGCTGTCATAACACACGACGGCCTCTTCAAATTCCCACGAGTCCCATATGGCTTAGCATCAGCTCCTGCTGCTTTCCAGAAGATGATGCAGACAATCCTGAAGGATTTGCCATGAGTATAGAACTATCTGGATGACATCATCATTTATGGTGAGTCAAAAGAAATTCACGACATACACCTTCAAGCTGTACTAGAACGTTTGGAAGACGCTGGTCTTCAGATCAACTTTGAAAAGAGATAATTTGCATTCCATTTCTCGGGCACGTCATTTCCAAGGAAGGCCTGTGTCCGAGTCCAGATCATCTGACTGCTATTGCTGAGGCATCTGCACCAAAAGACATACCAGCATTGCGCTTCCTAGGATTGACCTTCTGGTTCAGTAAGTTTATTCCAAACTATGCTACACAAGTCGATCCATTAAGGTGGTTGCTCTGAACAAATGCTCAGTTGGAACTTCAGTGGGATGACGCAGCAGATAAAAGCTTTGCTAAGCTTAAAGAAATGCTTTTGGACAGCCCAGTACTTGCTATTTTTGACCCTAAGCTTCACACCATCATCACCACTGACCCTTCGGATTATGGTTTAGGAGCAGTCCTCACACTGCTGCACATGGATAATATTGAGCGAGTGGTTGCTTTTGCTTCTCGGACCCTGTCAGAGGTTGAGAGGAAGTACTCCACTAACCGAAAAAGAGGCTCTAGCCTGTGTTTTGGCTGTAGAAACGATGGTGAACGTATGTATGGGGCTACAGGTTCACACTGCAGACTGATCATCAAGCTCTCACAACTCTTCTCAACACAAAAGACATGCACAGGGCAGGCATGAGGATTGCTAGGTGGTTGGCAAGGCTGATGTGTTTTCAGTAAGACATGACATCAGGTTACCTTTGATCGCAAAGGTAACCTGAATACCATGGGTTATTGTTTCTCTCGGGTCCCCCTTGCCACCACTGATACAGCTGCGGAACCTGACCATGAGTTATTCTTGGAGATTGCAGAAATCTCTCCACTTCTTAGTGTACTGCCTCTGGCAGACTTCAAACATGAATGCGAACACTGTCCTGAACTCACTCATCTGAGACAGATCATTACTTTAGGCTGGCCAGGGGCTAAAAAGTCTCTACCAACTGACATGCAGCCATACTTCCTGGTGCGGCATGAACTGACTTTGGAGTCGCCCGTAATCTTCAGTGGTTCCCGCCTGATTGTGACCAAGTCCCTTCAAGAGAGGACAGTGCATCTGGCACATGAAGGTCATCAGGGCCGGGTCCGGACCAAATAGCAATTTAGAGAACTTTACTGGTGTCCCATTGCTGTGTCATTATGACTGATAATGGCCCACAGTGTACATCTTCTGACTTTGCCAGATTCTTAAAAGAAAGAAAGATCAAACACATCAGAACAAGTCTCTACCACCCTCAAACAAATGGCTCTGTGGAACGATTTAATAGAGTGCTTAAGGACTGTATTCAAGCGGCTCAAGTGGTCCATTGTCCGTGGAAACCAGCAGTCACTGAGATGCTTCAAACCTACAGAGCTACAGCACATGCCACTACGGGTGAGTCACCATTTGAGCTCTTCAGGGGAAGACTTATGCGAACAAAACTTAATGTCCTTCCACCTCCAACAGATGATGAAAACTAGAGCCAGTGTGGCCCATCAACAGGCAAGAAGTAAGAACTACACATACATCAGGCGTGGGCCGAGACCTTCAAAGGTCACAGTGGGTGCCAGAGTCCAGATCCATAAGCCATTTCATGTGAGAAAAGGGGAGAGACAGTACACAGAGCCCTTATGGGTTCAGCAACAGACCGGACAACTCTAACATGCATACTCTCTTGAAGGTCGCCTGGCTGAGTATTTGAAAGATTTAAATATGTTTAAAAAGAAGGGATCAGTTTTTTTAGACAAGGCCAAGCCAGCTCATTTAACATTAAAAGTCGAGTTCAATCTGCTCGTCTATCTGATTCTGAACGGCCAAGAGTCTCCACTTGGCCGTTCTTGATAGGCAGACTGTAAACATTGCTAATGTAAAAAAATCCTCACTGAGGGAAAACAAAACTCTTGTGTTCTATTAATCAAGTTGGTGAAAATAATGACATTTTCTGTTTAAGTCACGCTACAGAACAAGCGATTGCGTTCACTCTGTAGCAAAATTGCTTCATTAGCTGTTAAATTATACACAAATAATTCATTAGAAAGTTAAAATATTAAGACAACAAATATGGTTATTAAAATGACAACTCTAATCCACTTAAAAAGAAAATCACTGTTCATATGCAATTATGTTGGACAAAGTACAAAATTACTTAACTTAAACCTTTAACTTAGATCAATTTGAAATATGACCCACCTCACATTCCTGTATCTGTGTTTTTGATATGATTTGATGTGATTTATTTTGGTAAATTTATAACGTTGCAAAAAATAAGTATAAAGAAAGGAAACAAGACAAACTAATCAACCATAGAATAGGCTGAAACCAAGGCATATATTTTTCTTACTCTGTTCAATCGAAAAATCTATAAAAGCAACTGTTATCAATCTCTCTCGCTCTTATATATATATATATATATATATATATATATATATATATATATATATATATATATATATATATATATATATATATATATATATATATTTATATTTATATGTATATATATATAGGGAGTCGACTCCCCATTGCAAAGGGGTGGACCAGTTTCGGTTTAATTTGCATGTTATTTAAGTCATAACAAAGCCTTTTTGGGCAATAATATGAAGTTTGGAACTCCACACTACTCCAGACATTTGAATTGAGAAAGCTTTCTGGATGGGAAGCGAAACGTCTTCAAACTTTGGAAAAAAAAAAGTCCAGTTGTATTGTTTGTTTTTTTTTTACTTTTTTTGGAATAACCTTTTATAATTTTACATTTTAAAGGCTTAAAAAAGGCTTTTCAAACCTCACCAAATAATCACATAGTTTATTTATTTTTTTATTTTATGTTTTTTTACATAAGCAATGAATACAAACACATTAGCATACTAACACAACATAACACAACAAAGGAAGAAGCAATCCTTCATTACAAAAAAAATATGGGCACCCTAACCTATCAAACGCTTTCACAGCATCTAAAGCTACAGCTATACAAGGTTCCGTATTAGATTTTATTAAATGAATAATATTGAAGAGCTTACATAGGTTGTTAGCTGAGGAGCGCTTTGAAATGAAGCCACACTGGTCTGGATTTCTTAGTTGCAGCAGATATTGGCTAACTCTCTTAGCCAGGGCCTTGGAAATTATTTTGTAGTCTGCATATAATAATGAAATATGCCAATATGAAGAGCATTTTAATGAATCTCTGTTTTTCTTGTAAATTACAGTAATTATGGCTGTAGAAAATAATTCAGGGAATGTTTGAGTCGTAGAGGCCAAATTGATGACGTATATGAGGAGTGGGAGGAGTAAGCCTTTAAATTCCCTGTAAAATTCTGGATGAAACTGTCTTCTCCTGGCGATATATTTGCTTGTAATGAGCCCAGAGCTTTCAATTTCTTTTTGTGTAAAGGGCAAAAAATAAGCCAAAGCACCTTAATTGGATTAAAAACAGTGAATAAAAAACTTAAAAGCAACTTTTGCCCCATCTCGAAATAAAAATATTTTAAATGACAACAGAAGACCAGAATTCTAACTACATACCCTCCCATCAAAGGACAAATTAGCCCACACACCTACTCTTCACCCACACATACACACACATATATATATATATGCATCCATACAAATATTCCAAAAGGTTTAGGGTCAGGCAAAAAGTGGTTCCCATTTCATTTATATGACTTGACTATTATTGATGGCAGATCCAACATGTCATTGTTTTCGCCCTGAGTTTGTCCTTCCTTAAAGGTATAATTTGTAATCCTGTTCAGAGAAACTTTGTTATACTGGGTGAAATGGTTCTTCCATCCTGAGAGAAGTCAATACATTATGTATTCAGAAAAAGGAACAAGAAATAGGCCTCTGTGAGAGCTAAAAGCCTATAAAACTGACCAGTCCCTGCCATTCGGACTGGCAGGGACTGGTCAGAGGATTGGTCCTGCCCACACCCCCTTTGTCCTTCCAGGTCCGGGGGTATCGCTTCATCTTTTGGTGGTTCCACATGCCAATCATTATGACGTGCTCATGTAACGCCAGTGTGTGTGCATGTTCCTTGCTAGTTTCCGCTTGCTGGATGCACTTCTGTTTATGTATCCAGTTAGCTTCGGTGTTAGCCATTCACTGCAGCTCTTTTGCCCTCGCCATATACTTTGAAAACGACTGAGAATCGCAAGAAGCAAACGGTTACAAGTTTATGAGAAGAAGAGAAAGGCCTCAGAACAAAGATATATGACCAGAGTGTATTTGGGAGATTTATTCATGCGACCCCCCTGAGGAGCGGAAGAGCGGGTAAGATGGTCTTGTGCATGCGCAGTTTTTCAAAAAGTGTCTTGGGTGTTCCTTACTTAAATTTTTGGAAAAATCACAGACCTCACCTTTAATTCTGTGGCAGTGTTACTGTGCCACTCACTGGCGTGGCATAGGTATAACACCCCAGTCTCTTTCTTTTTTTCATGTGCATTATAGACTATTTCTAATTATTTCACAATGTGAAATATACAGTATGTTTACATTTTTTTTGTATATTGAACATTAACTGTTTTATGCACATTCTTCCGTTCTGCTTTTTCAGGGTAAGTTTTGTTGCAATTTAGTTTAGTACATAAACAGAACGATGTAAATTTTTGTTTCTGCGCCTTTCCTGAGCCATTGCAACACATTTTATCCAGATATGCATTGATTACTCAAACCCAAATGACAATAATGATAAGTCTAAGTCTAACGTTGATTGGATAGTCAATCATGCAACTAGGATGTCATCTTCATATTTCAGTTTTATTGACCAAAGCTGTCAAGGCCCATCAAGGCCAGCCTGAAAAAATAAAACAAAATGAAACAGAAAAGAACAGAACAAAATCCAAACTAAAACCATTATAAATACCGCATCCTCTGTGTTAATATTACTGGTTCACAGACTAAATATGATACACACAATAGCAGCATAATAAATCTAACAACACCTGGTAACCAAGACTGATTATTTTGTTAAGGCTAAGTAAGGGGTACCCTTGTAATATTTTCATAGTGAAAACATTGTATCTTTGAGGAATCATAGGACAGAATGATCACCTTGTTCCACAAAGGGTGGTCTAATGTTTCTCATGCAAAACAAGGTACTAACAATACTGATGATCCTTTTTAGAACATGTAGAGAATTCCACCTTTGTTGCAGTAGCTAACAAAATACTTAACAGTGTATCTTTGGAGTGACTGAGATCAGCTCATTCATGAAAGTGAGAGAACAGATCTTTCTAATGATAAAACCAAAATTTCATCCAAGGAGAATTAGAGCTCGAATTATCAAAAATATTAATGTTAAATGTTATTTTCTTACATTACATTTGCAACCCCTGCTGTTCAACATGAGTATTGCAGTGTGAGGAAAGTCAGACATCTCGGGTGAAATGTTTAAAAATGACCTTTGGATGGCAGGTGCCATTTTGTATGCCTCCATGTGTTCTTAAAGCAGTACTGCAGCCATGATAAATGCAAAGTTTTTAAATGGGGCATTTCTCTCACTGATGGTTTGATTAAAGTTAAAAAGAACGTTTCCTAGATGTTGGATTTGACAGACTGCGGTCATGAAGTAATACCTCATCACCCATCTTCCAAAATAGAAACAGAATCATTCTTTCAGTGCAGTCCATTAATAGAAGCTTTTAATATTTAAAACATCTTGACACACTGCTCTGCTGTGTGAAGTCATCCAATGTGAAAGTGGTGATCCACTTTGGAATTTGGTTTCTTGCTGTCAAATATGTTCAAGTCAATAAAAATTTATTTATATAGCGCCAGTTCACAACATGTCATATCAAGGCACTTTACAAAGTCATATTCAATCAAATCCTCCAGGCAGATCGATCAAAAAGTTTCCTATCTTAGGAAACCCAGCAGATTGCATTGAGTCTTTGACAAGCAGCATTCACTCCTCCAGAAAGAGCCTAGAGCTGCTGTGGACAGTCTGCATTGTCAATGGCTTTGCAACAGTTTTTAATTTTGGCAATATTCCGGAGGTGAAAAAAGGAAACCATAGAAACCTGTTTAATATGGGATTTAAATGACATGTCGTGGTGAAAAATAACCCCAAGATTTTTTACTTTATTACCAGAGGCCAATTTAATACCATCCAGATTAAGTGATTAAGACTCGGTGCAAAGATAAGAACTTTTGTCTTGTCAGAATATTCAATTCAATTAAATTGTATTTATATAGCGCCAATTCACAACACGTGTCATCTCAAGGCACTTTACAAAGTCAAATTCAATTATATGTCAATTGTATTGAGGTTTGGAAACTGTAATTATTTTCCTACTTACTAAATTTTACTGCTGTGTTGCTTTTTAACCAAACTAATGGCTTGTTTTGTTCTAATGAACTTATTTGCATTGTCCTGGTTTGTATAAAATGCTAGCTTTTGAGCAGAATACTGACCGCAATTACTCATTGCTCCTTAACTTTATTGTAGAGAAGCCATATTGAGAATATCATGTACATTTCCTCATATTTGTTGTTGTAAGAATGCAAAACCCTTTTTTTATTTCATACTATGAATCCTCTTCCTGTTGCATCTTTTTTTATTACTTTAGTTTTTATTGGCCATTTTCCCCTTACAGTCAACGTGGAACAAACTTAAACAAATAAAAACACAAATACAAATAATGATGTGGGAGTTACATTCTCAGTAAAAAAAATCCCTATTGCCTTTTTCTATTACTCAGTCAAAGTCTTCCTGGGTTCTTTGTTGTTGTTCTGGTTTGTGCATTATGGGGATGCTGGGGGGTGGGGGGACCCCAAGCACCTTCTTATAATAGTCTCTTTACCTGCTTTTAGTAATACGTTAAAGGGGCCTAATTATGTACTGTGACCATAAACAAAACACACACACAAAACACATATATTCATCTTCAAATAAACCAACATATGCCAAGCGTTTATCCTGATAGTCCTTTTTGAACCTTAAAAGAATTTTTGCACCGGGTGCAATCTGCAGGCAAACATTGTTGTGCGCTATCTGCCGGCAGTACCGCGGCACTATCAGAAAGCAAGATGGCGATTGGTGACGCAACTACTGTAAGGCCAAGTAGACAATCCTGCAATGCCTTGCAGTAAAGTGACAGCTCAGCGTGAGCTGTCTCGTTCAGCTCCCTTGCACGCACACGTAATACTGTACTTCCGAACTTGTGGTCTTGTTATGGGAAATATACACAAAAGCACTTTGTTTACTAACAAATAGAGAAAAAAAACTAAGTGTAAAACAAAAATACAATAGCCAACAGGGTGTGATAATTTAATCAGAAACTTTTCGTATGTAACCAGAGTTAGCTACTGGCGTAGCAATTCACGACATCATACGTGACTAGGCCCCTTTAACCAAATATGATTTGTATTTGTAGGTTGAATATGTCTCTGGAATATTTTTCCCAACACCTTCTGGGGTAGAATTTGTATAAAGATCCTCAATTTCACATATGTCGGGTGGCAGGGAGGGGACAGTGGGTTTATAGTTAGTATTTTTGTACAGCCCTTTGAGCTGCTATTAGTATAAAGTGTAGTTTATTAAAAATTAGACTGAATAGTTATTGTTAGTGTATATGATTTCCTTGTTCTAGTGTCCCATGGGCCACCTTAATAGTATCCTGATTCAAAAGAACACACACACACACACATATATATATATATATATATATATATATATATATATATACATATATATATATACATCTATATATATATATACATATATATATATATATATACATCTATATATATATATATATATATATATATATATATATATATATATATATATATATATATATATATATTAGGACATTTATTTTTTGTTTTATAAATATGCTGATGTATATTTAGATCATTTGTTTTTTGGTGTTCCTTTTCCAATGCCCTTAATTTCTCCTTTTGTGTTTTATAGCCCCCAATCTAACCCTTTTTTCATGTGCTGTTTCAGCTATCCGTTTTCGTCTGACAGCTTATATTGCTGTCCCTTGTTATATTTCTCTACTATATGTATATATATATATATATATATATATATATATATATATATATATATATATATATATATATATATATATATATATACACCTTTATAATTATTTTAACGTTTGTTTATTCAGCAGTACATAAAGTTTACTGTGTGAATTCAGCCCCCCCACACACACACACTATACCACAGACCACCACAAATTTGAATACCCTTCATCTGTATTTTACCCCCATGTAGTTTATTCTCTAAATAAGATCTATCTTATCTATATATCCCTGTAGCCATCTCTCTATATTATGTTCTGTGATAGACGGGTCTCCTGGAGAAAGATGGTGGATTTTGTTTTTTGTCATGACTTTGTCCTTTAATTTCATTGTTCTACTCTAACCCACATTCAGCAATACTATCTTTATGGCCTCCTGAAAAACTCATGGAGCCTCCACTGGCTTTGGACCCCATATCAAGTTCTGTACTTTGGCCCCCTGCAAGTCTTGTGGTCTTCTTATCCCTCTTTCTGCCACAGGTTAGCTGTCATCATTGTCAGTTGATTGTCCATCCCACTCTCTCATATGCTGTGCAACTCTGCTGGCATTTTCATGTTTTAAGGGTGTCACTCGGGTGTATTTTTGTCTGTATCTGTATTTTTGTCAGTGGTGTCTGGAATCGTATTCCTCTCTGTTTTAGTGACCTTTTAATGTCAACCTATAATCTCCATTTCTGGACAACTTCGGCAGGATAATCATAGTTGAAGAAGATTTCTTTATTACATATATTTTTGCCTTTCAGGATTTCTGAAAAATAATAGCTTTTCTCTCAAACTCAGGAATGGATCTGGGTATTGTATTCAGGTTTGGTTATTTTGTGAAAGCCCAATGTGCTTCTTTAATGTGAAGCTCTGAACCTTTAGAGAGCTGTAGCTTCCAAGTCGTTCGGTATGCCGGATTTCATTTCTCATTGATCTTCCTTTGAGGTCCGCAAGTTTTTCTTCTGCTTATGCTACACATACCTGGACTTCTGTAAAGCTAACCTTCTGCATCTGTGGCTCTCTTACTAGCTCAGTTAGGTTGCGCTTGGGTTCCTGCCAAAGAACACTGATTGATTCTTTATCTCTCTTTTCAGTATGTCTGTAAAGGTGCTCAATTCAGTTCCTAGTTCTTGTTTTAGGTCTTTTATGTTGTCTTTACTGATTGTAACTAGACCAACTCGCAGTGTGTTGTTGTGAACCTGCTTGTCCATTTTCTCTGTTATGCTGTCCTTGTATCAGAAAGCGAAGCTAGCAAACACAATTCCAGATTGTAACAAAGCTTAGTCTTGCTTCAGGTTCATATTTCACTTCGTCGTTTATTCTAACCACCAATAATCTTGTTTATTATGCCTAACTTTGTAAAGTAGCTTACTATGCGTCTAAATGTGTTCACCAACTAAACAGTCTGTGAATTTGTTTTCATTTTAAAGTGGTGTTTCTACTTTTTGTTGTATGTTAGCTTATGAGACCGAAAAGAAAAATCAATCCTATTTTGCGAGAGCCTCTCAGGGTTTTCTGATTCTGATGAATACACAAGCTTAATAAAACTCATTGGATACCAAGACTAAAAAAGAAAGCAAAAATGAAGCTTAAACGGAAGTTCAATTGAAGAAACTCTGCTGCCTACCTCCATCCAATCAGAGGCTCATCCGCCTCCAACGCAAGCCAATCAGCTTTGAACTGCTCCTCCACGAAGCCAATCAGCATCCTGGGTTTATCTTAAAAGAACTTCAAATCCACGTCTCAGCCTTCTACCCGCCAAAGCGTGGTTGCGCAATGTCTGATTTGGACTCAGATGACCCTGATTCAACCCACCTCCATCCCCTTCTCCACCATCGTAGCCAAGCTCCATCTGGCTTTTCCATCGTGTTCCTTCAACCTTGTCCCTATCAGAGTGCAATTCCTCCGGACTCTTATGGAATTCCCTGTCACATCTCAATCGGTCCGGCAGAAGACCGCCATGTTGAGCCTGGTTCTGCCAGAGGTTTCTTCCCAAAGGGGAGTTTTTCCTCTCCACTGTCGCTTCATGCTTGATCATCATGGACAGTTCATGCAAACCTGTGTTTATCCAAGTTGGACATTTATCCTTCTGGGTCCCTGCGTGAAGCACTGGTACTAGCTCACGCAGTCTACTGGATCCCACCAATACAGCTAGGCAGATCATCTCGCCTTTGTCTATCTCCACTCCACCACCAGTTTCAGGCCTGGGGGAAACATCCCTATTCTCATACACCTGCTTATGCATATTAAAGTATAAATCAGCGTTAATGTTTCCTGCCGAGGTCTGAGCGCCAAAGTCTTAAAAAATTGTATCAATAAAATTTTTCTAATTGTCTTTTCTTTCCATGTGAGTTTTTCAGATTGAACTACACTTAGTTACATCTTTATATTAAAGGTAAAAAGCAGCAGCAAGAAAAACCCACAAACCAACAAAAAAATAAAATAAGTAAACATAAAACATCTAGGGTAGTTTTATTATTTTTATTGTTAAGGAAATTACATATATATTTGAAACTATGACAACAGTTTTCAATAGCATGTCGAAAAGCAAAAAAAAGTAAAAACAGCAAAATAGCATGAGATTTAAACAATCATGACAGTGTTAATATTTGTAGAGTTTCTGTTAAAAGGTAGAACTAAAGGTTAAATGCTACAAAGCGAGAAAAAACTTCTGCACATCACATTCCATATCTGTTAACCAGGTTGTTTTGCCTGGATTCAAAGAGATAAAGAACCATTCAATAAACACAATGGGAGCCTTCAGGAAGGAGCAATTATCCTACAGCTTGTTACTGCTACATGTTAGCAGAACCCATTTTGCACATCAGCTCCTTATCTTTGGCATTTTAAAATCATGTGGATTAGACTGAAAGTTTACATTACATTCCTCATTATAATATAGATAAAATAGATATATGCTCACTCAAGATAATTAAGGTTGTGGGTGGGGTGGGGGTCGGGGGAGGTAGGTACTTATCTCCAGCGGTAGGTAACAAAAAGCTCTGCAGTTGAAGCAAACAAACAGAGGAAAAATATCTGGGTAGGCAGTACAGCTGCATGAAAATCAAAGAGTGCAACCAAGCTATAAAGGTGCAAGTGTACCTAGTTGTATGAGACCGAAGAAATCCATCAGAGGATCACACAGCTGGAAGTAGAAGCTTCTGCACTGCTGGGCACAGGGAGAACATTTTCAATCACACACAGTTTATCTTATCTACATATCAATGATTGTATGAATGTTAAAGAAAATTATGTGCTAATTTCTTCCACTGTTTAGGTGCTGGATCAGCCAATCAGATCTCTCTGTTTCCACCATCGTCCCTGCTTAAGATGCTCTAAGGGTTGCTAAAAGTCTTCCTCACTACTCCTAAAATTTTATCACTTTAAGAGCTCTCTTAAGGCCTAAGATGCTCTGTGAATAAATTTTTATCTTACTGAGGTAAAATTCTAAGAAAAATCTTAAAATTCGGGAAAGATTTTTCCTAAAATGACGTCACTAAGAGCTACTTTTAATCTTAGGATTCTTTGTGAATACAAGAACTGGCCTTTAGTATGGAATGTTCAAAGAAGTGAAACTACAAAGAACCCACCTTTGCTTTGTGTCGGCAGACTGCTTTGTCCTCTTGGGAGCGCTGCACTCCAGCTCTGCCCCTGTATTCTGAACATTGTTGGAGGGATTAATGCTAGTCTGAAGAAAAAGGATTTGTTAACAAACTGTAAAGTGCAAACTAGTTTTTGACCAAGTAAAAAATTAATGTGCAGTTAAACCAAGAGCACTCAGGCATAACTGATCTGTTCCAGCTGACTAACATGACATAGCCTCAACTTGAGCTGGATTGGTTAATAGACATTTGTTCAGTCATATATTTATAGAATATAGAAAACCTGCAACCAATTACCAAAACAGATGTTCTTTTTGTTTAGGACTACTTCATTTGTATCTTTATCGCTGGGAATAATTACATTATTTCAGTAATCACTATGAAAAAGTTGCAAAAGCAGTCCTGAAAGATTTTGAAGAAGAATTTGAGTTTGTGAGATTGTAATTCATGCATAATGAGCCCCGATTAAGTACGGACTCAACATATTGTACACAGAAGTAGTTTTCCAGTGTGCTTGCATTTCTGTATTAAAAATATACTTTTTATTGGTCTATTTAAAATTGTCTGAAAAACTGAATTTTACATTTTGTCATTAGCCAGAACCATCACAAATAACAGAAACAAATCTTTGAAAATATATATATAGTTATATTTATGTCTATCAAGCATTTTCAAGTTAATTAAAATTACTGCAGTACAGGATGACGTGCCATGAGAGCCTGCATTTCCACCAGTGAGTAAGTTTGTGATGGGCTTACACTCACCATGTTTCTCTTCCTGACTGGATTGGTTTGGTCCACAGGTGAGAGGAGAGGTCTGCGACACGGCTCATCTCTCTGAACAACAGTGTGTTTAGACTGCAGCTTCCTGTAAAGACATAATTTACAATTTATAATTTCTTTCACCTATTTATGTCAGTCACAGAAACATTAGTTTCCATTAGTTCAAACTTTTGATATAAGTCATATGCCTTTTCCTCTCCAAGCTTAAAGAGACCCATTTAAAAAAAATAAGTGTTTACTTTACTGCTGAGGTTACAAACATGGTGTGGGTTGCTGCTTCTGTCCAGTGCAAAAGAAATATTAGATGAAAACAATGGCAGAATTAGGAATTTCTTCTCAATTAAACATTTTAGTACCAATTAAAGCCGCAAGTGGCGATATGTGGCCTTCGCAGCTCAGAGACAGCTCCGACCTGTGTCGCAACCGTGCTGCCTACGCGCCTCCTTCGTTCCGCAGGTCGCCATCAGCGGGTACCACGAGCAAGCCTTCCCCATTGCTGTCCACCAGGCTTAGATGTGTTTAAAAGTTGGGTGAAATCTGATGTTTCTGTCAGAAGCCGCGGTCACTTCCTATTTTGCGGTGAAGGATTAATAAAGACAGCCTATTGGGTTTTGAAAATGTCGCCTTAAATTATTATCTGATGTCAGTTGATATTTGAAACAGATAAACACTGTCAATGAGGACTAATCAGCAATTAAGTAATTCACTATGATGTCATTAATTGACCAAATCAACCGCTCAAATAGTGATCCACGGTCAAGCACACAAAATTTGGGGAAGATCCGATGATGTATCAGGTAGATACAGCCTTGTAAGTGTTCTAGGGAGTGCCATTGATCCAAATACTAATGTAATCCAGTGTAGTTGTTGGTAGGTTAACAAATATCATTAATATCCAGTTTGAAGCAAATTGGATGATGCATGTGTGATTTTAGAGCCAAATGTATGCAAACGGCATGCTATGGAAATACACTGCTCAGCCCCGCCCACACTGTCCACTGTTACTGTTCAGAACAGGATTCAACATCAACATGTTTTGTGGGATCACACTTTGCTTAAAAGCTGCGAGTAAGTGTTTAATATAAGGAAATCCAGCAGAGGAACAGACAGCTTCCTGTTTTAAGTGTGCGGGGCTAAAGTGATGTAATCAAATGAGCACATGACTGTTGTGAGAACTTATATGATATGACTCGCAGAAAGTTTGGTGCTACTGTGACCTAGTGTGTTGAACGTATTACAGATTCGTCTTTCATGGCGAGAAGTCGAATTTTGAGGCTTGGCCAAGCCCACATGCTTTAATGTAGCAAAAAGCTTTTGACAACTTTTGATTCCCAATGGGTGAAGACTATACTGAGTGATTTTGAAGTCCGTAACTCAAAAGCTGTAGGAGGAGTTTAATCAAATACAACACTAGTAAAAGAGACAAAATGGCAGCTTTAATTCAAACTAGCCAACTTCCTGTAGGGTTTGGACCATCGCTCCAGGAGACTTTTTTTGTAGGTCCTGAGAAGATACATATGTCTACCGAATTTTATAATTTTTGGACAAAGAATGGCTTGAAATTGACTGTTTTAGTGCTGCTAGGGAGTGCTGTGAAGGAAATAGGCCACGCCCACCAAATGTTGGGGTGGAGTCTTGTGTGGGGCTGGACTAGGATCAATCACAGTTTTTGGTGCAGATCCGATGATCTACAGTTAGGCCCAGAAATATTTGGACAGTGACACAATCTTCATGATTTGGGCTCTGTATGCCACCACGCTGGATTTGAAATAAAACAACTACAATATAATTGAAGTGCAGACTTTAAGGTTTAATTCAAGGGGTTGAACAAAAAATATGTTTTCATAAACAGCTAAAATAACAACTAGTGTCAGTGTCCAAATATTTCTGGGCCTAACTGTATGTAAAAATTGGAGTCAAACGTATGGTCATGGTGTGATGACGCACTTCGCCACCCGCCACTGCCACGCCCTCTCAACAAAAACTATATCGGCTCCAAACAAAGTAAGACCAACATGTTATCTGCATTCTGACACAGTTTGAAGCTGATGAGGTCAACAGAGACCGAGAGGGACCTTTCCAACTGAAAACCGCTAGTTCTTGTTCCCAGGGGACGTGGCTTTTGATGTCAAAATAATCTGTATCGGTATCGGCCTTAAGAAACCTGTATTGGTCGATCTCTAATGAAAATGATTATAGTCTCTATGATGCTTCCTTGTCTGTAATATAGGATGAACCCGGGGGTATTTTTCTTTTGTTTAGTAAGTATAAAAGCAAGATTTCAGTCAATTCCAGCAAAATCTTCTGACTTTTCATCCTTGTCGGTCACGGACTGCTTTGAAAATATCAAAAGCCCTCCGATTTTATAACCAATAACATTCCTGGGAAACAAGAGATTCAACAATGCGATTTGAAATGCTGCCGTCGCGTCCCGTATGTTGGGTCTTCCACGCGGTGGTGATGAAGGCTAGTAGTCACTGTCGTTGCTTGCTCCCTGTGTGTCGAGCCCATAAGGTGTAATTTAGATTTAGTTTAGGGATATATTGGTAAAGGTTGGGGTTAGGCCATAAAATGAAAGGCTTGAAAATGAATGGAAGTCTATCAAAGTCAAGGCACAGTCCTCACTCAGGATTTTAAACAAGGACGCATATGTGTGTGTGTGTTTGTGTGTGTAACAGCTATATACCTGATGGCTGAGCTCAGACACTGATACCAGTCATTGAGGTCATCATGGTTGTTGGACATCACCAGGAGTTTTGCTTTGGGGAAGGTTAGCTGAGAAAAAAAAGATGCAAAAAAAAGTTAATGGCAACATGATGTCTAATGTTGGGTGGGAGCATCTGTCCTATCTTGTAAAACAGAATGCTTTCACACTAGGAAAGGCAAGTTTATTTGTATAGCACATTTCAGTAACAAGACAAAGTGCTGTACACGAACACAACATAAAAAAGAAAACATAAAAAGGGAAGCACCGTGCTGTGGAATAGTTAGTGGAAATGTTGAATAGTCAACATTAACATTCAAAGGCAACTAACTATGATTTAAAGGAACTCAGGGTTCAGCCCTTGTACAGTCTTCTGGGAGCTTTTTCCAGATAGGTGGAGCATAAGAACTGTGTAGGGCCTTAGCTAAGAGAAATGTAAAGTCAGACGGTATCTGATATGATCTGATAATAATGAAACTGTAGCAGGTTCCTCCCTGGGGGCTGCCTCACAGCAGGACGTCCACTACTATAAAACTTTAACCTCCTCTCTCATCGCTCTCTTTTTTGCGTGGGCTGCCCATCGGAGAGGCCAACATGTGCTCAATCTGGAAACAAAGCTAAGTAGCTACAGTGTGCCTTCTGCGGAATCAGACGTCAAAGTAAGGAACCAGCCTCTGCAGAAACAAGCTTGTGTAATCTTTCTCAGCTTTTGCAGGAAAGCTGATCCAAGGCTGCATGAAGAAGTTTCCTGTGGCTGGAAGGAGCTTACCCATGCCTGGATTCCCAAATGACAGCTTTCACTCTAAGCTGGTGAGCTAGGTTTTAACCTTGAGCCCTTTATCACAATTGGATGCCCTAGTCACCAAAATGTAACACAAAGGTAGAAGTTTTGGCAGAGATGAACAAGAAAAGTTAGAAGCAATGTAAAACTGTTTATTTCTAATGTGTTTAAGGTTTAACTGAGGTTAAGGCCTGGAGCCAAGCTACCCACTAGCGATCTTTGAAACAAAGCTATGCTGATGTGTTTTGGGTTGTGTTTTAAGGTTATGACAAACTTAATTTCCATAAGGGTTTTATACACTGATGGGATATTAATGTTTGTGTTTACTGGGCTGTTCATTACACCAAATATAGCTAAAATCCCTTTAAATAAGCTCCAAATGTCCGCTAGCATTAGCCGCTATTAGCCTTTTTAACAGTCCTGCTACTAACAAGTTAAACATAACTACAATTTGTTTAAGCATAACGCTTGTGATCCTTTCGCTCCGCAATCGTATGATAGTGCTACTAGCATTAGTACAGCATTAATAGGGAACATTATTGCTGGTGTGGTTACACGTAGTCTCCGGTTAAGAGGCTGGTTGGATGTACTGCCAAATTCTGTGAAACGCCTTTGGAGACGGCTTATGGTAGAGAAATGAACATTCAATACACGAGCAACAGCTGTGGTTGACATTCCTGCTGTCAGCATGCCAATTGCACGCTCCCTGAAATCTTGTGACATCTGTGGCATTGTGCTGTGCGATGAAACTGCACCTTTCAGAGTGGCCTTTTGTTGTGGGCATTCTAAGGCACACCTGTGCACTAATCATGGTGTCAAATCAGCATCTTGATATGGCACACCTGTGAGGTGGGATGGATTATCTCAGCAAATGAGAAGTGCTCACTATCAGATAAGATAAAGATAAGATAGTCTTTATTGATCTCACAATGGAGAAATTCACTCGTCACATCGGCTCATACAAGAAGGTGCAGAGTAGGGAAACCAGTCACAGATTTAGACTGGTTTGTGAACAATATTTGAGGGAAATGGTGATATTGTGTATGTGGAAAAAGTTTTAGATCTTTGAGTTCATCTCATAAAAACTGGAAGAAAAACCAAAAGTGTAGCGTTTATATTTTTGTTAAGTGTATTTGACTATGTCACATATACCGGAGCTCATGTCTTACGTCTGTCTAGGCTAGGCTCCCACATACTCTGGCGCAGACCTGGCGGCATGTGGGGCCGGGGGTGGGGGGGGGGAGGGGGGTAGACCTGCTTTCAGACCATAATAGGACTGAAAGCTGTTATGTGAGTTTTGTTTTTTACCTCACAGTGGCCAATACAACCAATCAGGCCAAATCAAATACTGCGAGAGGGGCAGGTCACTACTTTTGTAGCCTATTTGGAGACAACTGTGGTCACCGTTGCTAGTGGATATTTGGACTTATTTCCAAACAAAAACAAGAAGTAACAACTGAGCAAACGAGATTGAGCAGGAAGCATCGTCATTAATTTCTGTTGGGAACGTCAGCACTGAAGTCAACACTGGAGTAAACATTCATGATGGGAGAGTTAGCTATGGCAGCTAGGGAGCCCAAGGAGTAGAACCGAGAAGTGAAACTCAGCCAAATGAAAGAAACCTAGCAGAAGAGAACACTGCTTTGTTCTGATTCTTATGCTCCTTAGCCGCTATTGTTACCACTTCTAGTATGAATGTTTATTTCAGTCAATGTTCCACCTTACATCAGTACTCATAATTATCAAAGCATGCATGCTTATGGAGCGTAAAACTCTAGCCCAAATCTCAACCTCATTTGAACTCATGTTCAAAGCATACAAGTATTACACACATAATAAAGAACACATCATTAGCGCCCAACTGCACTGAAGTAGAGAAAACATCACATAAAGGCTTCCCACTAAATGCGGAATCAGGCAACCAAATAACCTACACACAAGATCAATTTCATGTTGTCAGGTTATAGTAGCAACCGCAACATGTTTTACCAATTGCCTCCCAATATGAGTTGTAAATCAAGCTTAATATAAAATTTCTCTTTCTATGAAACATTTTGAAGTTGATCAGTAATTCTCAAGCCGTTTGGGGGATTTAAAGTTGACATTGACCATAACCATAGTGATACTTGATTAACCAGAGACTATTAATCATTGTTTATATCATCTTAGACGGATTTCACAGATTTTAAAATAAATTAACTTATACAGTGAATGCAAAATGTCATTTTTTTAAAAATGTAGAAGTATTTCTTTATCTGCCACACAGTGATGACTATTTTGATATGATTTTCCTTTAACTTCTTTCTAAAATCTCACCAAATGCTTTGACAAGCAGCCCAAATATTAACAATCAGCCAAAAGCTAATTTTAATCCCAAAGGGCTCAAAAGAAGCCCAATTGGCAACATTTTCTTTAGATTTTGGATTTCATTCAATTCAATTTTATTTATATAGCGCAAATTCACAACACGTCATCTCAAGGCACTTTACAAAGTCAGATTCAATCAAATCATACAGATTGGTCAAAAAGTTTCCTATCTGGAGTCTTGACAAGCAGCATTCACTCCTCATGAAAGAGCGTAGAGCCACAGTGGACAGTCATCTGCATTGTCGATGGCTTTGCAGCAATCCCTCATACTGAGCAAGCATGAAGCGACACTGGAGAGGAAATCTCCCCTTTATCAGAGAGGAAAACCTCCAGCAGAACCAGGCTCAGCGTGAATGGTTATCTGCCTCGACTGACTGGGGGTTAGAGAAGACAGAACAGAGACACAAAAAGCACGGAAGCACACATTTATCAGGAAACCTTTCTATGTTATATGGTAATAGCGGATTATCTGCCTCCCCTGGTTGATGTCACAGTTAACAGAACAGCAGACCAGGTGTACCTACTATGAAGAATAAATTGACAGAGAACAAAAAGTTAAAAGTTGAAATAACAAACAATGCAAATTGGAAAACAGTAGGAGAACTCAGCAGAGTGAGAAAAATAGACCTTGATGTCCTCCAGCAGCCTAAGCCTATAGCAGCATAACTACCGAGATAGTTCAGGGTAACCTAAGCCACTCTAACTATAAGCTTTGTCAAAAAGGAAGGTTTTAAGCCTAGTCTTAAAAGTAGACAGGGTGTCTGCGTCACAGACAAAAACTGGGAGTTAGTTCCACAGGAGAGGAGCCTGATAACTAAAGGACCTGCCTCGCATTCTACTTTTAGAGAGTCTAGGAACCACCAATAGACCTGCAGTCTGAGAGCGAAGTGCTTTTTTAGGAACATACGGGGTAATCAGATCTCTGATATATCATGGAGCTTGATTATTAAGGGCTTTATACATCAGAAGGAGAATTTTAAATTATATTCTTGATTTAACAGGAAGCCAACGAAGGGAAGCTAAACTAGGAGAAATATGATCCCTCTTGTTGATTTTCATCAGAATCTTTGCTGCAGCATTTCGGGTCAGCTGAAGGCTTCGACCTGCATTTTGTGGACTTCCTTATAGTAAATAATTACAATAGTCCAACCTTGAAGTAACAAATGCATGGACTAGTTTTTCCAGCATTTTCTCTGATGGCTGCAGTTTCTATGAGTCATCATTTATCTTCCCAGTTACTCTTTTCACCAGCTCCAGCAATCTGTAGTTTCATATAATATCTAACAGTTTAGTTGTGCCACCATCCAGGAGGGCAGATCATCTGCCATTACCCTCTATAACAGAAAGGTTCCTGGATCAATGTGTGCTTCTGTGCTCTGTGTCTCTGCTCTGTCTTTTCAAACCCGCAGTCGGTCATGGCAGGTAGCCGTTCACACTGAGACTGGTTCTGCTGGAGGTTTCTTCCTGTTAAAGGGGAGAAATACTTTTAGGTTGGTTTTACCTTTCTTTTAATATCTCTCTCAGCAGGTGTAGAAGCAAACTCCGAGGATGTTATCTTGCACCGTCTTTTTCATCTGCTGTATTTTTGTCACATTTTCTCCATTTTTACATTTTGCCTCATCTGTTTCTTTTACCTTTCCATTTCTGTGTCCATTGACCTTGAAATAATCCTAAATTAATATTGAATAAAGCTTTTATATATATATATATATATATATATATATATATATATATATATATATATATATATATATATATATATATATATATATATAGCAGAGCATTAAGGTGAAAGCAGTAATGCTTCACTTGTGAAAGTAAATCCGTTGGGCTCTCTTTGGCATTAAGACAGCAATTCTTAATGCTACACTGCCAGACAGGATAAGTAAAAAAAACTAAAGAATTTAAGTTACGCTTAGAATAAATACAGGGTTTTTATCTTTAAGCAATGGTAGACTTCTATATTTTTCAAATGACCTTCAGACCATTGTTTGCATGTTTTTTTAGATGCTCACACCTGACATAAGATAGACAGTTCAATGACAGAGGCGACTCTGACGTTGGTTGCCTGCCTCTGCTCCAAATTGGTTTTATTTACCAATTTACTAAACATCACAGAGAAAGCTGAAAGCATTATAATGACAGATGAGAATAAATGTACAACACATTTGGTATTACTCTACTTAAAAAATAGACAGAGAAATAGGGAAAAATCTTACTCCACCATTTTATGGAAGACCTGTTGCATCAAATAAAAATTGTGACTATTATACTACTAAAAAAAACAAAAAAACGCTTCACTCATTTTAGATTTTGTTCTGATGTTTTGTCTTTAGGAAAATATGAGTTGTAGTCAAATTAACAGCTTTCCCCCATGTAGTTTAGAAGCTACATATTAATCTTTCTGGGGAAAAAAATATTGCTTGCAAAGGACAAAAAACAAATAAACAGATCTGTAGTCATATAGTTCATATTAGTTTCTTACTCTGGAGGCTTGTTTCAGTGAAAAACCTGACTGCAGTGTGAGCAAAAGAGACAGTAGAGGGCAGTCCAAATCAAGCCAAAACTACTTCTGAAAAAAGAAAGCCGCTGTTGTTTTTACAAGAAATGAGCACAACTAAACCTCAAACTGAAAACTGCCGCAGAAAAGAATAATTATAGTTGGAAGCAAAGTAAGTTAAGTAAAACTGTTTTGTAATCAGGTGATATTTCAAGGAAGTAAAAACAATTTCCAGTGTGTAAGAGGATAGAAATATATCCTAAAACTTCTTCTTTTGCTTTCTCTACATACTGACATGTCTTAGTCACAGTCACAGATAGTCACCTGGTAGGTTGTAACATTTTCAAAGAAATTTGGACAGGCCAGAAAGTTTATATGAAGGACAATTTCAATACAGAGAGATGAGAACATTGTTTTTATGGTACACTTAATCAAAAAGATTTCAGACTTAACATCAACAAAAGTAATGTCTTATTAAAGACTTCACTGAGTCAGAAAGAGCTAAATGTTTTATAATATTAGGGACCCTCCCCTGCATAAATAAATTCCAGCCCTACTGCAGCACTGTAATTAGGGATATGACAAGAAATATGATCCTTTTAGGTAGAAATTATTTTGTATAATAAGAACAGCAAAGCAAAAATCCTTATAGCTGAGAATAATTTAGCCTAATTATTTATACATCAAAGAGAATCTGTCAGGGATGTGAGAAAAATACTTAAGCAGTGAGGGGATATTAGCAGAAGGAAGAGAGAGAGCTGAGAAAACAGAAAAGGTCAGAACAGAGAGAAGAAATACTAAGAAAAACGGTTAAGGGGACAGAAATAACGTGACAAAAAAGAAGGAGAAGAGAAAAAACCCTGGAAATTTTAATAAGAGCTATTTTTTTCAAACTTTGCATATAGATTGGTGTGACATTTACAGCTGTCAAATTTAATTTGCCTTTAATTCCTCATGGTCATGCACGATGAGAGCCCTGGAGTGGTGATAACCCTTTCCCTTGAGCTCAGGTAGGGGCCCAGGATCAATAATGTGTCGTTATGAGAAATTATGTGTAAAGCTATTGCGTATGCATGCAGGGCATGCTAGGAAAAGAGGCTAATGAAATGCCATTTCTACCATTAGATAAGCTGCAGGGAGATTGCAACGTGGGCTTAAGGAAGATGCATTTGCTGGAAGAGCGGAAGAGATGGATCTGCAACCTAATCTGATCCAACGACTAGATAATTTTTTCTCTCACATAAAAAGGTGGAAATTTTATTCAATTCCTGGTAACTTATTCTAAGATTAACTCTACCTGATACTTGTGTAACACGAGTCCTGACAATAATACGAACATGAAAGCTAATCTTTTTATCCTTGGGGCACAGTCCAATGTGAGGAATTAAACTGGTTCCTACAAGAAAAGCCCTTACCCATAATGGAATTAAATAGTTGTCTGACAAGAGGGTTGCAAGTTCAATGACAATGTCACCCTGCCACATGTAAGTGTCCTTGAGAAAGACACCAAATGACAATCTTCCACCTGGCATGTTTCAGAATGGGACTCTTATTACAGTTACACACATGCTTCTGTTAACACTTCTATTTACTATTTCTATTTGTCCATTTTCTTTACCATTAACCTGCCATGGGACCACAGATGAAAATTAGTCCTTGTGGCTAAATCTGGCATATTTACATGACAGCTTTAATGGACTTATGTTGAATAATATGCACCATTCCTTATTAAATGAAATAAACCACAAAAACAAGTTAGCATAACATTTCTGTGCAAATGCTCAATTATCCGGGTAATCCCAACAGCAAAGAGGCTTTTAAAATATAACAATAAAAAATAAACACTAGAAAGCACAAGGCCTTTCTAGTGCAAATTACCTTCCTAATAACATTTGTAAATAGCAATATAACAACAAATTTTAAAGAAACGTGAACAATCTGAATCTTGGTGTTTTTTACAGCAGATGATCAATGCAAAGTACCTTCCTGAGAACACCTGTTTGATTTATATATTAAACTTATTTTTTTTCTACTTACAATAATGACCATGTTTTTTTTTATCCAATCTGCTTGTTCCCAATCTACACCACTCTGTCGCATCTTTCTTGCTCTGACACCGTCTTGCTTCAAATAGCGTTGCGACTCTTAAACGAAACTTAATGAACGTGTCATAGCAAGAAAAGAGCTTCTTGTTGTGGGGAGGAGGAGCAGAAAAAAAGACTGACCATCGCTGAACATTATTTTCTGCAAAGTTAAATGCTTTAAGTGTAGTTTTCATGCGCATACAGGTTTCTTCATGGCAACGGACACTCATGCAGTGGTGGCAGGTGGCCAGCTGGAGATTAGAGGTGGGCTTTTAGACAGTGGGAAAGAAGTTTTATACCGACTTTAAGCGTCTCAACCACCATTTAAAAACCAACATTGACGTACGAGTTTCAGTGAGTGAAGGTAAAAACCCGGCACCGCTCAGCTGCTCTGTTCTCAGAGAGGAACAGACGTGGTTCCCTCCCGCTCACAGTGACAGAGGCAGACATTACATGCAGCTAAATTAGATAAAAAATACAATACAAGTTGAAAACTTACTCTTGTTGTTGTTGGCAACCAGTCTTACATTAACAGCCGCTCTCTGCCAGGGAGGCAGCGGCAACGTATGCGCGTCATGTGACATAAAAGCAAGGCGGCTGAATGCGCTAATGGATCGGCCAACGCATGCATGTGTATCGGCTAATACCGATACAAGACAAAAATGCAAATATCGGCTGATAATATCAGCCGGCTGATATATCAGTCGACCTCTATTCCAGACTCATAGCAACCCAGATCTGTTCCCCCACATTGTGACTAAATGAGGTGAGAATCGGCATCGCTCGCAAAACCAACAGTGTTGTATAGTAACGAAGTAAAAATACTTCACTACTGTACTTCAGTATATTTTGGAGTACTTTATACTTTTCTTGAGTATAAATTTTTTTGATAACTTTTACTTCACTATATTTCCGAACTTAATTGCATACTTTTACTCCGATACATTTTCAATGTTTGGTTTAGTTACTCGTTACAAAAAAAAACGAGGCATGGGCGGGCCATGCCCGCCCTGGACTGGAAGCGGATTTTTTTTTTTTTACCTCAGAGTGGCCATTGTTCTATTAGTACCATCTTTGATTTGTCAATCATACAATTCAACCAATCAAATCAATGACTGAAGGCAACTGCTAGCCAATTACAGCTGGAGAGGGGCGGGTTGCTGGGTCAGACGTTCAGCCTTCAGAGAGACGCCGCGGATCGGCTGTGGTCACCGTCGGGGTCGGTAGAGCGGGATGGAAATTCGGTCTGATTACCAAACAATTACAAGAAGAGACAAAGAAGCAAGCGAGAGCGAGCTGGAAGCAGCGCTATTAGTTTCTGTTTGAAACGTCAGCATTGAAGTCAACACTGGAGTAAACATTGACGCTAGGAGGGTTAGCTAGACAGCTAGGAGCACAAGGAGCAGAACCAGGCAGTAAAACTGCCAAACTGAAGAAACCTGGGTTACTTGCAGGCAGAAGGGAACTCTGCTTTGTTCTGATCCTTGTGTTCCCTAGCTGCTGTAATTACAGAACCTCTGCTAGTATGAATTTTTACTTCAGTGTTCAGCCTGACACAAGCGCTCATGTTTATCAGCATGTCTGCTTATGCTGGACTTTTTGCAGACACAGTGCTACAGGCTGCCGTATCTCACTGATGGTTTCCAGCCCAAACCAGCATAAAACCCGCCCAACTTAAAAGAAAAAACAAGCCCAAATCTCAAACTCTCTCATGTTAAAAGCACAGTACTATTAAAACACATAAGAACATGCTGTTAGCACACTACTGTGCTGAAGCAAAAAAAAAAAAAAAACTTTGCGCATACGGGATCCGCACAAAATGTACAATCAGACAACCAAATAACACACAAGATCACTTTAACAATCATGATATATCAACTGGAAAAAAGATAACTTTTATCAATAGCTTCTCAACATGAGTTGTAAATCTACCTTAATATAAACTTAATTTATCTTACAGAGTATAGCTCAATCAAACATTTCTCTTTCACAGCCATGAAATATTTTTAAGTTGATCAGTAGAACTCAACCCCTCTTGGGCGTTTACATTGACCAAACACTTGATTAACCATTATTCTTTTCTTGTTTTATTATAACAATCAATATTATTCATTATAACTATTATTCATTGATGATGTCGGATTCGACTTATTTAAAAAATAAATTGATCAGTAAAATGAACTCCCCCCACCCCAACATAATTTTTAAAGTGCATAGCACTGACCTTACTTGGAGAAGGAAAACTGAAAGCTTACAAAAAGGTTGTATTTTCTGTCTAAACTTGGTCTAAATTTCTCCTGCACTTGGTTTTTTATATTATTTTAAGTGAATTTGACTTTCAAAGTTTACCAAAATCTAAAAAATGTCATTCAAACTGCATTTGCTTTGTTTTACTTTTTACTTATACTTTTTATTACATTACTTGAGTACATCTATTTTTAAAGTAATTTTCATACTTAAGTACAAGACATTTCAGATACTTTAAGACTTTTACTCAAGTAACATTTCAGTCAGTGACTTGGACTTTTACCAAAGTCATATTTTGGAGAGGTAACTATACTTTTACTTGACTCCGAGATTTCAGTACTTTATACAACACTGAAAACCAACAATTAATGCTCCGTTAGTTAGACTAATTTACATTGCAGCGTGCATTGATTGCAGCACCTCTCTTCCAGCCAGGTATAAATACTGTCCGAGGATAACTTCGGCACGACACCTGAACGCAGTCAGAACTGCCTCTCAGCTCTCCCACTCAAAAAGTTGGATTTATCTCACAAGTCCGACACAGATTGCTGTCTGCTTCTCATGTAAGTTACATGCTTATGTTCATTTGTAAAGCTCAGAAGCGCTGGGAGCAGTCAGCTTTGAGGTTATGTTCTGCACTAGGCTGGACAATTAATCACATTTGCAATATAACAGCAATAATTTTAAAAGATGCAATTTCCAAATCGCAGAGGTCTGCGATTTATGGCTATGTAACAATTAATGGATAAGAAACATCCTTTAGGTGTCGATAATATGTTTAAAGTGGGTTTGCCTCCACATGGAAGGGAAGAGAGTTGTAGCAGTGAATAATGTAATTTTATTATTTGTTTTAGAGTTTATGTAATCATACTGTTTTACCAGAAACCTTAAGGAATCTTACCATAGCATTAAATACCGGTCAAACCGTTAAATACATAGACTTGTTTGTTGGTTGCACTTTGCACTATATGTTCAACAAGGATGGATGCCCAACACAATTAAAAGCTATTCTCTCAAAAGCTATTCTCTTGAATAATAATATTATGATTAGTGAAAATATTTAAATGTCTTGTTTTAAATAATCCTTGTTTACAAACATCTTTATCTACAGGCCATTTTTGTTGCTTGTGGTTAATGCAGAGAAAAGTCCAAATTACATCGCAACCATGGTTGAAATATATCGCAATTATGATTTTTGGCAAAATCGTACACAAGGACGACTCTGACTCCCCAGGCACCTAAAGTAGTCTCAGGCATTACCACTGAAATGCGTGGTGTTCGCGTAACCTACAAAACCGCACAAGGGCTGGCTTGAAAGTAATTTTCGAAGTGGAGGCTGGCTTGCCTGCAGTGTTTCAGAGAGCAGCCTAATACCTGCACTCAGTGAAGCTGCTTTGGCCGGTTTTTACAGCTGCTGTTCCGGACATATAGCAAGCTAGAGGGCCGCTCCCCGGCTGCTTCCTGCATGTTGAAACACGTCCCAAATAAAGTCAATAGGATAGTAGCTGTGTCATGTTAATTTTATCAGTTTTAACAATACATAACCACTCTGAAAAACTGCTTAGCTAATGACTGAAGTTCCCTTAGAAAATGAGTGTGGATGCGCGTCAACTTCCGAAACAGCAGTTGCTTTGTGAGTGGTGCATGTAATGCAATGGGACATTATACAACTAGTACACAGATGTCACAAAACACCACATGTGATTGTGAATGATGTAGGTTATCTATCTATCTATCTATCTATCTATCTATCTATCTATCTATATATATATATATATCTATATATATATATATATAGATAGATATATTATATATATATTTTTATTTATTTATTTTATATATATTTTTTTTTTTTTAGGTATACTGCAAAAAGGGAACTAAAAGTAAGTAAAATGTTCTTGAAATGAGTGCATTTGTCCTTGATTTGAGCAGGTAAATAAGATGATCTGCCAATGGAATGAGTATTTTTACCACTAAAATAAGAAAATTAGATATACTTTACTTGAAAAGACATGATTGAGATGAGTTGTTCCTATTTTAAGTGCAAAAATATTATTCCATTGGCAAGTCATCTTATTTACCTGCTCAAATCAAGAGCAAATACAGCATTTTCAAGAAATCTTTACTTACTTTTTGTTCTCTTTTTGCAGTGTATGTTTTCTACATAGTAGACAGGGTTTGATGTATTACATTACTGGAAATTGTGAATGACCCCCAAGTGGCTGCCTGTTGCCCTTCAAAGAAAATCGTTTTGAAATCGAATTTAATTTATTTACAGCACTTTCAAAAACAATTGCTGTTGGCTAAAGGGCTACAAACAAAAAATGACACATTACAACAATAATTCAAAGGTAAAAACAAAAAGGTGTTCCGGTAATGGCGGCTTGCTGAGAGTATGTGTTTGCTTCGGTGCCGCTACCTTTCTGTAAAATCCTGAACAATACTCGTTATATGAGACATAGAATGACGTTTCAGGTTTGCTGTGATGCCTCTTTCGCAAAAGAAGCCCAACAAAAACACTAGTAAGCCGATTCAGTCGAAGTTATCCAACTTCTCTTCCAAGGCGAACACTGAGGCTTGCGGCGAAGCTTGCACAAGCACATGTAAAGCAACGGAGGATGGAAAACTACGAGACGAATGGCAAGATTAATTCACCCGGAGCTGGTTCAGCCGTAATGTTGGCTGCAATTGTAAATTTGAAATCTGACTTCCTCTCAAAATTAGACTGTATCTTGTTAGCAATAGAGAATGTTAAAAAAGATGAGTGTGCCGAGTGGGTTGGTGAGGCGGAGCTCCGGATATCTGCACCAGTTTGCAAGCCAGGATCCAGGCTCTTGAAAACAAAAACAAAGATTTTGAAGGGAAAGTGCTGGATCTGGAGGACAGATCACAATGATCTAAACTGAGACTGGTTGACCTACCCGAGGGCGCGGAGGGAGAAGACGCGTGGGCCTTCCTGTAAAAGTGTTTTGAACCTGGTACAGTCATGCACCACGCTGACACAGGAGAGAGCACATCGCGTGGGCCAGAAAACTACATCAAATACAGCCGCGCCAAGGACTCTTATCGTGAAGTTTTTAAAGTACAAGGATAAAATGGCTGTGATAAGAGCCGCCAGGGCAAAGGACAGATTCTATTCCAGAGCCAGTTAGTGAGAGTCTATGATGACCTCGCAACCGGTGTGGACAAAAAACAGAAAGAATCTGATGCTGTGAGACACCAACTCCATGCTGTGGGAATACGATACGGCATGACTCCACCTGCAGGTCTGCTGGTGACACACAATGGTCAGTCTCACATCTTTAACCAACCAACTGAAGCAGAGAACTTTGCAAAAACCCTGAAAGCAGCAGGTGGACCCGGATCCTCACTACTGTGTGGAACAGCCTCCAGCTATTATATATCTATAAATTAACGAAGGGTGGTTAACAACATTCAATGTTCTAAGTAAAAAGGGGTATACTGTTTAGTCTTTGTTATTATGGATGTAGTTCTTAACATCCAGATGTTTTTCGTTTCTTCTCCTTTAAATAATTCAAAAACAGTGGGAAGCCCATTCAATGTTAGACATCCCGGGATGTCTGGTGGCGTTAAAAATTTAAATATCTTCTTGGAACTGCAGAGGATTACAAAAACTGAAAAAAGTCAAACAGATAATGGCTAGGGGGGAATCTAAACACATATTGTGTTATTTCAAGAAACTCACCTGTTATCTGGTCAGGAGGCTAAGGTTGGGAGGAGGTGGTAGGGCTGTATATATTCAGCAGCTTTTACTTCTTAGGCAAGAGGGGTTATGATCTTGATACATAAATCCATACCACTTCATATGACAAGGGTTATTAAAGATGAGGCAGGAAAGTATATTACCCTAGAGGGCACACTTATTATGGAAAAGATAAACCTGATAAATATTTATGCTCCAAACACTGATGACCCAAAGTTCTTTCATGATCTCTTCCTTATATTCTCATCTCTGTCTGGTAGCTATATTATTGCATGGGATTTTACCTGTACAGTGAATCCAGATTTGGATAGAAACACAGGGTTTGACAAATCTCTTTCTAAAAGTAACACTTTATGAAGGAACTTAATCTGATAGACATTTGGAGGGATATGAATCTTATGGGTTTTAAATTCTCCTGTTATTCAAATATACATAAATCATATTCATGTAAAGATTACTTTTTAATTTCGGCCAATTTGTGACATAAAAGGACTGTCAATATGATAGCATCTTAATATCTGACCATGCACCAAACTCACTAATATATTAAGACTTAAGAGAACGCAGAGACCCTCCCAGATGGAGACTTCAGACTAGTCTCAGAATTCATATTTTTCATAGATTAAAAAATAAACTTCTTTTTTTAAACCAATACAGATGAAATGTCACCCTCATCAAGGTGGGAAGCCTTTAAGGCCTATATAAGAGGACAGATAATTTGTTTTACGAGTTATAAGGCAAAACAAACCTATCAAAAAACAAACACACAACAGAGATTGAGTTGAAAGGGAATATTTTGAAACGTTATATCCAAACATCCACCGAAAAACCTTTGCTACTAAGAACGCAGTAAAACGAACATTCTGCCTTTAGAGCAGCCTCTTTTGCGTCTTAAATAGACATTTTATGATCAAGGCAAAAAGCCTGGGAAATTATTGGCCTGGCGCTTCCGACTATTACAAAATGAGAAAAATATCACCTCAGAAAAACCTCATAAATATCACCAAAATAGAGAGGGATAGAATATTGTTGACCTTTTAGAAATCAATAAAACCTTTCAGGCATTTTTTGAAAAATTGTACAGCTCCGGTATAACACAAGAGGAACAAGAGCAAACCTTTTTCTTAGATATCCTCCAAATGACAAAACTTTCAGAAGTAATGAGTGCAAATCTTGGTGCAGCTATAACAAAGGAAGAAATATCTACAGCATTAGATCATTAGAAAACAGGTAAAGCCCAAGGTCCAGACGGGCTGCCAAAAGAATTTTATAAAAAGTGTAAAACCAAACTGCTTCTCCCTCTTTTTGACATGTACTCGGACTCACTTAAAAAATGAATCCTTTCTGCTTCAGTAAGAGGAGCCCTGATAACTTTATTGCCCAAATCTGGTAAATAAAATGTGAAACAATAAATGTGAAAATTTAGGACCAATGGATTTAAAAATACTTTGCAAAATCTTGAATCGAAGACTGGAGAGACTATTACCCCAATTGCTTTTGACCAGAATGGATTTATCGTAGACAGGGATTTCACGTGAGACGACTGATGGATATTCTTTATAATTTGGAAGGAAAACAAGACACTGCTTTGCTATCATTGGACACTGAAATGGCTTTTGATAGATTTGAGTGGGCCAACTTATTTGAGATATTAAAGAGATTTGGCTGTGGGAATAATTTCTGCCAGTGGGTTGAACTCTTATATAATGAACCATATGCTGAAATACTAACAAATGTGGTTATATCTAAACAATTAAAAATTAATCAGGGATGTAGGCAGGGGTGTACCTTGTCCCCCTTACTGTTTATTCTAGCAATTGAACCATTTGCCATTGCAGTGTGATCTCATGAAAATATTATTGGTCTGACAATAGGCCAACAGGAACACAAAATTGCTTTATTTGCTGATGATGTCATTCTCTTCTTGGGAAAATTGGAAAACTCTTACCCAGCCTTGTTTACTTAATTTAAATATTACATGCTTAGTGTGTTGAAAATTTTTTATTTTATTTTTTTTAAGTAACAAAAACATAAAAACAACATTGTTATACCAAAGGTTATAAGCCTTGAAAACTCACGCTGAGCAGGCCTCCGTGGCTCCTGGTGTGGCCAAACACCTTTTCAACAGCAGCATCTTGCAGTGGATAGGCATGCTGGCCTACAAACTTTTTGCCATTAGAGACAGAAAGTGGACTACAGGATTTCGCCTCCAGCAGCAAATCAGAGAACAGGAAAAACATCTTTGGCTTCGTCTCAGAGCCTTTTGAAGGAACAATCTTCAGCCAACCCTCACGAATGAACCACCTTCCTGTGAAAAGAACATTTTTGTTAGCAAATATATTGATTGCTTTCAAGGGGGTATTTCAAATCCAAAATCAAGACAGATTGAAAGTAGGGCTGTGACTAACAATCATTTTAGTAATCGACTCTTCTATTGATTATTCTGACGCTTAATAAAGTAACTGGATAAAAAAAATTGGCACATTGTGCAGATATTTCATTGAATTACTTAAGCTTTGTTTATGAGTGATAGAAATACATGACAAATGCAATTAACGAATAATCAAATTCCTTTATGGAATAATAAAATAAAAAGGATGTATCTTAATCTGAATAGCTTGAATCTACATATTGCTGCCATTGGTATCAACATTATTTGAAAACAACGCTGTAACTCCTGACTATTATTTTCTGTGTTGATGCTGTGACCGAACATCTGTTTCACTTAGAGGCACACATAGACACAGATGTTGATAGTCGACAGTTGTCCCTCAAAGAAATTCAGGAGAACACATCTGGAAGGAAGAGAGTCTTCGGATACAGTCAAATCCGTCTCATTTTCAACCAACTAGACGTGACAGTAGAAATGACTTTTGGCACAACATTCAATTATGTCAAAACTGCCTAAAATTTACAGTAGTTATAGGGCATGAGCTAAGGTATCTATGAAGGGAAAAGAGCTCATGTTAGGATGTAATATAACCTATAAAAACTGGCAGGCTCAGCCTGACGTTTTATTGGTATCTTACTGTAACTTCACTGTTTAAAGAGCTAACAGCCCCAGCATTTCAGGAGTAGGCTAGTTCAGAGTTTATAGAGGAACTCCAGAATTTAATTTACTGCCTTTTACCACATCTGCAATATCTTTTACTACCAACACAAAATGGAGAAGCAGTCATTTTTGGGGGATCCATGTATGATGACGACCCATCTCTCACCCAAGACAAAACTTTATCCCACTTACTTGAAAGTGTAACTCACTTTGTCTTGACTAAGACCGCACACACACATATATTCCAAACGCATTTCCAGAAGACTCAGGAAAGCAGTTTTTTAAGAATATAAACAAAATGCAATGACATTCAAATTTCCCAAATCAATGTTCCCATAATATTGATAACATGGCAAATGCTCAAACTAAAGCTTGAAGAAAATCAAGGAACTAACTTTAATTAACATCAAGCCATTAACATTTAAGACACAACTACTGTTGTTTTATGCTCTTTCAGGAGTTTAATAATATTATTCGTCCACAGATATTCAACTCAACACATAGGGCAATGTATTAAGATGTAAATGAGAAGTAATCTGATGGTTTAAGTTAGAGTTTTCGTAGATTTTAACTGTGGAAAAGTAACTTCCAGTGTCAGCTAAAACACTTCTGGTTTCCACCGATACTCCCGAATAATGGGTGTAGGGCTGGGTTTAAAAAACATAAATCTATTGATTTTCTTTTGAATGACCAGATATTGATTCATAAGACTCTTAAATTGATCCTTTTAATCCGTCTTTTCTTCATAATGCCATGTGACTTCTCACATGACGCGAGATCTCATCACCAAGTAGCGTGACTAAAGATGGCGGAAGCATTGAAAGCACCTCCAACAAACTCTAGCCCAATGGTATGCAAGATCTGATACGAGGAGGTGAAAACACAAGGAATCTCCCAAACCATTTAACAAGACATTGTGAATGAGAAAATTATTATATTTGTTAAATGCAAATAGCTGAGTGACAGCCCCAAACATGTACGCAGATGTGAAACATGGCATTGCAACATCACTTAAATAAGCAGCAAGTTGCTCTTATTTGTGACTGTTGGACATTCAGAGCAATGGAATCATACCTGGCCATTACTGCTCACAACACTAACGAGTGGAATCCAGTATGTCCTGTCCTACAGACTAGAGCAGTTGAAACCAGCCACATTGCCAGTAATTTACGTGAACTATTGTTTGAAGCAATTGGAGAATGGAAGCTGATAGACAAAGCTATTGTAACGGACAATGCTGCGAATTGTCCGTGTGGTGGAAACGATAGACCTGTTGCAAGTCGGCCGTTTCACACACAGTCTCTATTTAGCTTCAAAGTCCCAGCTGTGGCACGCTTGCTCGGTAGAGTACGCAACATTGCATAATGTTTTCACTGTAACACCACAACAAGCCCCAGAATTAAAGAGAAGCAAAGGTTACTGGGCCTGCCTCTACATACGCTGGTGATTGAGGTGGTGACACGCTGGAACAGCTCAGTGGAAATTCTGGACTGTTTCTTGGAGCTGCAACAGGCATTCTCTGCAGCTCTGCTGGCACCTGAAATACGTAGGAATGAATCCCATATGAATGAATCATATCCCATGATGCGTTACAGAAGCCGGTGAGAGGAGTAAAAATAAAGTTGGATGCATTATGCTTTCTGGCATAAAACTAACTTTTTAAAAGATTTTAGGAGGAAATTTATTTGTGTGAACCTGAAATATCAGTTTGGTGTATTGATATATCCCTTAAATTTAAAAGTGCTTGGACATGTCCACTGCACTAACAGTTGGCTCGCCTCACCGGCTTTCAGTTGACCAGGAGGTTGAGGCTTGCTATGCCGAGAGAGAACGGCTATCTTTCAAACTCACATTGCTTTCAAACTCCCACTGGCTTTCCGCATTGAGTTAAAAGCAGAAATAATTCAGTCAGATACACTATATTGCCAAAAGCTCACCATCCAAATTATTGGAATCAGGTGTTTCAACCACTTCCATGGCCACAGGTTTATAAAATCAAACACCTAGGCATGCAGACTGTTTTTACAAACATTTGTGAAAGAATGGGTCGCTCCCAGGAGCTCAATGAATTCCAGCCTGGAACTGTGATATGATGCCACCTGTGCAACAAGTCCAGTCGTGAAATTTTATTGCTCCAAAAATTTCCACTCAATTGTCAGCTGTATCATAAGAAAATTGCTTGGGAACGACAGCAACTCAGCCACGAAGTGGTAGGCCACCTAAACTGAAGGAGCGGGGTGAGCAAATGCTGAAGCACATAGTGCAAAGAGATCACCATCTTTCTGCAGTCAATCACTACACAACTCCAAACTTCATGTGGCCTTAAGATTAGCTCAAGAATAGCACAGAGAGCTTCATGGAATGGGTTTCCATGGTCGAGCAGCTGCATCCAAGCCATACATCACCAAGTGCAATGCAAAGCGTAGGATGCAGTGGTGTAGAGCAGTGGAGATGCGTTCTCTGGAGTGACGAATTGGGCTTCTCCATCTGGAAATCTAATGGACGAGTGGGTTTGGCGGTTGCCAGGAGAACGCCACTTGTCTGACTGTATTATACCAAGTGTAAAGTTTGGTGGAGGTGAGATTATGGTGTGGGGTTGTTTTTTCAGGAGCTGGGCTTGGGCCCTTAGTTCCAGTGAAAGGAACTCTGAATGGTTCAGCCTACCAAGCCATTTTGGACAATTCCATGCTCCCAACTTTGTGGGAACAGTTTGGAGCTGGCCCCTTCCTCTTCCAACATGACTGTGCATCAGTGCACAAAGCAAGGTCCATAAAGCCATGGATGGCAGAGTCTGGTGTGGATGAACTTGACTGGTCTGCACATAGAACTGAGCTCAAGCAGATGGAACACCTTTGGGATTAATTAGAGCGGAGACTCAGAGCCAGGCCTTCTCGTCCAACATCAGTATGTGACCTCACAAATTGACTTCTGGTCATAATTTCCCATAAACACACTCTTAAACCCTGTGGGCAGCCTTCCCAGAAAAGTTGAAGCTATTCTAGCTGCAAAGGGTGGACCGACGTCATATTGAACCCCTATCGATTAGGAATGAGATGTCACTTAAGCTCATATGTGAGCCAAGGCAGGTGAGCGAATACTTTTGGTAATATAGTGCATCTAATGTCAATATTTGATTATTATTATTATTGTTCTCTACAAAAAAATTGATTCAAACTTTTCTCAGAGAGTTATGGGGCTACTGTTTAAGTTGTTAAATCTTTACTAATTAACTACACCAATAGTATGTCATCAATTAAATTTATTTAGTTGTATATTTTATATGAACATAAAATTCCTTTGAACATTTGGCTGATTTTCAATGAAAATTACATGTAAATATTATAAAATTACATTTTAAACAAAAGATTGTGAGCCATTATGAATATGTAATGGGGAAAAACATATACAGTTATATAGAGTGGAGACAGCAAGTTTAACTTTCAGGGTCCATTAGTTTGACTTTATGTTCACGTTGTCTTGGTTGTTATGCAACAGGAGTTATGATGAGGTAAGGGAGGTGACAGCCAGTGAAGGCTAAACTGTCTAAATTTCCAAGCTAATCTCTTCCAGGATTCTCTTTTTCGCGGCCGAGAAAGGACCCAACCCATGCAGGCCAGGTACTTCGAAGAATGCTGCCCATGAATTGAGACGCCCAATGTAATTTAACAAACTGTTAGCCACCTAGGGAAGTGGAAAGAGAGAATCCAACATGTTGCTCTGAGGATTACACAGAATCCCTTGCTCATACTACCGGCTGCAGGTTCAGACCAAACAGCATATGGTGCTGTTGTCCCATTAAGCAGGATTTATCTATAATGTATTCCAACAGATCTTTGCAACAGTAATACAGTACAATACAGACACGCTGTATTGTACTGTATTACTGTTGCACCTCGCATATCATGCCCCCTCAGAGGGCACGCTCAGAACCACTGCGTTGAAAGTCAGTAAGAGAGAAAATAAGTATTTAACATGTACCTTTTCAACTATTTTCAAAGACAAAGAAAGAGAAGGGCAAATTGGATATGTAGAAATTCTGTGATTCAGAGGGATTACAGAAATATCACTACCTTTTCCCAGTGCGACAAGCTCACATTTGAATCAGATCTTCGGGTGAAAACTTTACAGCCTGCAGCATCCCTTACTCAGAGACAAATATACTGACAATCTGATTTCTGACAAAAATGATAATTTCGAAGTGTCATGCTGTCTGTGATGTTATGGCATTTTTCAAAATGTTTCTGTTAAATAGTTCATGTCATTCATTGCCTAGATCCCTTTTTCTGTGATGAAACTGCAGTACAAAAATTACTCTTTTGTTGGGTCTTTAAGGGTGTAGCTAAAATCTATTAGAAAGCCTCAAAACACCCTAAGCTACAGCAGCTAATATGAGTCTTGAACAGGTCAATTTTATTCTCAATCAAGATATTTCTAATATTTCTGTTGACATGTGATTCACAAATGAACATATGGCATAGAACACACTAACAGTTTCCCTACGCTCTCAATTCTTAGTTTTCAGACTGACTTGGGGCCAAATACTGATGAGGTCATAACGTGGGGTATTTTAACATTCATGTTGGAACTGAAAGTGAAAGCCTAAATGTTGTTGTTAATGATTTCCTCTAATTAGAAATATTTTCCATTGATCATTGATCATTGCTGAGGAGTAGTGGCCTAGTTTTTTGAGCAACACGCTTGCACTCTGAGAAGGTCGCAAGTACCCGGTTCGATCCCCGTAGACTGCCACTATGGGTCGCTGAGCAAGGCCCTTAGCCCCAGATAGCTCCCCAGGCACTATAATAGCTGCCCACTGCTTCCTAAGGGATGAGTTAAATGCAGAAGACAAATTTCATTGGAATGCACAATTGCAATGACAAATAAAGATTTCTTTCTTTCATTTGGTCAGTGTCACTAGAAAAAAAAGTAGAGGAAGCAACAGGTAAAACTGTAGGTAAAACTAATGATTTCTCTTATACAAGTGATTTCTCTTATACAAGTTAAAGTTAACCAGATTTCTAACAATTCAACAACCCCAAGTTGCAATTACAAACTATTAAAGCTTTGAAAACTACAATTTCAATTTTTTTCCAAAACCATTTGTGACTGGAAACAATAAAATAAACACACACAAATGTGACTGAAATTTTAAAAAGAAAGACTTTGGCAGGTGCAAGGAAAAACAAACTAAACAAAATCAGACCAAATGAATAGTAAATATATATACTTTTATACATATTTATAATACTTATAAATTCAGTACATCATATTTTTACACTGAAGAAAGAAATATTGGCCTCATCTGATAAGACACTGTATCAGTCCAATTGATCTAGACTGAGTCCCACAGTTGCACCTCTACTGTCCTCCAGAGTTACTTAATATGTTGGAGGGGCTCTGTTGTTTCTGATCTGTAATAGGTACTGTTTCTCTTTCTCCTACACTAAAGGTGGTGATGGTGAGGACGAAGGAGATTGGGTCGGCATGAGGTTGCAGTGGGGGAGGTGCTGCTGCACCTCTGAAGTCTGCCTGGTGGGACTGGAGCTTTCTTTTTGCCAAAAGGAAGCCCATGCGTTGCAAGAATTTGAGAGCATGGATGAGTGGAAAATGCTAGAAAAAGACAGATGAGCTAAATGCTCATCGGTCTTGAGAAGGTTAGCAAATATACCACAAAGTTTACTAAAATGCAACATAAACAAGTACACACACACACATATTCTGGCTTTCTTTTATCTTCTGGTCTGCAAGGCGAAGCTGGAATGTAATTGGTCCTGGGGGAGATTGGTAGGGTGAATAGCACTACAATGAGCCTAGGTTCTCTTGAGAAAAACAAAAGGGGAGTGGCAGGAAGAAAAGCGGCACCATTCCAGAAAGCACTGAACGAAGCACAGCTCGAATGGAAATAAAAAAAAAAAAAAAACAGAAAGCAGGTAAAGGGTAAAGATACATTAATTCACTGTTTGAAAGACTTTCATACCTTGTTTCTACTGAAAGTATTTTTCAGTGATTAAAGCTATAGGCCCACAGGCAAGTGTTGTAGAACAAAAAAGCAAAAAGAGTTTGATGGTTATGGTATGTATATAATATTAACCACATATATAATCATTTTTACAGCTTTATCTTCACAATTGTGTTTAGGCCTGGGGATGAAAATACACATTTCTATTCCTTAAATTAAGAAATACTAAAAAAAAAAAGGAGACAATAGGCAGCTGAGAACTAGGCCTGTCACAATAACAAATTTTGCTGGACAATCATTTTCTAAAAATCACTGCGATAAATCAAATTATTGTCATTTGGAGACATTTTTTAACTAATGTCATAATGACATAATAACACAAGTATATCTTCTCGACCTACCAGCTCAGACAAATTAAGCTGGTGGGGTCATTCGGTTTAAATCCAAAAAACCGCACCCTGCAGGGTCGTGTTTGGCTTTGACACCAATTTAATATCTTTTAAAACTAGCGCTTCTCAGGCTATTCCTAAGGAGACTCTCACGTTAACTCACGAGCCTACCTGACACAAGCCGCCAGGCTTTACTCACCCGCCCCCCACCCCCTCCAGGCTAAACTCACCCGCCCCCCACCCCCTCCAGGCTAAACTCACCCGCCCCCCACCCTCTCCAGGCTAAGCATTGCTTGTTTATTTGAAATGCCTCTATGTTTTGAGAGTGACATTAAAGTTCCTGCCTGGGAGAAAACCTCCAGGTGTAACTAAGCTAATGCGCTAGCTGTTATTAGCTCAACGCACACTACGTTTACGCTGCGCCCCTCCTTCGAGCTGCATGACGCAACGCTCCTCGTGCCACCTACCTCACCCCACGGTTACGCGCACATCTCCAGCAACCCACCACGAAACCTACAACCAGAATTACCCCATTTTCTGGGGAAAATCCTGATAAAGTGATCATTTACATTGCAGTTAATTAACTTAGGAGGGGTGAGTCAGCTTGAAGACCTAAAAAACCAGGACTTTGCTGAGGAATTTAGTACATTAACTGTGAAAGTTTAAAAAAAATGTTTCAGTGATTATTCTTCTTAAATCTTGTAGCCAGCTAATTGTACTGAATGTAAACTCCACTAATAACAACAAAGCAGGACGAAGCTCTCTGGCTTTTTTTTTTTTTTTTTTTTTTTTTGATATCTCAAACTGTATCCTGGAATAGGATAATGTGTGAAATATGCCTTTATCCCTCTCCCTCCCCAAATGTGGCTCCATCTTTCCACAGAGTTAAAGGCAGTGCCCTATGGAAACCGCGTCAGGCGGGATCCTCGGCAGTAAGGCCTCAGTTAATCGTTCCCCCGAAATGTTTGTGATGTATGTGATGGACGGTTGTACTGGAACTGTAATTTCCCTCTGGGATTATTAAAGTATTTCTGATTCTGATTAAAACTGCTTTGGGGATAAAACTACAATTGTCCAAACATCAGCAGAGTCATGGCCAAAAGTTGGCCAAAAGATTTTGAGAAACAGCTACAGAGCTAGGTACAGAGGAAATGGTGGCAATTCATAAAGAAGATGAAAGGATAAGTAATTAGAGGATCCAACCTGGAGCCAACACCCGTGTCTTTCGCCCTTTCAGCAGTTTTTGCACTCTGCAAAGCTGCTGGTGGTTCTCATGGCGCTGAGCATTGTCATGGATGCGTTGGGATACTTCACACACGGCAGCTACGGCCTCTGGAGCAATCAAACAAAGTCAAACACAAATATTTGTATTAGGATGTTCAAAAAATTGTGAGTTGAGTTCTATCTGAATCAAAATGAATAAGTAAACATCATGTGCATATGCAAAAATGTCATTATGGTAACACATGATGACAGTAAAAATTCTTGATTCTATACACAATTATGTGCAAACTGAATGAGCAAAAAATTTACAAAAAATATTTTAGTAAAAAATGACTAAAAATGACAACTAAGGTAATTTCAATATTCCAAAATCATGTAAAGCAGTAAAGGAGTCCAGATAAAATCCCTGTAGCACATTAGCATATTGACTGGTATAAAAGAGTTAAGGATGTACTTTAGGCCATTATCCATTTCCGTTTATTTCTACTTCCAGAGAAGGGCTGGACGATAAATCGATTTACTCGATTAATTCGGATTCAATATTTTTTAAGATTTCACTTTTCTTGTTTTACCAGCATGTTTCACAGCTTGTATTTAGTTGCACTTTGAATTCAGGTCAACTCCCTGACGAAATGCTTGAAATCAAAGGCAGTTTTTTAAATAATTTCTTTACTTTCTTTTTGTGAAACGAAAAGGAGGGGAAAAAAACAATGAATCGGATTTGGTATAATAAAATTTGAGATTTTATTATTAAGCCATATTGCCCAGCACTGCTCGAGAGATAAAGTTAGGCCCAGAAATATTTGGAAAGTGACACAATCTTCACGATTTGGGCTCTGTATGCCACCACGTTGAATTTGAAATGAAACTACAACAATGTAATTGAAGGGTAGACGTTAAGGTTTAATTCAAGGGGTTGAACATAAATATATGATTAAATATGTAGCAATTGCAGCTATTTCTATACAAGCACTCATTGTTTCAGGGGCTCAAAAGTAATTGGACAAATAAACATAACCCTAAGTAAAATGTTACTTTTCAATATTTTGTGGAGAATCCTTTGACTGCCTGAAGTCTGGAACCTATGGACATCACCAAACGCTGGGTTTCCTACTTTATGATGCTTTTCCAGGCCTTTACTGCAGTTGTCTTCAGTTGGTGCTTGTCTGTGGGTCATTCTGCCTCATAAAATACATGTTCAATTGGGTTGAGATCTGGTGACCGACTTTGCCATTGCAGAATATTCTGTTTCTTTGCTTTAAAAACACTCTTGGGTTGCTTTTGCAGTATGTTTTGGATCATTGTCCATTTGTACTGTGAAGCGCCATCCACTCAACTTTGCTGCATTTGGCTGAATCTGAGCAGAAAATATATCCCTATACACTTGAGAATTAATCTGGCTGTATCTGTCTTTTGTCACATCATCAATAAACATAGGTGACCCAGTGACATTGGTAGCTATGCAATCACACTGCCTCCACCATGTTTTACAGAAGATGTGGTGTGCTTTGGGTCATGAGCTGTTCCAATTCTTTTCCAAACTTTCTTCTTCCCATCATGCTGGTACGGGTTGATCTTAGTCTCATCCATCCAAGAAATGCTGTTCTAGAACTGGGCTGGCTTCTTCAGGTGCTTTAATTTGAATAATTCTGCCCCTTCTATTTTTGAGACTGATTAATGGTTTGCACCTTGTGGTGAATCCTTTGTATTTACTCTCATGAAGTCTTCTTTTTATGGTAGACTTAGATACTGATACACCTACTTTCTGGAGAATGTTCTTCACTTGAGTGGATGTTGGGGTTTTTCTTCACCATGGAAAGGATTCTGCGATCATCCATCACTGTTGTCTTCTATGGACGTCCAGACCTCTTTGAATTCCCGAGCTCACCAGTGCTCTTTTTTTCTCAGAATGTACCAAACTGTTGCGTTGGCCCCTCCTAACATTTCTGCTATCTCTCTGACGGATTTCTTATTTTTTTCACCTCCATGGAGCGCTCCTTTGACCGCATGTTGTGTGTTCACAGCAACAGCTTCCAACACTGCAAAAACAAAACTAAAAATAAGTCGAATTTTCTTGAAATTAGTGTATTTGTCCTTGATTTGAGCACGCAAAAAAGATGATTTGCCAATGGAATAAGATTTTTGCACTTAACATAGGGACAACTCATCGCCATCATCTCATTTACAGGGCAGTATATCTAATTATCTTATTTTAGGGGTCAAAATACTCATTCTATTGGCAGATCATCTGATTTACCCTCTCAAATAAAGGACAAATACACCAAGTTCAAGAAAATCTGACTTATTTTTAGTTCCGTTTTTGCAGTGAAATGCAAACACCATACCTGGAAGAGCCCATGCAGCCTTATTATTCATTTTGCAGTCTTCTGAATCAATTGTAAAATGACTTTTGGTCCCTTGAAAAAGAGGCGGCTACATATTAAAGAGCTGTAATTCCTAAACCCTTGCTCCAATTTGGATTGAATACTCTCAAATTACAGCTGAGAGTCAGCACTTTAAACCCACATTGATAATATAATTGCATCCTGAATGTGTTTTCATAAACAGCTAAAATAACAAAACTTGTCACTGTCCTAAAATTTCTGGGCCTAACTGTACATCTGTAGCCACCATAACTATGGATCAAATGTCTTTATGTCAAAGGAAGACCCCACTTGGAGTATCATAGTCAAAGTCAGCAAACGAAACTGCATTAGTGCTGCATGGTTACAAAATCATGCTAAGGGAATACTATTGCTAGTCACCATCGTTTCCATCAAAATGCTTCTATATTTTTGTTTACCTCCTGGGGGCATGGTTAAATGTAATAAGAACTTAGAAAGTCTAAATGCTTAAAACTTGGAATATAACACCTACTAAATGGCTAAATTAAGCATTTCAGAAACTGCTGCTCTACTGGGATTTTCATGTATGATCGTCTCCATAATCTACACAACATGGGCCCAGAGAGAGCAAATATCCAGTGTGTAGCATTTGTGTGGTCGGAAATCTCTGCCAGAAGAGTGTGCAGACTTGATCAAGAGGATAGGCAACAGTAATTAAAAAAAGAATAAATCCCTCCACGGTTTCTATTACCTGCCATTATGTCAGCTCCTAACAGTACAGTTGAGGCTGTGGCTACTAAAGATGGTTTCCAGGGAAATGAACACAAGGACAGTTGGCATACATAAACAAATGGACAGTTATCTTCCCTAAAGGCAAACTCTCAGTCTAATGGTGACGTGGATCCTGGAAGACAACATGCGGTAATCGACCAATCCTGAGCAGGCTTTGCTCATCCATATAAGATGATGTGGCAGAGAGTTGGACACTCTCGCATTGTTTTTGTATGAGAGTCCAGTACTGAAGCTATAAACATACCTCTGCCTTTTAGATTAAAAATGTTAAAATATAGTTCCTATTTCAAGAGTATTTTTATAACAACAGAAGTCTACAAATTCAGAAAAACACATTATTCAGACAAAGAACATGGGGTGACCGCAACTGGAGACGGAAAATTCTTAACAAAACCAAATGTTTACATACACTATATAAAAAGACAAAAAAAATTTCACTGTCAGAAACGAAATCTGAACAAACCATTTCCTATTTTAGGTCTGTTAGAATTACCAAAATTATTTCTATTTAATAAATGCCAAAGTAACGACAATTTCTTACTTTCTTCATATACTGTAGTTTACATACACTAAGATCACTAAGCCTTTAAAGAATTTGGGATGCCCCAGATGATGATGTCATGTCTTTGGAAGCTGGTGGATGTTTTAAAGGCAAGCCTAAAAGACTGCCTCTTTGTCTACCATAATGGGAAAGTCAAAATAAATCAGCTGTCAGGAAGAGAATGGTGAACTTGCACAAGTCTGGTTGATCTTTGGGTGAAATTTCTAAATGCCTGAAGGCGCTACATTCATCTATTCAAACAATTTTAAGCAAGTATAAACACCTTGGGACTGTCCAGCCATCATACCGCTCAGAAGGAGACAGGTTTTGGCCCGAAATGTGCATACCAACCCAAGTACATAAGCAAAAGACCTTATGAAGATGCTGGCTGTAGCTGGTAAAAGTGTGTCATTATCCACAGTGAAACGAGTACTGGACCAACATGGGCTGATAGGCTAACCTGACTCTCGCCAGATGGATTTCATTCCACAGAGCTCCACACATCCATCTGTAATCACGGCCATTGGGAGGGATTTTAATACCACATAAAATGGACGAGCCAATTAGGATTGCCGGGCGGGATTTTCCTAGATGCGAATATCAGAGCAGCGATTGTTTGGATTCAAACAACAATGGTGGCTCGCAGCGAGGAAGTGGTAACATTGATGCTATTTCATCAGCGTTGTCCAATCTACTTAATATTATTTCTTTAAAAGAATACCAGAGAACAGCTTTGAACGCTCTTGTTATTGAACACAATGTTTTCACCCTTCTCCCAACAGGGTTTGGCAAGAGCTTGTTGCACGTCTGTAAAGATGATGGATCAGTAGTTCATCCAATCATATTCAAGGATTTTTGATAAGGCCCCTCCTTCTGAAATACATCTCCCAATGGAGCAATACCAGATGGATGTGTGGACCTCTGTGGAACAAAATCCATGTGGCGAGAGTGAGGTTACTGAAAGGATACTCTGCCAGGAAGAAGCAATAACTAGTCAGTGACCCTGATTTGTTTTTTACCCTTTTGCTTGATTAGAAAAGTATTGATAAGAAAGTACACCTCAAAACTTAATCTGTGCAGTCAGTTCATCAGGATTATGTATAGCCTTTAACCTAAATAAAAATAATTTTGCTGTGATCAAAAGTCCACGATACTCATAAAGAAATTTGACACACACACAGAATTTCGGTCCCAGCGCTGCCCGGGCAGAAAGAAGCTGTGCTTTATTTTTATTTATTTATACCAACAGGAATAGAATAGAGTGGAGCCTGGCGGTGAGAAATAGAGTTGGGACAGTGTAAAAAGGGGTAAGGAGATGTAACGCCATCAGTTGTGCGCTGTCTGCCTGTCTCTCCGAAGTCAGGATGAGTGGGAGGATATAACTTCTCGGCCGTCTGTTTGATCACTGTGTTTTGCCAGCACTCGCTGGACCAGAATGGTATTGCAGTTTTTCATCACAAAGTTCCATATGTCATTGGCCTGTAGGGCTGCAACTAATGATTATTTTGATAATTGATTAATCAGTCGATTATTTTTACGGTCAATCGATGAATCAGACAAAAAAAAACTGTTTTATTTGCACTTCTTTTCCCCCCAATATAGAACACTTGGACTGACAGAGCAAATAAGCCCACAAAAAAGAAGTAGCTACTTAGATGTTCTGTTACAATAATATTAGGTAATAAATCATTTTGATTCAAATAAAGAAGTTAATGTTGACTAGATTGTAAGTAAGCAGTTTAATAGTCAATGTCTATATGAGCAGCGATTTAACACAACAAAAGTGACGCTGTAAAACTGGGGTGTCAAATGTAGTTTGGTTGAACCTAAACCATATACTAATGCACCTAGGGAAAGAAATTGGGTATAACAATGCAACCAGTGCCAAAACACCATTTCTGACAATCAAATAAACCTACAGCCCATTTCATAGACTGTTTCAGCACAGGCTGCATTTTATGTAAATACTACATGCTGCATTTGTCCTTGTACACATTTTTCTTTCAATTACGTTTATTCAATAAGTTTTTCGAACTTCTATTTGAAGAGTCAAAAATGGTGTTAGAGATTTTACTTTGTATTTCTTTTGAGGGTTTTACATTTTTAAGGGCGTCCTTTAGGGATGCTTTTGTCTCGTTTTTCTGTAAGCGTTTTTAATTTGGGTCTGCCTCTTATTGTGAGTGTTGCACCAAAATTTCATCATGGTTACAAAACAACATAAAGACTTTTTGAAAAGTTAGTTTAGAGCCCTACTCCTCTCTCCCATACAGTACTTTCACTCTTCACACTTTGTCAGCAAATCTTAAACTTAAAGCTTAATCAACCAATTATTACTATCAATGAAATTGTATTCTAATTGAGAGGGCTGGTTTATGATCCATAATCCAATCAGTGTCCATTTAAACTCATGAATTTATTGCACATTTATGTGGATGGAGCCGCAGTGCTGTGCAGCACAGAACATTTTGGGCTGATCAGAATTTCTTCCCGCTCTTTCAACAGCAACAGCAGGAGTTCTCCACCACTTTCAGAACCTGGTGCGGGTCCATTCTGACTTAGAACAGTCAGAACCAACATACCTCCATTTTATTATTGGTTTTATCCACATGAAAAAGTACAAAACCTCTGCGGTTGTTTTATGGAAATTCAACAACTCTGCTAATATCAGAGAGTTTCTACTTTGAATACACACATCATGATTGTATTATTTGATTTTGAACACAAATAAACTGTGTATTCAGAATACTTTTTCCTTTTAATCCGAACATTTTAATCCAATCAGGGAAAGTTGCACACGTAAACAAGCAACTATAATTAACCAGCTAACAAGCTAACAGCCGCATTACGAGCTACCAGACTGACAAAGCTCGGATATAGTCGTGCTTTGGAGTGCTGCGCAGGACTCCACTCACAGCCCGTGAGCCAAGTGCTGTCGGGATTTCCTCACTTTGAAATAGAACAAACGTCAGATATTGTAATGACTTACCCTGCTGTTGAGCTCAGTTCAACCTCATCAATAACTCCATGGTCTTTCAGGTCCCATATCATTGTGGCACTCTCGTGCCATGTCAAATCTCGATGTGTTCTCTGTCGTCATTTGTTGAATTTACTACAAAAAAGCAGTATTTGAAAATACCGCCTCTGCTCTTCCTCGTTGAACTCACTCTGCAGCTAAAGCTTGCTGGCTGGCTTACTGCAAACGGCTCCGTGGAAACGGTTCTGCGCAAACAGCTCTGCGACATGCCGAGTAACACATTAATCGCACGACACAACAAATCGATGATGAAATTTTTTGCCAACGCTTTGGATGGTGGATTTTTATCGATTCGTTGTAGCAGCCCTATTGGGTTGTTTTACATAAATGGTCCCAAGCAGATGGAAACACGAAAACCAAAAAGCCACAGGCCTTAGTTTACCAGGGTACATGAAAGCCTAGGGCTTTAAATCCTGGGTTTTTTAATGGAAAAGGGACTCGTGTAACTTTCTGCAGTGTTGTTTTTTTCCCCCCATCTCTCACCATCTATCACCATAGCAATGCAGAGGAGTGAACAGGCCCTTCTAGCAGTGTTGAGTCATGAAATGGGTCATGCTGTCTTTTCTCTTCATTTTATTGATTTATGCCGTGCACAATGGTACACATTGCACGAGGCTCAGAAAATTGGATTCTCCTTGGTTTAATCACCTATAAATTAGACAGTGATATTTGTAATAGTGGTTCCACTTAAAAAATATTCTTTAATGCCTTAGTGACCCACATAAAATTTACATTTTGTAATTTTGGAGCTGTATTTGATTTATATCAGATATGTAATTTCAGGCGGAAATTGCTCCTAAAACCCTCTAGGCATAAAAGGTTAAGGATAATAAAGTGAATATTTTTGGAAAGACCATCACAAAGCCCTAATCTCAGTCCTACGAGTTCTGTCAGGAGAAATGTGTCAAAGGTCTTGCCAAGTTTTGTGAGAAGCTTGTGGAAGAATATCCAAAAATTTGATCCAAGTCATACAGGCAAGGGTACCAAATATTAACAAACATTTATGTAAACTTCTGTCCTTCAACAAAGTGATAAAACAATGTCTAAAAAAAAATAACCGTTCTCATTAATCTGGCATTTACAAAATAGAAATAATTTTGGTAATTTAACAGACCTAAGACAGGAACGATTTATTCAGATTTCATGCCTGACGGAGAGATTAAAAAGCGTATGCGTCTTTTTTATATAGTGTATGTAACCTCTGGTGTCACAAAAAAATAAATAAAAAAAAATCTAAACTCTACTGTGCCAGCACTTTGGATGGGTTTCACACAGTACAGCATTTAAAAAAAAAAATTGTTTCAAAACCACAAATTTTTCCCAATTAATGGTTTCATCTGTGTAATGTTGCTTTATTGAGAAGTCAGAGAAAGTTCTGGAATGAGCAGCGCTTCCTCCAAACGCATGGAGCTGAGTAATGTGCATAGCTAGGGGAGGCCATTTCAACATTTAATATCTAGTGTTAAAACAAAACATTCAGAAATCAATTCCTTCGGTAGAAAAAAAATCCTACTTCAAGATATTTTTAACATATTTCTTTCCAAAATGAAAAAGGGGATTTGAAATACCTTAAAGGAGCAATAAGCTAAATTTTATTATTTTAGATAGAAAGAACAAAAAAATTGTGATGTGAACAACTAAAGCTATCTTTGTGTTGTCAAATCTCTTGTAAATAACAGGCACCGCAAGCATTTACATTCATGTGAATAGCTGCCACCCAGGGTTTAGCCCCTCTCTGTCCATGAATGCCACAGACAGAGTAGAGTTCTAGCTGGAATGGAGGTAGAGAGAGATATGGCTTGTTACACATCTTGTTTTGATTTACAGACAGTGCTCAACAGCCTACCTATTGGGGAAATTTTGCTTATAGCTCCTTTAAAAAGGTGACCGATTATGAAAAATTCACTTTTTCCACATTTTTGTGCTTCCATTTGGGTCTGTTCTGCTTCTAGAAACAGTGCTAAAAAGAATTTTTTTGGCAATGTTTAAATGTTTAGTCAGCAATCTGGAAAATGAGCTGTTTCAAAAATCTCCCGATTGTTACGTCACATTTGGCAGGCACTGCCCCTCACCTAGCAACCTTAGCCACACCCAACCCTTCAACGAGCAACCATAGCAGAACAGAGCCCCTCACCTATAGACCAGGTCACGCGTGACGTCAGCGCTACATCCGGGTCACGGTGGTTGGCAAAAACAGTACTGTTCTCGTCTACTACATGACAAAACGGGTTATTTAGAGCGTATTTTTAGTTAGTTTACTTTTGGAATCTAAACAATCTCTACCACTTGTTGTGCTCCCGGTTGCACACAGAGGCATTCCAAATCGTTGGATGTACGTTTCTGTCCTTTACCGAAGGACGAAGAAAGAAGAAAGAAATGGATAATTTCAATGAAAAGAGCGCAGGCAGACACTCCCAATGGACTGGGGGATCCATCATACCATGACAGAATATGCTGTCTACACTTCATCTCCGGTAAATACAACTTAATTCTGCTCTAGTCATTGTTCTACTTGAATAGCGGCGGAGGGGGGGTGGCGATCGCTAGACGGGGCCGGGAGAAGCGGAGTCGATGCGCTGCAGCAGCAGCAGCAGCAGCTGCATTACGCCCCCGTTCACGGGCGCTAGTACTTCTGTGTTTACGCTGCAATGTCGCCGACACCCCCACCCATTTTAACAAGACAAAAACACCAAAATAATCCGTAGTGAACTATGTTTTTTTTAACCTACCGGGCGGGTCTTCCTCTTTGCTGAGGCGCTGTGTCCGACTCCGCGTTCGTATGTTACACAAAGATGTCTGAACATCCATCCATCCATCCAGGTTCTGACCCGCTTAATCCCTCATGGCATCGCGGGCGTTGCTGGAGCCTATGTCCAGATATAATATAATTGTAGCCGTCCAGTGGTTTCATGCTTCCATGCTCTCTCGTGTGTACTGGCCTGCATGTTTATAAGGTAGCTGTATATGTCGCGGGACTGAACGCTTGGCCAGCATTTCACAGACTCGCTCCGTCCCTTCAGGCTTTTGCTGTGTGGATCTGGCAATCTGATACCATCAACTATCAACTTAGTCTTAAAACGATCTTGTGATACGTTATCTAAAGAAGAAAAATACGTGGAGAACTCGTCAGTTTCTCTGTTTGCGTCCGCCATTGTGTTCGTCTTTTGCCAACCAGTCCGGCGCGCATGCGCGAAAAACCCGAATCAAAACAATAACAATGAACTGGTCTATAGCAACCTAAGCGGAGCTCCTCCCACTTAATTTTTATAAGAGGGGAATGTTTGGTCAGCTGGTTTTACCAGTGTATGCGTTGCACAATAGCTACAGGAAAGGACAAATGTATTGTTGTTGGCTGCAATAAACAAAATTTGACCGTGCACCTTCACCCAGTCACAGCAAAAACAGATGTGTGGCTTAACTTTAGTTTTTATGTCAATGTCCCAGCTACATTGCCAGAAAAAAATTATGTTTTGACGAAGATGTCCCAGAGGGGCATCTCTTCAGCCCCCATCCTGATGACGGGGGCAGAGCAGGGCCGAGGACCACCCCAACCCGGGCATATCCAGTTCATACCCCAGCCCCAACCCCCACCCCGATCCCAGCCCCGACGACCTCCAAGCCTATCCATTCAGAGATGGGGGCCAACACAATTCGAACAAACCAGCCAGCAAGAGCCCACCCCATGAACCCAGCGGTGCCTAGACCAGCCAGAACTCCACACCATATTCCCGGAGAGAGCAGAAGTGCCAGCTTCAGCTGACCCAACACCCAACCCGGACCCCAGCTAGATGGCTGACTCCTCCTCCAGGCCTCAAACTCTGGATGGCAATCGAAGAACAAGACTGTGAAAAGTCCCCAAACCCGCCTCCACTCTGCCTACTCAGATGTCGTGTTGTTGTATCTTGTTCTCACGTGGATTTAAAAGTGGGAGGGCTGCCAGTTTAAAATGCACTTTTAACTGCACCGGCACGGCAACACCCCCTCCCCAAAACTCACCCGGAAAGGGAGGGACCACCAGCAGTGCCACCAAAATCTACAGAGTCTGAGGCTAGAGACAAGCGGCGAGGCCAGAGAATCAACTGCAAACCAGAACCAACACCCCAACTCCCCCCGGACCACCCCAACCCTCCAGGAAACTCCCGACAGCCAAAAAAATTAATAAATTAAAAAAACAAAAAAATAAACATGACCACAGCCCCACCAGCAGAATGCACTCCCTGAAGGGGAGAGCACCTGCAATCAGATGTTAAGAACCAAGCTCCCCATCAGCTTGAGAGGCCCCAAGGCCTGCCAGCGCATCAGAGACTATTGGCATGGCTGGTCACCGTAGCATGCACCGGCCCAAACTCCCAACGACGTACTCCACAGGACCCAACGTCCTGCCAGGACCCCCGCCCAAGGATGGCAGCCCGCCAAGTTTATAATACGTTGGGGGGAAACCCTGATAATTTTAAATAATTCCTTGAGTTTATTTGCACTTAAGTCATATTTTCTGTTTGACAGCTGGAGTTAATCATTATCAAGATATGTGCTGATGCTTAAGGCTTTATTCATTAATATAACCACTGCTTAATATGCTCTCATCCACTTCCAATTAAAGATGTCAGACTGAAACGTACATGCACATGGAGCTTACTTTTGCATTAATTTCCTCATCAGTCAATTGGTGCTTTGACAATTAAAAGAAGTGAATAATGAAAGAAGAGCATTTTTCTTTGTCCATTAAATTGAGACAAAAAATGTGTCTTTTCATGAAGAAGCAACATGAGTCTTACCCGAATTTTGTTGAACAAGCCTTAAAGTTTATAACTATAGCTTGCTTAACAGCTTGATGCTCAAGTGTTGGAAGTTCATTCGGTGGTGGGAAAATTTTTGTCAAGTGATGCAAACTACATTAAAGCTGCTTTTTTGCATTTATTGAGAAACTCTTCAGCAAAGACAAAGGGGAGACATAAATACAGAATGTACATATTCTACTTGAACTAAACCAAAAACATGTACTGATTTGACTAAATAAATACTTACTTGAAAGCTGTTCATACCCCGGGTTGTCTGGACTTGTGTTGGCAGCCAGGTCTTGTAGTAAATGCTCATACCTAGGTGAAACACCAACAAAACCAGTTAAATATTTGCTAAGCTACTTGTAAAAAATAGAAAATGTGCATATGTGAGCATGAGTAAACAGCATCAGCTGTAGCAGAGATAAATTAAAGAAATAAAAAAAAAGAACAAACGTGCTAATAACCTCCATAACAGTCGACTTTCGTCGACTGTCTGCTCCGATATTAGGCTCGAGTAAATTGTGAAATAAAGCATCAATTTCTACATGTTAAAAGCGTCAGTCTGTTATTGTGCCAGTTCAGACGTGACGACTGCAATAATTCGGGACATGACGGACTGCGTTTCCCATGATGCAATGTGGTCAAAATGGCCACCAACTCCCATCATGCAACGCGGGCCAAAATGGCCGGCGCCCTAGCAACCGATAACGTTGCTAGGGTAAAGTTGATAAAACTCGGTTGCACCTCGCAATCGGCCTTCTTTCTCTGGCCCACCGCCAATCTGAGAAGACATACAGCTGTACTCCGTGGATTAATTACCCACACGCCACGTGCTCGAGTTTCTCGCTGGACCGAGATTTTTCGACGCAAACGTTATTCCCTGCTTTGCATAGTAGGAGGTCGACTCTAAAAGGTACTTTTAATTCCCTCTGATCAAATACTGGAAGCCGCCTTATCTCCCAGTGATCGAAAGAGGACTACGCTTTGCTGGGCCGAGCAAAAGCGACTGTTGAGCCCGGAGGAAGAGACGAAAGAGCCTCCTCGCCTGCCCCTGCTGCTGCCTGCTCAGGATGCCGCGTGATCCGGAGCGCTCCGGATCGAAGCCGGGACTTCATTCGGGACCACCTCAAAGTAACGGGGTTCTCCCCTTTTATTTCTTTTCCATCCATAGGATGTTTAGAAGTGCCTGGGCAGACGTTAGAACGTTGTAGGTGTAGGTTAATGCTTTTATTTAGGGCTGCAACAACGAATCGATAAAATCGATAAAATTCAATTATTAAAAATTTCATTATCGATTCGTTGTGTCGCGCGACTATTTTTATTTTTTTTAATTAATTTATTTATTTTTTATTTTTTTCCCCCCCGACTATTACGTCACATATTGAGCGCGCGCAGCTGAGCAGAGAGAAAAAGTTGAGCGCGCCGCGCAGCAGAGCAGAGCTGACGAGAAAGAAAATAAAAGAACAGAGCGGAGTTAACGTTAGAGGAAAGACCATCAGAGAGACCCGTAACAGTGTTCTGAAACATGGCGGAGGCAGAGAAATCAGTACGACCTAAATCATCCAAGGTGTGGGAATATTTCACACTAAATAAATCAAAAAAGTGTGTTAATTGCAAGATATGCAAAAGCGACATGGCCTGGCACGGGAGCACCACGGTGATGATGAAGCACCTAAAACAAAAACATGTTGGAGTTCTTGATGAGGAAGGGAATTCAACAGCAGGGTAAGTCACTACAAATTACTACTTTTGTTCCGTTTTGAAGTAAAAGGTATGTAACGTCCCTCCAGTAGCTCTTCTGGTGCTGGTGTTTACTCGTTATCCAGCTTAATAAGCATGACACGTTAGTGTTAGCTCGTTAAAAACAGTAACGTTACTAGGCTAAAGCATATAACGTTATAGTTAGCAAGACAAAAGACACGTTTTTATTCCCTTGCCTTTTTTTTGGCCCATTAATATTTCAATCTGTAAATTCTCACCCAGGCTACATTTATTTGATATAAATTACAGTAAAAACAGCAGTGCTGAGATATATTGAAATAGAAAACGATAAATTTTAATTTTTAATATTTATTTTAAATTGTACATTTTTAAAAATGTATATATATATATATATATATATATATATATATATATATATATATATATATATATATATATATATATATATATATATATAATTCATTACATTTATATAGCGCTTTTCTTGGCACTCAAAGCACTTATTTAAATGTAATGAATTATTAATTGCCTTTACACAACAAGTAGCTAAAACAACAAGTAAGTATGTATTAAAGTAATTTGTGCTATTACACATACTAATACTATCTTTTTGATTCCAGAAAAAAACAGCAAACCATGAGAGGCTTCTTGATGGGAAATGGTTCATGTACACCACAGCAAGCTGCTGTCTTGACAGATAGTATCCTCAACATGCTTGTCACCGACATGAGGCCGCTGTTGATGGTTGAAGATGAGGGCTTCACTAAAATGATCCACACCTTGAACCCTGGTTACACTCTGCCCTCCAGGACCCACTTTACAAAGCTCATGGAGAGAAAATATGAAGAAACATTCAAGAAAGTGAAGACTGCAATAAACACCAACAACAGCAAACTTGCTCTCACCACTGATGTTTGGACAAGTGTAGCAACTGAAGCCTACCTTGGTGTCACATGCCACTACATCACAGATGACTGGGACATGCAGTCAATCTCCCTCACCACCATGCCACTGCAGGACAGACATACTGCATCTAACATTGCAGAGTGGTTGGAGCAGGTAGTAGACAGATTTGAAATTCCTCCAAGCAAAATCATTGCCATAGTCCATGACAATGTTGCTAACATTGTTGCTGCGGCAAATATCCTGGAGGAGAAGCATGGGTGGTCCTCTGTCCGTTGCACTGGCCATACTTTGCAACTTGTGATCAACGCTGCGTTGAAGAATCCAAGGATTGAAAAAGCTGTTGGGGCTGCAAGATGTCTGGTAGAACATTTTAAGAAAAGTGAGCTAGCCTGCAGTAAGCTCAGAGAGAAACAACAACAAATGAACACACCTGAGCACAGCCTTGTCCAAGACGTAAGCACCAGGTGGAATAGCACATTCTACATGATAAGCCGACTGCTTGAGCAAAGGTGGCCTGTAACAGCAACACTGTCTGACAGCTCTGTCACACAGAGAGGCAAAACGTACCTAGATCTGAAACCAGACCAGTGGAGTCTGCTGGAAGAGCTTTCAACAATCCTCAAGGCTTTTGAATGTGCCACTGTGTTCATGAGTGGACAGAAATATGCAACAATATCTACAATACCTCCACTTGTGAAGGGGCTGTTTAAGTCCACCCAGAGTGCTGTCTACGAGTCAGCCCCGCTGCAGGCTTTTCAACTCACTGCTGTGCAGCAGTTGCAGGAGAGATGGAAAAGGGAGACTACTTTGTCAGATAGCGCACCAAACACAGTGATTCTTGCGATGGTCCTTGACCCAAGGTTTAGGAAACTGAACAAGTTTCTTTCACCTGATGAAGTCCTACGTGTTCAAACTAAAGTGCAAACAATGGTACTTGAAGAGAGAAGGAAGATGGATGTGCAGCAGCATGGCAGTTGCAGTGTTACCTCCACCGATACTACAGCTACTGAATCAACGCCTCAAGCCACTCTACTTGACTCACTCCTTGGTTCTGATGGTGAAGAAGATGATAGAGCAGGCCGAGCTGAGGATGTCCACACTCAAGTGAGGAAAGAAGTTCTTACATACCTTGAAGAAAAAAGCCTTGCCAAGGAAGAAAACCCATTACTGTGGTGGAAGGCTAACAATGACAGATATCCCATGTTGGCCAGGCTAGCCAAGTCTTATTTATGCATCCCTGCCACCTCAACACCATCTGAACGGCTGTTTTCTGCAGCAGGAAACATAGCCTCCAAGAAAAGAGCCAGCCTGAGCCAGGAGCATGTGGACATGCTAGCATTTTTGCATTGCAATGCCAAATGTCTGAACAAAGAGAGTGAGAGAGAGTGAGTGTATGTGTGTGTGTGAGAGAGAGAGAGAGTTTGTGAGTCTGAGTGTAGTAGTGTAGCAGATAAGTTCAGACGTTCAAACAAATGCGGTTATGTTTTCAGATTTGTACTTTTTTTTAATTTGTTATAAATTATTTATTGTTCCTAAGACAGCTCAAGTGCCTTTAAACAAAAATCTAAATCTTTTTGTGCACTTTAAAAAAGCCTATATATTTAATTTGGCAGATGTAAAGTATACCTGAGATGTGTATATGTTTTTTGTGTTAGTCCATTTTTTTTTTTTTTACTTTAAACAGCTCAGGGATGTTCAAGGAGCAATCTGTTTGTGCACTTTCTAAATATGTCAGTTATATTTTTCAATAAAGGGTTGAAAATTAATGCTTTTTATTATTTAATTTTTTATCCGATTCATCGATTAATCGAACTAATAATCGACAGATTAATCAATTATTAAAATAATCGTTAGTTGCAGCACTACTTTTATTCCACGACGAAGTTGGAATTATTTTGCTGAATGTTTTCTTTGTATGTGCATGCATTTTACAATTGATTTTGCTGTGTTGATTATGGTTTGTCAATAACCCCGCCGTGGGTCACTGTTTCAGTTATTTTCCATCTACTTCCATGCTTTTCCCCCTCTCTTTTCGCTTCCCCTTATCAGTAAATTTAATCTTGTTGTCCGAGCCCAACTCGCAGTCTTTGCTTTAAACTCCCAGTTAGCCGCGCCCTCTCGAAGCGAGGCATTACCCCATCAGCGTAAGCGTGGTTACGTCATTAGGACATCCCCTCACGCATCACGCAAATTGGAAGACCATACGTTATCGTAGCAGCCATCTTGGGAGGGTGTCGGATGACTGAACTGTAGGTAGATTAGCGGATAGCTCTATAAGACATCAAAGCGTCCGGTGGGACTCTCAGAGCTGTTCTGTCTGTCAATGCTGCTATGTCAAATGCCGATGTTCTAAGTGTGGTTTAAACAACCGTGAGTTGAACTAAGATTTGCCAATCGCTCATTTTTAATCCATTGTTTATTTTTGTTTTGTTCTTTTATTTCCACCTATATTTTGCATGTGTAGTTTTAGTAATGAGTAAGATTTCCAAAGTCGTTGAATCAGAGAATTACTGCAACAGGGAATTGCTTTTGGTTCAATAAAAACACCACTGCGGAATAGAATTTGTTTTGTGTTCAGTCTAATTCACAGTTGTATGGTTATTCAGAAATCAGAGCTAACCTCCTTTGGAGTTAACATCTGACATTAATACAGAGACAATATCATTGGATGGTGATAAGGAATAAGGATTTAAACTCTAATTGCAGTTATATTGGGGTTCTCACAGCTGCCGGATAAACCTCGTCGGTTAAAAGTCCGACCAGATCATTTATTCCAGCATAAATGAGTTCATAACAGCAAATTAACTAATGCATTAGTGGTATAAATACTTACAAGCTTATAGCTAACATCACCACCATTTGAACTATATTTTGTTATAGCGGAATTTTGAGATGAATGATTTATTATTTAAATTATAATACCAAATTATAATTAATAATAATAATAATAATAATAAGCATATTCACACAGCTTCTGGCATAACACTGTTTAAAAGACACAGAATAGGTTTTGAGAAGCAATACCAAAAAGGGGTTGATAGCCTACGATATTTTATAGCATAAGGCTCATTCTCTTTAATTTTATTAAACACGCAAATGAACGTACTGTTTTAGCTTTAATATTATTCACAAGTGTATGAAATTAAGATCAATATTCAATTCAATTTTATTTATATAGCGCCAATTCATGAAACATGTCATCTCAAGGCACTTTAAAAAGTAAAATTCAATCATATTATACAGATTGGGTCAGATTATACAGATTGGTCAAAATTTCCTATATAAGGGAACCAGTTGATTGCATCAAAGTCCCGACTAGCAGCATTCACTCCTGAAGACGCGTAGAGCCACAGGGAGAGTCGTCTGCATTGTCCATGGCTTTGCAGCAATCCCTCATACTGAGCAAGCATGAAGTGACAGCGGAAAGAAAAACTCCCTATTAATGGGAAGGAAAACCTCCAACAGAACCGGGCTCAGTATGAACGGTCATCTGCCTCGACCGACCCAGTCCCCATAGATGTACATTTCTATGGGGAGACTTTTGACAGAATTTTAATACAGCTAAAAGAGGAAATTTGGTGTGCTTGAGGGAATCAAAGGGCCATGTTAAACCCGTCATCTTTCATTAAATATTCATTTGAAGGTATCTAGTTATGCTAAGATGAGGTGAACCTTGGAAAATGTCCGGAGAGACAGTTAATCTGCAAGAGCCAAAAAGAGGCAAATTGAGATCTTCCAGCGGGAAAAGGTGGTGGCTTTATTACTTTTCTATTGGTTTTCATGCTTCACGTGACGTCACGGCATGGCGGCTGGATGCGCTAACGGATGGGTCAACGAATGCACATATCGGCTGATACCGATACAAGGCAGAAACGCAAATATCGGCCGGTCGATACATCGGTCGACCTCTACTCTGGATGAACACTCAACTGCTAATTCCAAGTAAAGGAGTTGCAAATTGGTAGAATAGACAGATACAGTCTTTTGCAGAATTATTTTAAAGTTTATACATTTTATATTTTATTTTTCTATGACTGTAAATGAACACAATTTAAAAGGTTTATGTTACAACGCTATTTTTGTTTGGTAAATGTTAAAGGGTAACTTTACTGAAACTTGAATATTTGAACTTAAAAAGGTGAATTTCACCAAATGTGATTATCAGAGATAACTCAATCGATCAACATCTCAACTGAAACAGAACTAATTTGAACGAAATTAACTAAGGGTTGTAACCAGGGTCCGAAATTAACACTCGCCACTCGCCAAATGCGAGTAAATTTCCCGTTTGGCGAGTGAATTTCAGAGGGCTAGCTGCCACATGGCGAGTAAATCTTTGTACCAAATAAATTAAAAATAAATAAAAAAATAACAAAGCCCATCTGGGCTGCGGATGATCCGTTCACAGAGCTCAGTCTAGACCCGCCTTCTGCGGAGCTGGTTCAGCATCACATTTTATTTCTTGGGAGAGTGGCTCCCAGATAAAGCTTTCATTCAAAACCAGTCATGGCTGCACGCTGGATCAGAAAACAGATCTGCTAACCAGATACAGCCTAAAACGCCCATTAGTCTGTTTATAAGTTTCGTTTTTATTAATTCTGCATTTAACTACGTGCGCTCCGAGGGAAGGGAGGAGAGAGCCACAGTTACAGTGCCTCAGCGCTGTAACTGCGCCCCTCGGAGCCAGGTGCTTTTGTCAGCGACCAGCCTTCAAAACGTGAATCACTGCGTTTAATGTCCTTCAAATCGTACCCAAATGTCCCAATTAAAATCAATAGGAGAGTCAGTAGCTATGTTTAATGCTCTTTTGTATTTAACGACACAGAGCCAGTGGTGCTTCGGTGGGATGCTGCCTTGCGCTTGAATTCAGGTGCGCAAAATTACGTTACATGTAATATAGGTGCAGACTTAAGGAATGAGGGGCTTCAGCTCAGACCCATTATTCATTCTCTTCCCTCTAAAGGAGCCCTTTACAGTCTTTATTTATGCTTTCTCCCCACTGTTTATCCTCGCGCTTAGCGCAAGAGGGTAAAATCCAGCAGCTGGATCAGCGTAAAGACGCAGCGCGAACCCCTGCGTGCTTTAAGTGTTGCAGCTAAGTGAAAAATGTTGAACCGTATAGGCTTGATGAAACTCTGCCTCATTCACAAATTAGACCAACACGGATAGAATAATGATAATCTGTAGTGTTTTTATTGCCTGGATGTAAATGTGATAATTCTTATTGTGCCTTTTATAATCAACTACAATATTTTCTAATTAAAGTCAGGAAACAAAGATTTCTCTTCCAGGGTCCAGACAGCCACGCCCTCCGATAATTAACATAATAAAAATATGCCTGGCCGGTTGATTTTTACATCTACCGGCCAACTTGGCCGGTGAATCAGGAAGTTAATTTCGGACACTGGTTGTAGCCCTGTACCCTGTAATTACCCCACGTAGGTGTTACATGTAGTTGTGCTGCTATAGGCTTAAGCTGCTGGAGGACATCAGGGTCTATTTTTCCTCACACTGCTGAGTTCTCCTACTGTTCTCCAATTTGCATTGTTTGTTGTTTTTTAATTTTTAACTTTTTGTTCTATGTCATTTTTTTCTCTTCATAGTAGGTACACCTGGTCTGGCGTTCTGTTAGCTGTGACGTTATCCAGGGGAGGCAGAGCATCCGCTATTACCAAATAACAGAAAGGATTCCTGGATCAATGTGTCCTTCTGTGCTTTTGTGTCTCTGCTCCATCTTCGCTAATCCCCAGTCGGTCGAGGCAGATGACCGTTCACATTGAGCCTGGTTCATCTGAAGATTTTCCTCCCTGTTAAAGGGGAGTTTTCCTCTCCACTGTTGCTTCATGCATGCCCAGTATGAGGGATTGCTGCAAAGCCATTGACAATGCAGACGACTGTCCCTGTGGCTCTACGCTCTTTCATGAGGAGTGAATGCTGCTTGTTAAGACTTGAGGCAATCTGCTGGGTTTCCTTAGATAGGAAACTTTTTGACCAATCTGTATGATTTGATTGAATTTGACTTTATAAAGTACCTTGAGATGACATGTTGTGAATTGGCGCTATATAAATAAAATTGAATTGAGAGTTTCCACATAAAGGTTTTTTAGTATAATTCTTTTGTGAGATTAACTGTGCATTTAATGAAATCATTTGAGCCTTGAGACATAGTAATGTATAGAAACACCCATGAATGGGCAGGATGATAAAAATTATAGTACAGAGAACTTTCAATTGCCAGATATTGAAAGGTAAGACGCACCTTGGATGATTTCTGTTAAGAAATACTGAGATAAACTGCTGAATATACATTTAGACATTCAGATTATTTGCATGTAATGATTAGAGTGCAGGACTTTTAAGATAAGAGCTAAGAAATTTAACAGGAACATCTGGCTGTGAAAGTGCATGAGGGAAGTTTTGAATAAATGATGAATGAATGAATGAATGAATGAGGAGCTTGATAAGAACACTAATTGCACTTTTTGTTTCTGTTTTAGAACAGAAAAAGCCTTGCGTTTTGCCAAACTATCTTAAAAGGAGCAGCTTATTAAGGGGAAAGGAAAAGCGAGCTGCTGATTGCCCGAGCCAAGACCAGACATTGCCACCCAGTCAAATCCTCTCCTACAAGCAAGGGAAATAGAAGACTGTGGAAGAAGGAACCCAAAGACTATGATTAATTATCTTGATATGGAAGAGAGACACCAGAAGAATCCCAAGACAACCACTTTATGTGATTATGTCAATGTTTTCAATGTGCTCTGACCATGGCTCAAAGGCTTTCTTTACGTTGCGTCCTTGATGTACTAACTTTTTAAATATTTATATTAACTATTTTAACTACACTATTCCACTGACTTGCATGATCCTGTTTGATTTTATGTGTCATGACAGTGATACTGTTGAATTATGCTGATTATTATGGTTATATGATAAAGAATGGAAACGGTCTGCTTCAGACACACACACCAAGAGCTAAGCTTTATGCAATTATTTGCTTTGACATAGGAAGAATCAGGATCTGACTGGCACTAAAGATCCTCAAAATACTTGGTAATGGTAATTTTCAGATTCAATATGGGGTCTTCTGGCTCAGTTTGGCCAAGAGCGGGAATCCCTGAGGGTCTCATCAGTTTTTACTGTGTTTTAGATGGGATAGCATTTTCTGGTGGTCAAAAGCCCAGCCTGCCCTGTAAGTTTGGAAGTGATGGTTGCTTATCCATGGAAGTGGTGAGCGGAGGCCCAAGTAGGAGGTTTTTTGGAGTGGAGGAGGGGTAGATGGATACGACTTTGTTAGTAAAATTAAAACAGTGTTCACATAGAAGCCTACGTAAGTAGTTGAACCCTAAATTTAGATAAATACTAAAACAGGTCTTGTGTGACAAATGCTGAATTGTTCATGCTGATGTTTCCATTGACGTTTTTCCAGCTAATTTATCGGAACCGCTTTCTTTGTGCTGTGCCATTGGGGCGTACCAGCAGGGGGGGCTAACGCACATTTGAACTTGGTCACCTGAATCAAGATGAGACTGCTGATGTAATCTCTTTGGAATGTGTTGGAGGACCAAGCTGTAAACACCAAGTACTCCACTCACACCAGGCAATAGCCTCTAACGGCCAAGGACAGTGGCGGGTGGGTCACTGATTTACATCTGACTTAGAATGCGCCTAGGAGGATGGCCTTCATGTCCTTAAAAACAGCAATGCACCAACAGCCGGTTGCTCAAGTACAAGCCACCAGAATTGACAAAGACTCCTGAGTAGGTGTCATGACGTTTTCAGAAAGAACTCAACGAAATTCTGGTTGCCTCCGATTTAAGCCTGTTTGCTGTAAAACCTACAGTTATTGCCCTGGTTGAAAATGTTTTGTTTAGAAATGACCATTGAAGTATTGTATAAAGAGTGTTAAGTGTAACATCTTCATATTTGGTGGGAGTGTAACTGCTGGGGGGAAAAAACGTGTTAATTTTGTTGTAACATTTATTTTATTGATAACTTGCAAAGTGGTTAAAATAAAAAAATATAGTAAAATGTTACAAAACACAAAATTAAGACTAAAATATACAGTTTCACGGCTGTTGTGATCAACTTGGATACCACATGACCCGAGTGTGTAATAGCGGAAAAGGTGCATTGTGGGACAGACTGAACATGCTAGTGGAAGAGAAACATGGCCCAGAAAGCACGGACATTCTGCACTAGGTTTACAAGGCGCAAACGGTAAATATGTTGTACAAGTATGGCATGATGCAATGTAATTATACAAGTTATTTTAAAAATGTGTAGCGCATATGATAGTGACACTGTATTGTTCTGTATTTGTTGTTTAGTTTTCATGGTTTCAAGGTGTCCTAATGTCAAGAGAAATAAGAAAAATTAAAGATACCAAGGTATCAGTATGAGATGTGGGCTTTTATTTCCTTTGTAAAACGGGTGCTGTTACACTCTAACCACTAGGCCACCACTCCCATGTCGGGTGTTCTCCCCATCGGGGAATTGAACCCCAGTCTCCCGCATGACAGGGGGTTATGCTTACTGTTAATGGAAACATTTCCTGATCCTTGAATAGATCACTAAACTCATGTTTGTTTAACATAGTAAGAAACAAAATAAGTAGCCTTTTATTCTAAACAAAAAAGTGAAATCTTACTGATTAATTCGCTGAACCGGCATTTGAAGCAAGTCCTCCAGTTTCTGGTTGTTGAACTGTGGTCGGGCTTCTTGTAGTTTCTTAAAACGTCTGAAAGCCTTGCTTTTCTTCAGTTGGATCTAAGAAAACATAATATATAAAGTGATATCATTCTCTGAATGATCAGAAATGAAATACTAAATATTTGCATACTTTATATCTCTCTAAGTGGTCTGGGGGCATTCGTACTGAAAGCTTTCTGACACACTTTGTTGATTATTCATTTTAGTTCAGGATTTCTCCAAGGGCTTTTAGAGTGGATTGGCTTTTTCGGTTAAATTGCACTACAATGTTTGCTAATGCAGAAAGATGGCGATGGACCGTATATAAGTGCAATGAGACCCTGGACTTACGGTGCAGTCTACAGAAATCAGGCTGAATTATGCAAATGAAACCCATGGGAAAATGAGGTCAAATTTGATTGGTTTGATGCCACAAGCATCACAGATTGCTGTTTCTCAATTGATTCTGCCTTGAAGTTTACTTGTGATTAATTACTACAATATAAGCTATTAAGTGAATATTGTGATCAAAATGATATTGATCAAATGTCATAACATGATTTCCTAGAGAAAGGTTCTCAAATTCTGGCCTCAAAGCTGCTGACTTTCAGGTTTTAGATGTGTATCTGCTTCAACACACCTGCTTAGGTAAGAATCTTCCAAATGTTAGGTTCTGCTCAAGCCACAAGCCGAAATTTATTTGAATCAGACATGTTAAAGAAGGTCATTTATTTCAATCAGGCATGTTAAAGCAGGGACACAGCTACAACTAGCTGTACTGTGGCATTTAACTTCCATATTTGAGGATCCCTGCCCCTAGAGGATTTGGTATAAAAGGAAAAACAATAACTGAATCCGGTCTCTGTGTTTTCACAGACTCGATAGAAGTGTTGAGTGTAACCACATCGGCATGTAACCTACACTTACCAGGTAGGAAAAATAGTGTAATATCTTGAGGAATCATGCCTGAGCCTTCTATTATAAGTTCTTGAATTGTGAATGTGTTTGAAAAGGAAAATATGTATATATTTTAAACACATTTAAAGAAAGTAGAAAGGGTTACGGATTTATTTTTGTTTTTAAGTTGATGTGTGTTATCATTTCCTGTTGCATTGTACTGAATATTAAGAACAACCAATAAAATGTAATTAATACGATCAAAAGCTAACTTCTGCAACCAGTGTCTTTCCTTAATTACCATGCGTTCCTCGTGCAGGATAGACGAATAACTTGTATCTTTGTTGTTGTTTGGAGACTGTACTAACCCTAACCCTACCCTCACCTTAAACTTGCATATTAAAAACAAATTTAAAACAAAAACTAAGTCTCACTAGTGGTAAAAGCTAAAGAATAATAGTAAGTTTTAAGCTGATTTTTAAAAGGTAGGCAGTAAAGGAGCCTGTCTTATGTGCAACTACCTCAGTTTTTTTATTGTTAGATTTAATAAGTTCAGGGTTAGCCAAGCTTTAATGTCTTCCAGACAGTCCAATAGGGACAATAGGAATATTTTAGACTGTTACACTCTCACCTGGACAAAGGGGATTGGGCTCTTGAGTGACAAGCGTCAGCCCGTGCCTTTGACCCCATACACCAAACTTTTTCAGTCAAACAACTGAATTAGGGGGATGTCAATGTCATACTAAACCCACCCTAACCCTAGCCGCAGTTTAACACACCTCTCTGCAGCCTCTGTACTGTTACCAACCTATTACCCTATTGAGACAGTGTCTTTCACAACTAAATAGATTAAAAACTGATCTAAAAGGAGCAAATCATAAAAATCAATACGATTCAACTTGAACCAAAAAAATAAAACAACTAAATGTGGCTTATTAAATATAAGATCTCTCCCTCCAAAGACTCAGTTAAATTGATTTCTGATAATGAGATTGATTTATTTTGTCTAACAGACACCTGGGTTAAAAAGCCTGCATTGTGCTAAACATAATGAAGCCATTGTCTCAAAATGGCCTCTAGGCACGCATCAGGTAATCGTTAAGGAGGTCATAGGTCATGTAATCATAAATAATAGGTCATAAATCATACATCTTAGGTCATAGGTCACATGACATAAATCATGGGTCATAGATCACGTGGCGACATCATACCAGAAGGGGGAGGTGAAACCTCCTGTCACTTTGGAATGTGGGTGGGGCTTAAGTTTGATGAGGAAAGGTGGGGTCACCTCTTCTCTCCTCCCCTTCGCAAATTGATGCTTCTGTTCATGTTGCTACTTAACCATTGTGTTTTGCATTAGACAACGTAGCCCTCTTGAAAACGAAGATAATTATTCATAGGAAGTTGGCTCCCTGGAGGAGAGAATGCTTGTCAAGACTCCATGCAATCTGCTGGGTTTCCTTGGATAGGGATCAGTCTGTCTGTATGATTTGATTGAATTTGACTTTGTAAAGTGCCTTGAGATGACATGTGTTGTTAATTGGCAGTATATAAATAAAACTGAATTAAATTCAATGGTATACAGTAGATAAGTAATCCCAGTATGCACACTCGACTGGTCTTAAAATCTAGTGAATCTAGTACTTAGTGGGAACAAATTTCAGGGGATTTCTTTGCATAAAATAAACGTAAACAAAATGTGTAAATTCAGTGTCTCTACCGCAAGCACTTTGTTGGCATTGTAGATATTGTCTACATAAGCGTTGTAGTGGTGCAAATGTGAGCAGAACTGTTCCAGACCTTTCCCAACATTGCCATTTTCCAAATGAACCAGCAATGATCTGCAAAAAAAATAACAAAAAAATACAATAGTTAATTTTATTTTGAAGAGTGAATGTAATTTTATATACACAACTCTGAACTCCATGTGAAATAGCTTTTCATATTGATATTTTTTGGTCAATTGTTAAACAGTTACAATAAAATGTTTGGATGAAAATTTTTACCGTCTACGTACTTTGATTCTTTCATGTAACCTTTACCTATTTCATATAAATACATAAGAATTTATATACATACAATACATTTCAAGGGGCTTATTTGTAAGATTAAAGTACCTTTTGAAAAAAAAAAAAGAAGAAGGTGAATAAATGCTAAATAAACTAACTGAATGCTAAGCTTATAAATTGCTAACCTGGGGAAAAAAAAATCTATAGAAAGATCACAAAGCTCACTATTCCAACTTTCCATGGAAGCATGTACGAGACGGAGCAGCTTTTATACTCCACAGTGGCAGAGATCCTGACATCAGTTTTTCTGGGATACGACAATATCTTTTGAGCCAAATGCAGTATACTCATTAAACATGAGGAAGGTGCCACACAGACGTAGGGCTGGGTGATTTGGACCAAAAACAACATTTCCATATTTTTAGGCTGAATGCCAATGTATGATGTTTATCTCAATATGTTTTTCTTTTCATTAAGTAATAATAAAAAGGCATCTCTGAATTAGGGATGGGAATCGAAAACCGGTTCTTGTTCAGAACCGGTTCCGTGTGTTCCAATTCCATGGCACCGTTTGGCAGCTCGCTTAACGATTCTCTTATCGATTCCAGGCAGCACCAGAGCCGGGCAGCACGACTTAAGTCACGTTTTTTACGCAAGTTACGCACACGGCATTTAGTAAGCAAGTACGACGTGACCAGGCGTAAGTCTAGAAAAGCAAAACAAAAAAAATGGCGCCCCATCGGGTAAAGCGATCAAAAGTCCGGTCAACAAGGCAAAATCAGGGGATCATTAGCTATACCTAAAACTAATACGTTCGTGGTGATTTAATGAATTTAGCGTTAATCAATAAGAAAATAAAAGCATAAATTGTCGTCTCGATCACTGTGTATGGGGGCGGCCATTATTGCCCGACATGATAACTGCTGAAAGTAGATTAGGCCGTGCAGATCACCATTTTGAGCAGAGATTGATTCTAAAGATGAGTTTTATACTCATCTTATAACATTGCAAAACCCAACCTATAAACCGTACTTTAATGTTTATTTGTTGTCTTTTTATGTCTCTAAAATGTTAAATTAGTATTACTTTAAATTTAAATGCTTAATACCATGTCTATTTTTGTTTAAGAGGTTAAAAAACTTTCCCCAAATTGGAATCGATAAGAGAATCGATAAGGAATCGAATCGTTTCACAGAATCAATAAGGGAATCGGAATCATGAAAATCTTATCAATTCCCAACCCTACTCTGAATCGAAGCTTTATCCCAAATATCTCACAGCCACATTTTTTAACAAACAGCTGTAAATAAAATAACCTACCTGAAAACATAAAAGTATAATAATGCAACATAGACCATCTCGATAAAAATGACAGTCTCATCTTATGTCTTTTTTTTTAAATGCAATATTTTAAAAATCTTGATATATTGCCCAGCCTTACACAGACTTGGACACAAAAGCAGGATTTTCACAAAAGTGCAGTAAATTGTCAATATAATGACAGACATGTAGACAGCACTATGGACATCCATGTATAAAATTTAATAGCCACAAAAAAGCCGATTTGGTTTGGTTTGCCACCAATCCATTGCACTACAGTTGGCGCTGTAATTTTGTTTGTTTGTGTGGCTCTGGTTTTAAATATAACTATTAAAAGTTTATAAGGTCCAAATGTCAACCATATCGAACTATACTGACATTAAATTTAAAGCACCACATTGCCTTAGAATGGCAACAGCACATCAGCTCTCCTTAGTCTCCTCCTGACCAACGTTAGATCACTCGCCAACAAACTGGACAAGAACTGACTGAGGATCGCTTTACACAACATTGACAGCTGTATAGCAATCTTCACAGAGAAACTGTGGTGGAGTTAGCAGGCCGCTTCCTGTTTTGGGCCGATAGAACTATAGCTGCAGGGAAGATCAAAGGTTCCCCAGATGTGGAAAATCCTGCAAACTGCACAAATTGCATCCTAACAGGTGTTTCTATTTATAATTTATAATAACCTATTACAATTGTCTTGTTACTGAAAAATGCTTTCTAAATAAACCTGTCTTGCCTTGCCAATTTATTGACTGTATACGAGTAAAGCAAATGGGACTTGTTCAGAATGATATATTCTTGCTGTAGGTAACAAGACCAGCAAAGTTACTCATTAAAATGCGTTACAATATATTTTACACATACTAAAAGTTATATTAATTACATCTTTTTAAATGCTGTACATTAAAACTGTTTTTCTAATAGGATTTTGTGGTTTGCCTCAGCTGTTGGTCCTGCTTCATTATAGGTGCCTACAACAGAGTTGAATGTACCTCAGATCAAAATTCAAATAATCACTTGTCATACTTCTGCTGCCTGAACAACAGCTCTTAGAGACTGCAGCTAGGATGTCCAAGGATGGCAAATTTTAAATAGCTCTACAAATTTTACTGTTTAAGTCAGAATTATTGGGAATAAAATATTTTGATTGGTTAAAACCAATCAAAATACGCATACTTCTCATACTCACAAGGGACATAATCGGGGCCAATGAGGCTGTTTGGAGGAACATTTCCCCATTGCTTTATTTAGACATATATTCAGACTTCTTCCCACCTAAACATTAACATGACTTTCACATCTTAACTTGTGATAGCTTTATATTTTTTCTGGTCTGACTAATAAGGCTTTATCTACACTATCCTTTTACAGTACGAAAAAAAAACTATTAACCCCAATCAATTTGAAAGCCATGATTCCCAGTGAACAGTTTTTCAAAATACTCTGAGGATACTTACAGATTCATTGAAAGAATGGATTTGATCGAACTGAAGATACCCTCTCTAACATCCTCCTTTAAGGTTCCTTTGGCCTTCAATATTTCCACAAAGAACTATGAACAAAGCAAAGGAGGGAAAGAATAAAGGGTAAAAATCCTGGAGCTGGAACAAGGCTGTTGGTTATAATACACTTTAAATTAAATTAAATGTTTTTAACAAAGGGGGTAAATACTATCAACGCAAAATAGTACCATTGCTCACACAAAACCACATTGTTGTACTGCCAACATGTCAAAGCAACTTATTTTCTGGTCTCAATCCATTGGACTGAGGAAACTGAAAGTATGTTGGGTCTAAAATTACCCCTAATAGAAGTGAAGGGGTGGAGACCTAGTAATTGCATTGACATTAGACTATACAGGTACATAATAATTATCCAGTCTCCACAGGGAGGCAAGGTGTTGTTAATATTAGCAAGAGTCTAATAAATTATTTATAAAAGCTCAGTGAGGAAGGGCTACAGACTGCAACTAATGTGACAATATTTTTTCAAAAAATGACTCAGTAATGAGCAGCTGCGCCATTCATGTTAATCACCTCAGAATTTTGTTTCAGCATGCTTGATGTGTTTCCAGAAGGATAGAGGGATTGTTGGTCCAAGTGGTGAAGATGGCTTCACAGAAGGCACCAACTATCTGGAACGGGTTTCCATTTATGCAAACTTCCCTTGGCATCCAACCCCAAATGTTATCAATTGGGTTTAGATTAGGGGAATATGCAGGATGGTCCAAGAGAGTGATATTATTTCTCTGGAAGAAGTACTTTGTCAGGCGGGCATTGTAGACTGCAGCGTTGTCCTGTTGAAAAACATTTCCACACCAACGATTACCTTCGCTCATCGGGGATCCCCTAACATCTCCATATAGCCAGCTGCTGTTTGAAGCTTCTGCACAACCTGAAGCTCCATTGCTCCAATGAAGGAAAAAGCACCCCAGATCACCATAGCGCCCCCTCCACTGTGCCATGTAGAAAACATCTCAGGTGGGATCTTGTCATTCCAGTAATGTTGAAAGCCATAAGGACCGTCAAGGTTAAATCTTTTCTCATCAGAGAATAAAACTTTCTTCAACCTTTCAATGTCCCACAGAACACATGGAACCCAGTAGTGGGGAACCGAGTGGGCGGAATAGGGTAGGGTCAGTGTCAAAGGGGCTAATGAGATGTAACGCCATCAGCAAAACCACTTGTCCGTTCTCCATCCTGTTCTGCAGAAGAGTGGCAGGATACGATACAGCTTCTCAGTGTGCGTCTTTTTGGCCTATGTCGTCTTCTTACCGCCATCCGCTGGATGGGAGATGCACTGCAGCTTTCCTCACAAATTCCTCATAAGTCATTGGGCTGATTTACATGGATTACCATAGTAAATGGAAAAGCGGCAAACTTCAAAGCCTGGGACATTAAATCCTGGGGCTTGCTATGAAAAAGAAGCTATTAAAATGGTAAAGGGTAATTTGACTGAATTTGTATAACGCTTTTACTTAATTTAGACAGAAAAACTGCATCAGTTTCCGGTTTGGAAAATCGCTTTTCAGGTAGTAAGTATTTAGTTTTGCGTATCCCCTCCCATAAATTTGCCTGTTTTGGTCATTAGCATGTGATTTGCATTAGGGATGGGTACCGAATTCGGTACCTAAACGCAGTTTTATGCAGGACTGATGCATCGGCCAGGGGAATTGTTGGAGTACTTTTGCAGGGAGAAGGGATGGAGAAGAAACCAGTTGCCTACATTAGCAGGAAGTTGTTTCCACGGGAGACCAGATATTTAGCGGTGGAATTGGAGTGCTTGGCCATCAAATGGACAATCGACTCCTTTAGATATTATCTTCTGGGCCAAGAGTTTACCCTTAAGACTGACCATCGAGCATTAAAAAGGTTGGAGGCCATGAAGGATGCAAACAGTTGTATCACTAGATGTTTCCTGTCCCTTCAACCTCACCGATTCAAGATATGCCACATTCCAGGAAAACAGAACAGTGTGGCCGATTTCTTGTCTCACTGTGAACACAGAGTCTTCTGAAGGGGAGGGAAGTGTGAGGGATTTACCCCCTCACTAACAGGTGCTGTAAACATGCATTTTCTGTCTTTTAAAAACATGAGTTTTGGGGAAGTTTTAAGTCTTTATGTATTTATTGATGTAACTTTAAGATAACTTTCTCCTTTTCTTTCAGGTCACCTGGTCAGGTGTTGCCAAGGAAGCGTGCCCATGAGCAGTGCTGACAAGGACCTGGTGTTTTCAATCAGCCTCATAAGGGAAATCCACACTGACTGAGAGGAAGGGGAGATGTTTTGGGTTTTGTTTGGATTTAGATTATTGTTTAATTTTAATTTGTTTAAGTTGAATGTAAATGGTTTTTGTTTTGTTTTCCTCTAGAGGTTTAATTTAGTTGACTGTTTCTCAAATAGAAAATGTAAATGATGTAAAATGTTTCCACCCCTTTAATTAGAGATGGTACTGGCTGATGCTTTAAAAGCTGGGTTGTTTAAACATGGGGAGGTTTTTCTTTTTTTTTTGTTTGGCTGCTGTGATTGAGGAAAGTGGACCTGTGCCCTTCTGCTTCAAAATGTAAGAACAGTCCTTATTGGAAATATATCTAAAAATCAGAGCTCTACAATTTTTGGAATCAGTCAGATTTTTTTTGTTTGGTGTGTTTTCTTTGCTTCACTGGCCATTTTTAAGTCCATACGGTTTCTGCCTCTGTTTGTAAACCTTACAATTAATAAACTAACATTACTACATAAACACACAAAAGTATCAAAAATAGGTACTGTTAAGTACCGGTATTGATTCCCAAGTACCGGGTATTGGTACCTTATCAGTTCAAATGTGAAAAGGTACCCATTCCTCATCTGTATATTAATGAAGGTAGACATGCAAAAAGGTTTGTACTCATTGTTCTGCTCATTTTATAAACGCAAATTGCTTTGCTCCTGGTTTGAAGATCAGCTTTGTACACACTAATTAGTTTGAATTTGTTTTAATACATACAAACCTTTTTAAGATCAGGCCCTTTGTGAGTTAGAGCACTGGCTGGGTCTGATAATGAACACTTTTGAGAGATTGTAAAGCTTAATGGTTCTGGTTAGATAGAGGTTAGAACTAAATAAACCTGTCCATGGTTTTTTAGAGCCTGTAACTTATATGACCCTACAGTAGATTGGCTCAGAGAATTGAATGTATTTATTAATAACAACCTTTCAAAGTTCTAAAATATTTGTATGTTTCATAAGCATGTGCAAAAATAGGAAAATATAATAGAAAAAAAAATTGGCTTGCATTACTGACAAACTTATGGCCATTATTACATTTCAAATAATGATAAAAACAGGCCCACCCAATGTTGACATAATGACTTAAACATTACAGAGAGCAATAAAAACATACTGTGGTTACAAGTTCCAACTGTTGGCAGTAGTGTTGCTCTGTCTGCACCAACTCTTTCACTGCTCGACTGCATTTTTTCTCCCAGCGGTCCCTTTGCTCCTGGATACTGTTGCACCCAGAAAGACTGGGAGGACGAGGGGAGAAACTCATGGTCACTCTGACGAGGAGACTGCAGGAAAATAAGCCAGCAGATCAAGTCAGTATAATATGCAGTAGTCACAAACTCAAATACATCTAATAGAGTAATTATAGACCCGGAAATTCTTGAGATTGTACTTTTCTTCTTAAACAATCCATCTAATCCATTGCAGGTCTTAATGGTCAATTCCAATTTTTTTTTTTTTTTTGCAAGGTTCTTCCCATTACTTTTAAAACGTTGTCTATATCTGACTCCACTCTTAACTGTTTGGGCTCCAAACTAACCCGCAAGCGCAAAAAAAAAAAAAAAAAAAAAAACCTCAGAGTTTGCCCGCTTTAGTCCAGCAAACGTGGCAGAAATAGGTTTTATAAACTGTCCAACGGAAGCCATTTATTGCGTCAGCAGTTGCTGAGGGGGAAATAAAAAGTAAGTGAAACTGGCATTTTACAAAGTTTTAACAGATAAACAAGTCTGTTAGGCAGACTGTTCGGCGATCTGTTTTTCTCAAAGCCGTCCACAAACCTCAAAAGAGGTTGTGTGTGTGTGTGTGTGTGTGTGTGTGTGTGTGTGTGTGTGTGTGTGTGTGTGTAAGTGTGATATCGGTAAATATCAGTTATCGGCCATAACAGCAATATTAATATAGGATATTGATATTGGCCCAAATATTTATATCAGTGCATCCCTATTTCAGACAGCAAAAAGAATCTTAAAACAGAAAGATCCTTTGCTGGCCCTACTGTTTCTCTTCAACACCCTCCACCTCCACAGTAGTAAGCCCAGCAGAGCTGCTCATGGGACGAAAGATCAAAACAACTCTTCCTACTTTGGATGCAAACCTTCAGCCCAGGTGGCCAGATCTGGAAAAGATCAGAACTAAGGATGCTGAGGAAAAACGGAAATAGGCCTTCTACTTTAATCAGCGTCATGGTGTGAGACCCCACCCATCATTAGAGCCAGGTGATTCTATTCTTATTAAACTGGACCATTAGAAATCTTGGTCTACACCTGCTGTTGTCACTGGAGAAAGCGGCACACCTCGCTCCGACACCGTTGAAACATCCAGGGGAGAGAAACAGGGGCGCAATCGTTATTGTTACAGTTTTGCACGCTCCTGCTGATGAACGAAGCGAGGGGATCTCAGGCGACAGCCGGACTTTGCGGTTTCCGCTGATGCTGTCTCGTCAACCCTTGGTGATAAAACACGGGGCATGCAGAAAGGACTGTTATAGTTATACTCGGTCCGGAAGACCAAGTATACCTGTTGAAAGACTGAATCTGTGAAAGATAAATGAAAGGAAGATCTCCTGTTTATTCTACTGTCTTCGGTTCTCTGGTTCATTGTGATGCAAGTGTTGCCATGCGTTTAGAAAATTGGGAGAATTTAGCTACGAACCAAGTTTGTTGGATTAAAATTATTAAAGTCGGATTAAAGCTTGTTTGAGAAAGTTATAGTGCACCGTCTCCTCGTGATCGCTTCAACGCCATATTGTGGTATCACTGACTAATTGTAATATCGCGAGACCTGAGCTGTGAGCAATTCAAATCCATGCTCGGATATCCGGAGTCTCGACCGCCGTGCCAGCGTCAGCGCGTTCTAGATGACAGGTACTGGCTATTAATCTTAATTCTATGAAGGATGTTTAAAATTTCGGGCTCTAAATAAATTATTTTGGTCTCCAAAAGGGGGGGTGCACGTGCCCCCCGCCTGTATCCACCACTGAAAGGAAAAAGCGGCAAAACCGGAGTTTTCTGTGACTTGGTTTCAGCGAAAGGAGTGGCTAACGGCAAGTGTAACTAAGAAATCTCTTTTCTGTTTTCCGTGTTTGCTGTTTGGAGGAGACTCAACGAGGAATTGTCGATCTAAAACATTTATCATTGAAACCCCTAATGCAGGCAAATTAGGTTGGACAACTGACAGACGCTCCGTGTAAGCTTGTTTTTTTGCTATGTTTTGGTGGCTTTTTAGCGGTTGTCTTTGAGCTGAAAAAGGACATATCCACTTACAGCAGATTTTCTTTATTTCAAGGTGCATGCTTCTGTTGTTGGAAGCATTTTATTATGTATAAATAATTATCTGTTAGCCCACCCTACAATTATCACCACCAGCCAACTCTGGCTGATAATATTGTGGCGTATTTGCGCTCCAGAATACAGGCTACTCCAGAAAAGGATATGCCTTTTCTGACACGTCCTTGTGCAGATTTTAGCTAAAAAGGTGGGAAAACTCAGAGTTTACCCAAACAACCCTGCTACCGAGCAAGGTTGTTTCATGGAGTAATTTGTTGTCATAATTTGACTCTGGGTAAAAAGATTTCTGAGCTTTCTGTAACAGAAAAGCCAGGGTATGCAGGAATTTACCCTAGAAATTACTCTGAATATCCACTAACCCAGCTTTCTGAAACAAGGCCATGCTGTACTACCCAAGAACATTTGTCAAGTATGCAAGAACGTACAGGCTTCTCAGATGCCCCCCTGGGCACATACTGTCAGCGTTCATCATTCCTTACAAACTTATGACCACATATTTATGAAGTTCTACATGAAATGTGGAAGTTACTGTGCATCCATTCCACCCACCGCACAAAAACCTTAATCTAATATCTTACTGAAACAACGGAAAATCCTGCTATAGGCTTATTTGCGAAGCCTTTGTGTGACGTCAGGGCGAATAAGCCTATAGTCAGACACAGTCACGGTTAAACAAAAACTTCAAAAGCGAACATCTAATACTAGGTTAAAAAAACAAGATCTGTTTTAACAGAACATTAAAAACAGAAAGTGAGTCAACCTGCCTGATATATCAAGCTACTTGAATCCAGAGTTTTGTGCAACGACAGAGAAAGTGTGGTTACCTTTTCGTACTCTTTGTTTTTCGGAAAACTAATAAAAACTGATCTGCAATAAAAACCTGAGCAAACGAGAGGGAGCGTGCAGATGACGCAGGTCTGACAGATCCTGGAAAGCAAGGCCATGAAGACATTTAAAAACAAATAAAATAATTTTAAAATCAATCCGAATGTGAACCAGTAGCCTATGAATTGCTGCCAAAACTGGAGAAATGTGCTCTTATTTTCTGGTACCAGTTAAAAGATGAGCAGCGGCATTTTGGACCAGGTGCGGTTAAGGCACAAGAGTTTTGTTAAGCCCAGAGTAAGTGGAGTGCAGGAATCTAACCAAGTTGTAATTAAAGTATAGATTAAAATCTTTAGTCAGCTGTCTCAGTTTGAAAAAGATGGACCGAACCGCAGATTTTAAATGAGCATCAACATTAAGATTATTCTCAAGTCTTACACTCAGGTCTGTAGCAGTATGTGTCAGATACTGACTTTAAGGTCCCAGGTCAACACTGTTGTTAGAGACATCAATACGCCCAAACAACAAACTTTTGAGAAGTTTATTTTTAGAGCAACTATTTTCCTATTTAGTGTCAAATGTCTCACTATCATCTGCCGAGTTGTGTATTTTTTCTGTTTTAATCCACTAACTGAACAATAAAGTGTTGACACTCCCCTTCCACTTTTTAACAAAAGTAAAACATCTCTGCTTCCATGTCTAGTCGCTTTAAAATCACACGGAGTTGACTGGATCCGCTCTTCAGCGTCCAGCTACCTACCCCCCGAAGATTAACAATCTCACTCTTAACTTTCCATAAAAGTTTAGAGGTCTGGTCTGAACAATACATTAAATATTGCCCTAAGCTTTTACACAAATAAGCAGCACAAGGTATGTTTGTTGTTTTCTGTTACGCGCTCAGAAAAGATTGAAAAAGCGACATGCAGAGGCTTCCCAAACTGTTCAACAATAAATATAACTCGTGTTTGTAAGGCTAGCTGAACCACAACGGCGCTGTCAAAGTAACAATGTGAAACCTTTGACCACGACTAGCTTTTAGACAACAATGAAACTCACCTCCAGTTTCCTGCTATCTTATTTATGAAGCGCCCTTTTTTAAGTTTTAATCTCTTTCCGGACTGCAGCTGTAGTACGCTCGTTTATTGGCTAAACACTCTTCTTCTGCTGCTTTTTCTTCTTCTTCTGGTATTTTATGATGGTTGGCAGACCAACTTTTCTGGTACAGCATTACTGCCACCACCTGGACTGGGGTTTGGATGGAGACTAACAAAACATCTTCTGATGACAACAACCACATTAATACTTTACTGGATTATTACTAATAGGTTTGTATTTTTCAAAAATAATATTCATTGATCTTTTATTTTAATTACAAAAATGTTTTGCAATTGTAAAGTTGTTTTTTATTTTACCCAGTGCCTCTTTAAATTTTATCCTTTCTGGTTCACTTGCTTTCCACTGCATGATCACATGCTGTACTGACTCAGGCAGATTGCAATGATCACATAATCCTGTAGCATGTTTTCCAGTAAATGTAAATGTTTGGATAATGTTTGGATAACACCTGTGTATTCTTTTTTTTTTTTCCAGTGTCCTGTCTAGCAATGTGGCAATAAGAATTGATGTCTTAATGCCAAACAGAGTTCGACAGATTTTGCTTTCACAAGTGGAGCAAACAGCTTACGCCATTGTGCTCCGCTTGATTTGTGCATGTAAATAGCTTTATTGTGATTCCTGCAGGGAGAATTTCAAATTATATGGACACTACAATGGGAAAGTAGGAGAGTAAAGGAAGAACAAGAAGAGAAAAAAAAGAAAGAGAAGAGGTGAAAGAAAGAAGAGATAAAAGGGAGAGAATGTTAAAACGTCCTCTGTCTGCTCCATCACCTGGAAAGAGACGCAAAACGAACAGCACAACCAACAGACATAAAGCAACAGATACAATCGAGTAACACCTTGACGCCATTGCTAAATCATATGTATTATTATTTAAGCTGACATGTGTAATGTGATACCTGAAAAAAGAAAGTGAAAGAAAATAAATAAATAAATTACAGGCTTTCTGTATATAAGTGAACACTTAATACCTGGAACCCTGCACCTGTGGGAGTTTGTGAGAGTGCACTAGTTTAGGTGAAAATTATCCAAAAGGAAATAGCTCGATAGTGGTTGTGGAGAACCAAAGACACGCCTTCCCCGAGCACAGAGGCAGGGGTCAGGGGACCCATAACCCCAGACTCCCAAAGGGGCCCCCAAAGCAGGGCGCCCGAGAGGGGCCATCACAGGAAATCCCCCCCCCCCCCGAGGAAAGAGGAGAGACGACCCCGAGGAAATCCCCCAGCCACCGCAATGCCGACGCCCCCAAGAGCCGCGGGGTCGAGCCCGTGGGCTCTGCCGGCAGCAAGCCGCGCTGAAGTGGACCCGGCCATGGGCCCTGAGGGCCAGAGGCCCCAGGGGCGCCCCGCGGCGGGGGCCCCGGCGGCCCCCCGGGGGCCAGGCCCCGCAAAGCCGCCACCAGGAATGGGCCGGCACCCACCCGGGAACCCGCCCCAAACCCGAGGACCGTCAACGCGCCAGAGGGCCAAGGCGCCTGCCAGTGCAGCGGAGGAGGGCAGGACGTGGGGGGATGGGCTCCGCACCCATCGGAGACTTGAGATGTTCTTGGGAGAGGGAGCAGACCGGACCCGAACCTGGGAAAAAAAAAACAAACTCATTCACACCATCCCTCCCTAGTGCCCCACTCACCACACACAGACACAAAAAAAAGGACGCTGTACACACATTCCCACATAACACTCACATCCAAAAATCCCAAGTGGGGGGGGATCACCACAATTCAACTATACGACTGCCAGGCCCGACCCCCGGCCCTGCCCCCGGACCAGACGCCCCCCGGACCAGGCCCCCCAAAGAGGGGGGGCCAACACGACCCGTACGGGCTACCCGACCAGAACCCCCCTCACCCACTAAATACCTAATAAACCCCCTCCCTCCCCAACCTTACCCTAGCCACCCCTGCCCCCCACCCCTTTCTGGGGAGAGCAGAGGGGTCTGCCCCAGACCCGGCAAGCCACTGGCTACCCACAGCAGCCCCCCGCCAAGACCCCGGACCCAGTGGCCCGCACCTCCTCCAGGCCCCAGACTCCGCGCCGCGATCGGAGATCGGGGGTGTGCAAAAGACCCCCGATCCTCCCTACGCACACTCAGATGTTGTGTTGTTGCATGTTGTTCTCAAGTGTGTTTAAAACTGGGAGCACCGAAGGGGGTGCACGGCACAGCCCACCCCCCCTCCGGAAGGAAGCTGGTGCCAGCGCCCCCCCTCCAAGCAACTACCCAGAACCCTCAATGTCTAAATGCGAGAGGGGGTGAAGGGAGCCGTCCGAGGCGAGGCTCACACAACATAATACCCCCCCCCAGACGTCTTCACCCCCACCCCCCCATACTGTGGCCTACATGAATGTGCGTTGTGAAAATGTTTGGAGTGAAAGTGTCTAAAATGCATGATAAAATTGGGGAGAGGGACGTCACCAGAAAGCGGCAACCTCCAGTAACGCCCCCTCCCCAAGGATCTACATGTGTGGTGGCGTGATGGAGCAGGCAGAGGGAGGAGTCCGGGGATCGGGAGCAAAGGACTGGGGAGCCAACCCAGGGAGCCAGCTCCCCTACTGACTCCAATAGGCACCCCCGCTCCCCGAAAGCCCCACCCGGAGAAAGGGGCCCCTCCAGCGGCACCACCATAGCCCGGGGGCCGGGGAGAGGCCGCAGGGCCGCCAGCCACCTCCACCCCCCCCCAGCCCACCCACCAAGCCTACTGGCTTTTACCCCCCCCCCCAAAAAATTTTTTTTATAAATTATATATATATATATATATATATATATATATATATATATATATATATATGTATAAATAACAAATAAAAATAAATAAACAAATAAATTAATAAGATGGGGGACCCTGGCCAGCCAGCCCGCACGAGCCATCCCAAACCCCCCCCCAGGACTCACCCAGCGACAGCACAGCTACCAGGTCAGTAACCCACGTCCGTCACCGCGTAGCTCCCCAAGAGCGCCGCAAGCGGCGCTGTAGGCCACCCGTAGGCCTCCCAAGCCCCTCCCAGATGGGGGCAACAGACCCTGGAGTCAGACCCACCAAGCGCCCCACTCCAAGTGCCCCCAGAGCCCCAGGAACCCCTCCACCCAGCCACTGCGCCCTGCAGGAAGCAACCCACCGCCCCCCATTCCACTAAGTGATGGTGCTAATCAAAGGAGCCCAAAGAGATCGATCAGATGTGGATGCAGATGCTGTCTCAAGATTAATATGATCCAACAAAAGATCTCTATACTGATTGATACTGAGATTTTCCTTACTTTTCCAATTCATGAGGATAGTTTTCTTTGCGATACATAATGCAGTGAAATCCATGTAAACTATTTTATTCCCCAGAGGGCTTTCCTCAAAATTACTGAGCAAGCAAACTGATGGGAAGGTGAAATTTTACAACTCAAGCACTTTGATAAGTCCTTACATATCTGTGTCCAGAACCTCTGGACTGGTGTGCATAACCATAACACCTGTGTATTCTAATACAAGATATACTCTATTTTTCTGCTTCTCCCCGTTTTCCTTCGATCCCCTACACATTTTTGGATATTGTACAAGTATCTACCAGTGTCACCTATGTCCCAAGTTACCTGCCAGATGTTTTTTTAACATAATTATTAATAACAATTTTTGCATTGATCGTTACTTATTGGAATCTGTAGCACTACAATTTTAGATTTTAACAACTGTAATGTTAGTATGTCTACATCTTCATAATCCTCAACTCCTACATGCGCTGGGACCCAAACTATTACTTTCTTAATATACAAAAAATTATGAATCCGGTTAACAATATCTTTCCTTGTTGAGTTATTTGATTTAATGCTTAACAAAGCTGACAAGCTATCTGAGGCTGATCACACTGTTCTTCAATCCAATTTAAATTCATAATTATTGCAACTAATTCTACTGTATATACTGATAAGTGATCTGCAGTTCTTTTCTTCAGTGCCGATATGGAATATATACTGCGGCTTCATTATGTCCTGTTTCTGGGTCTTTTGATCCATTTGTAAATAATAAAATTTTATCCAAAGACATTTGATTAAAATACAGTTTTACAAGAAACCATTTTGGAATGATTTTTCCTTTATCTGTGATTAATACATGCAAGGATAAATCAAAAAATGGATTGACAAAAAGCCAATGCGTAATGTCTGGATAAGGTACTGTTGGACATAAATCTTTTGAATGTAATCCTGCGTGCTCAGCTTTTATATTTGCCAATCCAACCAAAACTAAGTTTGTTTTGCTTTGTTCCCAACATTCCTGTGATATAGCTTTTGCTGAATGTGACTGATCATGTCCTTTAACATTAACCAAGTATACTAACAACCTTTAATCTTCATATTCATAAAGGCATTTCTCCCATTTCTACTTGCAATGCAGCTTCCGGGGAAGTTTTACGTGCCTCACAATATAATTAATTTAAGAGCCTTTGATTGCTCTACATCGAGGAGCTTCAAATTGGTTTCTGCTGCTGCTGCCATATAGCTGGTGTTGCTATAATCAAGAGTTAAAAGTTAAACACTCTTCTTCTGCTTCTTCTTTTTCTTCTCCTCCTTCTTCTGTGTGAGAGGAGTGGATGTATGGAGGAGAATGCACGCATGTATTAAACAACATTTTAATGGGTTTAATACATGCCAGATTTTACCAGTAGGTTTTACAGATCATTCTGTTTTGGTCCGTGAGGCAGACACCCTATCTACTTTTAAGACTAATCTTAAAACTTTCCTTTTTAAGCTTATAGTTAGAGTGGCTCATGTTACCCTGAGCTACCTCTAAAGTTATGCTGCTATAGGCTTAGGCTACTGGACCTATTTTTCTCACTCTACTGATTTCTACTGTTGTCCAGTCTACTGTTCTCCAGTTTTGCACTGTATTACATTGAAATGACTGTTGTCATTTCAGCTTTTAACTTTTTGTTCTCTCTCTGTTTTCTTCATAGTAGGTACACCTGGTCTGACGTTCTGTTAACTGTGACATCATCCAGGGAAGACAGATCACCACTATTACCATCTAATGTAGAACAGATTACTGGATCAATGTGTGCTTCTGTGCTTTTTTGTCTGTCTTGTTGTGTCTCTGCTCTGTCTTCTGTAACCCCCAGTCGGTCGAGGCAGATGACCGTTCATACTGAGCCCGGTTCTGCTGGAGGTTTTTCCTTCCCGCTAATGGGTGGTTTTTCTTTCCACTGTCGCTTCATGCTTGCTCAGTATGAGGGATTGCAGCAAAGCCATGGACAATGCAGACGACTCTCCCTGTAGTTCTACGCTTCTCCAGGAGTGAATGCTGCTTGTCGGGACTTTGAAGCAATCAACTGGTTCCCTTATATAGGACATTTTTGACCAATCTGTATAATATGATTGATTTGACTTTGTAAAGTGCCTCGAGATGACATGTTTCATGAATTGGCGCTATATAAATAAAATTGAATTTAATTTTATTTTATTTAATTCTCTGGTCTGGTGTTTTTATTAGAAACATTTTACCCCAAATCACTTACTTGCATTTTAACTCAGTTCTAACTTTTAAGGAGAGCCTGAGTTAATTTTGGACTGGTTTTACCTGTCTGCAACAGTGGTAGGACTACGGTAAACTTCAAATAAAACGGCTGTGAGCAGCACAATCTCAATGGTACTCGTGGTATTACCAGGTCTGTTAAAGATATTGTTATTTAATGAATTTAGCTTTAATCAATAAGAAAATGAAAACATAAATTGTCGTCTGGATCACTGTGTATGGGGGCGGCCATTACTGCCCAAATATGGGCAGTAAGGGCCGCCTGACATCACATCCTGTGACGTGGAAAAGCGGAGAGCCGACAGCATTTCTCCGCACTTTCCAAGCAAGGTCAATAGGAGCCGTTCTACACAGCTGCGATCATCAACAATTTTTTCGGATTTCCAGAGGACTTCACTATTGAAATTCGCGGGAGCTATTGTTAAAGCAACAATGCTCACGTGCATGGCAATTGGATGTTCCAATACATCGGGTAAAAGTGGAAAAAACATTATTTTTTTCACCTTTCCGATTCATGATCCACCGGGTTCTTTTGTTCGATTACCTACTTGAAGAGAGAGGATTTTCCATCGTGCTTCTGGCCAGAGAGAAACGTCATATGCAGCCAACATTTGGAAGAAGAATGTCGTCAAGATGACATGAGAGCGAGGACTTTCGGTATGTTTTTCTTTTTCATAATGTAGAATTTGCCGGAACATTTGTGTACCGACCAGAGCGGCGGAGGGATACGACACACTTAGAAAGCATGCTCACTGTTGTGAAGCCCACTTATTTTATGCAAGTTTGGTCTTATTTTTTCTAAAGTCACTTGTATATTTCATGAGTTGTGGGGTTGCAGTTTTTTTGGGCTTGTTTCTGAAAGTGAAGTTGATTGTTTGAGGTCTAAACTAAGTGACGCCGAAATATCCCTCCGCCTCATAACGCGCTGCAGCTCCTCCTGACAGCAGCAGAGAGTAAACTCAGAAGGAGCCGCTCTGCCTGTATTTTCTGCAGTTTACGGTTGCAATAACTGATGATAACTGCTGAAAGTAGATTAGGCGGTGCAGATCACCATTTTGAGCAGAGATTGGTTCTAAAGATGAGTTTTATACTCATCTTTTAACATTGCAGAACCCAACCCATAAACCATACTTTAATGCTTATTTGTTGTCTTTTTATGTCTCTAATACTAAATGTAAAATTAGTATTACTTTAAATTTAAATGCTTAATACCATGTCTATCTTTGTTTAAGAGGTTAAAAAATATATTTCGGCATGAAAACGGGTATTTATTTGCAAAGGGACAGATAGGGCATCGGGACTTGCTCTACAGCCGATACCGCACCGTTACGTCACAAACTGGGAGGTGGCAGTACTGTTCTTCACCAAGATGGCGGCCCCCATAAAAGGACCTTCAAATGAAAATTACTCTTGATTAAAAAAGCTTATCATTTATTGAACAGTATGTAATAATTTTATATTTAAAGTACTTTCAGCAGTTTTAATTCTGATTTTGACTGGACTTCTCCTTTAACATTGTGAAGTTAGAACAAGTGAGTGAGACCACAGGAAATAGAGCATATTGAAGCTCTCAGATCTAAAAAGCTAGTTTTAGCAAACCTGCTGGAAACCAAAGTGCAAGGTGCATTAGTCAGGTCCTGGGTTCAAAACATCAAGGACATGGATGGCGTGTCGAGCTCTTTCTTTAATTTGGAGAGGAAATGTGGGCAGGGGAAATTGATCCACTCTTTATTATCAGACACAGGACAACAACTGAGCGAACTGGGTCAGATCAGGAGGAGGACTGTGGAATTTTATTCTTTGTTATTCAAAAATGAATACAAGAAGAATGAAGAGCTGTTAAGAGAGTTCTACTGTATAATGAACTACCAAAGTTTCTGAGGAAACAAGAATTCAGCTGGAGCGCCCCCTGGGGGTGCAGGACCCCCCTGCAAGGCCGGAAAGCCCCTGGCATCGACAGGCTCCTACAAAGCCTACTGGGACATCATAGTAAAAGACCTGCTAGATGTCTAAAATGAGAGTCTGACTTCTGGTTTGCTCTCACTCTTTCTTCTTCCAAAGAAGCGGAATTTGCAGGACATTATACATTTGCACTGATTATAAAATCCTCTCCAAAGCCCTGGTGAATAGGATGAGAGGAGTTATGGAACGGGTCATCCACGGGGATCAGACTTATTGCGTCCCCTGCAGGTCTGTGGTAGATAATATCAACCTAATTTGTGATGTTTTGGAGGTCTCCGGTTCATTGGGTTTCAAAACAGCCTTGATCGCACTAGATCAAGAAAAGGCATTTGCATGCGTCGAGCACAGCTTCCTCTGAGATACCATAGAGAGGTTCGGGTTTGGCGCTAGTTTTATTGACAAGATCCAGGTACTATACGGTAACATTGAGAGCGTGCTAAAGATTAACTGTGGTCTGTGTGCTCCTTTTAGGTTGCGTAGAGGTGTTCGTCAAGGCTGTGCGCTGTCTGGGATGCTCTACGCGCTCTCCCTGGAACCCCTGCTTCAAAAGATATGTTCAGGTACTCATGGTTTGGTTTTACCTGGTTTTATTAGCAAAGTAGTTTTATCTGCTTATGCTGATGATGTTCTTGTTTTTACCAGAAATCAGCAGGATGTCAACCAACTGACCGAGATAACCAATAAGTTTTCTGTTTTATCTGCTGCGAGGGTGAACTGGGGGAAAAGCAAAGCCCTAGCCGTGGGTGAATGGTAGAAGGGCTGCCGGTTCTCCCTTGAGGGCTTTTATGGAAAAGAGATGGTTTTGGGCTCCCGGTTCTCCCTCAGGGCTTTTATGGAAAAGAGATGGTTTTGGGCTCCCGGTTCTCCCTCAGGGCTTTTATGGAAAAGAGATGGTTTTAGATATGTTGGTCTGTTTTTAGGCGATTAAAACACTGAAAAAAAGAACTGGGAAACCATGGAGCAAAAAATTGAAAGCAAACTGGCAAAGTGGAGATGGCTACACTCCCACCTGTCTTACAGAGGAAGGGTATTGGTTTTAAATATCCTGGACGCATCTCAGCTGTGGCACAACCTTTCCTGTTTGGACCCACCAACTGATTTGTTAGCCACAATACAAGCAAAAATGGTCATTATGTTTTGGAATAGGTTTCATTGGGTGCCACAGTTTGTGTTATCTTTACCCAGAGAAGAGGAGGAGCGGGGCCTTAAAAGTTAGATTATGCTTTGTAGTACCTGGCAGGGCCCTCTGACTTAGTGTGAAGGGACATGGCAGGCTGCATTTTTAGACCTATAAACAACCTGGGGCTGTTTTTAACACATGTGCCTTGTTTAAACTAAAACCATGCCAAACGTCTAACTGTCTGCACTGGCTTTTACAGGAGCCTGTGATCTGTGGGTCGAGGCTGGATGTGTGTGACGGTGCAGGACCAGGGCTGTTGGAGGCAGTGCACCGATTCAAGATGACAACTGTTAAACAGCTGGTGGAGACTGCAAGACCGTCCCTCTTCAACATTGAGCCCATGGGTTCCGTGATGGGGGTATGGTCTACCAGACTGGTCCAGCGCTTCCTAGACCTCAGAGGGGAAAGCTGTTGGCCAAGTAGAGGAGCCTCCTCCATGCGTACTGTGAGGGACAACGTCATCCAGATCCACTGGGCTCCTTTCCTGACCTGATCCTGGATCCTGAATTTACTGAACAACATACAGAAAGTGGTCTGCTTATATACATTCTCTGGATCTTGGGGCTCCTCCTTTGAGCCCCTCCCATTTTTACATATTTTCCACTGCTTTTTCCACGGATATCTTTGTTAATTTTCTACCTATCAGTGGAAACTTCCATAGGGTGTGCTTTTTTAAAAACATGGTTACACATCACAGCTCCTCCCAAACATGGCCCCTCACTACTGCCCATTTCCATATGGTTACACGTCATTACCTTTTCCGAACATGGACCATGCATTTTCTGTGTTCATTTGCAGCCTTTTCATGTTCTGTTTTACATTCCAAATGGCTTGCTCTTTTGACCCAGAGGTTTTTTCCATTGCCCTGGTTTTTTCCATTGACCCCCTACCTCTTATTCTGGACTTGTAGCGTGACACACACATGTTTCTTAGGTGAATGTTACAGCACACCTTATAACCATTGTGATAAGAATATATTTATTATAAGATATTGATCCACCACAATATTCATTGTGTGATATTAATCCACTACATTCCCCCCTGTGATCCTGAAAAGGGTCACAAAATAAATCACACTCTACAAATGATTGTCGATTTATCATGACTATGAATTTCTAGAGTAAATATTACTAGCACACCAAAGGCTAATTGTAATTAATACTTAGCACACCACAAACGTACCATGATTAATACCAATGTCTAAGATCAAAACACACTTCTACTAGTAGTGAGGGATACACAAAACTATGATCACACAGTAAAACATAAGACTTATAGTTAAACAAAGAGGGAACCCCCCTTGGCACTCTTGTGAGGACTTTTCCTCTTGCTTACTTTTTTTATAGAAGGATTTTCAGGATTTGTTTCAGCAATGATACTGGGCCTCAGGTTGACATATCCGTGCAGCTTGAACACCTGTTAGGACACTACAACCCTTACCCAGAGGGCACTGCACACCCTACATCAAACGAGTTGATGTTTAAATATTAATACCAATACTCCATCATGCCCGCTGTATCAGGCTAACCAGTCACTTAATGGTCAGTAAACCTTCATTACAACCAACATATGAGCAATCCTATCGGTGCTCCCTGCAAAGTATTAGTACTGTCACATAGGTTATAGACATACATAATTATATTTATCTTTTTAAGCATGCACCATCATATTTATTATTGAAGTATACATAATCATTTCATCATTCACATCAGCTTAGTTTTCTCTTTTTTTTTTTTTATTGAAAGTTCTAAGGTTGGGGATTAGGGAAAACCACCCCCCTTGGAGGTCGATTCCCCAGTCCTTCTGTGGAAGTCCCAGGAGCACATCCCTGTAGCTGTGCCAGTGTCGTAGTAGCTAAACGCCACTGCAATACTTGCCGTCTTGCTGTGTCCCGTTCTGCTGTCATTTGCAGCAGTTTTTCCTGTAAATTGACAATAGTCTGTTGAGCATCTTGAAGTCGTTGTGTCAGATTGTCCTGTTCTTGGGTTAACTGGCATACTCTAGCCCTATATTTGGCTTTGTATGTGCTGCGGCGAATTGCGAATATGTGCTTCTTTGACGCCGGAGATAGACCTTTGACCAGCAGAGTGTAAACTCCAGTATCCATTGAGGCAATTTCAGTTTTTAGGTCTTGGGCGGTTCTGTAACGATCCAGAGGGCTCATTAGAAACCCCGAGACGTGGCTCATCTCGAGGGAGCTCAGTTGCATCTGCTGAAAAATATTAACAGTCAGCTCCAGTGCAGGATTTCCCATCGCGGTTGGACCCGTCGTCATCGTGCCCGATGTAGATGGCCTCTCATGACCAGCTCTGTTTGGCCTTCCTTGGTCCGCTGTGGATGGCATCTCCCAGGCAGCTGTGTCCGGCCATCCTCGGTCTGCTGGGTCCTCGGGGCTGATTGGGCTGAAGATGATCCTCAGGGCCCCTGGTGATGGCGGGTCATCCATCTGTAGCTCTCTGAGGTCCCCCATTCCTACCGGTGGTGCAGCGCTAGGCCCCTCTGCTGGATCGTCTGGACGCCTATTAGGGAGACCAGTGCCTGTACCTACATCTGCTTGTGTGCCTAACGACGCATGTGCGGCGTCTGTGTTTCCTCTATTCGCACGTCCCTGCCAATCCTCAGCGGGTGTGTGGTGTACATTAAAATAAGCGTCCGCCATTTTCAGCAGTCTGCATGTGGAGACATAGTATGTTATAGGTATATATCCACATGAGGCATATACTTTCCTAAAAGAATTTATAAATACTTTTAGCATGCAAATTACTATTTCTAAGCTAATCTATAAATACTTGACATACAAATAACTACATCTACAGTTGTTTATAAAGACTTGGCATGCCATGTACTATATATGTAATATCAGAAAAAATATGCACGTACCTGGTGGGGGTGAGAGGGGATCATGGTATTACTTTATATAACTTGGTCTATCTGTACCTCTATTATGGGGAATTGACCAGTTACACTCACAATAAGTTTTGAGACCAACCCCCGAATGAGGGGTACGATGCAGCAGACAACTACTAATATTATCAATATTATAGTTCCTAGTATTATTCCTGCCGCTTTGAGGTATCTTGTCCACCCAAGCTTATTGAACCAATCCCAAAACCCCTTCAGCTGAGTGTTCCAGTTGGATCTCTCCACATGTTCATCTCTCATGCGCTTCATTTCTTGAAGAACACCTGTTAGGCTGCTGTTAATATCAGTATGCATAGGGATTAAAGTACAACAATCTGTCCCGATATAATCACATAGCCCCTGGTCCCCGGCCATACAGGATTCCAGTACGAACCTATGTTGTAAAACCATTAGTGATGTAGCATGTAATTGTTCTTTTATAAGGTCTACGCCCTTTATTGTAAAATTTATAAACCTTTGTTGATTGTACCATAGGAGATTTATCCACCTACTATTTCGAGCTATGTATTGCGCATTGGTAATTGCTCCGAAGAATGGTAACGAGCCGACCCCTCTCCCAGATTTTATCCAATCACTTCCTATAGCAGCATGTTCATCCGGTACCCCTAATGGGACCTGATCCCATGTAATATATACTTCATCTGACATTTGCCAATTCTGTTTGTGCTCAGTAGGAGTACTTCTTTTTGTACGGTTTCTTATTTCATTAGGTGTTTTGTTGCTGATTTTTTGATTATCTATTATTAATTTTAGTTGTCCTGTAAGCATTACTGGAGCACAGATACCTTCCCACTGAGGAGGCAGTGAGGATAGTATTTGCTCAGTATTATGACACAACCAAAAAATGTCTCCTAAAGGGACAGATCCTTGCGCCAGACTCTTTACTCGGTATTGAGCTACTGCTGTAGGTTGGAGGTCATAGATAATATTTCCTCCATCTGGTACTATTTGTTTACAACTTATATTACTTTTAAGGCTAGTTTCACATAGTTTGATGTAGCTAACGTTCCCTCCTGCTGCCGGTGGGTACCACGGTATTTTATTACATTTCACCATCTCATCTGCAGTCTCCATTTTGCTAGAGGTTCTTTCGGTCACCTCTTCTAATTCTGTTCCTCGTGCTATACAAAATGGAAAGCTTAGTTTAGCCGGCTTTTGCACTACTGGAGGGAGGGAAGATGTACTCATTACTTCATTTATTGAGGAGGTTAGTGCTTCGGGGCATCTTTTCCTGTCTTTTGTCCATGATGGTAAACCTGCAGCCATATGCATAACACAGTGAGCAAAACATTCTGATATGTCTGGGCAGTCGCCTATTTTACTTCCGGGTATACTCTGAAGGGTCGGTAACTGCTTAGCATTATAACAGGCTATACAATCATCTTTAGGGCGCTTTTTAGCTGTAAACATAGCTTGAACCAAAAATTGTATCAATTGTTGAAACATGTTCATTTGCCATTGTGACGTTTTTAATTTATTCAGATCCCTTTTCTGTCTTTTGTTTATTAATTTTACTACTCTATGAGTTCTTTCTATCGTCATTATTTGTTTTGTTAGTATGTTTTGGCACATGTTTGTTTTGCATCTTACCGTAATGATCACCATCCCATCCCCATGGCAGTCCATGCTTTGTGGAGTTCCAAGCCAATGTTTTCCCATTGACTCGTCTCCTAAAATTTCCTCAGACATCACATAGTCATAACCTTCGGTTTGCACATGCATTAATGATTTATTCTCCCCACCGTTATTACTGATTATCCCCTGGTTAGTAGCTAGTGTTATCATTGCTAGTGCACATGTCTCTGTTTGACGCTTTACATGTGAGTGTGCATTGTTAGTGGTGAGCTTAATAAGGTCCCCCCGTGTTAACCCGAAAAGGGTTGACAAAAGAAGAAAACTAGTCAGATTCGGAAGAAGACGCATACGAGTGATGCCCAGACGGCGATGGAGTGGGCGGACACGACCCGCTCGCCGACCCAGACGTGCCGTCCGAGGAAGTGGAAAGGGAGGGAGGGGGTGGGGAAGGTGAAGGTGAGGGATGTGGAGAAGGGGAAACAGTTCCAGCACTGTCTGATGAGTGATGAAAAAAAGGTTCTTCCAGTGCCTCAGAGCTGGGTGAGTCTGAGACAGACCTGCCAGGAGTCTGAGTGGCAGGAGAATCAGCATTACTGCTGCCAAAGTCAGAAGGCGAATCGGAAGCAAAAGAATGAACATTATCATTCTCAGAGTCCCCTGACAGTGAAGCCCGTCGGGCTGCCAAGCGGGCTGATCGTCTCTGGCCATCAGACGATGACGGGGTTGAGGATGCATCAGTGCTCGCCCCAGGTACGACATCAGACGCCTGTGAATGTGCTATGGTGGTATGCGGAGGGAGACTTGCTGCTGCCCTTTCAGCATGCGCAGAGCCCGTCGGTCCTGGATCTAGTCCAGGTGGGTCTGGTGGACGATGACGTGTGCAGTGGTTCTTATGGAATCAGAAGGGCTTACCTTCAACTTTTAGGGCAGTGGGAGTGGTAAGAACAACTTTAAAGGGCCCTTCCCTACGAGGTTCGTTCCACTGACGTCTAAATACTCGTATGAACACTCTGTCACCGACTTGGATGTCTCTGACGTCCACTGGAATACGTGTCTCGTCTCGGTTGTGAGCTGCTTTCACCTTTTGAAATATAAGTCTGTGAGTACGGGTTAGGGACCTGAGATAGTCCCCCAGTTCTCGTTCAAGTTGTGCCAGGGAAATCCCCTCCTGGGGCCCTCGCACCTGTGGGAGAGGCATGGGTCGACCTGTAAGCATTTCATGAGGAGTAAGATGGGTTAATCGGTTAGTTTGAGAACGCATTGCCATCAGTGCAATCGGCAACGCATCCACCCACGTCAGGCGGTTATTGCTATCAGCAATAATCTTTGCAATCTTGGTTTTGAGCACACCGTTGGCTCGTTCAACGGATGCCTGCGACTGAGGATGATAAACACAACCAAACTTTTGTTTTATACACAACTGGGTGAACATCGCCTGGACGACCTGTGAAATAAAGTGAGGTCCGTTATCAGACGAAATAGTATCAGGCATACCAAACCTGGGAAACACTGCTGAAACGACAAACAACCACAAGCATGTATCTCTTTCCCTGCACACGAGTTAACATGTCAACATAATCCATAATCAGATGACAAAAAGGGCCATCCGGCATGGGGATATGTGCTAAGGGTTGTGTGAACATTTTTCGCACATTGTACTTGGGGCAGTGTGGGCATATAGCTAATTCTCTGTCTACCATAGGTGTCAAATAAGGTGACCACCATACTGCCTGCAATTTTCAAACAACTTGGGCTCGCGAACAATGATCAGGTTCATGCATTATTCTGATAGCTGTTGGCAATAAGGACAAAGGAAGTACAAAATGTCCTCGGAAACTTCGCCACAACCCTGCATGGGGGTGTGATGTGCGTACCGCCCCCCTTTGCACCCACAATCGTTTTTCTGCTTCAGAGACGCAGTTCTGCGCCTCAATTAATGAGGCTAAATTAGTGATGGGTCCACAGTCAGCTGCAAGAACCATTGGTCCTTGTATTGCAGGTCCTGTGGCTTCTTTGGCTGCCTCATCTGCTAAGTTATTTCCTATTGCTATAGGTGTTTTTGCCGTCTGATGTGCAGCACATTTTACAATAGCTAACGCAGATGGGAGCTGCATGGCTTGTATTAATTCCATGACAGCCTGCCCATGTGTCACCGGGGTGCCATCAGTTCGAACAAAACCTCGCTGTTTCCAGATGCTCGCGTTTATATGGCATACCCCATACCCATACGCACTGTCTGTATAAATGGTGACTCTTTTACCTGTAGCTAATTTACATGCAGCTGTTAATGCTTTTATCTCTGCCAATTGGGCCGAGCAAGGTTGGTCAAGGCTCATGGACTGAACTTTTGTATAGGTGCCGTCGGGGTCAAGCCGGACCACTCCATATCCTGCTTTGTTCCCCGTCTCACCTCTGACGCATGACCGTCAACAAACAATGTTAGATCGGATAGGATTGGGTGATTGTATAAATCCTCCCTTACTTTCATGAAGGCGTCCGTCTCCTTGAGACAATCATGGGGCTCACCTTCTGTTGGCAATACCATTCTTTTGGCCGGGTTGATCGTGACACAACGTTGCACGGTAAGGTCAGGTCCTGAAAGCAGAACTTCATAACCAGTGCGACGAGCTTGGGTTATCACGAAGCGTGGGCTTGTGAGCAGTGCATGCAATTGATGTGATGTATACAGGAAAATAGGGTGGCCCATAGTAATTACTGAGGCCTTTTTGTATGCAAATGCCGCTGCTGCCAAGCCTTGATAACAAGGAGGCAGGCCTTCTTCAACTCCATCTAATTTTGTACTGTAATAAGAAATTGGTTGTTTACCTGTGGGGGTGTCTTGCATCAATACTGCACATGCATACCCTTGTCGCTCTGCCACGTACAGATGAAATGGTTTGCCATAATCTGGATTGGACAGAGCAGGAGCCGTTTGGAGATCTTGTTTTAGCAGCTGAAACACTCCCTCTGCCTCGTCTGTCCACTGTAACTGAGCCGACTGGTGTCCTTGGCCTGCGGCTTTAATAAGTGCTCTCAATGGAGCAGATTTGATGGCGTAATCACACACCCACGGTCTGCTGTAACCTGCCATGCCAAGGAAAGACAACATGTGACCAACAGTTTGAGGTTTGGGCAATTTGGTAATGGCTTCTATTTGGGACGGTGCGATAGACCTCTTGTCCCCACTGAGTTGCCTGCCGAGGTATTCTACTGTTTGTTGGCAGAATTGTAATTTTTGTTTACTTACTTTGTGTCCTCCTTCTGCCAATGCAGTCAACACCGTAATGGAGTCTTTTTCACACTGCTCTTTTGAGGCAGAACAGATCAAAATGTCATCAACATACATCAACATGGTGGATGGTAAGTCTAAGTGATTCAGATCATTTGCCAGCACACGATTGAAAATAGATGGTGAGTGTACAAACCCTTGGGGTAATCGTGTGTACGTATATTGCTGACCTTTGTACGTAAATGCAAACAGATACTGGGAATCTGGATGCACAGGCACACTGAAAAATGCTGAACACAGATCTATCACAGTGAACCATTTTGTACCCGGGGGTATGTTGCTTAACAGTGTATGGGGGTCTGGTACTATCGGTATTTCTTCTGCTACAATGGCATTGATTAATCTTAGATCATGGACTAATCTATATTCATTACCGTTAGGCTTTTTGATGGGAAAAATTGGTGTGTTACAGGGGCTTACTGTCGGTTTTAGAACGCCTACAGTTTCTAATCCTGTTATAATGGGCTGTATGCCTTCTACTGCTTCATGTTTGAGGGGGTATTGTCTTTGAAAGGGTAATTTAGAATTTAATTTGGTGGTGAATTTGATGGGGTCAGCTGATTTTACTAAACCTACATCTGTTTTGCTTTTGGACCACACCTGCTCAGGAACTTGTTCTAATAGTGATGCGTGCTCCTCAGTCACCGCCATTTGTCTTTTCCCAGGCACTTTGATGTGTTCTGCTATTACTTCATCTGCTTGTGAAAATGAGATTTTGAAGAATAGTCCATCTTTTGATACACTAATCCGGTTCCATGCAGTATCGATCCATTCCGTGACTTTCTTGGCTTCTCGAATCATGGGACCCAGGTCACAAGTTATTTACCGAGTTGTAAGCTGTAACCTGCTTGGGAACCAGGGCCATCACAGCATTATCAGGTACCTGATAGTGGGACAGCGAGTTGAGTCTCTTCCAGTCACCTTCGATCTTTGTGGCTCGTACTGGTCAGCAATTAGCAATGTGACATGCGGCGCTGAGTCAGTGACCTGGAACCATTCGGCAATGTCTTTTTCAGGAAACTTGACAACGGCTGCGGCTCCTTGTGGCCCAACCATTATGTCAGCATATTGGATGACAGTTGTTTTGTTGTTAATTTCTTCATCCCAGCTTTTCTCGTAGTCTTCATGTTTCTGTCCTTTGTCATAATACATGGTACATTGGAGGTGGAGGAAAGGCTCTTTGGATTCGTCGTAGTGGTTCATTATCAGAGGTCTCCATGTTTCCCACTCCAATTGGAGGAAAGAAGTAGGTGACGCGAGTTTCATCCAAAATACTTGGTCTTCGGGGTCATGATTTGTCATTTGTAGGGTCATCTGTGGGCCCAGTGGCATCATGAAGGCTTTGCTGTTGTCAGTTGCTTCAAAATAAATTCCATTTGGAGTGCATTTAATCTTTGCGTTGAGCTGGCATAACACATCTCTGCCCAGCAGATTAATTGGCGTATCTGCTGAATAAAGTAGTGGTGCATACACAGTCTTTTCTCCTATAATCATGGGAACTGGCTCAGTCATGGGTATTATTTGGGTCTTCCCAGAGAAACCTACTGTTCGAATCTTTGATGCTGAGAGAGGCAGGCCAATTCCACTTTTACCCATGCAGGAGTATGCAGCTCCTGTGTCAATCATGAATTGATGATGGCTGTCGTATATTGTGACATCAATTGTGGGTTCCGTTTGTTGGCGTTGTGTTAATACAGGTAGAATGGCCTCTCTTTCAGGTTTCTCTGGGCACCCCTATTGCCAGTACGCTTCAGGCCCTGCTCCACCGTTGGCAGGTCCCGTGGCAGGGTGCTGGGGTCCCATCCATGGATTGGTTGGGCAGTCTCTTTGCATGTGTCCGACTTGTCCACATCCCCAGCACTGCAGCCTCAGCTGCTGTTGTCCCATGTCTGGAGCCGCCTGGGGCATCCGCTGGTATTGTCCGTGAGAGGGCCTCCTCGGGGCTCCTTGTATCCTCTCCATCTTCCCCGCATGGGTGGCCCCCCTCTTCCTCTTCCAGTCATCACGTGCTGGGGACCTGTTCCCTGATTTAGATGCACATGGATGGGAGGGACCTGTTGAGTTTGGGCCCCTCCTGCAGGTGGTGCTGTTGGATACTGCATCTGCTGTGTGGGTGGAGGGATAGTGGGAGATATCACTGGGGCTTGTACGACTTCACCTCCTGCTGGTCCACTCTCAACTGTGGGAGCGGCTGCCACTGTCAGTGCCGCTTGATGTTTAGGCTTCTCTCTGTCTTTCTTTGCTTTTGTCAGTTCTCCAATTTGCAGTTGGGCCAACTTTGTGGCCAGCATCTTGCTTTGGTCTTCAAGCGCTTGTTTTTCAGCTCGGTGCATGTTTACATAATGTATGACATGCTCCGAGAACGCAGGCCAGTCCATTTTTATGAGTCCCACCACTCCATCCAGTTTGGCCTGTACTTCTTTGGGCATGGCACCTTTGACGTACATTTTAAATAGTGCCTTGGTTGATTCTTGCTCATCCCATTCACTTCCTGTCTCTGCTTTCCACATTTGTTGAAACTTGTGCAGAAACTGGGCTGGGCTCTCATCATCTTTTAGACATTCTTCTTTCAGCTTGGTTGGGTCTCTGCGTGAGGGGTATTTGTTTCTCAGGGCTTCCCATACTCGGGGTCTCATATGGTTGAAGGGTAACCCGTCACACCGGTGTCCGCGCATGACCCCTGGAAGCCCGGCCTCCACAAACACTTCTTTGGCTGCCGAGTGTCCTGCCATTTTTATTAGCAGTGCTTTGATGTCTCCCGCTGCCAAGTTGATGCCCCCCGTGATTTCTTCTAGCTTTTCTATCCATCTGTCTGCTCCGTCTGCCAGCGGCGTCAGTCTTCCTGCAAGCGTTATCATGTCCATAAATGACCATGGCATGTATCGGTCCTCATTAGGTCCTTTGGAAATTAAGGGCATGATCTTTGCCTCCTGCCCCTGTGCTGCCGCACGTAGCTGTGCCTGCGATCTCGTTTCCATTGCGTGATTGCGGTGCTTTTCCACCTCCAAGTCCACCTCAAGTTCAGTTGCGAGTTGTTTTTTCACACCTGAAAACATCGCTCTCCTTTCCGTGACCTCCCGAGGTCTTACAGCTGGGCCCTTCCCGCTCTGTCTGGTCCTACTGACAAAATGTGGGGATATTATGTCGTTCCAATCATCCAGACGTCCAGCTGTGTCCCTCAGTTCCATATCTCTTTCTATTTCGTCCTCTTCCTCTTTTTCTGCTTCTGTGAGCATAGCTTTGATGTGCTGGTCAGGGTGGTCTGCGAGGTCAATCTGGGCTGCCTCCTCCATACGCTGCTCAACCTCCTGTCTTTGCTTCTCCTCTCGTTGCTTTCTTGCGCACCTTTGTAATTCCTTTAGGTTTTCCTCATATTCCCTTACTTCTTTTCTCCGTCTTTCCACCTCCTCTTGTTCCTCTTTTTTTCGCCTTTCTGCTTCCCTTTGTCTCTCCAAACGTTCCCTTTGTTTCCCCCAGCTGCGGACTAATGTAAGGCGCTCCTGCAATTCCTCCAGCTCTGCGGTTGTTCTTTCTTCCACCGATTCTGACCTTTCTTTTGGATTCGATTTTCTAAGTGCCTGAGGGAGAGTCGTGGGCCATTCGACTGATGCGGGCAAATGAGCCCTAGGAGGTGTCGGTGGGCTGGAGCATGCACTATCCTCCTCTTCGTCTAACGAGCAGCTTGGCATCTCTTCTTGGCTTATATTTCCCCAATTTTCCTGCTGTCTATCTCTTTTACCTTTTTCTCCCTCCCCCTCGTTATCCATTACTAATTTTAACCTCCCTGTGATTTTACCCCTACTAATTTGATCTGTACACAATGGGTACTGTCCTGCTGCTGCAGGATGGTAAGGAGGTGGCCTGGAATCAGTATACTCAGGTGCTGTTGGGTTTTTATTACTTTCGACTTTAAAATATCGCAAGATATCTCTCTGTTCAGCATGTTTCTGTTTTTTACGCAACTGCGTTTGGTCATTTCTCGCATCGTTATGCCGCAGCCTTTCTTCTACTTCATCATAGCATAACGGGTCAAAGCTGCCTTCTATAGGCCAGCGATTTCTTCCAGATGTTATCTTATGCCATTCCATCATGCATTTTTGAATTCTGCGTTTGTTAGAAGGATGTGTTATCATTACTAATTTAGCAGGCGTCAGTTCCTTAGTCTGTTTGCTCACGTTGGTTCCCATGGCACTCAGCAGTCAGCGGACACTGTGGCCTGTGTCTGTTTACTTAGGGCTGAACGACTTTGGAAATAATCTAATTATGCTTCTCTTTGCTACTGTAATTTTAATGTGATTATTTCCAATCTAATTTTACTCACATACAAACAACAAATCTACTTTGTTTCCTTGCTGTGCAGCTCAATTGTTAAAAGACTCACCGCATCTAAATTCAGAACAGCAATGATTGTGTTTTAACCTAACTATATTTTAACCTAGGTTGCAATTTTCGACCTTCCTCTTCATTAATCGTAGGTAAAGAAAGAATGGCCTATACCTAGAGTTGTTTGTACACAAGGACTAGTTACACCTAGAACCTTTATTGTTTCTATTAATCAGAATGTTATTCAATAGACTAGCTTTTAGTTAATTTGGACATTTAATCCTTGTTAAATTTAAGGTGCAGTCTACAGGCAAGTCTAGCTTTAAACTAATTGATCTGTATTTTTATGCTACGTATGATTATAGAGACTTCCAAATCCAGTAATAAAATTAGATTATCTCCCTGCTGCTATTGTCTTTCTTTTTATGTGGAGGCAACCCCACTTTTAACGTTTTACCAACACCTAATGGACACGTTTTAGTTTTCTAATTGTTAGTAGCTACAAATTGTAGACTCTGTGATTTTGGAAATTGCGTTTATATTAAGACTGCTATTAATTGTCCAGCCCAGCTATTTACTAACCCTTTTAGTCCCTATTTGTCTGATTTTATCGGGTCCTGCTCTTTCCAATATAGATTTTTCCTTTTTTAACTTTTTTACCTTTTTCGATCTGTTATATTTCAACAATCTAGGGTTAGGGTATTTCTGTTATGCTGAACTTCTTGTTTTATCCTTTGTTTTATAGTTTTATTATATATATTTTACTACTACCAATTCTTATTGTTTATCATTATCTTATCTTTTTATGTTTTATTGCTTAAATTTTATTTTGTTCTATACCTTGTTTCTTTCGAATATATATCTGTATCCTTATCACTGTCAATTTATTATTTATTATTATCTTATTTCTATGTATTATTGTTATAGTTCCCCTTCCCCTTATTTCCCCTTTTTAACAATTAATCTACACTCTACACAAACTAACACAGACAGATATATATTTTATGTTTTGCTTAAGCTTTAGCTCTCACCTATGCACTTCTTGTGCTTTACTCTGCAGGCCTATATTATTCTTACAATAACTTTCCTCACTGTCTCTCACAGTGGCATACGCGTTTTTCCCAGCTTCCAGGCCTCACTTCCTTGCTAGGCAAGTGAGGGACGTCTCCTTCGAGCGGTACTTCTTACTCTGGACTATCGCTTAGCCAGGCCTCTTTAATCATCAATACTTTTGCACAACTTCATAGCACATTTCGACTATCACTTAGTCACCAATACCCTTATTCTGCCACAGATATGAACCATACACTAAATGCATCCACTGCTCCGAGCGGCTGTCTCATCAGACTTATGTCAATCACTTTGACCGGTCAGTCCCTACTTCTCTACCTATTATCTATTTCAGATACAAAACAGTTCTTTGCACCAATCAATATCTTAAACAAAAATGCATAACATAGCTTGTTTTATGATTAACCCAGCTGTGCACAAGATAGTTCATGCATCAATCAATACCTTACACAAAAATGCATCAGTTTTTCGTTAGCCATATATTCATGCACATATACTTTTTTTCATCAATTGATACCTTAAACAAAATTGCAGCAGTTTACATTAGCCATATATTCAACACTTTAAACAAACATGCAGCCACATACAATTAGCCATATATTCACATACACATAAGACAACAATGCAGCCACATACACTAGCCATACATTCACATACACACACACACACACACACCTCTGGACTGCTCTCCAGCCTATTCTGTTCTTCTTTTATGTTATTTTTGTATATATTCTTCTTGTTATGTTATTGTTTTGTGTATGTTACTAAATTTAGATTGCTAGGTTCTTTTAGGAGAGCTGTGTGATACCTGACGTCCACTAGCCGCCTGCCGGAGGCCGGTTCCCCACAAATTTAGATAATTGTAACAAATTAGTATCTCACCTGTATTGGTGGATTCTTAAGGGCCCTTGGGGTTCCTGGCGTCCAACCGGTGGCAGCAGTCGTCCGGGATCACGCTTCCTCCTGGCTCGGCTCGCCAAAATGTTGTGGATGGCCTCCCCACAACGTAATGATTTGCACTAAGTCCTTCAAAAATTCTAAGTTCTTGGTAAGGCAGTTAAAAATATCCAACAGTAGTCAAAAAGTGAACAAAGGTAGCTGAGTTTCAGTCCAGGGTGGTTTATTGCAACAACACAAGACAACCACACATGAGATGTTCTCCGGACAACATCTGACAACATACAGAAAGTGGTCTGCTTATATACATTCTCTGGATCTTGGGGCTCCTCCTTTGAGCCCCTCCCATTTTTACATATTTTCCACTGCTTTTTCCACGGATATCTTTGTTAATTTTTTCAGTGGAAACTTCCATAGGGTGTGCTTTTTTAAAAACATGGTTACACATCACAGCTCCTCCCAAACATGGCCCCTCACTACTGCCCATTTCCATATGGTTACACGTCATTACCTTTTCCGAACATGGACCATGCATTTTCTGTGTTCATTTGCAGCCTTTTCATGTTCTGTTTTACATTGCAAATGGCTTGCTCTTTTGACCCAGAGGTTTTTTCCATTGCCCTGGTTTTTTCCATTGACCCCCTACCTCTTATTCTGGACTTGTAGCGTGACACACACATGTTTCTTAGGTGAATGTTACAGCACACCTTATAACCATTGTGATAAGAATATATTTATTATAAGATATTGATCCACCACAATATTCATTGTGTGATATTAATCCACTACAATACATCTGGAGTCCTGAGGCAGAGGAGGCCTTCAACAGACTCAAGTCCCGTTTTTCCCAGACACCCATACTCGTTCACCCCGACCCAGCCAAACAGTTTGTCCTAGAGATAGATGCTTCTAATACCGGTGTGGGTGCGGTTTTGTCCCAACAGTCAGAGAATGACAACAAGTTACATCCGTGTGCGTTCTTCTCCCGTCGTTTGTCCCCTGCTGAGCAGAACTATGATGTGGGCGATCGTGAGCTACTAGCTATTAAACTAGCTTTAGAAGAGTGGCGGCACTGGCTAGAGGGATCCGAGCAGCCCATCATAATCTGGACAGATCATAAGAACCTCTCCTACCTGCAGTCAGCCCGTCGACTCAACTCCAGACAAGCCCGCTGGTCTTTGTTTTTCTCACGATTTAACCTCACCATCACCTACAGACCTGGCTCAAGAAATGTCAAACCTGATGCACTGTCTCGTCAATTCGCCCCTTCTGAACAGGAGAAGGAGCCGGAACACATTCTTCCCCCCACATGTACTGTTGGAGCCCTGCATTGGGACCTGGAGGACAGGATCAACCAGGCCCAACTATTAGACCCGGACCCAGGTACAGGTCCAGCTGGACTTAAGTACGTCCCACAGTCTGTTCGCCCTGAGGTTCTACGCTGGTGTCATGATGCTAAGTTTTCCGCCCATCCGGGTATTTATAGAACCCAGTCTCAGGTGTCCCGGCACTTCTGGTGGCCATCATGGACCAAGGATGTGAGAGAGTATGTCCTAGCCTGTCCCGTCTGCGCCCAGAATAAGTCCTCTACTCAGCCACCTTCCGGTTTGTTAAATCCTCTCCCCATCCCCAAACGTCCATGGTCCCACATCGCTATTGATTTCGTTACAGGCCTTCCTTTGTCCCAGGGTATGTCAACTATTTTGACAGTTGTGGACCGGTTCTCAAAGTCATGTCATCTCATCCCCATCCGTAAATTACCCAACACCCTCCAGACGGCCCAGCTCCTCATAAAGCATGTTTTCAGACTCCACAGCATCCCAGTTGACATCCTCTCTGACCGGGGTCCTCAGTTCATCTCCCAGGTCTGGCGGCACTTTTGCTCTGCTCTGGGTGCCCGTTACACACTCACCTCCGGATACCATCCTCAGACCAATGGCCAAACTGAACGAATGAACCAACAACAGACCACCCTCCGCTGCCTCACGTCATCTTCACCTTCAGACTGGAATAAGTTTTTGCCCTGGGTAGAATATGCCCTCAACTCTCACATCACTTCAGCCACCGGACGTTCACCCTTTGAAGTAGCTTTAGGATATCAACCTCCACTCCTACCCACGGATGAACTCAGGATTCCCTTCACCTCCGTTAACGATTACATTGCTCGCTGTCAGGACATCTGGAGAACCACAATCACTGCACTCACTCGCACCGCAGAGCGGAGCAAGAGGTTCGCCGACCAGCACCGCAGACCAGCTCCCCAATATCGCCCTGGTCAGAAAGTTTGGTTATCTTCCAGAGACGTCTTATCCAACCCGTCCGCTAAGAAGCTTGTTCCCCGGTTCACTGGGCCCTATGAGATAGTCACAGTTAACCCGACCACCGTCCGTCTACGTTTGCCCCCTCACTCCCGAGTACACCCCACCTTCCATGTCTCCCAGATCAAGCCCGTTTTGGACAGCAACTTGTGTGGTGTGCCTAGTTGACTGAGGGGGCGTGGCCCACACCTGCAGCTCGTTGCAGGCGGCTTCCTCTGGCTTCTTAAGCAGAGCGCTGACAGATGGAAGACGCCAGAGCCTTAACCAGTTGTGGTACGACGTGGCCTCTGACCCAACTCCTGAAAACCTGCTTGTGAGTTTTTTCGTCTTTGAACTTTGACTAATTTTGGATCTCCCTGTTTTTGTCACAGCTTTTGGTGCTTGGATGCACTCACCTGTCTTGACGTCTTGTCCGAAGAAACAGACCAACAGAATCCTCCTGCTCAGATTTTGCTCTGGCTCTCCCCTCATACTTCCTGGATGTTACCCAGCGGGGCCTGAGATTCCCCCTCCCGGATTCTGCTGGTTCTTCCCTCACTCTGGTCAATCCATCTGTCACCCACCGCCGAGGAGGCTCGCTCTGGATCCCTCACCAGTAACATCTGCCGCCCTCAGCCACTAGCCGCCTAACACCAACAGAGTAGGATCACAGAGTTCCCTCGGCGCTACTTCTCCCCGGTTAGGTCCGCCCAGCTTCATGGTAAGCAGCGCAGCTTCTAGTAGTTCTCCTGGTTCACTTTTTAGAGTCACTTACTCCTCTTCTCTTTGCAGTCTCTCCAGCCGTGACGTTCTGACCCTGCCGAGTTGCCTGAAGTTCCGTCCGTTATATCTGCCTGTTTCCTAAATAAACATCTTAAAACTGTGCTTTGCTTCCCGACCGTATCTGCATGTGGGCTTGTCATCTGAAAACCATGACAGTTAATAACGAGGAGAACATCAAAACTCAAATCTCTTTGTCTTTGCAAATGAGGAATTGTCAAATATACCAGTTGAAACACCCAAACAACTGTTGATCCTGTTGATTTAGACACCCTGACAATGAACGTTTAGCCCCTCGATTTTAAAATTGGACGGTGTGATTTTAAACTTGACAGTCAAAAAGGGGCCTCAGTTAAGTCCTTTTTATCATTTAAGGAACAAAGCAAAGGTAAAACCTATTCTTTCAAGGCAGAAATATGGAAACACTACATTTCATCATGGCTGGATTTGTGTAATTCTCTTTATCTCTGAATCGGTCAGTCCTCACTCAAATGACTGCAGCTGGTTCAAATGCTGCTGCACACCTTTTAATGGAAAAACATAAATAAAGCACATTAGCCCATCCTGGCCTCCCTTCACTGGTTGCCTGTTTATCTTAGAGTTCAGTTTAAAGAACTTCTGTTTGTTTTTAAGGATTTAAACAGCTTATTATTGTTGTTTTTTTTATTGTTGAGTCTTTACCCAAGTAATTTTATTAGATGTTAGTTTGTTTTACCTCCTGTTAAAGTGCTCTTTAAATAATGATGACAATGATGATAATAGTAATTTCTGCCAAAAGCTGCAGCATTTTCATTTAATCCATCTTAATGCAGTATTTGCCCTACTCTGATTGGATGGAAAGAAACCTGTCTGTGATTAGCTGGTGAGGTGGACAGTTTTTTTTTGTTTTTTTTTAAAGACAGTTTTTGAAGTCATGAGCGCAGAATCCAGCGAGCCGTGCACAGCTGGTGTTTAGCGTGGAAGCAGCAGGTCACAGGCAGACACGGAACCGAAGGCGAGCAAAGGATAGTGGATTGAAAAGAGTTTATCAGTTTTGAGCGCGCGCGCGTGATGTTTAAACGCTGAATACCTGTCTCACTGCGCGCTCAAACAAAATACACAAATATCGTTCCAGAAGTTGATATAGGCAATGCTGACTGAAAAATAAGTGGGTATATGCCGTATACACCCTGGACTACACTGTCCAACTTCATGTGAGACCGTGAAGCATTGACATCCATTGTGCAAAGCTTAATTTTTTTTCTTACAAACACATGACTCGCGGACCGACACATGAAGCAAAATCCTTTGTCATCTTTACCGTCGACAGGCTGCAACCATGTCCCGAATTCCTCGTTTTCCATCCGCTTTTGTTGAAATTAGCATTTTCCCCATTCTCTAGCTCTTTCTCGAGTCCCTTTTCCGAACATTGTAAAAACATATGGCTTTACGATCAACCGGAAGCAGTTCCGCGCACAACGCGGAATCAGTTATATCTGATATAATATATCTGACAAAACTGTTTTTATGACCGTATTTTTTTAGAAAAAAAATAAGGCATTTTTAATGCCACAGATAATCACATTTAATGACTTTTAATGCCAATTAAGGCCTTAATTTTAAGAAATTTCATTTAATGACTTTTAATGACTTTTAATGCCCCGCGGAAACCCTGTAGGACTCCTTCTTCAGCTTGACAGCTTCCCTCACCGCTGGTGTCCACCAGCGTGTTCAAGGGTTACCGCCGCAACATGCACCGACAACCTTGCGGCCACAGCTCCGACTCCGACATGCTCACCTGTACTCCACTGTCCAGCAACATTTGTAGTTTTGTTCCATTTTGATGACAAGTGACCATACACCTAGCCCCAATTGGCTGTGCTACACGACTTGTGTAGGTTAGGAGCTTTAGGAGTAGATGACGTTTTCTCTTGATGAAGTCTTTTAGTGGTGTGGGACTGGTGGTCCCTGGTGGTCCCTCCTCAGTGTCCTCCTCCTTTTTCCCGACACAATGGTTTTCTGCAAGCAACCTATGGCTCTGTGTCCCTCTTTCCCACTTTGGAAACAGTGTGTGCGATGATCAGTTCCTTGTGGTACACACTGTTGGCACTTCCTCTTCAGGATAAGGTTGGACGAGGATTTTCAGTCAACAACTGGCATTTCTTCTGCTGACTCATCTTCCACGGACTCCACAAGCTTATAGAGCAGGTCTCTTTCACCGGCACTGGTGAGCAGGTGAAGCTGTTGGGGAATCTCCCATCCCCGGGTCGCATAGAGCAGCCATCTCTGGTTGTCCGAAGTCGCTTAGTTCATTGGCTCAGGAACAGGTAATAAGAATCCCTTAGTTATTGGATGATTAGTGCCAAATCAGCAAGTACCGCTAATCCCGGACAAGCCTCAAAATTGTTGCTCCTCCAAGTCTCAGCTCAGAGGGCATATGTGATCTGTGATAAAGAATAAAGACAGTGCACATGTTGAGCTGATGAAAACTTCACAATGAGAGGATTTATTCTTCCCCGGGTAGTGTGCAGCTCTACTCCCTATCACTTGCGTATTGTGCGCCCTCTCGTGGCAAGCATACATGTAGTGGTTACTCATTTTAAGTTAACATGGTACCATATGGATATTTATAGTTTTTATGTGAAGGAAATAATAAAAATTAAATTGTGTGGGGTGCCTGTTTTTACATCTACAAAATTCCAAGCCTTTACACATATGTACAGTGAACATTTATAAACATATGTAAAAATAGCTATATGGGGAACATTAATCAACACATGTATGTATATGACTTAACAACAGCAGACTGTACACGCATGTGCAGGCTAAAAACCATGAAATAGAATGGTCTTGTACAGCTTCTTTCTTGAGTTGTCCTGACATTGTCTGGCAAACAAAACACTCAGCTGATCTCACTACCTTTACAGTGCCTTCAGAAGGAATCATAAGCCCCCATTGTTTTTAAGACTGAGCAAGTGATGGCTCTGATCAAACAATGCAGGTTCAGCATCAGCCACCAAACTACCATGGCACACCTCACAGGACAGCGTTTCAAAAATTTGGTGAACAACAAACCCTAAGATGTACACTAGGGCAGTGGTTCCCAGCCTTTTTTGATTTGTGTGCCCCTTCAGCCATTTTGTCATACCACGAGTAACCCCTCAGGCAAACATGTTGATGATTCTACAAAGTAGAAGTACAACAACTGATTATTAAATGACAATTATTTATTTAATCTCCTAAAATTGAACATTTAATTCTGATGCTTTTTTTTAATTAAACAATAACATAAATATGTTGCCTTGAAAGTGAATAAGTAATCTAAATAAATACAAAATCTAATTAAATTCTAAATCTACCTTTTTTTAACAAAAACTGGAGCTCTTCTGAATAAGTACCATATCAACACATCTTGACTCAACTTGACAAATCAGGGAAAAAAACACTGAACCAAAATGATATTCAGATTCACTATATCAGTTTTACTTTGTTTTGATCATTCAACTGAGCTTCAATGAGACACCTTAGCTTTCTTGTCTTTTATGAGCTCTGATAGATCTGGGGGCAGTGTGGAAACAGCTGTTACCAGGCTGTTCTCCACATCTAGTCTGTTCCTCTGCTTGGTTTTGATGTGTGTCAAAGCTGAGAAGGTCACCTCACACATATAAGTAGAACCAAAAGGTAAAAGTTCAAACAGTGCATGCTTCCCCAGTTCAGGATATTATTTCTCCATATCACACCAAAACTCTTGTGGATGTCTTTTCATCAAATGTCATTTTCAGCCCACGATCAGATGATAAATCCATCAGATGCTCTTGCAGCCTTGTGGGAAGGTTGTTGCTATTCTCACTGACAATGAATGGGTCCCTCACCCAATCCAGTCTCTCTGACCTTTCTTCAATGTCCTAAAAATACTGACTGAAATCAGTGCAGAGACTGGACAGATGTGCTCTCACCAGTCTGACCACTGGACCCCTGGCTACATCAGTGGTAGGAAGATGGGCACCAAGTAATGGGAAATAACTCACATCTCCTTCTTCACTTTTTCTATCCCATAGTTTAAGTTTTTTAGTGAATCCTTTAATTTTGTCATACATTTTAAGGATGTGTGACTCCCTCCCCTGAAGTGATAGGTTGAGCTCATTAACTTTGACAGACATATCAGTGAGACATGCCAGGTGTGCCACCCACTTGGCATCCTCAAACACCACAGCAAGAGGATGCAGATGTTCCTTCAAAAACACAAACACTTCACTGCGAAGTTCATTAAGTCTCAATAGTGTTTTCCCACGTGACAACCAGCGCACGTCAGTGTGAAGCAACAGCTGTTCGTGCTCTTCTCTGTTCTCATGACAAAGAGTTTCAAACAGTTTGTGAGAAACAATGAAGTTTATCATCTTCACAGCATCATCCATAACAACACTTAAATCAGGACTAACCCTCTTACTCGCCAGTGCTTTGCGATGAATAATACAATGCATCTATTTAATGTCGGGATTTACCTCTTTTATTTGTCCAAACAGTCCCTTCACGCTTCCATCACAGACCGTGATGCGGCGGACATTAATATCCGTCTTTTGATGTACACACGCAGGCTCAAAACCGGAGCATTTATAAATCTCCACTTTGTCGAAGTTTTTACGATCATTCGTTTTAAGGGATGATATCCCTTAAAACGTTTGTGTGGCTGAAAGGTATAACCAGATATCCTCTTACATGTGGACTAGGCCTCACCTAGCATGCCTACATCTGTGATCCCCTTTGGCAGATTCTTGGACATCAGAGTAGTCATTATAGCTGGCTGTTGTTCCAAAAAACGTTCTAGCATTTCAAATGAGTTGTTCCACCTGGTGATTATGTCTTGCATTAATATATGCTGTGGTAAACCTATCAGATTTTGTTTTGCCCGCAAGACGTGACATGTGATCGGGTTGCGGTGAAAATATCCAACAATGTTTTCGCACTTTCCCCAACAACCTGGAAGCATCTGTATAATATTATCTGTACAATAGCCAGACTCTTGTCTGAGATTTTTCACTCCGTGCAGGCTTCACAGAGTAACCCATCAATATTTATTTTATACCAGTATCGGTTTCATTTAAAATTGTGGTTTGCAGAACAAAGCTTTTAATTTTCCACTGTTGAGCAATCTGATGAGAGGTAATTGTCACATACCCTTAATTTGAGCATGATGTCCAGCCATCATTGATGTCGCTACACGTTCAGCTTATGAGAGTGACACCTCCACACCATTCTTTATTTGTTGTGTTGCCGTGGTATTTTACTTGACCCTTAATTATGCTACAGACAGCGAGCGACTTATCTAAAACACCTCAGTTTTTGCAAAAGCCAGAGTGTTTCCACACACTGGACTGCAACAATACAATTTCTTGTTCACTGGCTTGTTCTTTGCTGTCTGCCATATTGTTTTGTTCTGTGCTGGTGTGTGACGTTGATGTCACAGGCAGACAGTAACATGTTTAAAAAACACTTCTCTAAATAGTCTGCCATGCTTCAATCTAAAGTGTTATTTCTTAGTATCGGCACAATCGATTCATTATATTTTAAAATGACTTTAGATCGATATATGTTGTCTATAATGCCAACTTGCCAAGCACAGATGAATGTACTAGGAAAATAGGAATAATAATCGATACATCAATGTAGCAGATAAATCGTTACACCCCTAATGTGTTCTCCATATTGTAGCCTGTGTTTGATTTTATTACTTCATTGTTATTTTATTCATGTGTAAGTAAACACATTGTGAGAGTTGTGCAATCCAGTGTCAAATTCCTCGTATGTGTACACCTACCTAGCAAATAAAGCTGATTCTGATTCTGAAGTCAAAAAGGGTGATATTGTGTTTTACAGGATTGCATAAAAATGGAAGTAACAGAAAACTGAAAGCCATGGCTTCTGTAACGTTCTGTTGTGGTTTAGGTTATTTTCAGTTAGTCAACTTTTCTGTTTTAGGATTTATTTCTGTGTTGTGTTGTTTTTGATGTGTGCATTAGTCTTGGTCTTACTTTCTTTATTATTCTGTATGTTCCCTCTATTGCTTTCACCTGTTTTGGTTAATTGGTCCCGCCCTTCTCACCTGTTCCATTCTCCTATTTAAGCCTGCCTTAGTTGTTTGTTTGTTGCTGGAACGTTTTGTGTTATCCCTCTCGCCAGTCTGCGGTAAGCTCTTTCCAGCCCCTGATTATTTTTGTATTCAACCTGCCTGTCTGTCAGCCCGTGCCTGTTCTGTTTTTGCCTTCCAGTTTTTTTGAGTCTGCCTTTTGCCACCTGGATTTTGTTAATTAAACCCCTTTTTTTAAGCTCCAGCTCTGTGTCCGGCTTACTTCTGGGTTCTTTCATCACAAATCATTACATTACGTTCCAGCCAAAAAATGAACCCAAAGCCGGCATGTAATTTTCGTTCAGGAAGAGCTATGCTTATTCAGGCTAGCGCTCCACTCACCCTCCAGAGTCGAGATGTCCTCTCACCGGACGTCCGCTCTCGGTCCTCCTCTGCTCCGTTCGTTCCAGACCCAGAGATTTTTATGGAGGTCGACGCGGAGGTGGTGTGGGATTTGCGCCCGGATCTGTTCCCGGAGCCGGCTCTGCTGGAAGCACCAGTTCCGCAGCAAGTTTCTCAGCCATGTCGTCGTCGGAGGAAACGATGGGCTGCGGCTTCTTCCTGCTCGGCGGGCCGGCGTCCTCCACCTTCCGGTGCTGTTGCTCCCACAGCTCCTCCTAGTGGTACCACAGATGATGATCACAGGTTATTGGAAGACAAAATAAGATCCTTTGCCCCGGTGATTAAGCATCTTAGGGAGGCCTTATTTGCCCAATATTCTGAGGAGCTGGAGAAAGGATTGAAGGAGGTGGAGGAGCATTACTGGTCAGCCCTCCGGTCATTTTACAGCCGAACAGGGTCTGTCCCCGAGGGCCCGGCCGACGCATCGGTCCCGGAGTCTGTCCCCGAGGGTCCGGAAGACTTCTCGGCCCCTGAGTCTGTCCCCGAGGGTCCGGAAGACGCCTCGGCCCCTGAGTCTATCCCCGAGGGTCCGGAGGACGCCTCGGCCCCTGAGTCTGTCCCCGAGGGTCCGGAGGACGCCTCGGCCCCTGAGTCTGTCCCCGAGGGTCCGGAGGACGCCTCGGCCCCTGAGTCTGTCCCCGAGGGTCCGGCTGACGCCTCGGCTCCGCTCAAGCCCCGAGAGGGGGTCCGGGAGGACCCGCCTCCGCTCAAGCCCCGAGAGGGGGTCCGGGAGGACCCGCCTCCGCTCAAGCCCCGAGAGGGGGTCCGGGAGGACCCGCCTCCGCTCAAGCCCCGAGAGGGGGTCCGGGAGGATCAGCCCTCAATCTCAACTCCAGTGTCGGCTCCCCACAGCTCCAAAGCAGAGCCTCCAGTGCCTGCTCCCCTCAGTTTAAAGACTCAGCCTCCAGTGCCGGCTCCCCGCAGCTTTAAAGCCCAGCCTCCAGTGCCGGCTGCCCGCAGCTTTAAAGCCCAGCCTCCAGTGCCGGCTCCTCGCAGCTTTCAAGCCCAGCCTCCAGTGCCTGCTCCTCGCAGCTTTAAAGGACTGTCTCCAGTGCCTGCTCCTCGCAGCTTTAAAGGACTGTCTCCAGTGCCTGCTCCTCGCAGCTTTAAAGGACTGTCTCCAGTGCCTGCTCCTCGCAGCTTTAGCGCACTGTCTCCAGTGCCTGCTCCTCGTAGCTTTAGAGCACTGTCTCCAGTGCCAGCTCCTTGTAGCTTTAGGGCACTGTCTCCAGTGCCAGCTCCTTGTAGCTATAGAGCACTGTCTCCAGTGCCAGCTCCTCGTAGCTTTAACGCACTGTCTCCAGTGCCAGCTCCTCGTAGCTTTAACGCACTGTCTCCAGTGTCAGTTCCTCGTAGCTTTAACGCACTGTCTCCAGTGCCAGCTCCTCGTAGCTTTAACGCACTGTCTCCAGTGCCAGCTCCTCGCAGCTTTAAAGCACTCCTGCCCGAAGCCTGTAGCCAGGCCCTGCCCGAAGCCTGTAGCCAGGCCCTGCCCGAAGCCTGTAGCCAGGCCCTGCCCGAAGCCTGTAGCCAGGCCCTGCCCGAAGCCTGTAGCCAGGCCCTGCCCGAAGCCTGTAGTCAGGCCCCCGCACTAGTCGCCTGTAGTCAGGCCCCCGCACTAGTCGCCTGTAGTCAGGCCCCCGCACTAGTCGCCTGTAGTCAGGCCCCCGCACTAGTCGCCTGTAGTCAGGCCCCCGCACTAGTCGCCTGTAGTCAGGCCCCCGCACTAGTCGCCTGTAGTCAGGCCCCCGCACTAGTCGCCTGTAGTCAGGCCCCCGCACCAGTCGCCTGTAGCCAGGCTCCCGCACCAGTCGCCTGTAGCCAGGCTCCCGCACCAGTCGCCTGTAGCCAGGCTCCCGCACCAGTCGCCTGTAGCCAGGCTCCCGCACCAGTCGCCTGTAGCCAGGCTCCCGCACCAGTCGCCTGTAGCCAGGCTCCCGCACCAGTCGCCTGTAGCCAGGCTCCGGCGCCTCCTGTAGCCTGTAGTCCGGCGCCTCCTGTAGCCTGTAGTCCGGCGCCTTCCCCAGCTTTTAGTATAATGCCGTCCTTAACCTTTAGTCCGGCGCCAGGGTCTGTTTTCTCCCTCTCCAGGCGAGGGCCTCCGAGGGCTCTGGTCCGGCGAAGGCCGCCGAAAGCCCTGCTCCGCCGCCGTCCGCCGGAGAACCTGACACGCAGGGGCCGTGCTCCGGGCCGTCCGCCGGAGAACCTGACACGCCGGGGCCGTGCTCCGGACATTACAGCTTGTCCCTGAAGATTCATTATGGATGACAATATGATGACTTTATTGTCCCAAAGGAAATTTGTCTTGGGTACAGACTCTAGCTGCTACATAGTCCAAACTATGTGTCACACTACATTCACAGATAAAAAGATGAGAATTTGAGATGAGCACAGGTTATGATGTTACGTGATGTGCCGAGGCTTCGAGGCGTGTGTCGAGTAATGGAGGGGGCGTTTCCGTAAAGCGCGTATCGAAGCTTGCTTCATTTAGGGGAGGAGCCGAAAACGATGACGTCCGAAGCCTCGCTGCCCGGCTGTACCACGCGACTGCTTCGGGAAGTGGCTCAGATTTTGCCAGATGAGCGGTTCATTCAGAACCAGTCATGGCTGCACGCTGGATCATAAAACAGTTCTGCTAACCAGATGCAGTTTAAAACGCCACTCGGTCTGTTTATAAGTTTTGTTTTTATTTATTCTGCATTTTTTAACTACATGCACCGCATTTCTGTGCCTCAGCGCTTGCTCCTCTCCCCCCTCCTTTCCCTCGGAGCAGATGCTTTTATCACCATTCAAAACGTGAATCACTACGTTTAATATCCTCACATCGGTAGCAACGTGTGCCAGTTAAATTCAATAGGAGAGTTACTAGCTGTGTTTCATGCTCTTTTGTTTTTTAACAACATAGAATCAGTGGCGCTTCGGTGGGCATGCTGCCTTGCGCTTTAATTCAGGTGCGCACTTTTAAGGGTCATTTTAAAGAACTTGTAACATCAGGGGCTTCATCTCAGATCTGTCAGTACCCCTGTTCCCTTTATAGAAGCCCTTTACAGTATTTAGTTATGCATTTTCCCCACTGTTTATCCGTCGCACGCAGCGCACCAACGGGGGTAAAATCCGCCCACCGCACCGCCCAGAGTGCACTGACGAGAGCAATAGAAATTTGTCTGGTCAGCGCAGCGACTGACTGAGAAACCTGTCGCTGTGAAAGGTGATGAGAATGTTATAAACTGTAACAGAAGTGCATTGAGCTGAAAAGAGGGAGACATCAGCAGCAGGATCGTGAGTAAAGACGCAGCGTGAACCTCTGTGTGCTTCAGTGTTGCTGCTGAGGGGAAATTGTTTACCATAATCCCCCCCCCCCGCCCCCAACAATAGCATAATCTCACTCTTAACTTTTGATCAAAGTTGAGAGGTCTGATTATTACACACCATGCCATATCACATGACACTACTATTTTGGGAATAATTACACACAGAATACATTCAAACAATATTTTATTATACACATGTGTATACATAATTTATGTAGGCAAATGATTTCGTCCTACACCTTTTGTGAAGTCATTCCCAAGAGCCATAATAGACAAAAAAAATCAATGCATCACACGTGCTAAGATACAGCTGGCTGTGATTATACACCTCGCCAGTAGGTGGTTTTGTGTGCACATGAAGCTCCAAGAAATTAACCCTTTCTCGAACCATTTGGCTCAAGTGGTTCAATGCCTCATGAGGCTTCATCTCACCATCACTAGTGGATGGTGCAGGTCCGGTGGGCGTTCTCCAGGTGTGAAGTCAGAGGGTGGACAGGCAGGCGAGCTCAGGCAGGAGGGTTTACGCAGAGTGTGGGTCAGAGACTTCACGGATTCCAGGAAGCTGGCTAGGAACGTCTCGGAGGAGTCTCCAGAGTTATGTGAGTCACAGAAGAATGGTCTCGGCTTGGGATCCAGGGTTCTAGGAGGAGGGAAACGAGAACAAGATTAGGCTCGGGTAAGACAAGGAATCAAGGCTTGGAAAGTGATCGGTCTGTACCAAGGCAGGAGCGTTAACGAACTGACGCCCTCCTCCTGGTTCCAGCTCCTTATGAAGGGTGGTAATCAGCTCAGATGTAGAGCACCTGCCTGTCCAGCCCTGCTGAGAAGGGAGAGAGAGAGAAAATCCGACCTGAATCTAGGCCTGGACTATGACACATTCACAATAAAAAAAAAAAGTATAAATATTACCGGAAAGATTGGAGCCATGTTTTAACAATAACCACAAAAATAATTTCTGCTATTTATAGTGGCTATAGATTTTACAGCGCAAATCATTCTTTAAAATTGTATTTTTTCAAATAATGATTTGTTAACTCAGGATTTGCAATGTGAATGGATTGGAACACATACCAAATGTTGTTCTAAATTTGTTATTAATTAATCTCATTCCACGTTAAGTAAGATGAACTTTGGTTCCCTAACTTAGATCTGCAGTGAACCAGGATCCACTGAATTATTCTGATGATAGTGATCAACCATTTTATTTTGTCTGTTGTTTCGTTTGTATGTACATAGGTTCCTAGCTTCTTTTATCTTCATTTTGCTTAGCAGTTTTAGTTAAGTTTCACTAGCGTATTAGAGAGGATTTGTTGATTGAAATGTACTGTTAATTCAGATAAACAGCATTCTATAATGTGTTCTCTGGATGTTTTTATTTGTTTTAATAAATTCTTGAACTTCAAGAGAAGTTGTCACTCATTTATTCTATATGTGTGCAGAGTTTGCTGTTAAAAGAATGCCAGTGCTCGAATCATTCCTTTCAACTATTGTCCTAATATCAGCTGTTTGCGCTGATATTCACCGGACAATACCTAACAGATAGAGAGTTATCATTAAGTAACTTAAAACAGTGTGTCATAGCACAACTATATGTATATATATATATATATATATATATATATATATATATATATATATATTTATATATATATTCTTCCGGCGACAGCAACTTTGTCAGCACAATGAATGATTACATTTATTTTCTTCAATTAAAAACACTTCATTATCCTACCAAATCATTATTGCTTCAGTATTCTTCTAAGCAAAGTTACACCGCCAGTTGGAAGCGACTTCCTGTTGGGACCTATTTCCAGCACCTTTGTTAGACTCCCCATTTGAACGCTGATTGCAAAAATGGCAGCGCTCTGTAACTGCAGTATGGTGCTCTTGGAGAAAGGTAGCAGTGACATATCCAAAATTTCTTAACTATAATCTTAATTCAGAATCTCTTGTATATTTATACGTAGTGGACAAACTTATATTTTGTCTAATTTATACACAGACGGCACACTATTATTGGTGAAGTAATTGCAATCATACTAAATCAATGTACAAAGTTGACATTGTTTTGATGTATTCTCTTGTTCTGTAACTCTTTTTCCCTTCTGAGTTTAACACTCAACATCATTTTACTGTCTGGCATGAGACTCGTTCTTCTCCAGTCTGTTTTATACTGTTCCCCCCATTTCACCACATTGACAAGTAAGGCAGTAGAATTGGGCCGCCTACTGACTGTTAATGGGGCCTGTGAAAGCTGGAGAGAGGCTGCACCTCTCGTTAGTCGAGCTGGTTATTATTGATTGTGGGGCCACTAGGGGCTGTCTACCTGTGGTTGACTGTGTACTTGCACAGTAGTGGTAAGAGCCTTCTGAACAACAGGGACCACGTACATCTCAAACAAGGTTTACGAGAAGCCTATCAATTAGATGTTGAAGGTCAAACCAACTCTCTTCTCTCACCCTCTACTTTCTCTTTCTCGTTACCGCTTCCTGATCTTGAGCCAACGTTATCTTCCCTGCTTTTTCCAAAATACATCCAGAGAGTCCATTCAATTAAGTATCTCTCAGCTCCAGCTGCTCTCAAAGTCAAAGGTCAACTAAGTCCGGGAGGCTATAAGAAAAAGGCTTGGGTTCTTCTTAACCCCTCCCCACAACAAAGAATCCCCCAAGCAGGCTTTCTCACTCTTAATGATACCCACTGGTCAATATCTAACAAGCAATGACAGCTACCCCCAGAAGCAAGACTTGCAGACCAGCGTCAAGATAGGGTAAAAAAAAAATACATATAATGATAACCTGCAGACATAATGTTAAGCCCTTGCACTGTTCCAATTGGTTGACATTCAGGGTGATTGTGTGGAGGGAATGGTGGTCAGACATCAAAAGAGAGGTATAGCAGTGAGCTGTCCTGCTCTCTCTTCTGTCCACTGAGACAGGTTCACCCTCTTTCAACCTGTTTAACTATTCTCACTAGGGCCTAACGGTGTTCCATTTGGAGGACCACCAGGCTCAACAGCACACACTCATTCAATAACCATCAACATAAACACCAGCTAATTGGCTTATAATGAGCATTATTATATGCATATCCTTTAGGTGCTTTGATTATTTACACATCAAAAATATCAATTATTGAAAAAAATAGACAGAATCAATAAAAGTTTTTGTTTATTGTGTATCTTCAGATTTAGACAGTAATTCCACGTCATCTGCATTTAAATGGGTTAACTGACTTGAGGAACAAATTGAAGAACAGTCAACCTCTCTGGCTCCAATATATTTTGACGATTTCTGGAAGCCATGGAAAACATGTAGAATTAGATAAAATAAATTTCCCTGTTCATCTCATCCATAAAGAACATTCGTACATTCTAGGGTTAACCAATGTTCAACTTTGTGAACATTACAAATTCCTGTACAGTTTTACATGGTTATAGATTGAAGCCGCAATGGAGATGTAATGAAGGTAGAAAACATGGGGGAAAAGGGCATTTGATTTAGGTTTACAGGTATAGTCCAATCAGAAAATTTTAATTCATACCCAAGAACTAGAAGCCGTTTTATGATGTGTTTCTACTAACCGCCTCAGGGTTGTAATGAAACAAAGTAGAAATAATAGAATTTTGACTTGTACTGTACTTTGTTTACATTTCTGGCAACTTTCCCTTGTAATCCACAATATTTCCTCAAGAAAATATATACTTTTATTCTGATACATTTCCCCTAACCATCTTCGTTACTTATTACAACAATATCAAAATAGAAGAATTTTGATTGGGCAGTGCCAGTTTGTTGCCAATGGCAACCATTGTCAGTCTAGAGTCTAGAATGTTTGATTGTAACCCCAAAGCCCCAGCCAAGTGTCAGGGCAAGTCTCATCATGGATACAACTATCACATCTCTAACATCTTTACAAATGAAATCATAAACAAATCCGTAGGTTGACTTTTAATCAGGGATTTCAGTGATCACTATCACTTATGAAAAAAAATGTAAATACAAATAAATTAGCTGTACATGAGAGTGAGAACAGAGGAATCAACAAAAAAATTAGAAAGTGACTTAATAAAGAACCAGAGTAGCAGAATCATAGTACAATAGATATAAAAATAAATTAACAAACATTATTAGGTTTTGTAAAAAAGAATGCTATAAGAAAAGTTGGATGAGAATAGCTTCACTTTGTTTTCATGTTGCACCTTCACTTGTGCCATTCCCAGTACTCCTAATTTCTCTCCTGTGTATTTTTTTAATTTTAGCGAGCAGGGCTTTAATTCTGCGGTGTCTGTTTTCTTCCACAGTTGTGTGTACTGCTTAGTATGGTTACTCCACAGCCAGTATCAACTTCAAATGTTACTTTCATTCCATTGACATTCATTCATTGATGGGCGCTACCTTGGTCAGCTCTTCTGACATACTGTAAATTGTGTGAAAACTCATGTCCTCTGTGTCATCTTCTCCCTCCCCTCTAAGTTGATTCGCTCGCTATTCCTTTCCTGGCCCCTTGCTTTCGCCTTTTTGCCCTTTGAATGTTGCCTTCTGCACATGTGAATTTCCCGCCTTCGATCTACAAGCTTTCTTAATGTGCCCCCTCAATTATGACACAGTTCAGTGGCAAACTTGCATTCAGCGGCATTGTGCTGGCCTTTGCAGCGATAACAACTAGGGAACTTGCATTGCATTTTTTCAGCAGATACTTTGTGGACACCTACTTGAGTCGTTGGCACACGTGTATGCAGCGCTGTGTCCTCGGCTAGCTTCCCTTGCATTTCTTTCACATCTTTCGACGCTGATTCCATAGCTTGGCACAATTCCAAAGCCTTTTCAAAAGTTAATTTCGTTTCTGATAAAAGTCGCCGTTGCATTCGGTCATCATTCACTCCACACACCAGTCTGTCTCTCAACATTTCAGTGCATCTTTGTAGTCACAATGCCGTGCTAATTTCCTCAATTCAGCCACATACTCAGCTATTGACTCGCTGCTCTTCCGTATGTGTGAATTAAATTAAAATCTTTGCACAATTTCACTCGGTGTGGGGTTGAAGTGCCTGTAAGCTCAGCAGTTGGCTGGTCATATGTTTTTGCTTTTGGCAAATCAGGACTGACAAATTTTCTCAGCAAACTATAAGTAGTTGCACCAACTGAACTTAAAAGTACAGCCTTCCGTCTTTCTGGCTCTTTGATGTCATTAGCTTCGAAGAAAAACTCCAACATTTCACTATACTTGTAACGTACAGGGATCTGGACCCAGATTCAAGCCACACAGGTCAGTGACGTTTAAAGACTTTATTGCAAAACAGGAAGTAGTAATGGCTTCTCACTATGCAATGGATCTCGTCCGGTCTGACGAACCCCTGGGTCAAAGACAACGGGTTTAGAGAACAGTAGTGGCTCACAGGCAGCAATGTGGATTACTGGAGCACTAACCTGAAGTTGGGGTAGCTGAGACAGGAAAAACTGCTGGGAAGCAGGAGAGCAGGAAAAGAGCAGGGGTCCGCTTGCTTGTGAACGGGCAGGGTCCGTTTGGGGTTTTCCAGAGAGAGTAATCCAGTAACGGTCCAGGGTCCGAGATCAGAGAGGCAGAGATCCAGTAAGGGTTCCGATAGGGAGATCCAGAGACTTTGTCCAGGTCCAGTCCAGGTTCAGTAACTTAATGGCTAGGGGCAGTGGCAAAAAGGCAAGCTCGGTACTCACAGACAGATGGGGTTCGGGCAACAGGTAGGCAGTCCAGGGTGAGCAGGCTCAGATATCCAGAGATGAGTCAGGAACTCAGGCTGGCAGACAGAAACAGATCAAGGGACAGGGAGGCTCGGAAACAGAAGGCTGGCTCGGGTCGGATCGAATAAACGGGCAGGCAGAACAGAACGCTGGAAGGCTCACATGGACACCTTGAGACAATCTAGCACTGGCAACTGATCTGTGCGGGGTTTATATGGAGAAGAGAGCAGGTGAATCCAGTGATGACTAATTGCAGAGAGGGAGGAGTTGAGCAGGTGTGTAGAACGAAGTTCAGGACGTCACCAGTGCTGAGATTGTGACAATACTCTTCCCAAGACTGAGTTGCATTATCAAAAGGGGTTACTGATCCGAAGTTAAAAAATAAAAATACAATTACGTTCCAATAAACAGTCTTTTAAACCTTACAGACAAATTACCGTGTTAGCTTAGCTAAAATTAGATCAGCACGATGCTAAATTACCGTGTTAGCTTAGCTAAAAATAGATCAGCACGATGCTAAACATATTACTCAAAACCGGACACAATATAATACAAAATACGATACAAACCTTGTGCCCTTTTAGCCAGGAGCTAATATCCTTAAATAACATTTTAACACTTTAATATGTTGACCGTTTTCCTTTTAACTTCCTCAACAACTCCGAAAACCCGGAAGTCTCGAGGTCTCACGAGAGCCCTTCAAAATAAAACGCTTTGTTCAAACATAAAAAAATCTTAATCTAACCTCGTTATTTTACAACACAAATTACACAAGAAATAAGAACAACAAATTAGATTACATTAAAGGTAATCTACACTCCCACCAAATCATTACTGGTTTTCATCAATTATGGGATGTAAAGCATGAATGATTTCTAAACCATGTAACCTTTAATCTTACATATTTGGGTCAAAATGTCCCTTAAACCTCTTCATATTGCTAAGAATAAGGCTGAGGAATGAAGGTAAAGATTAATCATTCTCTAGAAGTAGGACCAGCTTCTGTACTGGACGTTCAACGATGGATGGCTTGCCTGAACGCTGTCCATCCTTTTCCATCTTCTGATCTCCAACACGAATCCTTACTCTCCTCACTAGTCCATCTTTATCAGTTACTGTCTCTACAACTTTAGACAATTTCCACTCGTTGGGAGGCAAATCCTCCGTCCTTTCCATCACAATGTCGCCAACTTTGAGGTTTCTCCTTGGATTATGCCAGCGTTGTCTTGTGGCAATATTGTAGACATACTCTCTTCTCCATCGACCCCAGAACTGCCAAATACTGTACACGATGCCACCTCTTGCGAGCATACAGATCCTCTCTGATAAATTTGCCAGGAGGTGGTAAGGCGGCAGTGGGTTTCATGGTGAGCAGGTGATTAGGTGTTAGTGGCTCTGGACTGTCTGGATCATTTAAGCTGTCAACTGTGAGTGGACGACTGTTTACAATAGCTGCTGCCTCATAAAAGAATGTCCGTAAAAAGGCATCGTCCAGCCTGCCTGATGAAGTTGAGAGAGTGAAACGAAGAATATTCCTAACCGTTCTGATCTGTCTCTCCCATACACCTCCAGCATGGCTTGCATGAGGAGCGTTCATACTACAGTCACATTGTTTCTCAGCCAAAAACGTAGTCAGGCGGTTAACATCCACTTGCTTGAGAGCTTCATTCAGTTCATTTCTTGCTCCAACGAAGTTCGTTCCTTGGTCGCACTTTATGTCACGTACTGCTCCTCTTATGGCAATGAAACAACGGAGTCTGTTTATGAAAGCATCCGTCGACATGTCGTCCAACATTTCAATGTGGATAGCTCGACAGCAAAGACAGGTGAAAAGCAAGCTGTATCTCTTGTGTACCTTGCGTCCTTGTTTGGTGTGAAACGGACCAAAACAGTCCATCCCACAATAGGTGAAAGGTAGTGATGGATCCACACGCTCAGATGGTAAATCCGCCATACGTTGTTCCTCAGTGAACCTTCTGAGTTTCCAACACATAAGGATGTGACTCTCTCTAAAGTCACATCCTTAAAGACCAGATCCAGAGCTTTCACTTCAGCAGCACGCTCAGATGAAGGTATACTCTCTAGTACAGCTCTTTTATTACACATAAACTTGTGCAGTCTTAGTCCACCAGTAGCACAGAGCTTCTGTGCTTCCTGTGCAAGTTGAATAGCATCACTCAGATTTTCTACACTGGTAACACCATCATCAACATAAAAGTCCTTAATAATGAACTGTGATCCAAGAGGGAATTCAGCTTCATTGTCTTTAGCGAGCTGTTTCAGTCCATAGTTAGAGCATCCTGGCGATGACGCCGCACCAAAGAGATGCACTGTCATTCTGAATTCCTGTGGTTCTGTATTGAAGTTGCCGTCTCTCCATCACAAGAAGCGTAGATAGTCCCTGTCAGCTTCATAAACATGGAACTGATGGAACATCTTTTCTATGTCACACATCAATGCAATATGGTGCTGTCTGAATCTGAGAAGCACACCATTCAAATTATTTAGCAGATCTGGGCCTGATAGAAGGTGGTCATTTAGGCTTGTTCCCTGGTGCTTGGCAGAACAATCAAAAACTACACAGAGTTTCTCAGGCTTTTTAGAGTGGTACACTCCGTGGTGGGGAATATACCATCTTTCTCCTTCTTTCCCTTGATCATGAACCTCCTCTGCTTCACCCTTTTGGATAATGTCATCCATAAACTTCACATAGTGTTCTCTGTACTTGTCATCTTTCACCAACTTTCTTTTGAGGTGACTGAGCCGTACCATGGCTTGTTGCTTATTGTTAGGGAGATAGGGTCTCTCCTTAAAGGGGAGTAGCATCTCATAATGTCCATGAATGTTTCTCCTGATTCCTTCCTTTAACACATCCAGGAAGTGGATGCCATCTTGAGAAACAGTCTTTCCATCCTTACTAGCGTCTTCAAAGTCAGATTCAAGGACCCTGAGGGCCTCTGCTGGGGTTATGGGAGGAAGCTCTCTGACAGAAACCTTGTGACACATATTGGTGCTGCTTGGTGAGTCGTGATGAGGCTATGAACAGCCTACAATACTCCACCCAAGATCTGTACGAACAGCATATGGTTCATTGTCTCCTCCCAGGATTACCTGCCACGGTGCCAGTGCTCTTGAGCAGTTGTAGCCGATCAGCAGACCGACTTCACACTCCAGCTGTGTTGGGATTTCATCTGCTATTTTTATTAGATGATTCCAGTGCCGTGCTGTGTCACAGGTAGGAATGTGCGTTCGATTCACTGGTATGGAGTCCTTGGTGTAAACAGGGGGAAGATCAATGTAGGTGGCAGAGCTGTAACCCCTCACTCTCAGATCTGACACTCTTTGACTATGCACCAATGTGTCCTCTCCTGTCATTGTTGTTAGCTTCAACCTTACATGATGTGTCTTGACTTGCAAACTGTTGCTAACTTCTTCATTAACAAAAACCGTGTCACTTTGACTATCAAGCAGAGCATAGACGAGTCTTTCCATACCTGGATTACTGATAGAGGAAACCCACACAGGCACGATCATTGAAGTATTAGTAGATGACTCCTTAGTTGTCACACTGAGAGACAATGTGGATGGTGTTTCCTCTGTGGTGCTTTGATTTGGGATTGATGTGGGTTTAGCTTTGGTGTAATTGTCATCATAAAGAAGTGTAGGATGTCTTCCTTTACAGTTCTCACACGAATGTCTATTGCGACAATCTTTTGCATTGTGGCCTGTCCTCATGCAGCCATAGCAAAGTTTCTTGTCTTTCACATATTTCCGTCGATACTCAAGAGCTTTCCCTTTGAACTCAGGACAGTGATGAAGTTGATGCTTACTGTCCTGACAAAACACACAAGGTGGCCTTAGACTTGTTTTTAACTGTCCTTGTGTTTCAGTCTCTGTAACTGCTTGTGTATGATAAACACTGGATTTATATTTCTTTTCCTTCGGGTGACGTGAAGAGTTAGTCTCTGTTGAGTGGAGAGCATGGAATGAGGTGATGGGATTACATGCAATCTCTGCCTCTGTTACAACAAAGAAGACAAACTCTTGGAAGGTGGGAAATTCATGATCATCTCTCATGACTTGGGTGACCTTCCGATTCCACTGTGATGCTGTCCAATCAGGTAACTTTTGTGCAAGTTTCTGGTTTTCTTCACAATCATTTAAAATATCAAGACCTTTCACATAAGGCATTGCTTCTAAACATGAGTGTAAGAAATCAGCAAATGCTCTGAGTCCTTCAGCATCCTTTGGATGAATCTTTGGCCAGGTTTTTAGTTTTTCCCTGAACGCCTTTTGTATAACAAATGGCTGACCATACCTTCGATTGAGACGGTTCCATGCATCATTGTAAGCATCATCGTCATTTCTGTAAAATATGCCATCGAGTGTCTTTCTAGCTGGACCTGCAACATATTTTTTCAAATAATGCAATTTATCAGCTGAAGCAATGTTCTTTTTATCAATGAGAGACGTGAAGGAAGCCTTCCATTCAACAAACTGAATAGGATCACCAGTAAATACAGACGGTTCTGGCATTGGAAGCCTGTTCAAAGCTATGCTATCTTGGACAGCTTGAGCCAGATAACTTACATCTGTCCGTGCAGGTAACGCTGTTTCTGTGACATCAGTGGGCTGCTGGATGAGAGCTGAGGACACAGGTTGTTCAGAATACACATGCTGTTGTTCTCTTGTTCTCCTATGATCAGTGGAATGAACACTTGCTTCCTGCAAAACTTCCTGATCATAGGTTGTGAACCTTGCTCGTGGAGCTCTAATGTCTTCTCTGCCTTTAATCTTTCCAGTTCACGTTTTTGAGCTTCAAGTTCTTTTCTCTGTTGCTCCTCTAGGAGTTGAAGCTTTTCCTTTTGTTACTCTTCCTCCAATAACACTTCGTACTCGGCTTCTTTAGCTGCTAGTTCTGCTGCAGCATCTGCTCTCTTTGCAGCCATGACAGAATATTGGCTGGAACCTTTACTTGAATGACGACTTGAAGGTGAAGCTGTGGAGCCGTAGATGGAGCGAGCATAATCTCTGTTAAGAAGCTCATGTAGACGTTGCCTTACTGTTTCGCTGTCGTATTCTCCATCAATGCCTGATATCCTTTCAAGACCAATTTTTACAATGTCCTTTGTAACTGCCTCACAAGCATCAATATGATGCCTTATGTCACTGGATGGAGTGAGGTGAGCTCTAATTTCCATATACATGTTTATGACACCGTTCTTTCCTTCCTCTAGTGTGTCTATAATAGCTGCAATGTCACTTTCAGGTATGTTTTCCTTTAGTTGCTCTCTAGCCTTACGTGCTTGGGTTTTCCATTGTTCATAGATGTGAACTAACCTTTTTTCTTTTTTGTGAGCTTCCTCTTCCTGACATGCAAGCATCTTGTCCGTTGGATTCCGTACACGACCAGAGCGACGAAGATACTCTTCTTCATTTGCCTTATCCGTTGTCTGTTCAGAGTCTCTGTCTTCTGGAGGTGTTCTGGCTGATGCTTCCATGTTGTATAGGTGTCACAATCCTTGACCATCACATCAAGTCCCTCTGCCACTTCCCCTTTGCCAGCGTGGAGGGCTTGATGAGGTGAAGCTCTTACTGTAGCGTCCCCGGCTAATAGATGGTCTAACTCTTTTACTGATGGTTCATATCCTTTTTATTCGAACGGTCAATGAAGGTATCACATGAACTCACCGTAAGAGCTAAAAGAAATTAAAAAATAAAAATACAATTACGTTCCAATAAACAGTCTTTTAAACCTTACAGACAAATTATCGTGTTAGTGTGGGGGAGAACGTGACTTGCCTCTCGGCCAATGAGAGGGGACGTCGGGTGTGGAGGGGAAATGGAGAGGCGGAGCAAAGAGAAAGATAGTGTGGATTCGAAACATGGCAGCGGGCACCGGCAGCCAAAGAAGTTTGGTGCAGTAAAGTTACATGTTTTGCAAGTAACCTTGTCTTAAGCAAAGTTCGGGTGTTGAAACCTTGCGAGTGGTGACAGCTGGCGAGTCTTGGCGAAAAGACGGCGCTGGGGTCCATGAACATCGGTCTGCTCCGATCCGAACAGGTCGAACATTTCCTTCACCATCCCCCCCTCCCCCTCTTCACGGGACTGTGAGAATACCCTGCCACCTGACTTTACCGAAGGCAGCATTGCTTTAAGGAGTCCTTTACCACCTTAAAGACAGAACTTTTGTGCGACTACTGAGCAGAGCCTCACGGAACGGATAAACGGTATTTGCCTTCAAGGAACTGTGCTTACAATTGCGTTAATGGACATTCGGGACACCGTGACGTTATTGCCTGTATTGTTTTACTGCATGGTTGTGATGCATTTGTATACCTAGCCGAAAGGTAACCTTGATGGTATTTCATTTATGTGGTGGTAGCTTTCCTCTTTAGTAGCCCTAGTGAGTAAATTGAGGTTGGCTTACCAAGGTTTATACATTTCCAAACGAGGTTAACTGTTAAATGATTCAGTATTTCAGTTAGTACGGTCCCGGGACAGACTTGATAGCTTTGAGTTTACAATTTCGATTCCAAAATAAGAGTTTGGGTTCATAAGGAACTGAGTGTGTTTAAGTGCCTCTGAAGGCTATTTGGTGACATAATTTTAAGTTAATTACTCAAGACTAATTTTATTTGACTGTCCTATTATTTCATATAAAAAAGGGGCTATTATTCCATTTACATTTACCAGTCTCTGAGCTTAGAGCTCTAATAAAACATAATTGTTTTAAACAAACAAACTGTTTTTTTTATTCTAAGTTGTGGGGTGGGAAACATACACAAATCACACTACCACACACTCCCATAGGCACATACCTCAAGTAACTCCTACTCTCCCTGGCAGTATTTTTATTTTATTTTTTTCCCCAGTGTCCTGTCTAGCAATGTGGCAATAGGAATTGATGTCTCAATGTCAAATCGAGCTCGACAGATTTTGCTGTCACAAGTGGAGCAAACAGCTTTCGCCATAGTGCTCTGCTTGATTTATGCATGTAAATAGCTTTATTGTGATTCCTGTAGGGAGAATTTAAAATTATATGGACACTACAATGGGAAAGTAGGAGAGTAAAGGAAGAACAAGAAGAGAAAAAAAAGAAAGAGAAGAGGTGAAAGAAAGAAGAGATAAAAGGGAGAGAATGATAAAACGTCCTCCGTCTGCTCCATCACCTGGAAAGAGAGACGCAAAAAGAACAGCACAACCAACAGACATAAAGCAACAGATACAATCGAGTAACACCTTGATGCCATTGCTAAATCATATGTATTATTATTTAAGCTGACATGTGTAAAGTGATACCTGAAAAAAGAAAGTGAAAGAAAATAAATAAATAAATTACAGGCTTTCTGTATGTAAGTGAACACTTAATACCTGGAACCCTGCACCTGTGGGAGTTTGTGAGAGTGCACTAGTTTAGGTGAAAATTATCCAGAAGGAAATAGCTCGATAGTGGTTGTGGAGAACCAAAGGCCCGCCTTCCCCGAGCACAGAGGCAGGGGTCAGGGGACCCATAACCCCGGACTCCCAAAGGGGCCCCCAAAGCAGGGCGCCCAAGAGGGGCCAACACAGGAAATCTGCACCCCCCCTCCCCCCAAGGAAAGAGGAGAGACGACCCCGAGGAAATCCCCCAGCCACCGCAATGCTGACGTCCCCAAGAGCCGTGGGGACGAGCCCGTGGGCTCCGCCGGCAGCCAGCCGCGCTGAAGTGGTCCCGGCCATGGGCCCTGAGGGCCAGAGGCCGACCCCCGGGGGGCCAGAACCCGCGAAGCAGCCACCGGGAATGGGCCGGCACCCACCCGCCCCAAACCCGAGGACCGTCAATGCGCCAGAGGGCCAAGGTGCCTGCCAGCGCACCAGAGGGGGGCAGGACGTGGGGGGATGAGCTCCGCACCTAGCGGAGACTTGAGATGTTCTTGGGAGAGGGAGCGGACCGGACCCATACCTGGAAGAAAAAAAACTCATTCACACCATCCCTTCCTAGTGCCCCACTCACAACACACAGACTTACAAAAAAGAAAAGAAAAAAAAAAGACGCTGTACACACATGAGTGTGGATGTGAGTGTTATGTGGGACATAACACTCACATCCAACAATCCCAAGTGGGGGGGTCTCCACAATTCAACTATACGACTGCCTGTGCCCGACCCCCGGCCCCGCCCCCGGACCAGACGCCCCCCAGAGAGGGGGGGCCAACACGACCCATACGGGCCACCCAACCAGAACCCCCCTCATCCCCTAAATACCTAATAAACCCCTTCCCTCCCCCACCTTACCCTAGCCACCCCTGCCCCCCACCCCTTTCTGGGGGGAGCAGAGGCGTCAGCCCTAGACCCGGCAAGCCGCTGGCTACCCACAGCAGCCCCCCGCCAAGACCCCGGACCCAGTGGCCCGCTCCTCCTCCAGGCCCCAGACTCCGTGCCGCTATCGGAGATGGGGGGTGTGCAAAAGACCCCGATCCTCCCTACGCCCGCTCAGATGTTGTGTTGTTGCATGTTGTTCTCAAGTGTGTTTAAAACTGGGAGCGCCGAAGAGGGTGCACGGCACAGCCCACCCCCCCTCCGGAAGGAAGCTGGTGCCAGCGCACCCCCTCCAAGCAACTGCCAAGAACGCTCAATGTCTAAATGCGAGAGGAGGTGAAGGGAGCCGTCCAAGGCTAGGCTCACACAACATAAGCCCCACCCCCAGACGTCTTCACCCCCAAACCCCCATACCATGGCCTACATGAATGTGCGTTGTGAAAATGTTTGGAGTGAAAGTGTCTAAAATGCATGATAAAATTGGGGAGAGGGACGTCATCAGAAAGTGGCAACCTCCAGTAACGCCCCCCTCCCCAAGGACCTACATGTGTGGCGGCGTGATGGAGCAGGCCTACAGGGACTGGCAGTATTAAGTAATACAAGGTAGTAATTCTCATTTAAGCTCAGACTCTTACATTTGGCGTACATGAACAGCACGAATATCTGTGTTGCTGATTAGCAAGCCCAGTTAAAATGTCAGACTCAGAAGAAATGTATCAGCTGTGGGCGCAGTTTGAAGAACTTCAAGCAAGGTTTCATGAACAAACCTCGCATATGAAAGAACAAACGGCGCAACTTGAACAGGCCAGAAAAGATCAAAGAGAGGCTATGGCAATGGCAAAAGTGGTACTTGAACAGAAAAACCAACCTACTGTCTACATACAGAGAGATAGAAAGTGCACAGATTTCGCAGGCAGTAAAGGAAGTGATGAGCAATGTATAGAAGAGTGAATAGCTTCATTTAAGTCATACTTTAAAGTATGTAAAATCCCTGAAGAGGATAAAGTGGAACTCATAAAGCAACACCTGAAGGGAGAAGCCAAACTAACTGTTAAGCTCATGCTGGAGAGTAGTGCTACAAATGCTGAGGCTGTGTTCAAGGTCCTTGAGGAGGTGTATGGTGACAAAGTCCCTGTAGGCACAAGGCTAAGAGAGTTCTACGACTGCAAGCAAGTAGCTGGTGAAAATATTAGGGCATTTGCATATGACCTCCAGGAGAAACTTCGTCGACTAATAAGACCTGATGAAAAGCGCTTCCAAGATTCAGATTCAGTGCTCATGGAGCAGTTTGTGTTGGGATTGCATGACGATTCCTTACGCAGAGAGATGAAGAGGCAGATCAAGGGGAAGGAATCTAAAAAATTCAGTGAGCTCATGCAGGCCGCCATCGACTGGTCAGAGGAGGAAGAAGTTCTGTCAGCTGGTCCAGCAAAGAACCCAACCGGGGCACTGTAACCACTGCTTCTGCGGAAAATAACTCCTGTGCCGGGCTGTCACTGCAGTCGCTGCACGAATCCATACAAAAACTTGCAGCAAGACAGGATGAGCTTTTTACTGCACTGCAAAGAGCTGGGCAGCGCAATAGCCCTCAAGGGGAAGTGAAAAAGCCACCTCTACGAGACCAAGAGGGCAGACTGATCTGCTATACCTGTGGTCAACCGGGACATACAAGCCGTAACTGCCCATAGAGAAAAGGGGTCCTGCCCCAAGCTAATGCTTCAGTTACTGAGCCAAAGCAGACTGAGCAGGCGCAAGCAAAAATGAGCACAGCCACTGCAAAACCCAGCACACTCCCTTCTGGTCAGTCCGGGGTAGGACAGATTGGGGACCCGCAAAATGCTTTCGGTAATTGATTTACAATAGATGTACTGATAGATGGAGTGAGGACCTGCTGCTTGCTAGATACTGGCCCTATTTCCGAGGCTCACTTTAAAAGGCAGTTTGAGGGAAAGACCCTGTCGCCTGCAAAATGGGTTAAATTAACTGCTGCCAACGGTTTGAACATCCCCATAATTGGGTGTCTGTATGCTGATATCGAGTGCCTGGGAAAGAAGCTTCCAGGAAAGTGTATGTTTGTGCTTCAAGACGAGACTGACCGCACAGGTGGAGCCTCAGGCATACTGGGCATGAATGTGCTCGGCGAGCTTCGTAGCCTATTTGCTGGCTTAGATGGGGTGCAGCAGATGGAGAGGCATGGCCAGCGGAGTGGGGGTGCGAGCCTTCATCGTGTCTTTGTGGAAATGGGCAAGGAGGAGCAATTGGTGGACCGCAATGGGAGAATTGCATTTGTCAAAGTGGGTGGACAGCCCGCCTGTCATCATTCCCCCCGCAGTGAAACAGTCATCGAAGGCTGTTGTCGGGTGTCCCCTAAAATAAAATGCAGAGTCTTGGTGGAGGCTTCGCCCACTGTGAACACGCCTCCTGGACTGTTAGTAGCCAACGTTTTAGCAAACTCAGTGGGTGGGAAGGTTCCAGTCCGAATAATGAACCCAAGCCCCAAGCCCATTGTTTTGCCTCCAAGAGCAAGAGTGGCTGAGCTGTGTAAGCCACACAAAGTGATACCCAAAGAAGTGGTGGCGTTTGAAGAGGCAGTAGGTGAACTCCGAGTCAAAGCCATTGTAAGCCAGGTGCAACCTAAGCTGGAAGAGCCAGGGCTGTTGGCCATCCCTGTGCAAGCAGACCTGCGGGGCCTCACCCCAGACCAGGTGCATCAGCTTAATCACCTGTTGGAGAAGCACCATGCTGTGTTTTCACAAAACGATAGGGACTATGGCTACACCACTACCGTTACTCACTGTATCCCCACTGGCAGCGCTCACCCCATAAAACAAAGACATCGTCGGGTACCACCCCACGTGTTCCAAGAAGTGAAGCAGCATGTGCAGGATCTAGTTTCACAGGGAGTGCTCAAGGAGAGCTGCAGTCCATGGGCGTCTCCGGCAGTGGTGGTAATGAAGAAAGACGGGTCAGTACGGTTCTGTTGTGACTACAGAAGACTCAATAATGTAACCCACAGAGATACGTACCCCCTCCCTAGAGTGGAGGAGTCGTTGGATGCCCTGGGCCAGGCACAGCTCTTTTCGTCTCTGGACCTCACTGCCGGGTACTTTGAAGTAGCTGTAGCTGCCCAGGATCAGGAGAAAACTGCGGTAACAACACCATTCGGGCTGTATGAATGGACCCGCATGCCATTTGGGCTTTGTAATGCCCCCGCAATGTTTCAGCGCCTAATGGAAGTTGTGCTGGGGGACATGGCTTTTGAAGTGCTTCTGATTTACCTGGACGATGTCCTCGTGTTCTCGAAGGACTTTGAAAGCCACTTGCAGCGCTTAGATCTCGTGCTTGGTCGGCTGCAGGAACATGGGCTCAAACTCAAGCCTAAGAAGTGTTTCTTGTTCAGAAAGGAGGTCAAGTTCCTTGGCCATGTGGTCTCGGCAGAAGGGGCTCAAGTGGATATGGAAAAAGTGAAGGTACTGGAAGACTGGCCCACCCCACAATCTGTGAAAGAAGTCCGTCAAGTAGTGGGCTTTATGTCTTACTACAGGCGGTTTGTTCCCCGTTTTGCTCAATTAGCAAGGTCCCTACATGCTCTGATGGGCAAACAGAAAAAGGGTGAACTAAATGCTAGGTCACAGCCATTTGAGTGGGATGAGGAGTGCCAGGCTTCCTTTGATAGCCTCAGAAAGTGTCTCATGACCCCACCCATACTTGCCTACCCTGGTCTTGGTCTCCCCTTCATCGTAACCACAGATGCAAGTTGTCTAGGCCTGGGAGCGGTCTTGAGCCAAAAACAGGAAAGCATCGAGCGGGTAATTGCTTTTCGCTAGTCGAAACTACAGTGCATTTAAGCAAGACCTACTTGCCCTCAAGTGGGCAATAACTGAAAAGTTTCATGACCTACTGCTCTTCTCTAAATTCACAGTCATCACTGACCATAACCCACTAAGATACTTAGAAACTGCTAACCTCAGCGCAGTTGAGCAAAGATGGGTGGCCCAGTTAGCTGAATTTAACTTTGAAGTTCACTATAAACCAGGCAGGATGAACCAAAATTCAGACGTGCTCTCCCGTATCCAAGCGCTGTACACTCGCAAGAGACGTGTTCCCCAAGGCTCAGGCATCAATGACTTGCACCAATGTTGTCGCCCCTTTGGAAGTGCTGGCAATGGACTATACCCTTTTGGAGCCATCGGTCGGAGGGTATGAAAATGTCCTTGTACTTATCGATATGTTCACAAGGTTCACCATTGCGGTTCCTACCGCAACAACCGCCAATGCAATCGTCAAGAATTGGTTTGTCTATTATGGCTGTCCTGCTATGTTACATTCCGACCAGGGCCGGAACTTTGAAGCCAGTGTCATTAAAGATGCAGAATGATCTTTAATGTCGTGCAGAATGATGCACGACATGCTCAGGTCCCTCCCCACTGAAAAGAAAAGAAACTGGAGAGAACATCTCCCAGAGTTGACCCTGGCTTATAATAGTCATGTGCATCGCTCAACTGGGTATTGCCCTTTCTATCTGCTCTTTGGGAGGGATGCACGGCTGCCTCGGGACATATTGGGAGGCAAGAACCTGGAAGTGAGCAACCATGGAAAACCTTGATGAATGGGTCCTGGGTGATCACCAACGACTACAGACAGCTGCAGGCGCAGCTCGGCGAGCTGGACAGGATGCCTCCAAGAGACGGAAAAGGATGTATGATCGCAAAGCACGCGGAGCACTCCTCAGGCCTGCAGACAGGGTCCTTCTGCGGAACCATCGCCCAAGAGGGAGAAATAAAATTCAGGATAGATGGGAATCAGACCCCTTCCTGGTGGTGGCACAAAACCACCCTGATATGCCAGTTTTTACCATTAAGCCAGAGGCTGGCGGCCCTACGCGGGTAGTGCACAGGGATCAATTGAAGCCCTGCACTTTCGAGTGCCCCAGGTTGCAGAAAAGTCCCCGACTCCATCATTCACGTAGGGCCTCAGACGAGTCCATGTCTGATGATGCTGATATGATTTATGTGCCACATAGCCCTGTCCCTGCCCCTCCTAACCAACAAATGCCTGACACTCACCAGACGCCTCAAATGCTGCGCGCACCCACCCACAGTACATCACGCAGTACACCACGCAGAGACACTGACACAAGTAGGGGGGAAGGAAATAGTGAGCATTCGGGCATAATGGAAGACCACGGTACTGAAGTGGAGTCAGATGCATCTTTTGACGATGCAGACGAGTCAAGTATTGATGGTGAGAATCAGCCTCTGCCTACTAGGCCCCAGAGAAGTTCTAGGGGTCAGCTTCCCCTTAGATTCAAAGACTGTCTCGAAATGAGTATATGTTCTGTTTTGCTGTTACATGTTCATGTTCTTACCATGTATGCTACTTTTGTGTATGTTTGATGAAAAAAAAAGAAAGCTCTCTGGTGGCACACCTGGACTATAGTGTGCAAGTGGACATTGACCAACATGGTCCAGTGCTGCCAAGAAGTCTTGGTGGTGGCAAGGTTTGGAAGGAGGGAATGTGGGGGAGAACGTGACTTGCCTCCCGGCCAATGAGAGGGGACGTCGGGTGTGGAGGGGAAATGGAGAGGCGGAGCAAAGAGAAAGATAGTGCAGTATTCTAAGTTGTGGGGTGGGAAACATACACATATCACACTACCACACACTCCCATAGGCACATGCCTCAAGTAACTCCTACTCTCCCTGGCAGTATTAAGTAATACAAGGTAGTAATTCTCATGTAAGCTCAGACTCTTACATTAGCTTAGCTAAAATTAGATCAGCACGATGCTAAATTACAGTGTTAGCTTAGCTAAAAATAGATCAGCACGATGCTAACACTTGATACCGCAAACATACTTTACTTATTTAAAAACAAACATATAACTCAAAACCGGACACAATATAATACAAAATACAATACAAACCTTGTGCCCTTTTAGCCAGGAGCTAATATCCTTAAATAAACTTTTAACACTTTAATATATCGACCGTTTTCCTTTGAACTTCCTCAACAACTACGAAAACCCGGAAGTCTCGAGGTCTCACGAGAGCCCTTCAAAATAAAACGCTTTGTTTAAACATAAAGAAATCTTAATCTAACCTCGTTATTTTACAACACAAATTCCGTCCGTCCGTCCGTTTGCTTCCGCTTATCCGGGGTCGGGTCGCGGGGGTAGCAGCTTCAGTAAGGAGGCCCAGACGTCCCTTTCCTCAGTCACTTGGGCCAGCTCCTCCAGGGGAATCCCAAGGCGTTCCCAGGCCAGCCGAGAGACATAGTCCCTCCAGCGTGTCCTGGGTCTTCCCCTGGGCCTCCTCCCGGTGGGACGTGCCCGGAACACCTCACCAGGGAGGCGTCCAGGAGGCATCCTAACCAGATGCCCGAACCACCTCAACTGGCTCCTCTCGACGTGGAGGAACAGCGGCTCTACTCTGAGTCCTCCCCGGATGACTGAGCTCCTCACCCTATCTCTAAGGGAGAGCCCAGACACACTATGGAGAAAACTCATTTCGGCCGCTTGTATCCGGGATCTCGTTCTTTCGGTGACGACCCAAAGCTCGTGACCATAGATGAGGGTAGGAACGTAGATCGACCGGCAAATCGAGAGCTTCGCCTTTTGGCTCAGCTCTCTCTTCACCACAACGGATCGGTACAGCGCCCGCTTCACAGCAGACGCCGCACCAAATCGCCTGTCGATCTTCCGCTCCATCTTCCCCTCATTCGTGAACAAGACCCCAAGATACTTGAACTCCTCCACTAGGGGCTGTACATCCTCCCCAACCCAGAGGAGGCACTCTACTGTTTTCCGGTTCAAGACCATGATCTCGGATTTGGAGGCACTGATTTTCATCCCATTCGCTTCGCACTCGGCTGCAAACCGCTCCAGTGAGAGCTGTAGATTACGACAAACAAAAACGCGTTAATCTGCTCATATATGTGCCGAAAAACGGCCAAAACGCAACTCGATTGGCGTCCATCTTGGTTCATCATGAAGGCTCCCGTTATCACTTCCGGGTAAACTTCGAAGACAGTCCCTCCCTTTCCGTTTGATTTTCGTCTTTTGTATGTGTTTTCTGAAATGTAAAAGTGTTTCGTGTTTTGTAAATTTGTTTTCTGAAATGTAAATTTGTTTCAAGTTTTGTAAAAGTGTTTCGTGTTTTGTAAATTTGTTTTCTGAAATGTAAATTTGTTTCAATATTTGTAAAAGTGTTTCAGATTTTGTATTTTTGTTTTGCACTTCCCGGCCACCGTAGGTTACAAATGCAGAAATCCGTCATAACTCATAAACTGTTACCAATCAAATTACAATTTATTTTTGTTTTTCTCATCAAAAAATCAATATTCTTTCTATGTCTTTTGGTGAATTTATTTGGTACAATCAGTCTCCTTTAGCACTTTGCAATGAGTCTACTCTGTAGAGTGTATATAATTGTAAATCTGACTCTGATGACGTCAGTGCCTCACCAGCCATAGACATAATATAAGAGTAGACGCGTCATAGACCCTTTTCACATGACGTCACTCAACTTCCGTTTTGAAGCGGAGCAGGGTATCTTTACTTCCGGCTACATGCTTTTACATAGAAAATTCGGGAGGTGAAGAGGTGTTTCACTGATAATCAGCGCGATTTCATAAGGTAAGACTGAGACCACAATGTGTCGCATTGACTATCTTTATTTTCCTTAGTATTGGTAGCAATCATTGCTGTTATATAGATGCTTTGATCGGGACAGTAACATGTAGATCAAAGCTAACATGCAGCAGCTTGTTAGCTTACCTTACCAAACTTTTACCTATCAGTAATCAGCGTGATTTCATTAAGTAAGACTGAGAGCACAATATTAAACGTGTCTTATTGACTATCTTTATTTTCCTTAGTATTTGTAGCGATCATTGCTGTTATATAGATGCTTTGATTGGGACAGTAACATGAAGATCAAAGCTAACATGCAGCAGCTTGTTAGCTTACTTTACCTGTCATTAATCTGATGTAGATGTTATAAAATGATTACTGTAGCTTTGCTATTATAGAAATAAATCTTGTTCACGGAGTGAAAAAAGAGACATTTATCTGCTACATTGTTCCCCTTACTTGATTATGGTGACGTGTTATATATAATTGCAGTCACTGAATTAAAAAGATCTTATTCCATTTGAATCTTTTTGTTCATTCCTAAAAAAAATACCGTGGGTCTATTGGACAGTACTTCTGTTTCTGAATTTTCTGTGTATTATAATGAATTTTCTTCATAATATTATTTGCACTTATATTAATGCACTTTTTTTTTAGTTTTTGTGCAAAATACTGTATATTTTAAGTAGAAGCCTGAAAATGTTTTATTATACTGTATTAGTAATGACATGTGCTGCTGACCTCTTAGTCAGATCAACCTTTAAAAAAGAGATCTTAATCTCAATGGGAGATTATCTGGTTAAATAAAGGTTTTAAAAAGTATTATAATTAATCTATTTTTTCTCCCCTTGTGTCCATCTCTCAGCAGCATCATATCCACCAAGCATGGCACAATCACAGAGAAACTGCTACTGCAGTGTCCCACAGTGTTCGAACAACAAAAAAAAACTTTCCATATCTCAGTTTTCACGACTTCCCGGCTGATGCTGAGACCGGAGCCTATTGGGTGACAGCAATAAGAAGAGACAAGGGGCCAAATTTTAAAATCCTTCGCAGCAGCACTTATGCCTGCAGTCAGCACTTCTCTTCCGAGGACACCTATGTTTCTGCAAGTGGTCTTTAACAAATTAAACATCTTTCTTTCTTAAAGATAATTGAGTTATAAGTTTATTTAGCTATTCCCAAGATAATTTCAGTGGCTCACCATGTAAATTTTTATTAGAGCTGTCAAAATCAATTTGTTAATGAAAGGAAATTAATCTGAGAAATTAATTAATTTCTGCACATACAAATGGTTTTTAAAAATACTCACCTGTACACTGTGATCGCACACCGTCTCTTTCTCCTGCATTGTTTACATTTCAATTGTTTACTGTTAAATCACTGCTGCACTTTATCCTGTAATTTACTGTAATTCTCAAGCTGTATGCAAACGGAATTTCGTTCTGTACGCACTCTGTGCATACAAAATGACAAATAAAGTTGTCTAAGTCTAATTTGTCTATGGATGAACCCAGAACCACACACACGGGACTTAAAATGAAAGTCTTTATTGAAGGTTTGATGGGATGGAGGGTGATGTAACCAGCGAGGTAGAACTGCACGGGAACAGGGTGATGGTATTGGCAGGAGCTGACGGCCCGGAGAGAGACTTCTTGGAACCAGGAACAGGCAGCAGGGTCCACAGCTCGGAAGAGAATTGACAGTTCAGGGGAGAACCCACCAGAGCTCGGCAGCAGGCTCTTCTGTAAGGCAGAGGGGAACCGGAGCAAGGCAGCAGGATAAACAGGACAGGTAAAAGGTAAAATGGACAGAGCTGCTATGAAGTATCTATGTAATAAATAACTAAAATATATGAAGTGTGATGTCTGAAGTTTTTTAAAATCCATGTTTTTTTGGTCAGTTCCTGAAAAATAACAGTATAGGACACAAGGGGTTTGCCCCGACAGCAGCATAATCCATAAATACTATAGTGAACTGATTATTAGTGTGCATGCAGTGTGCATTCAACATTATTGACAGCGTCTTTCTCAGTCTATGATGTCCTAAACTATCACAGTTTTAACAGGAATGGGCAGAATTATTTTATTAATTGAGGCTCCAAATGTACTGACGAGACTGAGAAACACACTGAACCCACAGAGGAATTTTGAGGGATACTGCAAAGTCTGCAACCTCAATAAAATACTACACAAAAAAAAAAATGGGAGGGAATGAGGCTCCTCATTTTTATTCATAGAGGTGTGACAGCGTGCTCTAACTGTGACCAAGTGGCCAAAAGCATTGACACTGTTCCAAAACAAAGTATGAAAAGGCTCAACATTATACACCAACTATATCCCTGGTGAGACTCATTGGCTAAAAGCTGTGAAACAGATAAGCTGATATAGCAATAAAGCTAGTGTAGCAATATAATGGAGAAATAGAAAACTAATAAATGACAA